>OV702293.1:381517254-382198643 GCA_916181665.1 Avena sativa | reverse complement strand
GAACGTACATACCTTCAGTGGTCGCGGCTCATATTCGATGAAGAAATTACCCCAAGACGATCGCTCATAGCTAGACAGCGTTTCAGCGGTGACAGCAGTCGTTGCTGCCGCCGGAGCTGGTGGTTTTTTGTAGCTGTTTGTTTGTGTAGATCCACTTCGGTCATCGCCATGAGACCTCGCTGATATACTTCTACTGCGTCGCTGAGGAGCCCCCAAGGTAGGGAAAGCCCTCGGTGCAATGCTGGAAACCATGCCGTACATGTTTATACTTGTGTTTACCTGCTATTATCAAGAATGGCACCAAGCTCGGTAGGAGGAGCTTATGAAGAACGCATGCGTATGGAAGCTAGCATTTATAGCACGGACCAGTTGTGGCACTTTAGAAAAAACAAAAACAGCAGAAATAGAATAATAAGCGAGTAAAACCAAACCTAACGAGTGCAGACATGCGGCCATGGCTCTAGGTACTCCTCCGTGAAACAGGTTTTTGCCCAGTTTTATAGATACAATTTTCTATTTTTGTGCCTCTGGTTCATCAGTTATACTCATTTTTCCTAGCCGCTTAACATTTTCTTACTTTTTCTCTATGTCTATTCTAAAACTCCTGCAGACGCTCGGATGGAGAGATGCCGTAAGGTCAAAGGTTTGACCGTTATATGCTAACCGGTGGCACCGCGTTGAAATGGGTCCTGCCGTGACCGTTGCATGCTGAAGGGTGAAGCAAGGATACACGTCGGACCAACCATCCATCCTCGCTCGCTTGTGGGCCGTTTTATTTCCTGATTATGTGGCCAATGAAGCCAATGACAATGGGGCCGTTCTGGGCGGCCGTCGAAGTCAATGACCGATGGAGCCATGATGTGGGACCGGAGCAGCTACTCCCCCAAACATTGACAAATGGGGTCGTGTATGACACGTGAGGTCCGCTCTCTCTCTCATCTGCTCCTAGCCCCCAGCCCTGAGCAGCTCCTATCCCACCGGCGGACAGAGCAGCCATCGTTGGCTCCTCGTCGCATCGCCGGCTCCGTCCTACGCGGCGTCGGACGGACTACAGTGCTGAACCTCAACCACGGATCTAGCATCAGTTTCATCCACACACATAGTACGTTGAGGAAGTACCGACTGCAGGCAGGTCCGCTGCCCACGACGATCGGGATTTTGTTCCGCCGCCATAGCCCGACGAACGGTCACAACAATTGCTAGTAGTGCTTGGTGCGAATTAGTTCTCAATGATGGTCGTAGCGGGTACACCGGCGAGGGTGGGGATTCGACCATGTCGTGGCCACATTCTCCTTCTCCTATCACGTCGGAAGTGCAACCTTATATTTATACTACCGTTGAATTTGAAGTGTCGCCATGGCCTGTCGGAGTGATTTTAATTGGGTTTGTTTTTGGATTGTTATAGTATGCTATGCATGCCGATGGTCCATGGTACATTGCATACCAAGAGGAATCAACCCAGTCATCTAGCCAGATGATGGATTTGGAGGAGATGGTTGCCAATTTAGGTGATGAATTGGCCCGTAAAAACCTGTTGATTTTCGAGTTGAAGCATACTGTCGAGGAAGAAAAGAAAAATTCAGAGCTTATTCGCAAGGAGAAGCTGGCACTTGAGGCTGATCTTAACGTATCTGTTCAAGTGGTAGAAAATCTAAAATATAAACTTCAAGTAAAGGGGGAGAAGAATAGTAGATTCATATAGACAGTTTTAGTAGTTGTCATCCCCGTCCTAGCGGTTACAGTATGTGGTTGTGATGAAGGGTATCACATATAATGATTAGTTGAATAGGTAGCTAATTTAGAGAGTATAATATTTATTCAAGGGATGTTTGTGAGTTGTTGCTAATTTAGTCACTTTGCGGGTTCGAAAGTTGTCGAGAGAATGCATCGCGGGGCCAGAGTTGCTTGCCATTGGATTGACGTGCCCATAGTTGGTGTGCCAAATGCCTAGAGGGTCAAGTTGGGGCCCTATCAGTTTTGACTGTTATGTCGCTGCCATCATGGCTGCCATGTAGACTTGCAGCGTTGGCGGCCGTATTCATTCCCCATTCTTCTTGACACCGCATTCTTCTTCACCATAGTGGAAATCTGTGGTCGCGGCCATGGCGCGGAGCTAGGACGCCAATTCCTTGGCATCTCGGTTCAAGTACATGTCAATTTTGATTCAAATCATACATATTCTATCAAATTTATAAAAGCCCACTGGAGATTTTCAAGAAAGTACTACTACTTATGAATCAACTTTAGAGCATATCCACCATCCTCACAGCTCAAATACATCTCAAATTTGATTCAAATCAAATTTATTTCAATCAAATTTATACAAGGCCACTAGAGATTGTCAAATCAAGTACTACTACTTATGAATCAGCTTTAGAGCATATCCACCGGCCCGACGGCTCAAATACATATCAATTTTGATTCAAATCATACATATATTGATCAATTTTATCCTAAAAAATTATTAAACTTGGGCTCATATATTTTAGGGATTTTTATTTTCGGGCCCTTGGTCGTTAGTTATACTCAGTTTTTCCCAGTCGCTTAACTTTTCATCACTTTTCCCGTCGTTATATTATGAAACCCTCGCAGGAACTCAGACAGACGGATGCCGTCAGGTCAAAGGCTTGATTGTTACATGCTGACTGGTGGGACCACGTTGGGGCGGGTCGTTTTTTAAGCGTTATGTTATGTTACGTGTGCTCGACCGTTACATGCTGACAGGTGGGGTCATGTTCGGATGGGTCCTACATACGTGGCGAAGGGTGGGGCCGCGTTGGGACGGGTCTTGCATACGTGGTGAAGGGTGGGACCGCATGGAGACATGTTGGACCGACGTTTCTCGCTCACCCAAAGCATTCGCTTCCCCCGAGCCTGGAACAGCTCCCACACTGCACCTCTGCTGCCCCGCCGTCGTGCCCTCCTACCTTATGTCGTCCTCATCCCTAGAGCCGCCCCTCCCCTAGCCACAGAGACCACTCCATGTCCGCTCCCGCCCCGCTAGATCTACCCCTTTCGTGGAACAGTATGCAACGCCGGCTGGTGTACCGTCCATCCCCGTCAAGCATATAGAAGATTAGGTGGAATCGAAGGGATCTAACGCATGGATTCCATCTGGGTAAGCATCGTTTACCTTTGTGGATTGATTATGGACAGTATTTGAGCGCGAATCGCTGGTGCTCAACTAACTGCCTTGCTTTTCGAATAGGATTGATCCAGCGCTGGCATTTCGGCTGGTGGTTAGACTTGATACTAGCATAATACGTGGTTGTGAACAATATCTCTTTGAATGCTGCCAAATATTTTGGTCGAATTCGTCCATGTATAACCTAAAGCTGAGCACACGAGAAAGAGGGTTAAAGCATTATCTGGTGCGGGGCCGCACACTGTTAGCAGAGACACATGATGTCCGACCACCTCCACAACATGACCATCTAATCGCACAGCGAGTGTAAGCCAAATCTCTCGTGTGGCTGATGTGGAGGACGAAGCAGAGCTTACGAGTGAGCACCTCCACTACATTATGAGGATGAGTTGATGTTTCCTGAATTGGTAGAAGATTCAGTAAACATGCACTAGAGGATAAATACACGGAGGAAATTGCCCACGGTGCCAGATTTGATGACACTGATGAAGAAGAGAACGAGGAGAACAATGACAACCTCGTTTTAGCCGAGTACGATGGTGAGGACTTGCCAGTAATTGAGTGGGACATGGATGATCCTAATATTTTAGAATGCACCATATTTGAAACGATGCGGGACTATTGTAATGCCCTTACTACATATTGCGTTCGCAACAAGAATGATTATGATGTTATTAAGTGTGAGCCAGCAAGGTTCACAGTGAAGTGCCCATACAAGATGTGTAGGTGGAGGATGCATGCATCCATTATGCTCAGGAGCAGTTTGGTTCAGGTATTACAATCAATTGTGTATTTTAGATCATTGTGTATAGTTTGTTAGTTGTTCCTGAAATTTTCATTATGTTTCAGATAAAAAGTAACCGGTTTGAACATTCTTGTCCACTTCAAGAGTTAGAACCAAAGGACAAAACAAAACTAGCAAAAACTAGGTGGTTGGCAGATGCAATCATGGATTGGATGAGAGCGAACCCATCACTTGGGGCAACAACACTAATAAAACAAGTTTATAAAAAGTATAATATTACAGTACCTTACATGAGGATGTTCTATGCAAAGGAAATGGCTCTTGAGAGGATCAATGGTCCATAGAATGAAAGTTTTCAGTTGCTTTACAGCTTCAAAGCTAAAGTGGAGATGGCTAGTCCAGGTAGTGTTTTACAGATAGACAGACATAAAGTTCAGTACAAAATAAGAGGGACGACGATGGATAAGGAGTGCTTTAGAAGGGCTTTTATTTGTTTCAAAGCTTACTGGCAAGGGTTTCTGGATGGTTGCAGGCCTTATTTGGCCGTGGATGCAACATCTCTTCATGACAGATTTAAATGACAGCTAGTAGCTGCCACTTCAGTTGATGGCTACAATTGGATGTTCTCTATTGCTTATGGAGTTTTGGAGATTGAATCAGAGGAAAGTTGGATTTGGTTTCTGGAGAATTTGCGCAACCTTATAGGTCATCCCTAACATCCATACTTCAGCCACCCTGATTTGTTGTCCAGAATGCAAAAATCAGGGGGAAAAAACTTTTCTTGTTTAATGATGAAGTGTTTGCCTGCTTAATAGTTTGTGGTTATGCATCTGATTGAGTAGAAGATGATATACTCCTTACCTCACCCTCAGTTGACAAAAGCTATTTAACAAAACTATCTTGGCTTGTTTTACATTTTATCAAATGTTCTGGCATTTCAAAACATGAGTCGAGATGCCCCTTTTAAAAATAAATATTTCTTAGCTTCTATCTAACAAAACCATGGATAGCTATATAATATAATATCCTTATGTTTTCAAGATAGAACATTCAACTACTCTTACCTCTAGGTTTTTCCAAAACCTCTTTATATAAAGTTTTTGAATCCTACTCTTGGTAGAGGTACCAAGGGCTATCACCTTATTCAAACTCCAACATTTAAACATACCCATCCTTACCTCAAGCTAGGATTTATGGTAACCTTAGTAGTAGTTTGATAAGTTGGATAAGATGAATTGCCTTGATCTACCGTTTGATGAATTTCTTTGACCTGTGATGTGTGATGACTTGTTTGCTTAGGAAGTAGCATGAGCCACCCTAGGATCTCATCCTTTAGGATCAATCTAAATCAAGAATACAAACCCTAAGCAAGTCCCTTAATCTTGATCTAATATCTAGTCACTAGAGTAACCATCTCATCTCCTAACAAAATCAATCTAGGGCTAATCCATTCTGATAGCTTCCAACTCCATCAAGCCCAAATCTAAGCATGGATCCCTTCTACTCAATCAACACTTCATCATTATCCACTTGATGATGACTGGGAACCTGGCATCTTCCAAAAAAACTTCATCTCTTGTATTCTAGCCTAAAACCCTCAATCTGTCAAAATGGCTAAGTCTGGTAATGTTTTCAACATCACATCTTTGAGTCCTTGCATTTCTAAAACCTTGTATCTTTTTGGAAATTAAATTGAACCATATTTTAGACCATATTTAGGACTATCAAATCCCACTCTTTCCCTTGACTCAATCATTCTTTGAACCACTTGTTCTTGATGGTTTTGCAAGCAAGAAAATAAGAATTCATGCACATCATCATGCCTACTTTGCCAGAAGCTCACTTCCCATGTTATCTTCTTTTTTACCAACTCTATGCATGGTTGTGATCTACTAACCATGGTATATCAACCCACTTTTCCCTTGTTTCCAATGGAGCCTTGCGCTTCTTAAACCCTCATGCTTTCTGAGGCTAAGTGATAATCTGTTATGGCACCCTTAATATTCAGCTAAGTTTGGCATCACTCCTAGAATCCCTCCAACTTGATCAAGTCCAATTCTTTGCACCATGATCATATATATAACTTGTTATACATATCCATATATCCCATGACCCAAGGTGAGCTCTGAGCTCCCTAATCCAACTAAGTTTAGGTGACATAAAAATATCAAAACCCTAGATCCTAAAAATATAGTTTCCTTCCAATTTCAAGGTATATTTTCTAAACCCAAGGTTTATTATGATAGAGACTTCATGTTTAAATCATCCAACTTTGATATAAAAATTTACCAAATTAATTCCATAATTATTTGGAACCTAAAACTAATTAAATTCCCTTCCTTGCAAAATCTTCAAAACCTTTCCTATAAGGGAAGATTGTTTTTATCCAAATCACTTTGTAAAAACAAGGCACACTTGAGGACTATAGATCATCTCCCATCTTCTCAACTCAAAAATAAATATTTTAGAAATGCTTTATTATTTCTCTTTGCCCATTTTCTTAAATGGCAGAAATGAGAAATAATTGTTTTAAATACTTTTATTCATCAAAAAATCTTGGGAAAATTCCCCAAGGTGTGTATTCATATTTGGTACCCTCCCAAGCCAGAAACCCTTCTTGTACAATTAAAAATAGTAAAACAACTTCCGAAAACCAATTTAGCACTATTTGAATAATTGACAAAATGAGGATCTAAAATATTCAGAAAATCTCCAAATAAATATTGGAACTCTATCTATACCATACCCATATATCCGCATCATTACCTAATCCTAAAAGGATCAAAACCCAAGCTTCTCTTCATAAGCACTCATTATGGCAAAATTGATCGTATTACCAAAAACCACTAGAAAACCTCCTCAAATCTTGTCTAGCAATCCTCCACAGCAGGCCACACCCTCTCTGGTCATGGAACTATATATCTATAGTTCCCAAACCCTCTCTTTGTCCCTGATGCATCTCAGATCACTGTAGAGCTTCGTTGGGAAACTCCAAGAGGAAGGTATGATGAGCACAACAGAAGTTTTCCCTCAGAAATAAACCAAGGTTATCGAACCAATAGGAGGAAGGATACGACCCAAAGGTGTTGCTAGCAACTTGGAAACCTGCACAACACAAACTCAAGACTTTTCCCCAATGAACAGTGAGGTTGTCAATCTCACCGGTTTGCTGAAAACAAAGGATTAACTGTATGGTGTGGAAGGTTATGGTGGTTTGCAGAAAGTAACAGGAACAGTGGAAGATGTATCAATGGTAAAGATTGGACCATGGTCTATAGTTCACTAGAGGTGTTCTCCTTAAGATAAACAACATAACATGCTGGGTAAACAAATTACAGTTGGGCAATTGACAGGACAGAGCGAGGCATAATAAAGAAATACTAGACATTCATGATCTTATGATATTTGATTGGGAAATACAACAAGATACATAGACCGCCATCCAACTGCATCTATGACTAGTAATCCACCTTCAGGTTATCATCCGAACCCCCTCCAGTATTATGTTGCAAGCAACGGATAACTGCTTTAAGCAAATTGTGTAAGGTAAACAATCCACTTGTTCCATGAATAAGAGATCGTTGTTTTCTCCCTAGTAGCAACGACATATCTACAAACTTAGAGATTTCTCTCACTTCCCAGATTAAATAGAGGCATGAACCCACTATCGAGCATAAATACTCCCTCTTGGAGTCACTAGCATCTACTTGCCAAGATAGCTACTAGAAACGAAGAGCATGCAAGATCTCAAACAACACAGACATGATAGAATCAATAAGATAGAATCATTAACCAATCTGACATAGTAATCTCAATATCCATCGGATCTCCGCAAACAAAATATGCATGATTACAAATAGATGATCTTGATCATGAACGGAGCTCACAAGATCTAAACATGATAGCACAAAGGAGGAGAAACAACCATGTTGCTACAACATGGACCCGTAGTCCAAGGTGGAACTACTCACACATCATACCAGAGGCTGGAATGGTCATGAAGAAGTGTCCGGGATGATCTCTACCATCCGGCAGGGTGCTGGGAAGAGCTTCAGATCCCCTTGATCTAGGGACAATGGTGGCGGGCGGCTACGGACTGTTTCGTGGAATATTGATCGGGTCCTTAGGGTTTAGGTATCGGGGGCTTCTTATTGGCGAAGAGGGAGGCCGAGGGGGTGCCCGAGGCGGCTGCACCCCTCGGCGCGGGCCAGGCCTGGCCACGCAGCCAGGGGGTGTTGGCCCCTCGAGGCCCTCCTCCATCTCGTCTTCTGGCTCCGTGTTCCCCACGGTAAAATATTGACTTTGTCTTAAGTCCCGTCCAATTCCGAGAATATTGATTTTCTGCCTTTTCTGGAACCAAAAATAGAAGAAAACAGGCAACTGGCACTGTGGCATCTTGTTAATAGGTTAGTACCAGAAAACATATAAAAATACCTCAAAGTGTAGACAAAGCAAAGCAAAGTAGATACTAAACAAGCATGGAACATAAAAATTATAGATACGTTTACGGCATATCAAGCATCCCCAAGCTTAACTCCTGCTCGTCCTCAAGTAGGTAAGTGATAAAAAGAATAATTTTTTGAGGTGACATGCACCATCAAAATCAAGATCAAACCATTTGCAAGCATTGAAAGCTGGGATCAAAGTACTCTAAACATGAGCATGAAAGATGAAGTTTTAACAATAAGACAAAGTAACTATGCATGCAACATGAAAGGATGCAAACAAAGATTCATGAATAACAATGCATTGAAAGATGTATGTTTGTTTCACATATAGAAAACATAGCATAGTGGCATCCAGCTTGTCCCTCATGCAGTAGCAATAAATGCATAGGAAACCTTCAAAGTTCATAAGAGTGACTAGATACAAATAGTTCAAGAGCAAGTAGTATCAACAATATGAATCAATCAATAAGTTTTGGGTCAATGCCATAGAACTAAGAATTGACAACTATGCTCTCTTAATTGGTGCCTAAGGATAGAAGGTGGAGACTCAATATAATAGTGGAAGAAAGGCCCTTCATAAAGGGAAGCAGGGATTTCAATTCTCATAAATAGCTTCCTAAAATTATGGTACTTGTTAGCTTTCAGCTCCCATTGCCCCTATCATAAGCATCTTGAAGTGATTAAGGTTAAAGTGAACAAAATATGGAGTATATGCTTGACAAAGTATAAGTTGGCAATCTCATGTCCCTTGAGTACGAGGGACGCTCCTCATGCTACTGAACTTTAGTCACCTATAAGTTCTTGTCATAGTAAGTACATGTGTATCATAGAGAACCGCCAACGGGGTACAACTTGCACATGATACATGAGCTATCCCATAATCAAAATGACAAGGCAAGAAGACAATGAGCATCTCAGCAATCTTCTTATTTATCATGGGAAAATGGTGCCTTTTTCTCTCTTTCCTCTTTTCAATATGTCTCTTTTTTATAAGATGAAAGCTTCATAGATTGATCACTATGGTGATGCTGCAAGTTTTCACCATCATTAGGCATGGCTTAGGCTAGCGGCCCAGGCGTTTCTCTAACACACATACATAACTCCATGGACTTACAAGCTCCCCTTTAATTTCACACCGATGACATCCGCAAACAAAAGAGCATGATATCAACTATGTACAATGTACAAGTGAAATGTTGAAAGTGATCCCCATGACAGCATGGTTCTGCTAAATCCAACGTATAAGTGCAAGATTATACAACATAGATGACACAATGGTTCAAGTTTATTTAGGGGCAATAAAAATAAAGTGTGCCATCAAGTTTGTGAGAGCTTTAATAACTAATTTTCACATAACAAAATGAATTTCTAATTGGAAGGTAGATAAAACAATAATATACTTGGAATGGTGTAACACACCATGCATAGGAATTTATAGTGGACACTTTGGAATAACTTGATTTTTTTGGGAGTTGGATGCATGAGTAGAGCTTACTCATACAAGTGGAGGCTAGCAAAAGACTGGGAGTGACCAACTAAGAGAGCAATAATGGCCATAATCATGCAGAGCGACAAAACATTACTAATCAAAGCATAAAGTGATACCCCAAGTCAAAAACTAAATGATTATAGAGGCTAAGGTAACTGGTTCAAAGTCATAACATGGTGTGAGCATGTGCCAAGTCAACCCAAACAAAGCATCAAAGGAGAATACCACAATACTATGCTTCTGTATTTTAAAACAACGCATGATTCTTTCAAGGCACATTAAGCAATCCTAATTGTTTGGAACAAGTCATGGTACAACAATAATCACTAAGCATAGGGTCAAAACAACATCTAGCATGACATGATAAAGTCTAAGTCATAGTCAAAGCAAGCTCCTCTTGTACTACTAAAGCAAGAACTTCCTACTCCTTTCCAACACCAATCAACTTATTTGAAGCAACACAGCGAGAACGGGGGTGCAACTACTTTATTCAAGAAAACTAAGCAAACAAAAACCAAAAAAAACTAAGACTCTTCAAGAACAACACAACAATGCATGAAACAATAAAACCGAAGTGTCTAGAAAGACCTGAGATTTTTATTGATGAAGAAGGGGATGCCTTGTGAGACCCTAGCGCATGGCTCAATAGGATTGATAGAAAACCCATACCAACAAGTTGCAACTTCTTTTTCGGAAGCTCATTCGAAAAGAACTCTAAGGTTAAGCGTGCTTGGCCTAGAGCAATTCTAGATGGGTGACCGACCGGGAAGTGGGTACCGGGTGCGCACGAGTGAGGAGAAAGTGCACAGAAAATACTAGTGTTGGTCTGTGGGGTTAGTATAGAGATCCTATTGAGCTGCCAGAAGTGACAGCCGTCGGTCCGGAGTGACCGGGGGTGTTACAAGTGGTATCAGAGCCGACCCTCGCGGTTACAGGGGCGTGTGCGGGTCAGTGGCGAACATGTGTAGCATGGCGCGTGTGGCCCGGAGTGGACATGGCATGGCAATGTGCCGGCACTGGACGCACAGACGTGTGCTAAGAGGGGACGTTCCTGGCTTGTGGTTGATCGACGAGGACGTCGATCTTCTAAGGGTGGGTGTATGTGAGACCCTGGCGCATGGCTCATTAGGATTGATAGGAAACCCATACCAACAAGTTGCAACTTCTTTTCCGGAAGCTCATTCGAAAAGAACTCTAAGGTTAAGTGTGCTTGGCCTAGAGCAATTCTAGATGGGTGACCGACCAGGAATTGGGTACCGGGTGTGCACGAGTGAGGACAAAGTGCGCTGAAAAGACTAGTGTTGGTCTGTGGGGTTAGTCTAGAGATCCTATTGAGCTGCCAGAAGTGACAACCGTCGGTCCGGAGTGACCGGGGGTGTTACATGCCTTGGGTATCCCCAAGCTTTGACGCTTGTACCTCTTGAATATTTCTTGGGGTGACACGGGGTGGCATCCCCAATCTTGAGCTTTTGTCCATTCTTCATCTCATTACATCATTCTTTTTCTACACCTGAAAATTTTCCTTCATACAAAACTTCACACAATCTTCATTAGCAACATTAGTACATTCAAAAGATAATAGAACTTTGGGTTTTAGTTTTAAAACATCAAAACTTTCACTAAAGACACAAGCTACTGTAGCAATTCCCTCAAAACGCTCAATTTCCCAAAAAGAACCCCAAAAGGAACCAATAAGAAGCAAATGCAAATAATGGCAGAAATCTGTGAAAACAGACCAGCAGGTAGAAACCGATTTTTTCGTAGACCTTCTATTGCTCAAATCAAAAAGTGTTGAACTAACGAAAGTTAACTAACAACCTGGGGGATTTATTAAGAAAATTACAGCTCAATCGAAAACATAGAAATCAACAGGAACACAAGCATTGTTAACCATAATAAGAATATCATTAACACTCCCATGAGTTTATTTTTAGCATTATCATCGAGTGGGACATCCAAATAGCAATCTTCCAAAGGTGGCAAATCAAGCATTTCATAAATCTTTCTAGGCATAATAGAGACACTAGAACCAAGGTCACATGAAGCTTCGAGATCAAAGTCAGTAACTTGCATATTAATGATGGGTTCCCAACTATCTTCTACTTTCCTAGGAATAGAAGCTTTGTGTTTCAACTTTTCTTCCTTAATTTTAATGAGAGCATCTGTAATGTGTGTGGTGAAAGCCACATTCATATCACTAGAATTGGGAATTCTAGAAAGCTTTTGTAGGAACATAATCACTTCATAAATATTGCAACCATCAAGATAAAAATCAAACTTAGCATCACTGGTAGTAGACTCATTGGGTTTAGGCATTGTGGTAGGAGGAATAGGGACTTCCTGTGGTTTGGTGGTATCCATATTGGTGGTGGTAATAGTGCACACACTATTATTTCTAGCAATATCAGCTTCTCCTTCCCACTTAGCATGTAGTTGAGCTAACAGTCTAAAATTTTCATCAATAGTAACTTATATGGCATGAGTAGCAGCAAAGGTACTTTCCAAGGTTTCAGGTTTAGCAGCCATTTTATTAATCAAAGAAGACTGTGCTTCAGACAAAGATGAAATATTTTCTCAACATTCATGAGATTTTCCTCCACAGTTTTGTTGAAAGTGGTTTGTTTACTAATAAAGTCTTTAAGCATGAATTCAAGTTCAGAGGGAGCACTTCTAGCGTTGTTTTTGTAGGAGTTTTCATAAGTATTGCCATTATTAGGAGGATAAGGCCTATAATTATCATTACTACCAAAATTATTCCTATAGGCATTGTTGCTAAAATTGTTATTTCTAATGAAGTTCACATCAACTTGCTCTTCTTGAGCAACCAAAGAGGCTAAGGGAACATTATTTGGATCAATATGAGATTTTCCATTAACAAGCATAGCCATGATAACATCAATATTATCACTCAAAGAGGAGGTTTCTTCAACAAAATTTACCTTCTTACCATGTGGAGCTCTCTCAATGTGCCATTCAGAATAATTGACCATCATATTATAAAGGAGCTTTGTTGCAGCACCCAAAGTAATGGTCATAAAGGTACCTCCAGCAGCAGAATCCAACAGGTTTCTCGAGGAGAAGTTTAAACCTGCATAAAAAGTCTAGATAATCATCCAAGCAGTCAGTCCATGAGTGAGACAATTCTTAACCAAATATTTCATTCTTTCCCAAGCTTGATCAACATTTTCATTATCAAGTTGTTTGAAATTCATTATTTAACTTCTCATAGATATAATCTTAGGAGGAGGATAGTATTTTCCAATAAAAGCATCTTTGCACTTAATCCAAGAATCAATACTATTTCTAGGCAAGGATAGCAACCATTCTTTAGCTTTTCCTCTAAAGGAGAAAGGAAACAACTCGAGCTTAATAATATCTCCATCTACATCCTTATATTTTTGCATCTCACAAAGTTCAACAAATTTATTGAGGTAGGTAGCAGCAGCATCAGAACTAGCACAAGAAGATTTCTCTTTCATCACAATATTCAACAAAGCAGGCTTAATTTAAAAAATGTTAGCATCGAGAGCAGGTGGAGAAATAGTCGTACTCAGGAAATCATTGTTGTTTGTGCTAGTGAAGTCACACAACTTGGTGTTCTCAGCAGAGTTCATTTTTGCAGAAGTGGAGCAAACCAACAGTAACAACAACTAGAGTAGGAACTAATTTTTTATGTGTTTTTGATAAGATAAGGCAAACCAAACGAAACTAATTTTTTTTGGAGTTTTTGTTAAAAAGAGGCAAACAAAACAAGGCAAAAGAAACTAAGCAAAACAAAAACAAAGTAAATAGAAAGGTTGTGAAGGACTCCCCTTGTGAAGCCGTCCTTAGCCTGCCCAGCAACGCCGCCATAAAACAACTTGATGGAGCTCAGATCACTGTAGAGCTTTGTTGGGAAACCCCAAGACGAAGGTATGATGAGCACATCAGCAAGTTTTCCCTCAGAAAGAAACCAAGGTTATCGAACCAGTAGGAGGAAGGAAACGACCCAAAGGTGTTGCTAGCAACTTGGAAACCTGCATAACACAAACTCAAGACTTTGCCCCAACGAACAATGAGGTTGTCAATCTCACCGGTTTGCTGAAAACAAAGGATTAACTGTATGGTATGGAAGGTAATGGTGGTTTGCAGAAAGTAACAGGAACAGTGGAATATGTATCAATGGTAAAGATTGGACCGGGGTCCATAGTTCACTAGAGGTGTTCTCCTTAAGATAAACAACATATCATGATGGGTAAACAAATTACAGCGGGGAAATTGACATGACATAGAGAAAGGCATAATAAAGCAATACTAGACATTCATGATCATATGATATTTGATTGAGCAATACAACAAGATACAAAGACCGTCATACCACTACATCTATGACTAGTAATCCACCTTCAGGTTATCATCCGAAACCCTCCAGTATTAAGTTGCAAGCAACGGGTAACCGCTTTAATAAAAGTGTGTAAGGTAAAAAATCCACTTGTTCCATGAACAAAAGATCGTTGTTTTCTCCCTAGTAGCAACGACACATCTAAAACCTTAGAGATTTCTGTCACTTCCCCAGATTAAATAGAGGCATGAACCCACTATCGAGCATAAATACTCCCTCTTGGAGTCACTATCATCTACTTGGCCAAGATAGCTACTAGAAACGGAGAGCATGCAAGATCTCAAATAACACAGAAATGATAGAATCAATCAGATAGAATCAATAAGATAGAATCATTAACCAATCTGGCATAGTAATCTCAATATCCATCGGATCCCCGCAAACACAACATGCATGATTACGAATAGATGATCTTGATCATGAACGGAGCTTGCAAGATCTAAACATGACATCACAAAGGAGGAGAAACAACCATCTAGCTACTACTTTGGCTTTTGCCCCGTCCAATTCTGAGAATATTGATTTTCTGCCTTTTCTGGAACCAAAAATAGAAGAAAACAGGCAACAGGCACTGTGACATCTTGTGAATAGGTTAGTACCAGAAAACATATAAAAATACCTTAAAGTGTAGACAAAGAAAAGCAAAGTAGATACTAAACAAGCATGGAACATAAAAAATTATAGATACGTTTACGACGTATAAGTCCCATAGTGCTTGGAAACCAAGATTTAAAAGAGAGACAAGATTTTCTTGCCACATCACCTCATCACAACAGCACACCCAACCCTCCTCTGCCCCTGTGCTCGACCTAGAGCCCTTATACCACTCTCATTTCTCCCCCTTACAACATAAGCCTCACCCCATGATATCCTACCCCTTCCTCTCCCTCCCTCACCATGGAAATGAAGGAAATCTCCCTCTTGGGCATGCAAGGAGAAGGGAGGAATACCCGAGGCCGCCACGCCGAGCTCACGTCCGAAGGAAGCTTCTCCACAAGCTCCACGAGCTTGAGCACCAGCAGCAACTTCACCATCATCCACGCCCTCCCCATGACCTTCTACCTCGACCAGTACTCGTGATGGCGACATGCAGACCACCCCAAGACGTGTACTCGCGAGCATCTAAACAAGATCAACCTCCGGTGATGCGCCCGACCTAGATCTATGACAAAATAGCTGCTTCCGCCCATCCCCTGACTGGCCACCGACTTCCGTATCTCCCCGTGGCCTCCCCTCACCCAAGAATTCTCCAAGTTGCGATTTTACTTATGACGAGAAGAACGAATTATCTTATTATTATGGTTTTCTTAGAAGAAGTACCGGGACATATATGCCATATTACTGATCACATTCAAGCCACCTTCTTTCTCATAAGCCCTTGTCCAACTATTTTACTTATGCATGCTTTATCTACTTATTTATTGCAAATTGCATTGCTTTACTATACTATGTTTTATATGTGAGAATGTTTGGCTCCCCCAAACAACTACACATTTTTACTACTAGGTACAACCCCCTTGCCGACACCTACTTACCCCTAGTATGGTAGAAGGTGTATAACACCATACCCCTTTGGAGACCCTGTTTTTGCCGAAACAAATCTATAGGATGGGAAGAACCCTTGGAGAAGTCTTACAAAAATGTTTTATGATAAATCCTTGATGAGGTTTGACCTACCAAGATAATTTTGATAAAAGAAAAAGGTTTTTTCTTTGCACAATGATGAAATAAGGAGGAGGAAAAATGTTTACGAAAATGCACCCGGTTCTTTGCAGCTTTAGCTATAACAACTTAACCCGTGCAACCACATTACTCTGGAATGGGAAAAGTCTAGATTTAAAGTTTTCTACTATGGTATGGGAATTATCACGACTACTTATAAGGTAATAGATCCCTCTAATTCAGGGCTTCCTTTAAAAAGGGTCAACTGTTAGACAGTCACCTGGAGGAAGCAGGATCATCCATGTGGGTGACCGGGCGATACTATGAGCATCTCATTGAAAGTGCCCCTTCTCGAGGAGTCGGGATGTGCTACAGTTGGCTTTTGAACTATACAGGAGTCCCAGTGTTGAGGGGAACACCTCATAGGGTAGGGCCTATACTAGAATGGCATACGGAGAATCTTGATCGGTTACTAGACCCATGACCAGTGAGGATCAGGGCAGGGTACTCGTTTAGTGTGAGTGTACAACCTCTGCAGAGTGTAAATCTATTCGAATATCCATGTCCGCGGTTATGGACGGTTGGACAAATTACTCTAGAGCAGTGCTGGTTTTGATTTCAAAAAGGTCTCCAGAAAAGCAATAGCTTTCGAAATGTTTTGACCATGGAATGGTCGGAAAGGAAGGAAAGGAGTTTGGTCATGGGATGATCGGAACGAAGAACGAATGGTTGACCAAATCCTAGTGTTTTTCAAAACTTTTCAAAAAGGTTTCCAAAATGTTTACAAAAGTTTTCAATGAAGATATGTAGATGATATATCTACAAGAGAAACTATTTGAGAAAAGAACCTCTTGATATTGCATACATATTGCATATCCTCTTGATATTATTATTCTCTTAAGGTGGTTTGTGAGTACATTCAAAATACTCACTGGCATTGTCCCTCACTATTAACTTGGTCAGATATCAATAAGAAGATAAAGTTGATGACTATGGAAGCTAGGACGTTCTCCCAGTCAGCTGCCACTACAAGAATCTAGGCGGCATGTGATGTTTTTTTACGACGCTCGCTAAAAAATGTCGCGGATCCTTGACGTTTTATATAATTTCTCCAGGAGGCGGTCGGAAGGCCTCTGGCCCGGTTATTCACGACGTTTCGCTATTTCATCACGGCAAATTCGTAGCGGATTTCATCCCCAGTCCGTATGCCCTTTCTCCTGTTTTGTCTTGCGTATAATCGTTGCGCATTTTGTCAGAGCGTTCATTTTTTCCAACGAACTCTCTATCCATGGACTACCCCTACCTATCAGCGCGGTTTGCAGGGTTGAACTTAACGGTGGTTTTGGCCATTCCTACGTGTTAGTCTGTTTGATAGAAGAAATTAAAATAGGTAAAAAATGGTTTCGTGAAATAGAGATTAGAGGGATTCGAACCCACAACCTCACTTCCATAGCAAACCACTCTAACCAGCATATCACCAAACTCTATTAGTTAATAAGATGCTTATACATATATATATATATTGTCAATTGCAAAAATTAAAATTGGCAGTTCCTCGATGATGAGTGCATATTTGCATCATGTTTTAGATTATTATTTTGCATTGTAGTGGTAGGATGTTGGTATTTTACGGTGTTCGCATGCACTTTTTATGTTTATTTTTACCAGGATCAGAACAGATGATGGATTCGATGGACACAATTCTTGGACCAGTTATACCGGAACGAAAAGGAGACAAAAGCTATGTAAATTGTTTATTTGGCAAATATTAATAACACTAGAAGAAAACCCGAAGCAATTGGAGGGTACAAAAGGTAAACAACCAACTATACGGTGGGAGAACTTTTCTGGCCGTATAGTTGGGCCGACACCGCCTCCTCAAATAGTTTTACCATGTGCAACTGGATCGATGAGACGACATATTGAACACCCAGAAATCACCGAAACCTAACCTCCAGAAGGCATCTGGACGGGGAACTCATCCACCAGGATCCATCTTCGCCCTGTGCAGATCCGGGAGGCTAAGGCGTCGATCTTCATCATCAACCGCTGCATCACCACCATCTCCATCCATCTCCATCCATCCCATCTACATCTTGTCTAGATCTTGTTGTAATTTCCATACTCGTTGTGGATTTATACAAGTACTATTCATCTATGATAGATTCCATTACTTTTCTCATGATGTTGATTGCCTCCATGTCTGAGTAGATCATTAGTTCTTGAGGAGATGGAGAAACCCTAGTATGAGATTGGAATAAGATAAAGTTTATTATGATATTCATTGTTGTGACCATTTGTTAGATTGTCTATATCTTGATGTTGGGAGAAGTTGACCACACAATATTTGCCTCTTGTGGGGACTTGATGGAGGGAACTACTTGTTGGTAGAAGGAGGGATGTTAGCACTTACAGTGACTATAAAGTTGTTGGCACCCGTTATGTATCAACTTAGGAATCGAGGAAACTCACAAAACACTATCCATGCCATGGGATACATCCTGCGTGATTATATCCCTTAATAGCGCAGTAATTTAATTGATGTTGATTGCTGTCTGCTATGGTTATGAGAATGATTTGAGCAGTGGCTGCTTCCTCTTTGTCCAAATACGGATTTCCTCCCACACATACATAGTTGAGAATGTTCATGATAATAATCTTTACCTTAGCCCTTTATAATGCTAGTGGTGTATCCGCTAATCCCTGATAACGCTTTTTCCCACTGAAGTTTCAAATCTCTTTTACATACGCGATACTTATTTTCTGTATTTAGTTTTATTTACTTTACTCATTGTTCTCTTATACCAAAAACCCAAAGACACCTTTTTACACAATACTCGCATTTTAGCTTGTTACTTAGAACTTAATTTAGCATTTCTATTTTCAGTATTTATTTCAAGAATTCTTAGACTTCAGATTCCTGCTCCATGTGGGATCGATATCTTTATTTCTAAACTAGCTACAAACGATCTGTGAATTTATGGATGGCAATGGGTACCCGATACCCGCGTACCCGACGGGGCCCCGCTTTAAATGGGGCGGGTATGGTAAAAAATAATACCTGTGGGGCTAGTTAGTGGTTAGAAATCATACCCACCGGGTCTAGTGGAGGCGGGTATGGAGGTGCCAAACCCGAACCCGCATACCCGCGTACCCGCATATGATAAGTGGACCCTACATGTAAGTGTCAACTGTCAAGCAAATCCCAAATATATTGTTGTTAAATGTATTGCTTGTGGTTGTATAGTCTATTTTTCTATGAAACTTTTGTCAAAAATGCCTAATTATTGTCATTTTTTGGCGGGTTAAAATACCCGTTGGGGCCCCGTTTACCCGACGGGTGGCGGGTATGGTGGGGATCTGTACCCGCCGATGTAATCGGGGGAGGGTCGTGGGGCGGGGAAATGAGGCGGGTGCGGGTATGAGGGGGCAGGACCCGGACCCGAACCCGAACCCAGTGGGTGCCACCCGGATGTGCATTTGCAGTCATCAAGCTATTTTCTGGCGCCGTTGCCGGGGAGCTAAGCGTTGTAGGTCTTTTAGTTTTTGCTTGTTTACTTTAGTTTTGTTAAGTTTTGTTTTGAGTTACAGGTTTCCACCAACATGATGGAGTTTGAGCATATGACTAGTGCGAACCCACTCAACCACTTTGGGAATCCCTATGATATTTATAAAAGATACAACTCTAACGATAAGACAAGGGGGTTTGAAATAAATCCTCTACTACTTAGTATTTTACACAAGAAGCAATTTAATTACTGGAGATGAAGAAGATCCTGATCCATATGAGCATATTGCATGTTTCAAACATATATGTGGCATGTTCCAATTGACAGGGTATACCGCCGATGAGATAAGGGTTAAAATTTTTAGTCAAACTTTGACAAGTACAACTCTCTCATGGTATAGATATCTACCCTTAGAAGCCACTACTACCTGGGATAATTTAGCTTGCGATTTTTATCTAAATATTATCCATTATCAGAATCTTTTGGAATCAGGCGTATTAATAATGACTTGGAGGAACCGTCCTAATAAAGGACTAGTAAGAGATTATATAAGATTTAAAGATTTACTTAGTCAATGTCCTCATCATGATTTTCCTGAATGGTATTAATTGCATATTTTTATGGCGGTTTAATTGAACCTAATAAAATTGAACTAGACTCTTGCGCGAGAGGAGCTGAATTTACCTATAACTAAAGCTTGAGCTTTACTTAATAGAATTCGCGATCATAGAGTTTCATGGAATTTTGGTCTAGGAAGTGAAGGAGCCACATAAATAGATTATGAATGTAGTCATGACTATAATAAAAAGTGCCATATTAATGAATCATCTAAACAGATTTATTTAGATTCAGATCTTGTGTTGCAAGTTGTTAGAGCTTTTACAGAACACATCAAGGCTCCAAAATAGGATTCGACCAAGTATGATCCACCACCCAAACCTGAGAAGAAAAGAGAAGTTGAAGAAGCATTGGCCTCCCTAGAACCAATGTCTGAGATACCTTTCCCTAACACTGCACAAAAGCATATTTTGGAATATGAACAAGTTAAGGCAGTACAGGAAGAGAAAGAAGAGGAAAGTGTGCCAATAATTGAAGAACATCTGAATAAACCAAATATGAAGAGGTAACGAAGGAAGCAATCATGGCTATGTATTGTGAACACCCGGATTTTTAATCCCAGATGCCTGTTATGCCATACATCGCAATCCCAGGATTACTATTTTTGTGAGACATAACAGATTTGGATATCACAGTACATCATCCATTACAAACCATACATAAGGTCTTACACAAATAAGGATCTCATGATCCAGTTCTTAATACAACTCAACCAGCGGAATAACGTAATAATAAAGGTAGCGTAGGAGAAGCTCCATCTTCGGGGTCACAGGCAATGCTGACGATGGGAGATGATCCTAGTTGTCGTAACCTTCCTGGGGTCCATCATCCTGGTACTCTTCTTCATAGTCTGGCCACAGGAATAGCCAGGGACAAAGCCATGAGTACTCTTTAAGTACTCGCAAACTAATACTACCAAGTGAATGGGGTTTTTGTAGTAGAACACTAAGCTCTAGGGTTATTTTGCAAAAATCCAGATTTACCTCTACTAAGTTCAGAAGCAAAGAAAGCTAGATGAAATTTTATAACACCTAAGTGGGAACTTGAATTTCGTATCACAACTCTGTTGTGGTCAAGTCAAAGTCTCAATTCATTTCAAAGTCATTTTGAACACATCTGACGGGGGAACAGTATGGCCACTCCAACTGTCCATAACCACGGACGCGGCTATTCGAATAGTTTGACACTCTGCAGAGATTGTACACTTTCACCACAACATTCGATACATCCGCCAGGAAGAAATCCTGAATTCACCATACTCAGTATGCGGATAATCAATCCTAACCTTTCAATTACACGCCCTAGTATAGGCACCTCTCCTATGAGTTTGGCCTCCCAACCATGACCAATTATCATCTTGGGTACTGCACAGGTGGACAATCTTCACAAGGTAGCCTCAGCTCAGGCCTTGGCCGTGAGGGAACCCATACTAAGGTATATAAGTTTCCAGTCAAGCCCTACCCAATTTTCGGGTATTGTGGTTGTACGGTAAAATTGGAATGGTATCGCATCCAGACAACCATCAGTTTTGTAAAGGGCTAAGGCTCATGCCTCAACATTTTCATCATCAAAATCATCTGGTGTTCGTAAATACATGTCAAAACATTTTAGTAGAATGACTTATCATTCTAACCATTTTCACCAAGTATTCCCATCTAAAGTTGATCAAGTTTTATGCTTAGCACTAGCATCTACAAGTGGGGTAAGTACTAATGAGGGGTGGTAAACAAGTGGTGATTAATTAAGTTCAATCTCATGCCTTAGGATGACATCAAGATTATCTAGCTTAGGCCAAATTTAATGCTCTTTATGCAACCTTCAATTATCTTCCTAGAATCTACAAGTCACTTAAGTAAACTCTAAGAGAAAGCTTTGATAAAGAATTAAAGTAGAAATCTTGCAAGTAAAACTAGGATTGGGTTATCAAGTGGGTATGATCACATTTGCTTAAGGCATATAGTTGGCAAGGTAACAAACAAGTATTTGCTTGCATATGTAAAGTATCTTGCAAGTGTTAGCTTGCCTTGTGCAGAGCAGTGGTTGAAGTTCTCCTCGGCTTCTTCTTCGTAATATCCTCCTTCCTCCTCGTATCCTTGGTCGGTACTAGCATCTATGAATAAATACGAGGTACACAATCACCAAGCAATACTTAAATATTTTCAATCATCACACAAAGGTGTTCTATAGATGATCTAGCATCATCACCTATTATTACAAGATTAAAGCATTGGTCTTATTTATTTTAATTTGAGAAAATTAATTTCTACTCATTGAAAAGCTACTTAAGATTTAATATTCTCCAACTCAAACATGGGATCATGTTGACACATGTCATCACCACATATTTCAGTACATGGGAATGTGATTTAAAGTGGTGTCACAATTTAATAAGGTTTAACCTTTTATTTTAATTATATAAAGTGACTAGAGATGCCTATGTGGCATTCTTTTATTACTTGGACATTATTTCTGAAAGGTATGATCAAATGTGATTTTTGAGAGTTGGAATCAATTCAAAATCTATTATGGTTGAAATTTGAAAAATGTTTGAATGCAGAAAAGCTTCTGAATTGTTATTTTTACCAAGGTTGATCTACAGATCCAAATGATTTGAATCCAACGGGCTTGGATTAAGCATTTCAGTACCTTTCTAACAAAATTGGTTTCATGCAATTTGGTTCACTGAATCGAGCTAGGTTGATTTTTGAAACTAGGTACAGAACTGAGTTTGAATTGAAATAGAAAAATCTAAATTCAAACGATTGGGTTGCGCGGGAAAGGTTAATGGGCCGGCCCAATGTCACTCCGCAGTGCGGGGCTCAGCTGACAGGGGGGTTCCACCCGTCAGTGGCTCATAACACGCGAAGCGGTACGGGGCGATGTTGTTCGTTGGATTAGAAGGGTGATCGACGGCTGAGGGTCGTCGTCGACGATAATAATGTCATCGGCGAGCTCGAACCCTAGCGGCTCAGTGGGGGTCATGGTAGGCTCACCGGGGCTCAGGCGAGGGTCGGCGATGGGGGAACGACGAAGTCGACGGTGGCGATCCTCCTGGCACCGGCAGCTCCTCCTGGGGTGGCTCCAATCGATGGCGCCCTTCTTCTCCAGCAGCGGCGGGCTCCGGCCAAATTCCGGCGATGCGCTGCTCGCCTTGCTCCGGGAAGAAGTGGGAAGTCTCAGTGAGAGGTGGGGAGTGAGATGGTGTGAAGAAATCGAGCGGGGGTGGCCTCATTTTATAGGTTCGATGGCGAGACCGAGAGGGATGGGCAGGCAACGGTGGCGACATGGCTACGGGCGGCTAGAGGCATGGCTGAGGTTGGCGATCGACGGGCGGTCTCCTGGCGATGCTCTAGAGATTAAATGCGCGTGTAGGGGCGGTGGCAATCGGTCAGGAACATGCGGTGCTCTGCGAGGCAGAGGCGGCGAACTCCGCAGCAAGCGGTGGCTACGGGGTACGGGCGATGAAACGAACATGTATGGTGGTCTCCTGGGACGGTGGGGTGCATGCTGGCAGGCGGCGAGGGCTCGAGGTGGTCGGGTTGCATGGGAACGGCGTGTGCTCTGCGGTGCGCGTCGGCATGGTCGACAGCGGCGCGTGCGCGGTGTTCCTGGCGGTTCTGGTCTCTGTCTTTGAGCTAGGGCTGGTCGAGAGGGGGCGGTGAGGCATGGGCTACCTTCCAGACAAGGTTGGCAGAACTAGTTCTTCTCCTAGCTTGTTGTCCACACTGGGGTGACATGGTGAGGCTCGGCATGCTCACCATTGATGGCAATGGTCAGCTTACAGTGGTGCTAGAGGTTAGTTAAAGGATCTAGATGATCTACTAAGGCTAGTTGCAACCAGAGAGGGAACAAGTTTGGCCAAATCACTGCTCAAAATAGTGTTTGTGATTTGTTTGATTTGAATCTGCAAACTGTTTGATGAAATGGCCGCAAAAAAATTATTTTTGAATTTTGAAAAGATTGTTGGTGGGTGTGCTAGGCATGTGTTGGGGATTCTGTAGGTGCTTGGGTTTTGAAAATTGAGCTTGTTTGAGTGGTTTTTGAAATATTGGGATCTTCCCATATGAGATAGATTCAATTTTGAACTGTCATTTAAACTGAGCATTTGAATGTTTTTGGATGATCACAAAGTGGGCCTTGGTACCTTATTGTGAGTACTAACAAGGGGTGCAAAGATCCATACATGTTTCTGTTGAGTTTTGAAAATTAGAGGTAGCCAAAGTAGGCATGGGAGTTAATTTGGCCAAAGTGACCATTCACTTAATTTATTCATTTTGAGTTGTTTGTCTTTGGGAAAAGTTTGGGGATTGTTTAGATGATGTTTATTTCACCTAGGAATCATTTTACAAGCAAAGAAACACAGAACCATGGCAATTCAAAAGAATCCAAATTTTAATACACACACATATGAATGCTTTCATATTTTTAGATGGAAAAGTTTTTGTTAACCCTAATTTTGATGATTAGAGTTTGATGATCCAAGCTTAGTATTTTTGGGATGTTACAAACCTTCCCCCCTTAAACAAAATATCGTCCCGAGATTTGAAAAAGGACGAAAAAGATTACCTAGGATTTGAAGAGATCGGGAAACTCTGTCCTGATGTGATCTTCGCGCTCCCATGTAGCTTCTTCTTCTGTCTGGTTGCTCCATTGAATCTTGAGAAACTTGATGCTTTAGGTTCTGGTAGTTCTGAAATCTTCTTCCAAAATACGTATGGGTACTTCGGGATAGGTCAGGTCATCGTTGATCTCTATGGTCCGATGATCAATGTTCTTGAACACTTCAGTCTTCTCCAGAACTTCGAGGCACTTACGAAGTAATGACATATGGAACACATTGTGCACGGCTGACATTTCTTCGGGTAGTTCCAGTTGATACGACACTTCTCCTCGACGGTTCAGAATCTTCAAGGGGCCGATATATCTGGGGGCTAACTTTCCTTTTAGTTGGAAACGCTGCATTCCCTTCAATGGCAACACTTTCAGATACACAAAATCTCCTATGTTGAAGACAAGGTCTCGACGTCTCTTGTCGGCGTAACTCTTCTGTCTGGACTGGGCGGTCTTGAGGTGCTCATGAATCTTGTGAACTTTCTATTCCGCTTCTCGTAGGATGTCGGGTCTGAAAATCTGACTCTCTCCTACTTGCGACCAGTTCAAAGGGGTGCGACACTTCCTTCCATACATGAATTCAAATGGGGCCATTTGCAAACTAGCTTGGTAACTGTTGTTGTATGAAAATTCTGCGAACGGCAGACAGTATTCCCATTTAGATCCATACTCTAACACACATGCTCTCAACATATCTTCGAGTATTTGATTTACTCGCTCCGTTTGTCCGTCGGTCTGAGGGTGATAAGCGGTGCTGAAATCTAGTCGGGTTCCTAAACCTTCTTGGACTTTCTTCCAGAATCTCGAGGTAAACTGAGTTCCTCGATCCGATACGATGTTCTTGGGGACTCCGTGCAAACTGACGATTCTAGCGATGTATAACTCCGCTAGCTTCGAACTCTGATATGTGGTCTTGACTGGTAAGAAGTGGGCAACTTTGGACAATCTATCCACTATGACCCAGATAGAGTCATTTCCCCTACTAGAGGTAGGCAATCTGGTGATAAAGTCCATTCCAACGGAATCCCATTTCCATTCCGGAATCTGCAAGGGTTGCAACAATCCAGCGGGTCTTTGATGTCCCGCCTTGACTCGCTGACATATATCACACTTGGCAATATAGCTTCCGATTTCTCTCTTCATCTTATGCCACCAAAATTGCTCCTTAAAATCTTGATACATCTTTGTTCCTCCAGGATGGATAGAATAAAGAGTATCATGAGCTTCCTTCAGAATAACTTCTTTCAACTCCTTCTTCGTCTTCGGTGAATCCGGGTACTTTGCCTGTACCGATACAACGCTTGATTCCGTCAATGCTAGCATTTCCTTTCTGCGCCTCCTTGATCTGACTGATCAAAGTGGGTTGAAGTTCTATGCTAGCCAAAAATCCTTCACTCACTAATTCTATTCGGAAATCTTCCATCTCTTTGTGCAGGCTTGGTTGCTCCTTCAAAATCATGGAGTTCAAGCGGCATGGCAATATGCTAAGGGAATCTGCTACCACATTGGCTTTACCAGGGTGATAATGAATGTCCTGATCGTAATCCTTGATTAACTCAATCCATCTTCTCTGTGTCATATTCAGCTCCTTCTGAGTGAATATATACTTTAGGCTCTTGTGATCCGAATAAATCTCACAACGATTTCCCATCAGGTAATGCCTCCATGTCTTCAGGGCTAGAACTACGGCTGCGAGCTCGAGGTCATGGGTTGGATAGTTCTGCTCATGTTGTTTCAGTTGCCGAGATAGATAAGATATAAATTTTCCTTCTTGAATTAGCACACATCCGAGACTGACCTTGGATGCGTCACAATACACGTCAAAGGGCTTCGTGATATCCGGTATGATTAAGATTGGGGCCGAAATCAATCTCCTCTTGAGTTCTTGAAAACTTGCTTCACATTTGTCCGTCCATTCAAACTTCTTGTCCTTCTTCAGCAATTGGGTCATGGGTCGGGCGATACTCGAGAATCCTTCTATGAATTTGCGGTAGTATTCCGCCAATCCGAGAAATGCACGAACTTGGGTTTGGGTGGTCGGGGCTTGCCAATCTTCGACATCTTTCACCTTTGCAGGGTCAACGGCAATTCCTCCGGCTGATACAATGTGGCCGAGGAATCCTACCTCCTGTAACCAGAATTCACATTTGCTAAACTTGGCATACAACTGATGCTCTCTAAGGGTTCCAAGAATGGTCCTTAGGTGTAGCTCATGTTCTTCTTCTGATTTGGAATAAATCAGAATGTCATCGATGAAAACAACGACAAACTTATCCAGGAAGTCCATACAAATCTTATTCATGAGATTCATGAAATAAGCGGGGGCATTGGTTAATCCAAAAGACATAGCAGTATACTCGTATAATCCATATCTGGTGGTAAAGGCAGTCTTGGGGATATCCTCTGCGCGAACCTTGAGTTGATGATAGCCAGTTCTAAGATCAATCTTAGAAAACACTTTGGCACCGGTCAACTGATCAAACAAATCTTCTATCTTGGGCAATAGGTACTTGTTCTTGATAGTGACATCATTCAACTTCCGATAATCCGTACACAAACGGTTGCCTCCATCTTTCTTGTCCACGAACAAAACCGGTGATCTCCAAGGTGACGCACTTGGTTGAATCAATCCAATTTCCAACATGGCATCCAGTTGCTTCTTCAGTTCCGCTAGTTCAGACGGGTTCATACTATATGGTCTCTGGGCTATGGGTCCTGTTCCGTGGATTAGTTCAATGATAAACTCGATATCTCGATCTGGGGGCATACCGGGCAAAACATCTGGAAATACATCGGGGTATTCACATACTATCCGGACTTGGTCAATGGTAGGTTGGGCGATACTCTTGTTGCACTTGAATTGACGAGGTAAGGTTTCAGATACATGCTCGACTGATATTCCGGCTGTACTGGTCATGGTTATGGCTTTCTTGGCACAGTCAATTAATCCTTTATGTTTGGACATCCAATCCATTCCTAGTACTACTTCCAAACCTTTAGTTCCGAGTACTATAAGATTAGCATAAAAATCTATGCCATGGATTCGGATAGGGACGACTTTGCAAATTTGCCTAGCTTTGGTGGTTGAATCAAGGATCTGAACAATCATAACATGCTTCAGTTTGGTTGGTAGAATCTTACTAGTGCATGCAAATTCTTTGGTGACAAATGAGTGCGAGGCACCAGAGTCAAACAACACTCTAGCAAGTACTGAATTAACAGAAAACATACCCAGCACGACGTCTGGCGCTTCCTGGGCTTCTTCAACATGCATGAGAAAAAGACGGCCATTGCGGTTGAGTGAATTCCCTGCGGCAAATCTTCTTCCAGGCTAAACACGACGCTGCTGCTGAGCTAGGGCATTTGTATTGGGGGCCGCGACATTCTTCTTTGGGCACTCGTTGGAGTAGTGACCCTTATTTCCACAGTCATAACAAGTCACTTGCGACTTGTCCTTTGCTGCGACAGGCACAACATTGCTTCCAGTCCTCGGGGCAGTGTTAGTGTTGGCGGTGGCATTGTTGTTGTTGAACTTGGGTGGTGCACGGTTGAAATTGCCAGAGTTGCCAGGGTTGTTGTGATTTCCTCTAGGCCTTGGGTTTCCACGATTGGGATAGGTCAGACGGTCATCGGGGGTCTGTTGGTTCTCGGGGCAAATCCTGGAGATGGGTTGGGGCGATACTTTGGGGTATGATGGGTTCCTGGCTGATGCATCATGTGATGCTTGCGCTTCTCATTGGCTTGGTTGATCTTTCCTTCCATCTGGATGGAAGAGTCGACAAGGGCTTCAATATCAGCAAAAGGGATATTGACTAACACCGTCTGCATCTCATCGTGCAGACCATTCAAGAATCTTTCTGTCTTCTTGGCTTCAGTGTCGATTTCATCTGGGGCATACCTAGCTAATGACAATAATTTGTCACGGTATTCCACTATGGTCATCCTTCCTTGCTTCAGTTCTCTGAATTCATCTCTCATTCTCTTGATCAAACCCGGTGGCACATGGGTTCTGCTGAACTTGACCTTGAATTCCTCCTAGGTCATCATTTGTCCTTCGGTCATTGCACGAACGCTGTTCCACCATTCTCTTTCATCTCCGGCTAGATAGTGGGTGGCGAACAAAACTTTCTCATTAGATTCCACTCTGGAGACTTCCAGGTTGTTCTCCATGGTTTGCAGCCAATCATCTGCGTCTAAGGGCTCTTCCGACTTAGTGAAAACAGGTGGGTTGGTGTTCTAGAAATTCTTGAGCTTAGATCCATGGTTGTCCTGATTTTCGTGGCCTTGGTTATTGTTGGCCATCTGAGCTATGTGCTGAAGGGTGGCTAAGTTGGCTTGACGTTCCGATCTTTCAGCTTCGCGGTCAGAAACCAACATTTGCAGGATCTGCAACATCGGGTTCGGGGATGAACCACTTCCTCCACGAGGCATCTGAAGATTGAGATAGATCATGAGAAAAGAGGGAAAAATTTCTAAGGTACAGGGACTTTGAAAAGTTTTTAAAGTTTGACTCAGATTTTCTAGCAACTTGCTTTTCATTCATTCATAGTACACGATACAACACACACCATAACAAAGGAAAACAAATGGTTTTAAGAACCATTCTGGAAACTACGATACAGTGGGACCGAATACAACTCACTACGCTAGTGCTCAAGTGCTACTACTCCTCGGAGTTGGTGCGGTCATCATCCTCATCATCCTCATTGTCATCGATGAAGGCGAAATCCTCCTCATCGGTGAAGAAGTCCATGGCCTGATCTTCTAGAAAGTCATCATCGTCGCTGAGATAGCAGGTAGGGGTCTCCACGAAGACCTTCTCTGGTGTTCTCCCTTTCCTCTAACTGCATGTCTCTCTCGTGGATGGTCTCCTCCAAATCCGAGATACGGTGGCGAAGACGGGCAATGATGCGCTCCTTCTTGTCAAGCTGACGGCAGCGAGACTTGCGGTCCTTTGCTAGCATGGCGATGGTCTGATCCTTCGTCCTGATGATGGCGGACTTGTGGTTGGAGTAGTCACGGGCATTGTCCAATTCTTGTTGACGATCATACATCATGAAGCTAAGGTGGTCCAACTGAGTCTTCAACTCAGGGTGATATGGGGCTTTCAGTGGCTGTCCCATAGCATCACGCCTTGGACAAAACTCAAAGCGGGGACCCTTGATCTGGTTGATACTATGCCCACACAGACGGGCAAGAGCTTTCTGCATGGCCCTGGCAAGTCCATCGAGCCAGTTGTTCTCTCTTAAGGTGAACTGAATTACCTCGGTAGTGGGAGGTTCAATCTTTCCTCAGAGACTTGCAACAACTAGCCATTGCCAACCATCTCCTTCCTGATCATTGAGCTAAGCTCTAAAGAACTCGGGGTGCGGACGCTCCAGAAGTTCCGAAAGCTGGTCCAAATCCCGCTCAAAGATGAGGTCTCCTCCATTCCCTAACTAATAAAACTTGCTGTACTTCACGTCCATCTATAAGAATATAGGATGAGTAAGTTAGTAGAGTGATCAAGTGTGTCAAATTTTAGGTATTTTGCAAGAGTTTTTGAGGAGCATGGATTTTTATGAAAGAAACCAAGTGATAAGAATGGGAATAAGTTTTTGTAAATATTTGCTTCCGTTGGTTTTGAAACTAAGTTTTTGATTCAAACGTCCAGTCTAACTAGGGTCTCCTATGGTCAGGATGGCTCTGATACCAACTTTTCAACACCCGGATTTTTAATCCTAGATGCCTGTTATGCCATACATCGCAATCCCAGGATTATCATTTTTGCGAGACATAACAGATTTGGATATCACAGTACATCATTGTAAGATCCCTCCTTTATAAAGGAAAAGGATCCCTGTGATTGCAATGCTAGTCCCTGGATCAATGCTAGCATCCACAGTTTAAGATGAAGTACACAGAAACAAAGGTCATTATTACAGTCATTCCAGAGACAAACATAGTCTTTACAACTCCAAGGCCACAAGCCTAGTACAAGAGTTTAAATAAGTAAATAGATAAAAGTCTTCATCTTCATGTGCCACAGGCAAACATGTTGAGTGTAGACTCATGACTCCCAATCCTCATCAGAGTAACCTGCAACATCACAAGTTACAGCCACAGTGGGTCAATACATTGGAATAGTATTGGCACGTGATACCTTAGTATAATATTTGGTGGACTAGATACTATATGCAATTTGGCTAAGTGTAGCTTAGGCTTGCTTTGCTAAAATAGGTTTTGCCTATTAGTTGAAATCACTAAGTTTTTCTTTGTCAAAACTTTTCCCAAGGAACCACCAATAGACATTGAGGTCCTCCACCCTTGTTCACCCACAAGTTTTACTTAGAAATTGGGATGAGGAGATTCTTGATAGCTTCCATGTCTTGATGCTCATGTTGTCCAATACCAGGGACATGGCTAAGTACTTAGATTCTTCCATCTGCAGAGGTTGTGCACTTTCCCCACAAGCCTTGATTTTCACCAAGACATGACCTTTCAGAAGCATTCCCTTAGACCAAATGGACGCGTTCCAACCTATCATCCCACTACCACCAACTGTCCAAATGGCTAAGTTCTAGCAACCTATGTGATCCAGGCAGAGCCCATATTGCCAAGTGGCTGCACTAGAAGCTTCTTAACATTTGGCCTCTAAAATCTCTTTGTTCCTGGGTGGCTTTCCACATGTGAGATACACAAGGTAAACCATAGAAATGGGCCTTGTGTAACCACTCAACATAAACCATTCCTTCCATTCCACCCAGGTGTTTCATTTACTTAGTTGTTTTATTAGGCAAAAACACAAGTCCAAAGACTTAGAAATATTTTCATCATAGCATGTATATTTCACCACCCTTGGTTGCTAATAGCTAGGCTAAGCATGGTATAGATAAGTATCTTAACTTAGAAATTTCCTAGCAATTCTACAACTACTAGGATTCCCAACATGGCATATAAGCAAAATATAACATGCAAGACTAGCAAAAATATTTCTAATGCTTAGTAGAAAACATAGGGATAAAAATATCATGAAGCACCACTTGCCTTGGTAGTTTGGAGATTAGCTACACTCCTCACAATCACAATCACTATTGGCACCAAAATCTACACATAGAATCATAGCAACAAATCACATACAAATAGATACAAGCAAAAATATATGAATGCATGCAATATGATATGTGATGATTTTTTAAACACAACAAGACAAGTGCACAGTACTGGTTTATAAACAAGTTCAAAACTTGCCAAACAACAATTATTTAATCCTTAAAACATTTCTCGAACAATGCATATACTCAAAATAGGCCTACACATGTTTCTGTAAATAAAGTCATTTTAACAGAAGCAAAATATTAAACACATTGCATATTTAGAAAGGGCATGTTCTCCCGATTCCATTGATATAAAATTTGTCAAATTTGAACGTGGGGATCAAAAGTTATGGCTAAATCAAATTCAAACATCTAATAGATTCAAATCCTGTTTTTAAATCTAATCTCTAGCCACGCGTCACGCTCTGATTGGCGCGTACCGGTTCGCGTCGGATCACGCTCCTGAGCCCCTGGATCTAACTTAATCGTGCGGCTCAGATTGAATCGTACCGCTTCATCCAGATTCTATCGTATCCGCAGGATCTAGATCTAACGGCGCTCAGCACTCGACCATCCAGTGGCGGTGCTGGCGGCGGCGGCAGGCAGCGACGCCTCTGTCAGAACTGCTACCAGTGTTCTAGGTCGCGTGGGAGAGGGGGAAGGGGCTTACCAAGCTCGCCGTGCGATGCTGATGCTCAAGGTGGCGATGGCTGGTCAAGGGGCGCGCTGTAGTGGCCGAGGGAGCTCGTCGGAGTTGTTGGCGGCGTCAGTTGCTTGCTGTCGAAGACGTTGCCGAGGTTCTGCGTCGACCTAGCATGAGCCAGATGGTTTAGGAGATGCGCAAAGGCCTGGCGATCAAGACAGTACCAAAGGGAAGGCGAGGGGCGGTCTCGTTTTACCTGAATCGCACGTCGGAGTCGAGTGGCGGCTCAGGTGCTCGCGGGTGTGGACGAAGACGTCGTTCTGGGTCACGAGAAAGCAAACAGAGGGCATCAGTGAACGCGCAAGGACGTGCTGGTTATGATGGTTTGAACCAGAGACAGGGGGGCGGTCAGTACTCACCGAGATTGGTCACCGGAGTGCGTCTGTCTGCGGCGGCGCAAGAGCGATTGCGGGCAGCCTGGTGGCGGAGAGGTGGCGCTAGGTGAGGGGAAATGGCTGCGGTGCAGAGGGGTTTATGTAGGCAGAAGGGGAGCAGCGATTAAGCGTAGTATCAATGGCAATTAAGCCTGCAGTGATTGCGGTGAGGTAACGGCGGAGTGAGCATCGCGGCCGCGCGTGATTGACGACGACGACGACGTGGTCGCAGGGTCCACTTGTCAGCGAGTGAAACAGAGAGGAGGTGGGGTCGTGTGGTCAGTGACTTGGGTGGGTTCGTCTGTGAGTGAGAAAGAGAGAGGGGGAACCCGGGTGGGCTTAGTGGGCTGAATCCGCCATTGGGCTAGATAGGTGGCGCCGGCCTTTTTCCAATTCTTTTCTCCTTTTCTTTTTCTGTTTTGAATTTCAGGAATCAAATTCAAATGATTTCAAAACCTATTTGAATTCAAATCTTTTAAGGATTTTTGCAGTGTGCAACAATCACATTTCTGGGCATAAAACTAAGTGGTCACTTTGAGCTGGCTTGGTCACTTGGAAAAAGATAAATAAGCAGTGGCATAGCACTAGTTTGAATAAGTTTTGAAATTTGCTTTCAAATCAAATTTGTTTTGAAACTTTGGTTTAAATCTTAGCAAATCTAGTAATACAACCTGAGAGCAATAAGACAACAAAGTTTGGTTTCATGAACATCTAACTCACATTGGATATTTGTACTTGTTTCAAATGCTGATCACATAAAATAATGAGCTCATATGCTCCTGTTTTTGAATTGATTTGTTTGAAATGAACTCTATATGATCATGGATGCATGGATGATATGCATGAGTTTGAAACATGATTTTAGGGATGTTACAAATCTAACCCCCTTAAGGTGAATCTCGCCCTCGAGATTCAGATTGGCTAGCAAATAGGTGAGGGTGGTCTTTCCGAAGATCATCTTCTCTTCCCCATGTTGCTTCCTCTTCGGAATGATGATTCCATTGAACTTTGCAAAACTTGATAGTCTTAGTCCGTGTAACTCTTTCTGCAGTCTCAAGAATTTTGATAGGTTTCTCTTCATAAGTGATATCACTTTTTATAATTGAACCTCTTCCAATGGTATGGTATCCTTCAAAGAAGTTTCTTCCATTTCTGGATGACATTTCTTAAGCTGACTCACATGAAACACATTATGAACAGCTGACAAAGACTCTGGCAATTCAATTTCATAAGCAACTTCTCCGTTACGACTCAGAATCTTGAATGGTCCAACATATCTTGGGGCCAACTTCCCTTTGACTCCAAACCTCTTCACTCCACGAAGTGGTGACACTCTAAGATAAGTTCTATCACCAACTTCATAGGTGACTTCTCTACGCTTAGGGTCTGCGTACTTTTCTGTCGGGACTGTGCTATCTTTAATCTGTCCTTAACCAACTTGACCTTCTCTTCAGCATCTTTGATAAGTTCTGGTCCGAACAAACTTCTTTCTCCCACACCATTCCATAGTAATGGGGTGGTACATTTTCTCCCATAGAGAAACTCAAATGGTGCCATCTCAATGCTGGCTTGATAGCTGTTGTTATAAGAAAATTCTGCGTAAGGCAGACTTTCATCCCAACTGGCTCCATAGTTTAGGGCACATGCCCTCAACATGTCTTCAAGAATCTGATTAGTCCTTTCCGTCTGTCCATCAGTTTGAGGATGAAAAGCAGTGCTGAATTCCAACCTCGTTCCCAATGACTCATGTAATTGCCTCCAAAAATGGGAAGTGAATTGGGTTCCTCTATCTGACACAATACTCTTGGGTACACCATGTAGACATACAATTCTACTCATATATATCTTGGCTAACTTAGCACTAGTGTAGGTTGTCTTCACGGGTATGAAATGAGCCACTTTAATTAGGCGATCCACTACTACCCAAATGGAATCATATCCTGACCTGGTCCTTGGCAATCCGGTAATGAAATCCATACCAATCTTGTCCCACTTCCAATCAGGAATAGGTAGTGGTTGAAGCAAACCTGCTGGTTTTTGGTGTTCTTCCTTCACTCTGCTACATACATCACACAAAGCAATATGTTCGGCGATGTCCTTCTTGAGATTATTCCACCAAAATCTTTCCTTCATATCCATGTACATCTTGGTGTTACCCGGGTGAATGGAATACGGTGAGTTGTGTGCTTCTTGCAAAATCAGTTTCCGAAGCTCCGGATCTTGTGGAACACAGATACGTTTTCCATGCCATAAAGTACCCTGTTCGTCTTCATTGAATCCTTTGGCTTTTCCTTTACCAATCTTTTCCTTGAAATTTCTTTGTCAGCCTTCTGGGCTTCTTTGATTTTGTCCAACAAAGTAGGTTGAACATCCAAGGACATGAGATGTCCTTCAGGCACAATCTCCAATATGAGGTCTCTAAATTGAGCACACAGATCATCTGGCAATTCTCCCTTAGTAAGGCCATTCACAAAAACCTTACGGCTTAGAGCATCTGCTACAACATTTGCTTTACCGGGGTGGTATTGCAAACTCAAGTCATAGTCCTTGATGAGTTCTAGCCATCTTCTTTGTCTCATGTTAATTTCCTTCTGGGGGAAGATATACTTCAAACTCTTGTGATCTGCGAACACTTCACATCGCTTTCCCAAAAGATAGTGTCTCCATGTTTTGAGTGCATGGACAACAGAGGCTAACTCTAAATCATGAGTAGGATAGTTTACCTCATGAGTTTTGAGTTGTCTCGAGGCATAGGCCACAACTTTCCCTTCTTGCGTAAGTACTGCACCCAATCCATGATGAGATGCATCACAATACACTTGGAAATCTTTTTCCAAATCTGGCAAACATAAGTCTGGTGCTGTCACAAGTCTCTTCTTCAATTCTTGAAAGCTGAGTTCACATCCTTCTGACCAAGAAAATTTCTTGTCCTTCTTTAGCAACTCTGTCATAGGCTTAGCCACCTTGGAGAAATTCTTAATGAATCATCTGTAATAACCTGCTAAGCCAAGGAAACTACGAACTTCTTTCACTGACTTGGGAGATTCCCATTCTGTTACAGCTGAAACTTTAGCAGGATCAACTGCTACACCGTCTCCTGACACAACGTGTCCAAGAAATCCCACTTCATTTAGCCAAAATTCACACTTGCTGAATTTGGCATACTGTTTATGCTCTCTAAGCTTCTCAAGTATCAAACGCAAATGTCCTTCATGCTCTTCTTTGCTCTTGGAGTAGATTAAAATGTCATCGATGAAAATGACAACAAATTTATCAAGAAATTCCATGAACACCTTGTTCATCATATTCATGAAGTATGCTGGTGCATTGGTCAAACCAAATGGCATCACGGTATACTCATACAATCCATACCTTGTGGTGAAAGCTATCTTAGGTATGTCTTGCTCTCTTATTTTGAGTTGGAAATAACCTGACCGAAGATCAATCTTTGAGAACACACAAGCTCCTTCTAGCTGATCAAACAAGTCATTGATTCTAGGCAAAGGGTATTTGTTCTTGATAGTCACCTCATTGAGTGAATGGTAATCTATGCATAACCTTTGACTTCTATCTTTATTTTCCACAAACAAAACTGGGGCTCCCCAAGATGAAGAACTTGGTTGAATAAATCCTTTCTGCAACTGCTCTCCAAGTTGTTTCTTGAGTTCTTTCAGTTCATCCAATGACATCTTGTACGGTCTCTTTGCTATTGGTCCAGATCCTAGTAGCAAATCAATAAGGAACTCCACATCTCTATCTGGTGGCATTCCTGGCAATTCTTCCGGAAACACATCCGGATATTCACTCACAATTGGCACACTGTCTATGCTAACCCCCTTAAGAGAATTTAGCTTACTCCTTTTTTCTTCAAAATTGGTCTTGAATCTGATCCTTTTATTTTCTGGAGTTGTGAGTGAGAAAGTATGGTTGGCACAATCTATCACTCCCTTATGCTTAGTCATCCAGTCCATTCCCAAAATGACATCCAATCCTTGGGAATTTAGGATTATCAAGTTAACGGGAAACTTATACTTCCCAAACTCTATGACTAGATCATGACATCCTGAATTCACTATCATTTCTCCGTCAGGAGAACTTACTTTTATAGGACACCCAATAGTTTCTACCGGCAGTTCATTTCTTTCAACAAATTCTCTTGATATGAATGAATGAGATGCACCAGTATCAAAGGGAACAAATGCTGGAACGGAATTGAGTTTGAACTTACCAGCAACAGCATCAGGCTCCTCATAGATTTCCTCCACATTGATGTGGTTCACTTGTCCCTTCTGAAAAGGGTTAGGCTTGTTGGGTCCTTCAACTTTCTTTTCTGGGCATTCATTAGCATAATGCCCCATCTTCTCGCACTTGAAACAATCAACCTGACTAATATCCTTCTTGACAGGCTGGCTTCCACTACCACTTCCACTTCCACTGTGGTGGCTCTTATATCCACCCTTGTGGTTCTTGTACTTGTCATTATCATGACTACGATGATGCTTGTTGTCATGATGACGGTTGTGGTTGTGGTGCTTGTTGAATTTCCCATGCTTGTGGGATCCTGAGCTTCCACTATCATCATAATGGGAACGCTTGTGAGACGATCCCGAGCTGTGCTTGTCAGAGTGCTTTCTCTTCCTGCTTTCAACTTGCTTCATTTTTCTCTCCAAAATAGCAGCCTTGTCGCAAAGAGACTGATAAGTGGGAACGTAGGCTACTGATAGCTGCAAGTTCAGTTCATCATTCAGCCCTTCAAGGAACTTTTCCTTCCTCTTAGCATCAGTGTCAACTTCATCTGGTGCGTAACGCGCCAGATTGTTGAACTCCTCAATATATTCAGCCACGCTGTGGTGGCGCTGCTTCAGATTATGAAACTCTTTCTTCTTCAAACTCATCACTCTAGATGAGATGTGAGCAGTACGAAAACCATCTTCAAAGATAGCCCATGTCACATCTTCGATGGAAGTGGTGATCTGAAAGTTATCCCACCAAGTGGCGACTGGTCCTTCCAACAAATGTGCTGCAAATTTGACTTTTTCTGAATCAGTACAGCCCACAGTTACCAAGTCCTTGTTCACAGAGCGTAGCCAATCATTGGCCACCATTGGATCAGTTATTCCTGAGAACTTTGCTGGCCTCAATCTCAAGAACCTGGTAAGCATGTCAAAACCCGGTGTGTTGTTGTTGTTGTTATTATTATTGTTGTTGTTGTTGTTGTTGTTGTTGTTGTTGTTGTTGTTGTTGTTGTTGTTGTTGTTGTTGTTGTTGTTGTTGTTGTTGTTGTTGTTGTTGTTGTTGTTGTTGTTGTTCTGGTTCTGGATGAACGTAGTCATCATTTGCATCAGTTGGGTCTGAGCTGTCATCATTTGCTGCATCTTAGGAGTGATGTTGTTGTTATTGGGGTTGGGGTTGGCACGACGGGGAGGCATCTGTGGTTTGTTCAATAGAGATAAGGATGAGATACCCATAGATGCTATTATGCACAATACATCACATAAACAGTCACCAAGCATGCATCATAACAATAATAGTTCAAAAACAGAAACGACAAGTTTGCAAAGTTAACACACCAATAACAAGCCATCCACATGTTGGATGGTCATTGTGACACAAATAAAGTAGGATAAATAAATGATAAATGAGTAGTCATCACTACTCCTTGGCATCAACCTCCTCCTCAACAAAGGTAAGACCTGCATTCTCCATAGCGGTCTTGTATTCCTCGACATTGGTGGTCAAAGTCTCTACTTTGGCTTTGAGGGCCCTCTTCTGAGAACGAAGCCTCTCAATCACAGTCTGCTAATGCTCGAGCTCGAAGTCCTTGCCCTGCAGTTCTTCAGTCATGTCCCGAATCCTCTTGTTCCTATCTTGGACTCGCTTCTCTTGACTCTTGAACTTTCTGTCCTGGCTCTCGAACTTTGCCTCCATCTCCTTGACTATCTCATATTGCTCCGCGAAGAGCTTGTCCTTCTCATGAAGCTGCACCTGGAGTTCGTCATTGCTAAGCATGACGTTGGTCCTATCAGTGTCCACGTGCCTAAGAAGAACCTCTAAGTCCTGGAGGTATAGGCGAATCAGCTCTGCTGTCTCCCTCGAAGTGTCCTCGAAGTCGATGGCCTCTCCATCCTCATCACGTCCACCAAAGACATGGAAGTGAGTACCTCTAACCTGCGAGAGTGTCTCCCTAACAGACGTCCAATCAAGTCCTGCATGACTACCTCTTAAGGTTTGGTTGGTAGCCTCTAACTCTTGGGTATGTTTCTTCTCTTCTTTTAGGCTATTTTGGATATTGAACATTCTGCACTTGACTCTATCACCAAGTTCTTTGATGGTCTTCCAAGCTGCATCCCATGGTGAGTCAAAGAATGTACGGTGCATCACTGAATTGGTGAACATGCAGAATCCTGATTCCTTGTGGTTGTCTTCCTTGTTTTTATACAAGTGAAGTTGCACCCACCAGTACTCAACTCCTTCATCCATCACAGGAAAGCCTTTGTACACAGTTGTACCATGTATTTCCATTGCAACCATGAGGTCCTTGAGAGCCTTGGGAAATTCTGTCTCACACTCCAAAGTCATTGTCATGAGTGGTCCTTCCCTTACGGCTTCGTTGATGGAGTTCATCTACAAATAGAGATGATAAAGAAGATTAGAAAAGTTTACGATAAGAATAGACAAGTGTAGAAGTTGTTGAAATTTTTTCCTTAGTGGTTTCCAATCCTAGGGTCATAATCCTACATGCAACACAGTGCTCTGGTACCATCTGTAAGATCCCTCCTTTATAAAGGAAAAGGATCCTTGTGATTGCAATGCTAGTCCCTGGATCAATGCTAGCATCCACAGTTTAAGATGAAGTACACAGAAACAAAGGTCATTATTACAGTCATTCCAAAGACAAACATAGTATTTACAACTCCAAGGCCACAGGCCTAGTACAAGAGTTTAAATAAGTAAATAGATAAAAGTCTTCATCTTCATGTGCCACAGGCAAACATGTTGAGTGTAGACTCATGACTCCTAATCCTCATCAGAGTAACCTGCAACATCACAAGTTACAGCCACAGTGGGTCAATACATTGGAATAGTATTGGCAAGTGATATCTTAGTATAATATTTGGTGGACTAGATACTATATGCAATTTGGCTAAGTGTAGCTTAGGCTTGCTTTGCTAAAATAGGTTTTGCCTATTAGTTGAAATCACTAAGTTTTTCTTTGTCAAAACTTTTCCCAAGGAACCACTAATAGACATTGAGGTCCTCCACCCTTGTTCACCCACAAGTTTTACTTAGAAATTGGGATGAGGAGATTCTTGATAGCTTCCATGTCTTGATGCTCATGTTGTCCAATACCAGGGACATGGCTAAGTACTTAGATTCTTCCATCTGCAGAGGTTGTGCGCTTTCCCCACAAGCCTTGATTTTCACCAAGACAGGACATTTCAGAAGCCTTCCCTTAGACCAAATGGACGCGTTCCAACCTATCATGCCACTACCACCAACTTTCCAAATGGCTAAGTTCTAGCAACCTATGTGATCCAGGCAGAGCCCATATTGCCAAGTGGCTGCACTAGAAGCTTCTTAACATTTGGCCTCTAAAATCTCTTTGTTCCTGGGTGGCTTTCCACAAGTGAGATACACAAGGTAAACCATAGAAATGGGCCTTGTGTAACCACTCAACATAAACCATTCCTTCCATTTCACCCAGGTGTTTCATTTACTTAGTTGTTTTATTAGGAAAAAACACAAGTCCAAAGACTTAGAAATATTTTCATCATAGCATGTATATTTCACCACCCTTGGTTGCTAATAGCTAGGCTAAGCATGGTATAGATAAGTATCTTAACTTAGAAATTTCCTAGCAATTCTACAACTACTAGGATTCCCAACATGGCATATAAGCAAAATATAACATGCAAGACTAGCAAAAATATTTCTAATGATTAGTAGAAAACATAGGTATAAAAATATCACAAAGCACCACCTGCCTTGGTAGTTTGGAGAGTAGCTACACTCCTCACAATCACAATCAATATTGGCACCAAAATCTACACATAGTATCATAGCAACAAATCACATACAAATAGATACAAGCAAAAATATATGAATGCATGCAATATGATATGTGATGATTTTTTAAACACAACAAGAAAAGTGCACAGTACTAGTTTATAAACAAGTTCAAAACTTGCCAAACAACAATTATTTAAACCTTAAAACATTTCTCAAACAATGCATATACTCAAAATAGGCCTACACATGTTTCTGTAAATAAAGTCATTTTAACAGAATCAAAACATTAAAAACATTGCATATTTAGAAAGGGCTTGTTCTCCTGATTCCATTGATATAAAATTTTCAAATTTGAACGTGGGGATCAAAAGTTATGGCTAAATCAAATTGAAACATCTAATAGATTCAAATCCTGTTTTTAAATCTAATCTCTAGCCACGCGTCACGCTCTGATTGGCGCGTACCGGTTCGCGTGGGATCACGCTCCTGAGCCGCTGGATCTAACTTAATCGCGCGGCTCAGATTGAATCGTACCGCTTCGTCCAGATTCTATCGTATCCGCAGGATCTAGATCTAACGGCGCTCAGCACTCGACCATCCAGTGGCGACGCTGGCGGCAGCGACAGGCGGCGACGCCTCTGTCAGAACTGCTACCGGCGTTCTAGGTCGCGTGGGAGAGGGGGAAGGGGCTTACCAAGCTCGCCGTGCGATGCTGATGCTCAAGGTGGCGATGGCTGGTCAAGGGGCACGCTTTAGTGGCCGAGGGAGCTCGTCGGAGTTGCTAGAGGCGTCAGTTGCTTGCTGTCGAAGACGTTGCTGAGGTTCTGCGTTGACCTAGCACGAGCCAGATGGTTTAGGAGATGCGCAAAGGCCTGGCGATCAAGACAGTACCAAAGGGAAGGCGAGGGGCGGTCTCGTTTTACCTGAATCGCACGTCGGAGTCGAGCGGCGGCTCAGGTGCTCGCGGGTGTGGACGAAGACGTCGTTCTGGGTCACGAGAAAGCAAACAGAGGGCATCAGTGAACGCGCAAGGACGTGCTGGTTATGATGGTTTGAACCAGAGACAGGGGGCGGTCAGTACTCACCGAGATTGGTCGCCGGAGTGCGTCTATCCGTGGCGGCACAAGAGCGATTGCGGGCAGCTTGGTGGCGGAGAGGTGGCGCTAGGTGAGGGGAAATGGCCGCGGCAGAGGGGTTTATGTAGGCAGAAGGGGAGCGGCGATTAAGCACAGAATCAATGGCAATTAAGCCTGTAGTGACTGCGGCGAGGTAACTGCGGAGCGAGCGTCGCGGCCGCGCGTGATTGACGACGACGACAACATGGTCGCAGGGTCCACTTGTCAGCGAGTGAAACAGAGAGGAGGTGGGGTTGTGTGGTCAGTGACTTGGGTGGGTTCGTCTGTGAGTGAGAAAGAGAGAGGGGGAACCCGGGTGGGCTTAGTGGGCTGAATCTGCCATTGGGCTAGATAGGTGGCGCCGGCCTTTTTCCAATTCTTTTCTCCTTTTCTTTTTCAGTTTTCAATTTCAGGAATCAAATTCAAATGATTTCAAAACCTATTTGAATTAAATCTTTTCAGGATTTTTGAAGTGTGCAACAATCACATTTCTGGGCATAAAACTAAGTGGTCACTTTGAGTTGGCTTGGTCACTTGGAAAAAGATAAATAAGCAGTGGCATAACACTAGTTTGAATAAGTTTTGAAATTTGCTTTCAAATGAAATTTGTTTTGAAACTTTGTTTTAAATCTTAGCAATCTAGTAATACAACCTGAGAGCAATAAGACAACAAAGTTTGGTTTCATGAACATCTAACTCACATTGGAGATTTGTACTTGTTTCAAATGCTGATCACATAAAATAATGAGCTCATATGCTCCTGTTTTTGAATTGATTTTTTGAAATGAACTCTATATGATCATGGATGCATGGATGATATGCATGAGTTTGAAACATGATTTTAGGGATGTTACAATCATCCATTACAAACCATACATAAGGTATTACACAAATAAGGATCTCATGATCCAGTTCTTAATACAACTCAAGCAGCGGAATAACATAATAATAAAGGTAGCGTAGGCGAAGCTCCATCTTCGGGGTCACAGGAAATGCTGACGATGGGAGATGATCCTATTTTTCGTAACCTTCCTGGGGTCCATCATCCTGGTACTCTTCTTCATAGTCTGGCCACGGGAATAGCCAGGGACAAAGCCATGAGTACTCTTTAAGTACTCGCAAACTAATACTAACAAGTGAATGGGGTTTTTGTAGTAGAACACTAAGCTCTAGGGTTGTTTTGCAAAAAGCCAGATTTACCTCTACTAAGTTCAGAAGCAAAGAAAGCAAGTTGAAATTTTATAACACCTGAATGGGAACTTGAATTTCGTATCACAACTCTGTTGTGGTCAAGTCAAAGTCTCAATTCATTTCACAAGTCATTTTGAACACATCGGACGGGGGAACAGTATGGCCACTCCAACAATCCATAACCGTGGACGCGGCTATTCGAATAGTTTGACACTCTGCAGAGATTGTACACTTTCACCACAACATTCGATACATCCGTCAGGAACAAATCATGAATTCACCATACTCAGTATGCGGATAATCAATCCTAACCTTTCAATTACACGCCCTATTATAGGCACCTCTCCTGTGAGTTTGGCCTCCCAACCATGACCAACTGTCATCTTGGGTACTGCACAGGTGGACAATCTTCACAAGGTAGCGTCAACTCAGACCTTGGTCGTGAGGGAACCCATACTAAGGTATATAAGTTTCCAGTCAAGACCTACCCAATTTTCGGGTATTGTGATTGTACGGTAAAATTGGAATGGTATCGCATCCAGACAACCATCAGTTTTGTAAAGGGCTAAGGCTCATGCCTCAACATTTTCATCATCAAAATCATCTGGTGTTCGTAAACACATGTCAAAACATTTCAGTAGAATGACTCATGATTCTAAGGTTTTCATAACCATTTCACTAAGTATTTCCATCTAAAGTTGATCAAGTTTTATGCTTAGCACTAGCATCTATAAGTGGGGTAAGTACTAATAAGGGGTGGTAAACAAGTGGTGATTAATTAAGTTCAATCTCATTCCTTAGGATGACATCAAGATTATCTAGCTTAGGCCAAATTTAATGCTCTTTATGCAACCTTCAATTATCTTCCTAGAATCTACAAGTCACTTAAGTAAACTCTAAGAGAAAGCTTTGATAAAGAATTAAAGTAGAAATCTTGCAAGTAAAACTAGGATTGGGTTGTTAAGTGGGTATGATCACATATGCTTAAGGCATATAGTTGGCAAGGTAACAAGCAAGTATTTTCTTGCATAGGTAAAGTATATTGCAAGTGTTAGCTTTCCTTGTGCAGAGCAGTGGTTGAAGTTCTCCTCGGCTTCTTCTTCGTAATATCCTCCTTCCTCCTCGTATCCTTGGTCGGTACTAGCATCTATGAATAAATATGAGGTACACAATCACCAAGCAATACTTAACTATTTTCGATCATCACACAAAGGTGTTCTATAGATGATCTAGCATCATCACCTATTATTACAAGATTAAAGCATTGGTCTTATTTATTTTAATTTGAGAAAAGTAATTTCTACTCATTGAAAAGCTACTTAAGATTTAATATTCTCCAACTAAAACATGGGATCATGTTGACACATGTCATCATCACATATTTCAGTACATGGGAATGTGATTTAAAGTGATGTCAAAATTTGATAAGGTTTAACCTTTTATTTTAATTATATAAAGTGACTAGAAATGCCTATGTGGCATTCTTTTATTACTTGAACATTATTTATGTAGGTAAACCCAAATGTTTTTATATATTCTGAAAGGTATGATCAAATGTGATTTTTGAGAGTTGGAATCAATTCAAAAGATATTATGGTTGAAATTTGAAAAATGTTTGAATGCAGAAAAGCTTCTGACTTGTTATTTTTACCAAGGTTGATCTACAGATCCAAATGATTTGAATCCAACGGGCTTGGCTTAAGCATTTCAATACCTTTCTAAAAAAATTAGTTTCATGAAATTTTGTTCACTGAATCGAGAAGGGTTGATTTTTGAAACTAGATATAGAACTGAGTTTGAATTGAAATAGAAAAATCTAAATTCAAACGATTGGGCTACGCGGGAAAGGTTAATGGGCCGGCCCAGTGTCACTCCGCAGCGCGGGACTCAGGTGACAGGGGGGTTCCACCCGTCAGTGGCTCATAACACGCGAAGCGGTACAGGGCGATGTGGTTCGTTGGATTAGAAGGGTGATCGACGGCTGAGGGTCGTCGTCGACGATGAACATGTCACCGGCGAGCTCGAACCCTAGCGGCTCAGTGGGGGTCGTGGGAGGCTCACCGGGACTAAGGCGAGGGTCGGCGATGGGGTCGAACGACGAAGTCGACGGCGGTGATCCTCCTGGCACTGGCAGCTCCTCCTGGGGTGGCTCCAATCGACGGCTCCCTTCTTCTCTAGCAGCGGCGGGCTCCAGCCAAATTCCGGCGATCCGCTGCTCGCCTTGCTCCCGGAAGAAGTGGGAAGTCTTAGTGAGAGGTGGGGAGTGAGATGGTGTGAAGAAATCGAGCGGGGTTGGCCTCCTTTTATAGGTTCAACGGCGAGACAGAGAGGGATGGGCAGGCGACGGTGGCGACACGGCTACGGGTGGCTAGAGGCATTGCTGAGGTTGGCGATCGACGGGCGGTCTCCTGGCGATGCTGTAGAGCTTAAATGCGCATGTAGGGGCGGTGGCAATCGGTCGGGAACGTGCGGTGCTCTGCGAGGCAGAGGCAACGAACTCCGCGGCGAGCGGTGGTTGCGGGGTATGGGCGATGAAAAGAACATGTCTGGTGGTCTCTTGGGACGGTGGGGTGCATGCTGGCGGGCGGCGAGGGCTCGAGGTGGTCGGGTTGCGTGGGAATGGCGCGTGCTTTGCGGTGCGCGTCGGCATGGTCGACAGCGGCACGGGCGCGGCGTTCATGGCAGTTCTGGTCTCTGTCTTCGAGCTAGGGCTGGTTGAGAGGGGCGGTGAGGCATGAGATACCTTCCAAACAAGGTTGGCACAGCTAGTTCTTCTCCTAGCTTGCTGTCCACACTGGGGTGACATGGTGAGGCTCGGCATGCTCACCATTGATGGCAATGGTCAGCTTATAGTGGTGCTAGAGGTTAGTTAAAGGAGCTAGATGATCTACTAAGGCTAGTTTCAACTAGAGAGGGAACAAGTTTGGCCAAATCACTACTCAAAATAGTGTTTGTGATTTGTTTGATTTGAATCTGCAAAATGTTTGATGAAATGGCTGCAAGAAATTTATTTTTGAATTTTGAAAAGATTTTTGGTGGGTGTGCTAGGCATGTGTTGGGGATTATGTAGGTGCTTGGGTTTTGAAAATTGAGCTTGTTTGAGTGGTTTTTGAAATAGTGGGATATTCCCATATGAGATAGATTCAATTTTGAACTATCATTTAAACTGAGCATTTGAATGTTTTTGGATGATCGCAAAGTGGGCCTTGGTACCTTATTATGAGTACTAACAAGGGGTGCAAAGATCCATACATGTTTCTGTTGAGTTTTGAAAATTAGAGGTAGCAAAAGTAGGCATGGGAGTTAATTTGGCCAAAGTGACCATTCACTTAATTTATTCATTTTGAGTTGTTTGTCTTTGGGAAATGTTTTGGGATTGTTTAGATGATGTTTATTTCACCTAGGAATCATTTTACAAGCAAAGAAACACATAACCATGGCAATTCAAAAGAATCCAAATTTTAATACACACACATATGAATGCTTTCATATTTTTAGTTGGAAAAGTTTTTGTTAACCCTAATTTTGATGATTAGAGTTTGATGATCCAAGCTTAGTATTTTTGGGATGTTACATGTATGCACATTGTAACATAGTTGAATTTGATGAAGAGACTTTATATTGGTTGAAGGTAAAACTAAGGTAAAAGATGTGGGTAAGCCTATTCTCCCATGCATATTTAAAGAAACCTCGCATTACGGTTTATGTGATCTTGGCACAGAAGTTAATGTTATATCTTATGATTTCTATCTAGAAATAAAAGAAGAGATAGCACCGGCTACAATAGAAAATACTGATAAGACAATCATGTTAGCCAATAAAAATCTTAAAATTCCAATGGGAGTAGTTGAAGATACAACTGTCACAATTGACAATAAAACTTTGCCTATTGATTTTGTAGTTATTGATATGCCAGCTGACACACTTTTCCCAATCATATTTGGAAGAAACTTTTTCAGTGATATAGGTGCCACAGTCGCCTTCAAAAAGGAGGTTGTATCCCTTAAGCTTGGGAAAGCGGAAAAATAATTCCATTTTTCCAAATTTAAAGACAAACCTCTGTATATATACAAGAAGAAGAAGAGAGAGAAGACTATTGATGATATGGCAGCTCTTTTCTGAAGTATCACAAAGTAATCCCTTTTTGGCACCAGAAAAATGGAAAATGGATTCTCCGTTCTTTGTTTTCAAAAAATTCATGAAGCAACCCTCAAGGTAGAACGACGAAAATTTGTTTATATCGCGGGGGTTGTGACGAGAGGTTCTAGCTCAAGACAATCTGTGAATTGGCCACCAAATTCCCTCTAGTATATATAAAAAATGGGGTGATGCATTTTCACATCACGCTCTTGGTGGCTGCTTCACAAAGTAAGCCCATTTTGGCACCGGGAAAATGGATTTTCCATTCTTTGTTTTCAAAAAATTCATGAACCAACGTTGTTTACCATCACAAAATACACGCATGTGCGGAATATTGGCGCGTTGAACCAAACTATGACATGGTTGTGGTCGTGACATAGCTCATTTGCCTTGAAAGCCATGAATCCTCGAAGGCGGTAGGTGATTTCTATGAACACTTTTTTAGAACAATCCTCATATGCCATGTCTATTATTTTTGCATTCAAGTAGGCAACATAAAATGACAATATGCAAAGGTCTCACATTTTTTGAATATTTTTTGAATTTCTGAGGCCGGTTTCGCAATTCTACTGAGATCTCGCTACACAGTTATGCTAGGGTTCTTGCCTATATACATGGTCTTGCTAATCTCTTTTTGGATCTCTGAATAAATGCCATGTATTGTATCTGAAAATGATTTTTTGGAAAATTCCCGAGATAGCTACAAGTTAGATCCAGGCTAAATTTTAACCCCCTTAAGTTAGACTAGAAGAAACTTGTTTATATCACGGGGGATGCACCGAGAGGTTCTAGCTCAAGATAATGTATGAATTAGACACCAAATGCCCTCTAGTATGTATAAAAAATGGTGTGATGCATTTTCACATCACAGCCTTGGTGGATGCTTCACAAAGTAAGCCCTTTTCGGCACCGGGAAAATGGATTTTCCATTCGTTGTTTTCCAAAAAATCATGAAGCAACATTGTTTGCCATCACAAGATGCACGCGTGTGCGGAATATGGGCGCATTGAAGCAAACTATGCCATGGTCATGGTCGTGACCTGGTTCATTTGCCTTGAAAGCCATGAATGCTTGAAGGCGGTAGGTGATTTCTATGAACACTTTTTTAAAACAATCCTCGTATGCCATGTATGTTATTTTTTCCTTCAATTAGGCAACATAAAATGACAATGTGCGAAGGGATCACATTTTTTAAATTTCTGAGGGCGGTTTCGAAATTCTACCAAGATCCCGCTGCACAATTATGCTAGGGTTCCTACCTATGTTCCTAGTGTTGCTCATATCTTGTTGGATATCTGAAGAAATTCCATGTTTTATACCTAGAAATGATTTTTTGGAGAATTCCTGAGATAGCTACGAGGTAGCTCCAGGCTAAATTTTAACCATCCAACTAGAACAATGAAAAATTATTTATATCGCGGGGTTGTGCCAAGAGGTTCTAGCTCAATCCAATCTGTCAATTGGCCACAAAAGGACCTCTATTATTTATAAAAAATGTGGTGATGCATTTTCACATCACACCCTTTGGTGGCTTCTTCACAAAGTAAGCCCTTTTCGGCACCAGGAAAATGGATTTTCCGTACGTTGTTTTCAAAAACTTCATGAAGCAATGTTGTTTGATATCACAAGATACACGCATGTGCGAAATATGGGTGCATTGAAGCAAACAATGCCATGGTTGTGGTCGTTAACTTTCTCTTTTGCCTAGAAAGCCATGAATCCTCGAAGGCAGTAGGTGATTTCTGTGAACTATTTTTTAGTCATATGCCATGTCTGTTATTTTTACCTTCAAGTAGGTAACATAAAATGACAATGTGTGAAGGTTTCACATTATTTGAATTGTTTTTGAATTTCTGAGGCCGGTTTCGAAATTTTGTCGAGATCCACTATCCTGTTATGCTAGGGTTCCTGCCTATGTGCCTGGTCTTGCTAATATCTTCTTGGATCTCTTAAAAATGCCATGTTTTGTACCAGGAAATGATTTTTGGAAAATACCCGAGATAGCTATGAGGTAGCTCTAGGCTAAATTTTAGCCAGCCTCCAGCTATACTGACAGAAACTTGTTTATATTGCAGGGATTGCGCCGAGAGGTTCTAGCTCAAACTAATCTGTAAATTGGCCACTAAATGCCCTATAGTATTTATAAAAATGGGGTGATGCATTTTCACATCACACCCTTGGTGGCTGCTTCACAAAGTAGGCCCTTTTTGGCACCGAGAAAATGGAAAATGGATTTTCTGTTCTTTGTTTTCAAAAAATTCATGAACCAACGTTGTTTACCATCACAAGATACACGCGTGTGCGGAATATGGGCGCATTGAATCAAACTATGAGATGGTTGTGGTCGTGACCTAGCTCATTTGCCTTGAAGCCATGAATCCTCGATGGTGGTAGGTGATTTCTATGAACACTTTTTTATAACAATCCTCGTATGCCATGTCTATTATTTTTGCATTCAAGTAGGCAACATAAAATGACAATGTGCGAAGGTCTCATATTTCTTGAATATTTTTTGAATTTCTGAGGCCGATTTCGAAATTCTACTAAGATCTCACTACACAGTTATGCTAGGGTTCTTGCCTATATGCATGCTCATGCTAATCTCTTGTTGGATATCTGAATAAATGCCATGTATTGTATCTAGAAATTATTTTTTTGGAAAATTCCGGAGATAGCTATGAGTTAGCTCCAGGCTAAATTTTAGCCCCCCTCAAGTTAGACTAGAAGAAACTTGTTTATATCGCGGGGGTTGCGCCGAGAAGTTCTAGCTCAAGACAGTGTATGAATTAGACACCAAATGCCCTCTAGTATTTATAAAAAATGGCGTGATGCTTTTTCACGTCACACCCTTGGTGGATGCTTCACAAAGTAAGCCCTTTTCTGCACCGGGAAACTGGATTTTCCATTCATTGTTTTCCAAAAAATCATGAAGCAACATTGTTTTCCATCACAAGATGCACGCATGTGCGGAATATGGGTGCATTGAAGCAAACTATACCATGGTTGTGGTCGTGACCTGGGTCATTTGCCTTGAAAGCCATGAATGCTTGAAGACGGTAGGTAATTTCTGTGAACACTTTTTTAAAACAATCCTCGTATGCCATGTATGTTATTTTTTCGTTCAATTAGGCAACATAAAATGACAATGTGCGAAGGTATCACATTTTTTAAATTTCTGAGGGCGGTTTTGAAATTCTGCGAAGATCCCGCTGCGCAGTTATGCTAGGGTTCCTACCTATGTGCCTGCTATTGCTAATATCTTGTTGGATATCTGAAGAAATGCCATGTTTTATACCTAGAAATGATTTTTTGGAGAATTCCCGAGATAGCTACGAGGTAGCTCGAGGATAAATTTTAACCATCCAACTAGACCGACGAAAAATTATTTATATCGCGGGAGTTGCGCCGAGAGGTTCTAGCTCAATCCAATCTGTCAATTGGCCACTAAATGACCTCTATTATTTATAAAAAAATGCTGTGATGCATTTTCACATCACACCCTTTGGTGGCTGCTTCACAAAGTAAGCCCTTTTCGGCACCAGGAAAATGGATTTGCCGTTTGTTATTTTCAAAAAAACCGTGAAGCAATGTTACTTGCTATCACAAGATACACGCGTGTGCCAAATATGGGTGCATTGAAGCAAACAATTCCATGGGTGTGGTCGTTAACTTGCTCTTTTGCCTAGAAAGCCATGGATCCTCGAAGGCAGTAGGTGATTTCTGCGAACTCATTTTTAGAAAAATCCTCATATGCCATGTCTGTTATTTTTACTTTCTAGTAGGCAACATAAAATGACAATGGGTGAAGGTTTCACATTTTTTGAATTGTTCTTGAATTTCTGAGGCCGGTTTCAAAATTTTGCCGAGATCCACTGCCCTGTTATGCTAGGGTTCCTGCCTATGTGCCTGGTCTTGCGAATATCTTGTTGGATCTCTGAAAAATGCCATGTTTACTAATAGGAAATGATTTTTGGAAAATACCCGAGATAGCTAAGAGGTAGCTCGAGGCTAAATCTTAGCCACCCTCCAGTTATACTGACAGAAAGTTGTTTATATCGCAGGGGTTGTGCCAAGAGGTTCTAGCTCAAGCCAATCTATAAATTGGCCACTAAATGCCTTCTAGTATTTATAAAAAATGGGGTGATGCATTTTCACATCACACCCTTGGTGGCTGCTTCGCAAAGTAAGCCCTTTTTGGCACCTTTAAAATGGAAAATGGATTTTCTGTTCTTTGTTTTCAAAAAATTGATGAACCAACGTTGTTTACCATCACAAGATACACGCGTGTGCAGAATATGGGCGCATTGAAGCAAACTATGACATGGTTGTGGTCGTGACCTAGCTCATTTTCCTTGAAAGCCATAATCCTCGAAAGCGGTAGGTAATTTCTATGAACACTTTTTTTATAACAATCCTCGTATGCCATGTCTATTATTTTTGCATTCAAGTAGGTAACATAAAATGACAATGTGCAAATGTCTCACATGTTTTGAATATTTTTTGAATTTCAGAGGACGATTTAAAAATTCTACTGAGATCTTGCTGCACAGTTTTGCTAGGGTTCTTGCCTATATGCATGCTCATGATAATCTCTTGTTGGATCTCTGAATAAATGCCATATATTGTATCTGGAAATGATTTTTTGAAAAATTCCCGAGATAGCTATGAGTTAGCTCGAGGAGCAATTTTAGCCCCCTTCAAGATAGACCGGCAGAAACTTGTTTATATCGCGGGGGTTGTGCCGCGAGGTTCTATATCAATACAATGTATGAATTAGACACCAAATGCCCTCTAGTATTTATAAAAAATGGTGTGATGCATTTTCACATCACACCCTTGGTGGATGCTTCACAAAGTAAGCCCTTTTCGGCACCGGGAAAATGGATTTTCCATTTGTTTTTTTCCAAAAAATCATGAAGCAACATTGTTTGCCATCACAAGATGCACGCATGTGCAGAATATGGGCGCATTGAAGCAAACTATACCATGGTTGTGGTCGTGACCTGGTTCATTTGCCTTGAAAGCCATGAATGCTTGAAGACGGTAGGTAATTTCTGTGAACACTTTTTTAAAACAATCTTCGTATGCCATGCATGTTATTTTTTCGTTCAATTAGGCAACATAAAATGACAATGTGTGAAGGTATCACATTTTTTAAATTTTTGAGGGCGGTTTTGAAATTCTGCGAAGATCCCGCTGCGCAGTTATGCTAGGGTTCCTACCTATGTGCCTGATATTGCTAATATCTTGTTGGATATCTGAAGAAATGCCATGTTTTGTACCTAGAAATTATTTTTTGGAGAATTCCCGAGATAGCTACGAGGTAGCTCGAGGATAAATTTTAACCATCCAACTAGACCGACGAAAAATTATTTATATCACGGGGGTTGCGCCGAGAGGTTCTAGCTCAATCCAATCTGTCAATTGGCCACTAAATGACCTCTATTATTTATAAAAAAATGCGGTGATGCATTTTCACATCACACCCTTTGGTGGCTGCTTCACAAAGTAAGCCCTTTTCGGCACCAGGAAAATGGATTTGCCGTTTGTTATTTTCAAAAAATTCATGAAGCAATGTTATTTGCTATCACAAGATACACGTGTGTGCGAAATATGGGTGCATTGAAGCAAACAATTCCATGGTTGTGGTCGTTAACTTGCTCTTTTGCCTAGAAAGCCATGGATCCTCGAAGGCAGTAGGTGATTTCTGCGAACTCTTTTTTAGAAAAATCCTCATATGCCATGTCTGTTATTTTTACCTTCTAGTAGGCAACATAAAATGACAATGGGTGAAGGTTTCACATTTTTTGAATTGTTTTTGAATTTCTGAGGCCGGTTTCGAAATTTTGCCGAGATCCACTGCCCTGTTATGCTAGGGTTCCTGCCTATGTGCCTGGTCTTGCGAATATTTTGTTGGATCTCTAAAAAATGCCATGTTTTGTAATAGGAAATGATTTTTGTAAATACCCGAGATAGCTAAGAGGTAGCTTGAGGCTAAATCTTAGCGACCCTCCAGTTATACCGACAGAAACTTGTTTATAACACAGGGGTTGTGCCAAGAGGTTCTAGCTCAAGCCAATATGTAAATTGGCCACTAAATGCCCTCTAGTATTTATAAAAAATGGGGTGATGCATTTTCACATCACACCCTTTGTGGCTGCTTCGCAAAGTAAGCCCTTTTTGGCACCAAAAAAATGGAAAATGGATTTTCTGTTCTTTGTTTTCAAAAAATTTATGAACCAACGGTGTTTACCATCACAAGATACACGCGTGTGCAGAATATGGGCACATTGAAGCAAACTATGACATGGTTGTGGTCGTGACCTAGCTCATTTGCCTTGAAAGCCATAATCCTCGAAAGCGGTAGGTAATTTCTATGAACACTTTTTTTATAACAATCCTCGTATGCCATGTCTATTATTTTTGCATTCAAGTAGGTAACATAAAATGACAATGTGCAAAGGTCTCACATGTTTTGAATATTTTTTCAATTTTAGAGTCCGATTTAAAAATTCTACTGAGATCTCGCTGCACAGTTTTGAATACCCTCTATCAATTGGCCACTAAATGACCTCTATTATTTATAAAAAAATGCGGTGATGCATTTTCACATCACACCCTTTGGTGGCTGCTTCACAAAGTAAGCCCTTTTCGGCACCAGGAAAATGGATTTGCCGTTTGTTATTTTCAAAAAATTCATGAAGCAATGTTATTTGCTATCACAAGATACACGCGTGTGCGAAATATGGGTGCATTGAAGCAAACAATTCCATGGTTGTGGTCGTTAACTTGCTCTTTTGCCTAGAAAGCCATGGATCCTCGAAGGCAGTAGGTGATTTCTACGAACTCTTTTTTAGAAAAATCCTCATATGCCATGTCTGTTATTTTTACCTTCTAGTAGGCAACATAAAATGACAATGGGTGAAGGTTTCACATTTTTTGAATTGTTTTTGAATTTCTGAGGCCGGTTTCGAAATTTTCCCGAGATCCACTGCCCTGTTATGCTAGGGTTCCTACCTATGTGCCCGGTCTTGCGAATATCTTGTTGTATCTCTGAAAAATGCCATGTTTTGTAATAGGAAATGATTTTTGGAAAATACCCGAGATAGCTAAGAGGTAGCTCGAGGCTAAATCTTAGCCACCCACCAGTTATACCAACAGAAACTTGTTTATATCGCAGGGGTTGTGCCAAGAGGTTCTAACTCAAGCCAATATGTAAATTGGCCACTAAATGCCCTCTAGTATTTATAAAAAATGGGGTGATGCATTTTCACATCACACCCTTGGTGGCTGCTTCGCAAAGTAAGCCCTTTTTGGCCCCGAAAAAATGGAAAATGGATTTTCTGTTCTTTGTTTTCAAAAAATTGATGAACCAACGTTGTTTACCATCACAAGATACACGCGTGTGCGAAATATGGGCGCATTGAAGCAAACTATGACATGGTTGTGGTCGTGACCTAGCTCATTTGCCTTGAAAGCCATGAATCCTCGAAGGCGGTAGGTGATTTCTATGAACACTTTTTTTACAACAATCCTCGTATGCCATGTCTATTATTTTTGCATTCAAGTAGGCAACATAAAATAAAAATGTGCAAAGGTCTCACATTTTTTGACTATTTTTTTGAATTTCTGAGGCCGATTTCGAAATTCTACCGAGATCTCGCTGCACAGTTATGCTAGGGTTCTTGCCTATATGCATGGTCATGCTAATCTCTTGTTGGATCTCTTAATAAATGCCATGTATTGTATCTAGAAATGATTTTTTGGAAAATTCCCAAGATAGCTATGAGTTAGCTCCAGGCTAAATTTTAGCCCCCTCAAGTTAGACCGGCAGAAACTTGTTTATATCGCGGGGATTGCGCCGAGATGTTCTAGCTCAAGACAATGTATGAATTAGACACCAAATGCCCTCTAGTATGGTGATTTCTATGAACACTTTTTTTAGAATAATCCTCGTATGCCATGTATGTTATTTTTTCCTTCAATTAGGCAACATAAAATGACAATGTGCGAAGGTATCACATTTTTAAAATTTCTGAGGGCGGTTTCGAAATTCTGCCAAGACCCCGATGCGTAGTTATGCTAGGGTTCCTACCTATGTGCCTACTCTTGCTAATATGTTGTTGGATATCTGAAGAAATGCACATGTTTTGTACCTAGAAATGATTTTTTGGAAAATTCCCAAGATAGCTACGAGGTAGCTCGAGGCTAAATTTTAACCATCCAACTAGACCGACGAAAAATTATTTATATCACGGGGGTTGCGCTGAGAGGTTCTAGCTCAATCCAATCTGTCAATTGGCCACTAAATGACCTCTATTATTTATAAAAAATGCGGTGATGCATTTTCACATCACACCCTTTGATGGCTGCTTCACAAAGTAAGCCCTTTTCGACTGCAGGAAAATGGATTTTCCGTTCATTGTTTTCAAAAACTTCATGAAGCAACATTGTTTTCTATCATAAGATGCACGCGTCTGCGAAATATGGATGCATTGAAGCAAACAATTCCATGGTTGTGGTCGTTAACTTGCTCTTTTGCCTAGAAAGCCATGGATCCTCGAAGGCAGTAGATGATTTCTGTGAACTCTTTTTTCGAACAATCCTTGTATGTCATGTCTGTTATTTTTACCTTCCAGTAGGCAACATAAAATGACAATGGGTGAAGGTTTCACATTTTTTGAATTGTTTTTGAATTTCTAAGGCCGCTTTTGAAATTTTGCCGAGATCCACTGCCCTGTTATGCTAGGGTTCCTGCCTATCTGCCTGGTCTTGCTAATATCTTGTTGGATCTCTGAAAAAATCCATGTTTTGTACTAGGAAATGATTTTTGGAAATACCTGAGATAACTACGAGGTAGCTCCAGGCTAAATTTTAGCCACCCTCCAGCTATACCTACAGAAACTTGTTTATATCGCAGGGGTTGCGCCGAGAGCTCCGAGCTCAGGCCAATCTATAAATTGGGCACTACATGCCCTCTAGTGTTTATAAAAATTGGGGTGATGCATTTTCACATCACACCCTTGGTGGCTGCTTCACAAAATAAGCCCTTTTCGGCACCGAGAAAATGGAAAATGGATTTTCTGTTCTTTGTTTTCAAAAAATTCATGAACCAACGTTGTTTACCATCACAAGATACACACGTGTGCGGAATATGGGCAAATTGAAGCAAACTATGACATGGTTGTTGTCGTGACCTAGCTCATTTGCCTTGAAAGCCATGAATCCAGGAAGGCGGTAGGTGATTTCTATGAACACTTTTTTTAGAATAATCCTCGTATGCCATGTCTATAATTTTTTGCATTCAAGTAGGCAAAATAAAATGAAATGTGCGAAGGTCTCACATTTTTTGAATATTTTTTTAATTTCTGAGGCCGATTTCGAAATTGTACTGAGATCTCGCTGCACAGTTATGCTAGGGTTCTTGCCTATATGCATGGTCATGCTAATCTCTTGTTGGATCTCTGAATAAATGCCATGTATTGTATCTGGAAATGATTTTTTGGAAAATTCCCGAGATAGCTATGAGTTAGCTCCTGGCTAAATTTTAGCCCCCCTCAAGTTAGACCGGTAGAAATTGTTTATATCGCGGGGGTTGCGTCGAGAGGTTCTAGCTCAATACAATGTATGAATTAGACACCAAATACCCTCTAGTATTTATAAAAAATGGTGTGATGCATTTTCACATCACACCCTTGGTGGATGCTTCACAAAGTAAGCCCTTTTCGGCACCGGGAAAATGGATTTTCCATTCGTTGTTTTCCAAAAAATCATGAAGCAACATTGTTTGCCATCACAAGATGCACGCATGTGCGGAATATGGGTGCATTGAAGCAAACTATACCATGGTTGTGGTCGTGACCTGGTTCATTTGCCTTGAAAGCCATGAATGCTTGAAGACGGTAGGTAATTTTTGTGAACATTTTTTTAAAACAATCCTCGTATGCCATGTATGTTATTTTTTCATTCAACTAGGCAACATAAAATGACAATGTGCGAAGGTATCACATTTTTTAAATTTCTGAGGGCGGTTTTGAAATTCTGCGAAGATCCCGCTGCGCAGTTATGCTAGGGTTCCTACCTATGTGCCTGGTATTGCTAATATCTTGTTGGATATCTGAAGAAATGCCATGTTTTGTACCTAGAAATGATTTTTTGGAGAATTCCCGAGATAGCTACGAGGTAGCTCGAGGATAAATTTTAACCATCCAACTAGACCGACGAAAAATTATTTATATCGCGGGGTTGCGCTGAGAGGTTCTAGCTGAATCCAATCTGTCAATTGGCCACTAAATGACCTCTATTATTTATAAAAAAATGCGGTGATGCATTTTCACATCACACCCTTTGGTGGCTGCTTCACAAAGTAAGCCCTTTTCGGCACCAGGAAAATGGATTTGCCGTTTGTTATTTTCAAAAAATTCATGAAGCAATGTTATTTGCTATCACAAGATACACGCGTGTGCGAAATATGGGTGCATTGAAGCAAACAATTCCATGGTTGTGGTCGTTAACTTGCTCTTTTGCCTAGAAAGCCATGGATCCTCGAAGGCAGTAGGTAATTTCTGCGAACTCTTTTTTAGAAAAATCCTCATATGACATGTGTGTTATTTTTACCTTCTAGTAGGCAACATAAAATGACAATGGGTGAAGGTTTCACATTTTTTGAATTGTTTTTGAATTTCTGAGGCCGGTTTCGAAATTTTGCCGAGATCCACTGCCCTGTTATGCTAGGGTTCCTGCCTATGTGCCTGGTCTTGCGAATATCTTGTTGTATCTCTGAAAATGCCATGTTTTGTAATAGGAAATGATTTTTGGAAAATACCCGAGATAGCTAAGAGTTAGCTCGAGGCTAAATCTTAGCCACCCTCCAGTTATACCGACAGAAACTTGTTTATATCGCAGGGGTTGTGCCAAGAGGTTCTAGCTTAAGCCAATATGTAAATTGGCCACTAAATGCCCTCTAGTATTTATAAAAAATGGGGTGATGCATTTTCACATCACACCCTTGGTGGCTGCTTCGCAAAGTAAGCCCTTTTTGGCCACGAAAAAATGGAAAATGGATTTTCTGTTCTTTGTTTTCAAAAAATTGATGAACCAATGTTGTTTACCATCACAAGATACACGCGTGTGCGGAATATGGGCGCATTGAAGCAAACTATGACATGGTTGTGGTCGTGACCTAGCTCATTTGCCTTGAAAGCCATGAATCCTCGAAGGCAGTAGGTGATTTCTATGAACACTTTTTTTAGAACAATCCTCGTATGCCATGTCTATTATTTTTTCTTTCAAGTAGGCAACATAAAATAAAAATGTGCGAAGGTCTCACATTTTTTGACTATTTTTATGAATTTCTGAGGCCGATTTCGAAATTCTACCGAGATCTCGCTGCACAGTTATGCTAGGGTTCTTGCCTATATGCATGATCATGCTAATCTCTTGTTGGATCTCTTAATAAATGCCATGTATTGTATCTAGAAATGATTTTTTGGAAAATTCCCAGGATAGCTATGAGTTAGCTCCAGGCTAAATTTTAGCCCCCTCAAGTTAGACCGGCAGAAACTTGTTTATATCGCGTGGATTGCGCCGAGATGTTCTAGCTCAAGACAATGTATGAATTAGACACCAAATGCCCTCTAGTATTTATAAAAAATGGTGTGATGCATTCTCACATCACACCCTTGGTGGATGCTTCACAAAGTAAGCCCTTTTCGGCACCGGGAATATGGATTTTCCATTCGTTGTTTTCCAAAAAATGATGAAGCAACATTGTTTGCCATCACAAGATGATGCACGCGTGTGCGGAATATGGGCGCATTCAAGCAAACTATACCATGGTTGTGGTCGTGACCTGGTTCATTTGACTTGAAAGCCATGAATGCTTGAAGACGGTAGGTAATTTCTATGAATACTTTTTTAAAACAATCCTCGTATGCCATGTATGTTATTTTTTCCTTCAATTAGGCAACATAAAATGACAATGTGCGAAGGTATCACATTTTTAAAAGTTCTGAGGGCGGTTTCGAAATTCTGCCAAGATCCCGATGCGTAGTTATGCTAGGGTTCCTACCTATGTGCCTACTCTTGCTAATATGTTGTTGGATATCTGAAGAAATGCACATGTTTTGTACCTAGAAATGATTTTTTGGAAAATTCCCGAGATAGCTACGAGGTAGCTAGAGGCTAAATTTTAACCATCCAACTAGACCGACGAAAAATTATTTATATCACGGGGGTTACGCTGAGAGGTTCTAGCTCAATCCAATCTGTCAATTGGCCACTAAATGACCTCTATTATTTATAAAAAATGCGGTGATGCATTTTCACATCACACCCTTTGATGGCTGCTTCACAAAGTAAGCCCTTTTCGACTGCAGGAAAATGGATTTTCCGTTCATTGTTTTCAAAAACTTCATGAAGCAACATTGTTTTCTATCATAAGATGCACGCGTGTGCGAAATATGGATGCATTGAAGCAAACAATTCCATGGTTGTGGTCGTTAACTTGCTCTTTTGCCTAGAAAGCCATGGATCCTCGAAGGTAGTAGGTGATTTCTGCGAACTCTTTTTTCGAACAATCCTTGTATGCCATGTCTGTTATTTTTACCTTCCAGTAGGCAACATAAAATGACAATGGGTGAAGGTTTCAAATTTTTTGAATTGTTTTTGAATTTCTAAGGCCGCTTTTGAAATTTTGCCGAGATCCACTGCCCTGTTATGCTAGGGTTCCTGCCTATCTGCCTGGTCTTGCTAATATCTTGTTGGATCTCTTAAAAAATCCATGTTTTGTTCTAGGAAATGATTTTTGGAAATACCTGAGATAACTACGAGGTAGCTCCAGGCTAAATTTTAGCCACCCTCCAACTATACCTACAAAAACTTGTTTATATCACAGGGGTTGCGCCGAGAGCTCCGAGCTCAAGCCAATCTATTAATTGGTCACTAAATGCCCTCTAGTGTTTATAAAAATTGGGGTGATGCATTTTCACATCACACCCTTGGTGGCTGCTTCACAAAATAAGCCCTTTTCGGCACCGAGAAAATGGAAAATGGATTTTCTGTTCTTTGTTTTCAAAAAATTCATGAACCAACGTTGTTTACCATCACAAGATACACACGTGTGCGGAATATGTGCAAATTGAAGCAAACTATGACATGGTTGTTGTCGTGACCTAGCTCATTTGCCTTGAAAGCCATGAATCCAGGAAGGCGGTAGGTGATTTCTATGAACACTTTTTTAGAATAATCCTCGTATGCCATGTCTATAATTTTTTGCATTCAAGTAGGCAAAATAAAATGACAATGTGCGAAGGTCTCACATTTTTTGAATATTTTTTTAATTTCTGAGGCCGATTTCGAAATTGTACTGAGATCTCGCTGCACAGTTATGCTAGGGTTCTTGCCTATATGCATGGTCATGGTAATCTCTTGTTGGATCTCTGAATAAATGCCATGTATTGTATCTGGAAATGATTTTTTGGAAAATTCCCGAGATAGCTATGAGTTAGCTCCTGGCTAAATTTTAGCCCCCCTCAAGTTAGACCGGTAGAAATTGTTTATATCGCGGGGGTTGCGCCGAGAGGTTCTAGCTCAATACAATGTATGAATTAGACACCAAATACCCTCTAGTATTTATAAAAAATGGTGTGATGCATTTTCACATCACACCCTTGGTGGATGCTTCACAAAGTAAGCCCTTTTCGGCACCGGGAAAATGGATTTTCATTCGTTGTTTTCCAAAAAATCATGAAGCAACATTGTTTGCCATCACAAGATGCACAGTGTGCGGAATATGGGCGCATTAAAGCAAACTATACCATGGTTGTGGTCGTGACCTGGTTCATTTTCCTTGAAAGCCATGAATGCTTGAAGACGGTAGGTAATTTATGTGAACACTTCTTTAAAACAATCCTCGTATGCCATGTATGTTATTTTTTTCCTTCAATTAGGCAACATAAAATGACAATGTGCGAAGGTATCACATTTTTTAAATTTCTGAGGGCGGTTTTGAAATTCTGCCAAGATCCCGCTGCGCAGTTATCCTAGGGTTCCTACTTATGTGCCTGGTCTTGCTAATATCTTGTTGGATATCTGAAGAAATGCCATGTTTTGTACACTACTAGGAAAATGGCTATTGGTAATCAGCACATTCATGGCTCACATTGTCGAAGTGCCCCACGGCTAAAACAGGCGTGGCTCACCTATGTGCAGTGCCCTACTAGTAACCCCACACTTCACTTTCCCCTTCTTCTTCCTCCTTAGATCTAGTCGGGATCCTTCTCCTTCCCACCTCAATTTCTCCACTCATTCACCATTTTTAGCATGTAGAACTTGCCTTAGATGTTACATACGTAATAGAGGAAGCTCTCCGGTCTCTCATCTCTCCTTCTCCGGTCTCACGCGCGCACTGCACCTCTCCTTTCCATCTTCTCGCGATCGGTCTCTCATCTCGGTAAGTTGTCCATTGAAGGATGTGTTCATGTGTATATGGATGATATGCTCATATGTATGTATATGATCGATGCTCATGATGTGTGTATGGAGAGGATCTCGATGGTCATGTGTGTGTATATGGAGAGTATCGATGATGCTCATGCATGTGTGTATGGATAGGATAATGATATGTTCATGTGTGTATGGATCGGTCTCTCTCTCTTGTGTTTGTGTGTGAACAAGTTGCTATTTGTTTTGCCAAAATGTTGATTCATTTCCATTTTGGAAAGACTTTGGCATTTCGCAAAGGTCCTAATTTTAGGATAGGTCATGCCGAAATTTTCTATCGACCATTGCATGCATGCATTCATTATGTGGTTCTAATAGACTTCTAATTGTACCGTGTACACCGTGCATGCAAAAATGGTCCGCATAATGAGCGAAACATTGTGGCTAGATTTTTGAAATGTGCGACGGCCGACATGATACGAAATAACAAGACGGATATAAGATGTCCGTGAAGAAGATGCAAACTCAACTGGGTGATCGACCCAGATTCCGGGAATCTGCAGGCGCACCTGCTCCGCCATGGTTTCATGGATGGATACACTCGTTGGATAAGCGATGACGAAGACGACGGAGACGATGAAGGTGGGCAACATGACGATGATCATCATCACGGTGAGAACGGGCGAGATGATGAAGAGTCTCCTGGAGATGGTGAAGGTGCGGAAGCAGACCGGGATGATGATGATCTAGATGCCGGAGGAACAGATGACGATGGAACAACGTCAGGCTGGGTGCGGGACCCTTATGTGCAAGAGTTGCTTCTCAAGCAGACGAGTAACACCAGGGCTGCCGCTAGATAGAAAGCCAAGCTTGCGCAACTTGAGAAATACGCGGTTACTCCATTGTATGAAGGATACAGGCCCGATGATACGCAGTTGAATTTAACGCTCAAGGCTATGGAGATGAAGGCAAAACACAAATTGAGCGACGCAAGCTTCGACGATATGATGGCATTCTGGCACGATCATCTCCCGGAGGGGAACACATGTCCAACTAGTATCGAGGACGCCAAGAAAATCGTCTGTCCTCTCGATCTACCGCATGTTAGGTATCACGTATGCATCAACGATTGCATCATTTATCGGGGCGAGGACACGGAGAAAACCACATGTCCGGTGTGTGGCGTGAGTCGATACAAGAAAGGGAAGAAAGCACCTTTAAAAGTGGTATGGTACTTTCCTATCACTCCTCGTCTGCAGCGCTATTTCGCGGACCCTAAGGAAGTGAAGCTCATGCGATGGCATGCGGAAAGGATGAAGCCAGGAAATGACGATGATGACCCCGAAAAGGATGAGCTGCTGACGCACCCTTCAGATGCTAGCCAGTGGAAAGCATTGGACCTCGAATTCCCAGAATTCGATGGAGATTCGAGGAACATCAGGCTTGGTGCAAGCACCAATGGACTCAATTCGTTCGGTAGCCAGAGCAGCATGCACAACACTTGCCCCGTGTTTGTATGGATGTACAACCTCCCTCCATGGTTGTGCATGAAGAAGAAGTACATACAAATAAGTATGCTAATTCAAGGGCCGAAACAACCTGGTACTGACATCAATCTGTATCTCGGGCTGTTGAAAGAGGAGCTAGCCACGTTATGGGAATCTGGAGCCAATACTTACGACGCCATCGCACAAGATTATTTCACTATGAGAGCCGCGTTGGTCACTATGGTACAAGACTATCCAGGTTGCGGGTATATCTCGGGGCAGGTTATCCAAGGATTCTGCGCATGCATTAGGTGCATGGATAACACAAGCTATCTCCAACTAGAGAAAGATCCAGGGTCTTCGAAAACCGCGTTCATGGCGCACCGGAGGTGGCTCGGCAAGAATGATCCATGGGGAAAACATGGAGACCTGTTCGATGGCAAATCCGAGACCCGAGGAATCCCAGAGCGTAGGACCAGCGAAGAAGTGGAAGAGTTGCTGAAAAAATGGAAAGATTGTCCTAAGCCTGGAAAGAAGCGAAAGAGGCAGCAAGACAAGCCGCTGATGAAGGTATGGAAAACAAGGTATGTTTTCTGGGAGTTGCCATACTGGAAGTTTCTCTGCACGCCTCATAGCCTCGACATCATGCATATCACGAAAAATGTGTGCGAGAGTCTGGTCGCCACCATAATCAACATGCCAGATAGGACGAAAGATGGTCCGAAAGCAAGGCACGACCTGATATTCATGGGTATCTGGAAGAAGCTTCATGGAGTACGCACTACTCCTGATGATCAAGAAGATGACGATGATCATGAGTCGGAGACGACACAAGGTCGTCGGAAGGGTAAAAAGTTCAAGAGGAACGAATATTACTGCCCTCCTTCTTGCTTCACTCTAAGCCAGGATGAGATCAAACAGTTTTTCAAGTGCCTTCTAGGAGTCAAATTTCCTTACGGCTACGCAGGCAAGATAAGCAGATACCTAGACGAGGCGAAGCAGAGGTTCAGTGGCATGAAGTCTCACGACTGTACCGTTCTAATGACGCAGGTACTTCCGTTTGCACTAAGAGGGATAATGGACGAGCACGTCCATGAAACGTTATTTGGCCTCTGCATGTTTTTCGACGTCATCTCTAGGAAGTCGATTGGCGTGAATCAGCTCAGGAGGCTACAGGAGGAGATCGTGGTGATACTATGCGAGCTTGAGGTCTACTTCCCTCCCGCATTCGTCGACATTATGGTGCATCTGCTGGTTCATGTCGTGGAGGACATCGTCCAACTCGGGCCGATGTTCCTCCGCAGCATGATGGCGTTTGAAAGGATGAATGGACACATCAAAGGATACGTTCGCAACAGGTCCCGTCCAGATGGAAGCATAGCCAAGGGCTTTCTGGCCAAAGAGTGCATCTCTTTCTGCACGAATTATCTAGACATCGAGAACCCTGTCGGTCTTCCCGTCAACAGGCACCTTGGCAAGCTCGACGGATCTGGTCACCGAGAGGGTCGTCGCATACTGCATGCAGACTTCGATTTTCGACGCACAGACTTTGATTGAGCAAACCTCGTCGCGCTACAGCATTTAGAACTGGTCGATCCTTGGGTACAGAAGCACAAAAAGTTAATCGAGAAGAAGTACAGTGACCGGGGCATATAGAGGACGCAGGGAGAAATAATTAAAGAGCACAACTCAGATTTCACGCGTTGGTTTAGGCAGACGCTCCTTGATAATCCCCCGCGATCAGCTTCTTCTGACACGAAAAAGATCATATTCACCTTGTCGCGGGGACCGATGCAAAACCTGGTGACCTATCAGGCGTATGATATCAACGTCTACACATTCTACACAGAGGAAAAGGACAACAAGTGTGATTATCAGAACTCAGGCGTAACGTCGGAATTCTACATCGATGACAACGTGAAGGAAAGATTCTACGGAAGAATCGAGGAGATCTGGGAGCTTGACTACTGTGGAGAAAAGGTGCCGATGTTCCGTGTTAGATGGGCAAAGAGCGTCGAAAGAGAAGACCGGTATATCACAACCATGGTTATACCCGAAGCAGCCAAATCCAAGGCCACCGGTGCGAACATGGCCGCAAAAAATGAACCGTGGGTACTGGCTACCAAAGTGGACCAATGTTTTTTCATTACCGACCCGACAAAGCCTAGCCGTGTTGTCGTGAGGAGAGGAAAAAGAAACATCATCGGAATGGATGGAGCCGCCAACGAGCAAGACTTCGACCAGTACGGCGATCCAAAGATTGAAGATGACGACGACTACGATGCAGCAACATACATCACAAGAAGAAAAAGAACAACCCTACCCAAAAAAGGTAGCCCGTTTGAAAGAAGAAACATTAAAGTGCCGGGGCTAAATTATTCAACCGCGGCAAAGAAGGGAAAAAAGATTGTAAAACGCTAGCTCAAAAAATATTGTAGAACGCGTGTTCGAAAAAGATTGTAATATTCATGGACAAATTATTATGACATATTTGTATCATGGACAAATTATTATGACATATTTGAATCATATTTAATTTGTACCACTTTTATGACATATATTATCAATTTTGGGTATTTTTGGAATATTTAAAAGTTTTTAAGAACAAAACAGAACTTTTGTGGCATATATCACCACTTTTGGGCATTTTTTGGAACATTTAAAAGTATTTTTAAAACAAAAATAAAAAAGGCAGGCACCAGGATTTGAACCTAGGTGCTCACAAGTTTAGAATAGAGAAGTGGGCAGAACCACTGGGATAGGGCAGTGTTAGTTGACAATAGGGGTGGCCTCGCCGTCTTATGTGACTAGTCGCACCCAGTTAGGCGTAGCGCACCCTGGCCAAGTGCGCTATGGGTAACCGTAGCGCACTTGGCCAGGGTGCGCTACGCCTAACTGGGTGCGACTAGTCAACCGTGCCATGCCCGCGCGCCTTTCATCCCCATTTCAGACACCGCCTCTCATCCCCAAGTCTGAGCCCCGCCGCCGTGCTCTCGATCCGCTGCCGCTTTAGGAGGAGTAGGTGGAGGAGGAGGAGCCCGGGCCCTGCCAGCTGCCGCCGCTCGAGGAGGAGGTCGTGGAGGAGGAGGACCAGTCGTGCGCGTCCGAGGAGGAGAAGTCCATGGAGGAGCCCGCTGTCGTCTACCAGCCGCTCTAGGAGGAGGACGTGGAGGAGGAGGAGCCCGAGCCCTGCCAGCCGTCGTATCCCTCGTCGTCCTCATCTTAGAGGTGAGCGCCGCCTCTCCCCTCTCTCCTTCTCTCCCTCTCTCCTCGAGCAATGGTTAGGGTTAGGCTAGAGGAGGGGTGAGAGCAGTGACAATGATGAATCTTGCGGTGCTCTAGTGATTCGATTTCCATCGGTACAATGGATAGTTGATGAATCCAGGTGCTGCTACATTAGATTATTTGATAAGACTATATGTTTAATTGTGCTTACTAATAATCAACTGGTTAGCTCCAACTGATAGAGAATTTGTTTGTTCTCCCTAGCACTCTTCCTAACAATGGCAAGTGCTCTTATTATCAAGGCTATGAAACATTCATACTCTGGCAAAACATTCTAGGATTCTATAGATGTGGTACAACATATTATCAGCTAAGATGCTTCGGATGCATATTTGGCTATTCGCTCCTCTATATGGTGGAAAATCTTGAACCTTACTATTGATACCTGGCCTCCTAAATTTAGCTGAGATTACAAATCTGCATTGGTGTCTGACTTTTAGGGGCCAACTTACCAGTCAAATCACCCTGACTGAATACCTAAACAACCAACGAGCAAACCTGTATGCAACAAGCAAGCAGGGCCTAGTACACTGACTCAACTCCATAATGACAAAGAACCAACAGTAACCTAGATGCACGACCAAACCAGACAGCTTTGATTAAAGTCCCAACCAGCACGTATACACAACAACCCAATCAAATGCAGAGATATTACAAATATATACATAACTTAATTTTTCAAATGCAGAGATATTACAAATATATACATAACGGAATTTGGTTTGTTCGAATCATATGCAAACAATACCAGAGTTTGTTCTACTACAAGAGCTAAAAATTCAGGGATATTATACAACCCAAAATGATCTATTTCGTTCGGCAATGCGTTGTTATCCACTCTGGAGCAAACATGGATTCAGGACTTTTGATGCCTAAACCCAATATTCAAATCCAGACTTGGGAATGTCCACACATATATAGCTCAAAAAATGTGTATATACTGATGAAATGCTCCTGCTGCAATCCTAGTTATGCTGTATGGTTTTAGTACTGATCCTGGTGAGGGTCTAGTAGTATTTTCTTGCTGTCATGAATAACAGGTGTTGAACCAAATGTGTGAATATATAAAATGAATATGTGTTGATCAAAAAATGAATTCTATTTGCTTGTAGGTTTTGGGTTTTGTATAGGCTGCAGTAGGTTAGCTTGTAAATTTTGTAGGTTTTATTTGTCCAGGTAATTATTTGTTGTTAAAAAAATGAATTATATTTGCTGTCATTTTCTTGATGCCAAGTTCAATATCTGTTTAAAATGGAACTTTGATGTCATTTTCTTCCTGTCAGTTCCTGCTGTCATTTGCTTGCTTGGTATCATTTGTTCTTCTAAGTTATATGTTGTAGGATTGCAGCAAACGACAGCAAGCATTAAAGTGCACTTGGTTATGATCAGAAGCACTTGGTTATGCTGTATGATATGTATGATTGGAAGCACTTGGTTATGATCAGAAGCACTTGGTTATGGTGTATTCTCATTTTTGTTATTGTTGTAACACTTCAAATTGTGCTTGTGCTTATATGAAGCACTTTGTAATATCGTGTATGCAGGTTCTTGTATGAAATGATTCCTTATTTTTGCCGGAATGTTGATTAACTTCCGTTTTGGCAAAAATCGGGCACTCCTAGTTTAAGAAAATTAGCAAAGGTCATGCCGGATTTTTCCATGCATTTAACCAATTATTTGTTTTTTATTAGTGCAAAGATGTGTGACAACGACGAGGCTGGATGTTCTAAGCGCATCAGCGCTGAAGGAGAACTCAGACCTCCGAATAAACAATTGACATTCTAGGAGGCGGCCCAGCGGCTAGAAGACGATGAAGAATACCATCCTTCAGAGAGCGAGGAGGATGAGATGGAAGACACGGAGGAAGAAGCCGAAGGAACGGCGGGTCATGAAACCACTGATGGCGGCGACGGCACAGGGAGTGGTAGCAATCCTCCTAAGAAGAAGAAGAAGCCGAAGGAACGGCGCCCGAATACGATCGACACCGTCAGGGAGGAAATTACCGAAGTGAGCCCATCAGGGGTCCCTTTGGAGCCCGCCCTTGTCGTCAAAGGGTACGGTGGGCAAGTGGCGGCGATCACCCGAACAACCATATCGATCAACACTGAGAATCTCCAGCATAAAGATAATGGCCACTTGCGAACACTCCACTTCGAGAAGCTGCACGCAAGATACAAGTTCCCCGGTAAGTATCAGAACACAAATTATCATGGGAACGAAGTAAACAAATCCGCCCTCACAAAGATGAGCACCGCCCTGGCCAGTTGGAGAACCCGGATAAAGAAGAAGATCTATAAAGAAGGCAAAAATCTCGAGGAGATCCAGAAGATTGACCCGCAGATCACCGAAGATCAGTTCCAGGAGTTCAAGGAGAGGTGTGAATCCGAAAGAGCCCTGGCCAATAGTAATCTGGCAAAGGTGCTGCAGGCGATGAATATATGTCATCACCATCTCTGATCTAGTGGATACAGAACCGCGGAGGCCAAATGGATTAAGGAGGACGAAGAGTATAGATCCAAGGGGACAGAAAACCCCTTTGCAAAATTCGAACCCGGGCAGGTTCGAAACTTCATCAGGGCCCGTTACCATGTGGACCCAAAAACCAAACAACTCACCGTGGATCCTGCGGTGAAGGAATTCGAGGAAATTGTGGTAAGTAATCTAATTACCGCGGATCAACTCGATTGCATTCTAATCGATGATCTAAACGATTCACTGTTACTTCTTCTGCAGGAGGAGGAAATTGTTGCTAGTCATGGATCCCAGGGTTCCTCATCCCAGGGGTCGACGGCGGCCACCCGGTGGGATAAGCCTTTTAACAGGGCGATGAACCGGGCCAAGAAAATAGAGCCGGTTATGAAGAAGCCGTCGTTGGCTGGGCGTCTGGCCGGCCTCGGGGGTAAGAATTGGGTGGATCATTTTGGTCCACCGTCGAGGACGCATGTGGCGCCGTCGGGAAGGAGCGAGGAGGAAAACCGCGAGGTTCAAGAACTTAAGGAACAAGTGGCACAGATCCCGCAGATCATCCAAGACAACCTGGCAATCACCCTCACGTCCTTCCTGCCTACCTTGGTGGAGTCAATAGCGAACTAGAGTGCGGGTGGTCGAGTAGGGCCGTGCCCGATTCCAAGCATGGTCAGCAGCCACTCGAACAACGCGGCACCGACGAATCAGGTGAACTACGTGTTCGTGACTCCACCCACTAGCACCGCGGCGTCGCAAGTGTTGGTGACTCCCCCTGCCATCACCGTGGCGCCGGACATGTTGGTGGCCCCCCTGCCATCGTCGCGGCGGCATCGGAGCTCCAAGCACCCGGTAGGGAGAATACACCGGTGGCCAGCTCCGCGCCATCAAGCAGCCCTTCTGTCTCTTGCACGCCCGTCGCCGTATGTGGTGCCTCGACATTAGACGATCTCGACGCCATCACGGTAAACAAATTGCTTTAGCGCCTTTCACGCCATCTATTACTCTTATGGCATCTCTGACGACGCCGTACTTGTTTTCCGCAGACGGATGTTCCTTGCACTCTCTTATGCTACGTGAACAACGAGCTAAGGGATGTTGCCAAGGGTACCATCGTTCAACCCTTGCAGCGCACGTTCCACTCAAGGCCGATGCCAGATAGCGTGCACAGGGTTAAAATTAGTCGGGTGCTAAGGGGCTGCGACAACCTGGAACCTCCCATTCAATCCCCAGGAGCGGATGAAGAAGAGTTGGCTGTCCTCAGAAGTTGCTTCGGCTTATTCTTGCAATGGCCAAAGAGCATTATCCGTTTGGGGGCGGCAGGGGCCATCACGCCACAGACAACAGCACCGCCTGTCGTGCCAGCGACAAGCGGTGGCAAGGCCCCCTTATCTCCCTCGCCATCACCTCCACGCGGTCTGTCGGATGATCATGTTGATGATATGCACATGGCGCAGGATCCGGCCAAGGACGACGAAGACTGGAATGATCACTTCTTCAACACTCAGTTTAGCAACGAAGACCTAGCTGGTGGCCCCATAGAGAAAGCCACTATCACCAAGTGTCTTTTTGGTTCTCAGGAGATGCCTCTAGCTTGCACCTTTACAGAGCCAGCTGATAAAACCAACCGGCCCTTTATTCTAAGCCCTGACACACTACATAGGGTGGCCGGTGCTCCGATTGCAGTGCATGCCCGCTCTCTAAAAGGAAAAACTGGCAGGAAAAGAAAATCTAGCAGCTCGAGCCAGCCGGTGGCGTCAACTGCGAATCCGATCAGGTTTCGGGATGGGCCACCAAGACCCGAGGGTATTATGTGGGGGATTCATGTGGCGGGTGAGCCCATGCTACCTAAGAATTTGCGGAGGCTCGCTAGTTCGGAACTGCAGAGTGTGCATGACGGCGTGCTGATGATAGAGAGACGCCTTCTATCGAAGAAAGATCCCTCGCACCCGGTATTCGTGGTTAAGGTGCCACCAGGCTTGGGCTTCGTCGACAATGCCCCTGCGGATCTATTCTTCCTGCGGTTCGACGACATCTTCAATATGTTCCACCTATACCCGCTGCACTATACCATGGTCCGCCTGTTTTCTCTCAGCCTGGTCATGCAGATCATTAGAGAGAACACACCGGGCATCGTTATAGTGGACCCCTTCTACATGTGTGACGGCTGCTTGGGTTCCCCCGCTGAACGACGTATCGTGGCCTCCTACCTAAAAATAATCCTCGTTGCGAACAAGACAAAGGAATACATTGTCGTGCCTTACTTTCCCGAGTAAGTCGTTATTCACTCGCCACCGTCGATTGGCTTTATTAGATTATCATCATTCTTTTTCCAACACATTCCATTTGAATTTTTTTGCGTAGAGATGAACACTGCACGCTCATCTCCTTATCGCCGAAGCATTCCCACGCCACGTATTTCGACTCAGGGAGTCTAGAAAAGAAGAAAAACTATGACAAGATCAAGGAAGTTCTGGATGATGCTCTCACTGGCTATGCCTCGACGGAAGGCACCACCTTCGTGCGTACGAAGGTCAAGTTCGGTAGGCACGTCTTCAACCACGTAACGGAGTTCCCCTGCGTGAAGCAGCCGGAGAACAGTAAGAAGGAAGCCTACTACGCACTCCATCACATGAGGGCTTTCCTACTTGACCAGCAGAATTCTACGCTGCCAGATCATCTCAAACAGTGGGCCGCAGCAAAGGCCAAGATCACTGATTTAGATATTAGACAAGATATGTATCGCATCCAGCAGCAGTTTGGGGAAATCATCTTTCGTGATGTCATGACTTCGGGGGGGGATCTTCTACGGAGGAAATATCCCGAATAACCGTGACATAGAAGATCGCCTAGAGATGCAGGGTGACTATAGGAAGTTAATGACGAGACAAGGCGTCCTCCTGTTCCCTAAGCCGAGCCAGAAGGCTTGATGTTGGCCTAGTTATAGTTACAAACTATAGATGACCTTTGTGTGTATGTGGACAAGTGTACATGCTACTATACTTATCTTATTAGGTTTATGAATCATCACTTACTTCTTTTGCTTATTATTATATATCAATCAATGCTTGGTTTTTTTTTGCTTACTCTTTGGTCCTTTGCTCATTTTGGTCCTTCTTTTTTTCCTTACTTTATTAGTCTTTTTTCGAGAATAATGCCGATGATTGAAATGTCGTGGCACAATATATATGTGAATGTGCTATGACGTGATTGTGAGCCTTGTGATATGTCCAGGTGTTGTGCATCCTACTTGGCTCACAGTTCCATCGTAGCATATTCCTGTGTCCAACGACCTATGTATATATATATATGAAGCATTCTTTTTTATTTACTTTGGTCTTTTTCGAGAATAATACCGATGATTGAAATGTCGTGGCACACTATATATGTGAATGTGCTGTGATGGGATTGTAAGCCTTGTGTTATGCACAAGTCCAGATGTTGCGCATCCTACTTGGCTTACGGTTCCATCATAGCATATTCCTGTGTCCAACGACCTAACTAGTTATATATAAAGCATTCTTTTCGAGTTACTTTGGTCTTTTTCGAGAATAATGCCGATGATTGAAATGTCGTGGCACACTATATATGTGAATGTGCTACGATTGGATTGTCCGCCTTGTGTTATGCATAGGTCCAGGTGTTGTGCATCCTACTTGGCGGACAGTTCCATCGTAGCATATTCCTGTGTCGAACAACCTAGTTATATATGAGGCATGCTTTTTGATTTTGGTCTTTTTGATTTAGGAGTACTTTCTATAAGTGTATCTTCATATGCGACTTTAATTATATATGTTTTTTCAATCATCGGTTAATTATTATTGTCAACTTGTAGATGACATGGTACGTCGTGTACAAGGGACGGGTTCCCGGAGTCTACGATGATTGGGAAGACTGCCGGAGACAGGTGCACCATTTCAGCGGCAATAGCTACAAATGGTACAACACTATGGCGGAGGTGGAAGCTAGATACACGCGCTATCTAGCAGGAGTTAGGACGAGGAACCGGATGAAGACCTACACCTTCGTCGCGGTGATCTTGCTTATCTTCTTTGGTTGTTTATCCCGCGTTTTGTGTCTAGCTAGTTTAGATGTCTAGGCGAGCTTCCGAGCTCTAAATTGTTCGATCGACACATGTATTCTCATGTCACCAACTACTTTGTAACTTGATCGAAACAATGTATAACTTATGTATTCATATATGAGACTTATCTATATGTATTTTTTTCAATCTTGTTTTGCGAATTGTGTATTTATATATATAATGGTATATCTTATATCTGTGTGTATATCTGCCTATAATATTGTATATAATCTGTATTGTATATCATCTGGCCCTGAAATTTTAAAAAAAAGACACCCGTGGCGCACATGGCACAACTTCTGTGGCGCACTACAACTAAAGCGCACATGCGCAGCTTAGTGGCGCACTGCAACGTGCGCCATAGAAGATCCAAAGCGTAGCGCACCTGCCAACATATTCATGGTCCACTGGCAGGTGCGCTACGACTATCTCGACATAACCGTGGCGCACCAGGCAGTGCGCCACGGCTAGGAGATAGCCATAGCCCAAGGCCCGTAGTGCACCCCTAGTGCGCCACAGATGATGTTTACAGGTGCACCACACATACGACTGTTTTCCTAGTAGTGGTACCTAGAAATGATTTTTTAGAAAATTCCCGAGATAGCTACGAGGCAGCTCGAGGCTAAATTTTAACCATCCAACTAGACCGACGGAAAATTATTTATATCACGGGGGTTGCGCTGAGATATTGTAGCTCAATTCAATCTGTCAATTGGCCACTAAATGACCTCTATTATTTATAAAAAATGCGGTGATGCATTTTTACATCACACCCTTTGGTGGCTGCTTCACAAAGTAAGCCCTTTTCGGCAACAGGAAAATGGATTTTCCGTTTGTTGTTTTCAAAAACTTCATGAAGCAACGTTGTTTTCTATCACAAGATACACGCGTGTGCGAAATATGGGTGCATTGAAGCAAACAATTCTATGGTTGTGGTCGTTAACTTGTTCTTTTGCCTAGAAAGCCATGGATCCTCGAAGGCAGTAGGTGATTTCTGCGAACTCTTTTTTAGAACAATCCTCATATGTCATGTCTGTTATTTTTACCTTCCAGTAGGCAACATAAAATGACAATGGGTGAAGGTTTCACATTTTTTGAATTGTTTTTGAATTTCTGAGGCAGGTTTCGAAATTTTGCCGAGATCCACTTCCCTGTTATGCTAGGGTTTCTACCTATGTGCCTGGTCTTGCTAATATCTTTTTGGATCTCTGAAAATGCCATGTTTTGTACCAGGAAATGATTTTTGGAAAATACCCGAGATAGTACGAGGTAGCTTCAGGCTAAATTTTAGCCTCCCTCCAGCTATATCGACGGAAACTTGTTTATATCGCAAGGGTTGCACCGAGAGCTTCTAGCTCAAGACAATTTGTGAATTGTCCACTAAATGTCCTTTTGTATTGATAAAAATGGGGAGATGTATTTTCACATCACACCCTTGGTGGCTGCTTCTCAAAGTAAGCCCTTTTTGGCACGAAAAAATGGAAAATGGATTTTCTGCTTGTTGTTTTCAAAATCTTCATGAAGCAACATTGTTTGCCATCACAATATACACATGTGTGTGTGTGGAATATGGGCGCATTGAAGCAAACTATGTCATGATTGTGGTCATGACCTAGCTCATTTGCCTTGGAAGCCATGAATCCTCGAAGGCGGTAGGTGATTTCTGTGAACACTTTTTTAGAACAATCCTCGTATGACATGTCTGTTATTTTTTCCTTGGAGTAGGCAATATAAAATGACAATGTGCGAAGGTTTCACATTTTTTGAATTTGCATTGAATTTCTTAGGCCGATTTCGAAATTCTACCGAGATCCCGCTACGCAGTTATGCTAGGGTTCCTGTCTATGTGCTTGGTCTTGCTAATATCTTGTTGGATCTCTAAAGAAATGCCATGTTTTGTACCTGGAAATGATTTTTTTGGAAAATTCCCGAGATAGCTACAAGGTAGCTCCAGGCTAAATTTTAGCCCCATCTAGCTAGACCGATGAAAACTTGTTTATATCGCGGGGGTTGCGCTGAAAGGTTCTAGCTCAAGCCAATCTATGAATTGGCCACTAAATGCCCTCTAGTATTTATAAAAAATACAGTGATGCATTTGACATCACACCCTTGGTGTCTGCTTCACAAAGTAAGCCCTTTTCGGCACCAGGAAAATGGATTTTTCATTTGTTGTTTTCAAAAACTTCATGAAGCAACGTTGTTTGCCATCACAAGATACATGTGTGTGCGGAATATGGGCGCATTGAAGCAAACTATGCCATGGTTGTGGTCATGACATAACTCATTTGACTTGAAATCCATGAATCCTCGAAGGCGGTAGGTGATTTCTGTTAACACTTTTTATAACAATCCTCGTTTTTCCATGTCTGTTATTTTTGTCTTCAAGTCGGCAACATAAAATGACAATGTGCGAAGGTTTCACATTTTTTGAATTTTTTTGAATTTCTGAGGCCGGTTTCGAAATTCCACCGAGATCCCACTGCGTAGTTATACTAGGGTTCCTGCCTATGTGCCTGGTCATGCTAATCTCTTGTTGGATCTCTGAAGAAATGCCATGTTTTGTACCTGGAAATGATTTTTTGTAAAATTCCCAAGATAGCTACGAGGTAGCTCCAGGATAAATTTTAGTCCCCTCCAGCTAGACCGGCGGAAACTTGTTTATATCGCGGGTGTTGCACCTAGAGGTTCTAGCTCAAGACAATCTGTGAATTGGCCACTAAATTTCCTCTAGTATTAATAAAAAAAATGGGGAGATGCATGGTCACATCACACCCTTGGTGGCTGCTTCATAAAGTAAGCCCTTTTTGGCACCGGGAAAATGGATTTTCCATTTGTTAGTTTCAAAAACTTCATGAAGAAACATTGTTTGCCAACACAAGATACATGCATGTGCGGAATATGGGCGCATTGAAGAAAACTATGCCATGGTTATGGTCGTGACCTAGCTCATTTGCCTTTAAAGCCATGAATCCTTGAAGGCGGTAGGTGATTTCTATGAACACTTTTTAGAATAATCCTCCTATGCCATGTCTGTTATTTTTGACTTCTACTAGGAAATATAAAATGACAATGTGCAAAGGTTTCAGATTTTTGAATTTTCATTGAATTTCTGAGGCCGGTTTCGAAATTCTGCCAAGATCTCGATGCACATTTATGCTAGGGTTCCTACCTATGTCCTAGGTCTTGCTAATCTATTGTTGTCTCTCTAAATAAATTCCATGTTTTGTACCTGGAAATGATTTTTGTAAAATTCCCGAGATAGCTACGAGGTAGCTCCAGGGTAAATTTTAGCTCCCCTCCATTTAGACCGTCCGAAAAAAAATTATATCGCGAGGGTTTGCACTGAGAGGTTCTAGCTCAAGACAATCTCTGAATTAGCCACTAAATGCCCTCTAATATTTATAAAAAATGGGGTGATGCATTTTCACATCACACCCTTGGTGGCTACTTCACAATGTAAGCCCTTTCCGGCACCGGGAAAATGGAAAATAGATTTTCTGTTCGTTGTTTTAAAAAAAACTTGATGAAGCAACGTTGTTTTCCATCAGAAGATACACTCATGTGCGGAATATGGGCTCATTGAATCATACTATGCCATGGTTGTGGTCGTGACCTAGCTCATTTTCCTTGAAAGCCATGAATCCGCGAAGGCGGTAGGTGATTTCTGTGAACACTTTTTTAGAACAATCCTCGTATGCTATGTCTATTATTTTTAATTTAAGTAGGCAACATAAAATGACAATGTGTGAAGGTTTCACATTTTTTGAATTTCTAAGGCCGGTTTCAAAATTCTGCCAAGATCCCAGTGCGCAGTTATGCTAGGGTTCGTGCCTATGTGCCCGGTCTTGCTAATCTCTTGTTGGATCTCTGAAGAAATGCCATGTTTTTTACCTAGAAATATTTTTTTTGGAAAATTCCCGAGATAGCTATGAGGTAGCTCCAGGCTAAATTTTAGCCGCCTCCACCTAGACCGGCGGAAACTTTTTTTATATCGCAAGGGTTGCGCCGAGAGGTTCTAGCTCAAGCCAATATGTGAATTGGCCACTAAATTCCCTCTAGTATTTGTAAAAATGGGGTGATACATTTTCACATCACACCCTTGGTGGCTGCTTCACAAAATAAGCCCTTTTCGGTATCGGGAAAATGGAAAATGATTTTCCATTCGTTTTTTCAAAAACTTCGTGAAGCAACGTTGTTTTCCATCACAAGATACACGCGTATGGGGAATATGGGCGCAATGAAGCAAACTATGCCATGGTTGTGGTCGTGACATAGCCCATTTGCCTTGAAAGCCATGTCTATTATTTCTGTGAAAACTTTTTTTAGAACAATCCTCGTTTTTCCATGTCTATTATTTTTGCCTTCAAGTCGGGAACATAAAATGAAAATGTGGGAAGATTTCACATTTTTTGATTTTTTTTGAATTTCTGAGGCCAGTTTCGAAATTCTATCGAGATCCCACTACATAGTTATGCTAGGGTTCCTGCCTATGTGCCTAGTCTTACTAATCTCTTGTTGGATCTCTGAAGAAACGCCATGTTTTATACCTAGAAATGATTTTTTTGCAAAATTCGCGAAATAGCTACGAGGTAGCTCTAGGCTAAATTCTAGCCCCCCTCCAACTAGACCAACTTAAACTTGTTTATATCGCGGGGGTTGTGCCAAGAGGTTCTAGATCAAGGCAATATGTGAATTGCCACTAAATGCCCTCTAGTATTTATAAATAATGGGGTGATGTATTTTCACATCACACCCTTGGTGGCTGCTTCACAAAGTAAGCCCTTTTCGGCACCGGGAGAATTCAAAATGGGTTTTCCGTTTGTTGTTTTCAAAAACCTCAAGCAACATTGTTTACCATCAGAAGATACACGAGTGTGCAGAATATGGGCTCATCGAAGCATACTATGCATGGTTGTGGTCGTGACCTAGCTCATTTTCCTTGAAAGACATGAATCCTCGAAGGCAATAGTTGATTTCTGTGAACACTTTTTTAGAACAATCCTAGTATGCGATGACTGTTATTTTTTCCTTCAAGTAGGAACCATAAAATGAAAATGTGTGAAGTTTTCACAGTTTTTGAATTGTTTTTTAACGGTCGGTTTCGAAATTATGTCGAGATCCCGCTGCGCAGTCATGCTAGGGTTCCTACCTATGTGCCTAGTCTTTCTAATCTCTTGTTGGATCTCGGAAGAAATGCCATGTCTTGTAACTAGAAATGATTTTTTTGGAAAATTCTTGTGATAGCTACGAGGTAGCTCCAGGCTAAATGTTAGCCCCCTCCAGCTAGACCGGCGGAAACTTGTTTATATCGCGGGGTTTGCACCGAGAGGTTTAGCTCAAGCCAATATATGAATTGGCCACTAAATGCCCTCTAGTATTTATAAAAAATGGGGTGATGCATTTTCACATCACACCCTTGTTGGCTGCTTCACAAAATAAACCCTTTTTGGTATCGATAAAATGGATTTTCCGTTTGTTGTTTTCAAAAACTTCATGAAGCAACGTTGTTTGCTATCACAAAATACACGCGTGTGCGGAATATGGGCACGTTGAAGCAAACTATGCCATGGTTATGGTCGTGGCCTATCTCATTTGCCTTGAAAGCTATGAATCCTCGAAGGCGGTAGGTGATTTCTGTGAACACTTTTTTAGAACAATCCTCATGTGCCATGTCTATTATTTTTGTCTTCAAGTAGGCAACATAGAATGACAACTTTCAAAGGTTTCACATTTTTTGATTTGTTTTGAATTTATGAGGCTGGTTTTGAAATTCTACAGAGATCCTGCTACGTAGTTATGCTAGTGTTCCTGCTTATGTGCTTGGTCTTGCTAATCTCTTGTTGGATCTCTGAAGAAATGCCATGTTTTGTACCTAGAAATGATTCTTTGGAAAATTCCCGAGATAGCTACGAGGTAGCTCCAGGCTAAATTTTAGCCCCCCTCTAGCTAGACCTGGCGGAAACTTGTTTATATTGCGAGGGTTGCACCAAGATGTTCTAGCTTAAGACAATCTAATAATTGGCCACTAAATGCCCTCTAGAATTTATAAAAAAATGGGGTGATGCATTTTCACATCACACCGGTGGTTGTTTCACAAAGTAAGCCCTTTTCGGCACCGATGGAAAATGGATTTTCGGTTTCTTGTTTTGAATAACTTCATGAAGCAGCTTTGTTTTCCATCACAAGATACACACGTGTGCGGAATATGGGTGCATTGAAGCAAAATATGCCATGGTTGTGGTCATGACCTAGCTCCTCGAAACCCTAAAACATGGGCTGCCATGCCCATCGGAGATCTACGATCTATAATTTTTCGTACCACATCTTGGACGTACTGCACCTGTACCAATATTTTGGCACACATCTACATAGTACGTTTCTTGGCTGATTTTTTGTTCAGTATTTGCTAAATTTCTTCAGAAGGTATCCTGTGTAACTAGTTTCATATTTGATTAATTGTTTTGAGGCACCCATCATGCAATAGACGGCCAGGATATGCCAACCAATAATTTGGCCGAGGCAGCACGCTGAAATTTCACGCCTAGGAATTAAATTCTCCCGTCAGACACCCGTCCAGATATTTTCGCGGTTTGAATAGACGGTTTAGCCCTCCAACCCAACACTATGCAGGATTCTCCTAGATGGTGTTTAGTTAATCGGTAAGAAACCCTCCTTATCCCCTCCTCGAAAGCGGACGAGATCCAATTTTCTTCACCTCTCCGTCCTTCCCCTCCTCGACTCGCCACCGTATGCTCCTCCCCGACTCGCCGCTGACCGCCCCTACTCCACTCGCCGCCATCCGCCTATTCCAGTAGTCGCCGTCCACCCGTCCTCACCACGCCGCTGTCTGTCCCTCCAGTAGACAACTAGCCCATCCTCACCTTCCCGGCCGGTTCTCCAACATGCCGTGTCAAGCTCGAAGGTGTGAAACCTTGCCATCAACCTCATCGATAATATCTACCACCTCTCCGTGAACCTCTCCTTCATGGTCTCTATACTCTCTGTGCCCTTTGCCATCAAGGGCTGCCCACTCGCCGCGCTCCTTGGCGACAAGGTACGCCCACTCGTCGTGCACTTTGCTGACAAGTTATGCCACCTCGTCGTGCACCACGTTGACAAGGTCTTCCACCTCACTGTCAAGGTCTTCCAACTGTCCATGCACCTCCCCATCAAGATCCGCCCCCTCTCCTTCAACGTCTCCCTAGTCTCCCTCAAGATCTCCCTACTCGTCGTGCACCTCGCTGTCCACCTAGTATACAAGGTTTTCCACTTTGCCGTCTACCTCGTCGACAAGGTTTGCTACCAAGGTCCGCTGACAAGCCTTTGATACGTTGGAAACGTATCAATAATTTGTGATGCTCCATGCTTGTTTAGTATCTACTTTGCTTTACTTGTCCACACTTTGAGGTGCTTTTTACATGTTTTCTGGTACTAACCTATTAACAAGTTGCAACAATGCCAGATGCCTGTTTTCTGCTGTTTTTGGTTACAGAAAAGTTAGTAAACAAATATTCTCAGAATTGGACGGGACAAACGTCAAAGTTAATTACTTTCCGTGGGGAACAAGAAGTCCAGAGGAGAGCCGGAGGCGCCGGCCAGGGGGGCCAGACCCACCCCAGGCGCGGGGGAAAGTGGGCCCGCGCCTGGCTAGGGTTTGGTGAACCTGGCCGCCTCCCGGTCTCACCCCTTCGCCTATAAGAACCCCCGATGCAGAAACCCTGAGTACCCGATCAGAAATCCACGAAACCGTCTGTAGCCGCCGCCACCATCATCCTTAGATTTGGGGGGATCTGAAGTTCTTCCCGGCACCCTGCCGGAGGGGAGATCATCCTGAATGCCTTCTATCCGGTATGATTCGTGAGTAGTTCCACCTTGGAGTATGGGTCCATGTAGTAGCTAGATGGTTGTATCTCCTCCTTTGTGCTTTCATGTATAGATCTTGTGAGCTCCGCTCATGATCAAGATCTAATCTATTTGTAATCATGCATGTTGTGTTTGTGGGGATCCGATGGATATTGAGATTATTATGTTGGTTTGATTAATGGTTTTATCTTTATGATTCCATCATGTCTGTGTTGTTTGTGATCTTGCATGCTCTCCGTTGCTAGTGGTTATCTTGGCCAAGTAGTTGCTAGTGACTCCAAGAGGGGGTATTTATGCTCGATAGTGGGTTCATGCCTCTAGTTTCCAAGGGAAGTGACATAAATCTCTTCGGTTGTAGATGTGCAGTTGCTACTAGGGAGAAAACAACGGTCTCTTGTTCATGGAACATGTGGACAGTTTACCTTACACACTTTGCTTAAAGCAGTTGTCTGTTGCTTGCAACTTAATACTAGAGGGGGTTCGGATGGGTGGACTTATAGTGATAGATGCAGTTGGATGACGGTCTATGTATATTGTTGTATTTCCCAATCAACCTCATAGGATCTTTCTGGCTAGTAATTGCATTGTTATGCCTTGCTCAGTTCCTGTCAATTGCCCAGATGTAATTTGATTACCCTTCATGCCATGTTGTTTATCTAAGGAGAGCACCTCTAGTGAACTATGGACCCCGGTCCAATCTTTACCATTGATACATCTTCCACTGTTACCTGTTTACTTGCTGCAAACCATTACCTTCCACACCATACGTTTAATCCTTTGTTACAGCAAACCGGTGAGCTTGATAACCTCCCTGATTCGTTGGGGAAAAGTTTTGAGTTTGTGTTGTGCAGGTCTCCGTGTTGCTTGCAATACCTGTGTGACGTTTCCTTCCTCCTACTGGTTCGATAACCTCGGTCTCAACTGAGGGAAGACTTGCTGCTGTACTCTTCACACCTTGCTCTTGGGGTTCCGAACAAGACTCCACATCAAGCACCAAGTTTTCTAGCGCCATCAAGGATTCATCAAAAAGTTTTCTGGCGCCGTTGCCGGGGAGGCTAAGGACGTCTTCACTAGGGGAGTCCTTCACTTCCTTTCTCTTTACTTTGTTTTTAGTTTGCTTTGTTTCTTTCGCTTGGTTTTGTTTGCCTCTTTCCAAAAAACCCAAATATATTAGTCTAGCTTGGTTTGATTTATTTATTCGAAAACACAGAAAATTAGTTCCTGCTCTAGTTGCTGCCATGTCGGGGTCTGCCTTTATTTCCCCTATGGTAGAAATCTCCACTTTTAAGCAAAAAAGTGAAAAATGTTTTAAGGAAGCTTGGTCTCGAATCTCTGCTTTTCCAGAGGGAAACTGAGCCTGAGGTAAGCCTCAACTTGGTTATTGATAGTTTCTACCACGTTATTGCTCTTCGTTATAGATATGCTTTGGATGCTGTGGCTGAAAAATATTTTTTGCTTTGTACTGAGGATGAATATTATGATGCTATAAGGAAATTAATCATGATCTATGGTACACCTGGCAAGTCTGATTCCTCTTTCACAAGTATTTTTGATAGGTTGAACCATCTTGAGACTAGTATTGCTGCCATGAATAGTTGCTATCACACTCTTAGGGCTTACCATGATTATGTTCCCATAAATTCTGAGTCTTCAAATTGGTTTCCCACAATTAAAGTCTCAATAAACACTATACTTTTTAATGCTTGCTGTGATATCATGTCTGAATTTTGTCTCATGCCTAAAGATATTTTTGATTCCTTGAGTCTTTGGGGGCTTATTGAAGGAGGAGAGGAAATCTCTCTTACCAACAATGTCACTATATTGCCCATTGGAATAGCTGAAGGTGTGTTTACAAAAATCTTAGGGAAAATGGTGTCTACTGATTATCTTGTTATTGAATGTATAGGCAAAGGACAAATCACGCTTGGAAGATCTCTACTAAAACACCTTGGGGCAGTAATAGATGTGGGAGAAGGCATCATGCACTTTACTCCCCCGGTAAGCAATCATATCTTCCCTAAGAAGAAAAAGAAAGGTAAAAAAAGAAGGAACAAGTGGGGCAATTTTTCATTTGAAAATACTTGATTCTTCTTGCTTCTTGTGCCTAACTTAAAGGCGTTAAAGAAAGTACTTGTTGGGAGATAATCCAAGAGTTTCCTTGAGTCTTGGAAGTTATTACTTCTGTAATAACTTCTCCTTATCCTTTTTGTTTGCTTTTTGTGCCAAGAATGACCTCTAATGAGAGGGAAGTAAGATTTGGGGAGTTGCTGTCCCGAAACAGATTTCTGTCCTCCACTAAAAAAATTACGTGAGGAGGCTCTGTAACTCGGATTGAGCTCAAAATTTACGAATAAATCCCCCAGTATGTTGGATAACTTTTGTTAGTTTAACACTTTTTGATTTTATCAACAGAAGATGTTCGAAAAAATTCGTTTCTACCTGCTGGTCTGTTTTGACAGATTTCTGCCATTATTTGCATTTGCTTCTTATTGATTCTTTTTTGAGCTCTCTTCAGGTAAATTGAGTTTCTTTGAAGGAGTTACTACAGTAGCTTGTGTTTTTAGTGAAAAGCCTTGCTGTTCCAAAGCTTTGCCAGTGGTCTAATATCTTTTGAATAAGCTAATGTTGCTAATGAAGTTTGTGTGAAGTTTTGTATGAAGGAAAAATTTCAGGTGTAGAGAGAGAATGATGCAATGAGATGAAGAATGGACAAAAGTTGAAGCTTGGGGATGACAAAATGGTGTCACCCCAAGAAATATCCAATAGGTACAAGCGTCAAAGCTTGGGGATGCCCAAGGCATCCCCTTCTTCATCAATAAAAAGCTCAGGTCTATCTAGACACTTCGTTTTTATTGTTTCATGCACAGTTGTGTTGTTCTTGGAGCGTCTTAGTTTTCGTTTGCTTTGCTTAGTTTGTTTAGTTTGATTTATTAGTTTGGACCCCCGTTCTCGCTGTGTTGTTTTGCAAATAAGTTTGCTTGGTGTTTGGAAAGGAGTAGTAAGTTCTTGCTTGAAGTGAAAGAGGAGCTTGCATTGACTGTGACTTAGACTTTAGCATGACATGCTAGGTGTTGTTTTGACCTTATGCTTAGTGATTATTGTTGTAGCATGTATTGTTCCAAACAATTAGGATTGCTTAATATGCCTTGAAGGAATCATGCGTTGTTTTAGCATACAAAAGCATAGTATTGTGGTATTCTCCTTTGATGTTTTGCTTGGGTAGACTTGGCACATGCTCACACCATGTTATGACTATGACAAGTCACCATTAGCCTCTATGATCATTTAGTCCTTGACTTGTAGTACCACTCTTTGCTTTGATTAGTTTGCTTTGTTGCATTGCATAATTTTGGCCATTATTGCTCTCTTAGTTGGTTGCTCCCGATATTTTGCTAGCCTCCACTTATATGAGTAAGTTCTACTCATGCCTCCAACTCCCAAGAAACCAAGTTATTCCAAAGTGTGCACTATAAATTCCTATGCATGGTGTGTTACACCATTCCAAGTATATTCTTGTTTTCATCTATCTTCCAATTAAAAACTATTTTGTTATGTGAAAACTTAGTGATTAAAGCCCTCATGAACTTGATGTCACACTTTATTCTTTGCCCCTAATAAACTTGAACCATTGTGACAACTTTGTTGTATATGCTTGCACTTATAAGTTGGAATTAGCAGAACCGTGCAGTCACGGGGAACGTTTTCAACATTGCACTTGTACCTTGTTGTACTTAGTTGATATCATGTTCTTTTGTCTATGGATGTCACCGGTGTGAAATAAAGAGGGAACTTGTAAGTCCATGGAGTTTGTATCGTGTGTTAGAGAAACGTCTGGGCCGCTAGCCTAAGCCATGCCTAATCATGGTGGAAACTTGCAGCATCACCATAGTGACATCTATGAAGAATTCTACTTAAAAAAGAGACACATTGAGAAAAGAGGAAAGAGAGAAAAAGCACCATATTCCCATGGTACATAAGAAGAATTGCTGAGATGCTCATTGTCTGCTTGCCTTGTCATTTTGGTTATGGAAAAGCTCTTGTACCATGTGCAAGGGGTACTTTGTTGGCGGTTCTCAATGATATGCAAATACTTACAGTGACAAGAACTTACCTGGACCCAAAGTGGGGTATGCATGAGGTGTGACCCTCGTATTCAAGGGGCATGAGATTGCCAACTTATACTTCGTCAAGCATATACGCCAGCTTTGCCACTTTAACCTTAACCACTTCAAGATGCTTATGATAGGGGCAATGAGGGCTGAAAGCTAACAAGTACCATAATTTTTGGAAGCTCTTTATGAGACTTGAAATCCCTGCTTCCCTTTATGAAGGGCCTTTCTTCCACTATTATATTGAGTCTCCACCTTCTATCCTTAGGCACCAATTAAGAGAGCATAGTTGTCATTCTGTGTGCAATGTTCCAAAGCTTATTAATTGATGCATATTGTGTTATTACTTGTTCTTGTGCTACTTGTTTCTAGTCACCCTTGTGAACTTTGCAGGTGTCCTACGCATTATATTGCTACTCTATGAGGGACAAGCTGATTGCCATGATGCTATGTTTTCTTTATGTGAAACAAACAAATGTTTTTCAATGCATGTTATTCATGATATTTGTTTGTATCTTGTCATGTTGCATGTATAGTTAATATGTCCTATTATTAGAACTCCATCTTTCATGCACATGTTTAGAGTTCTTTGATCCCAGCTTTCAATGCTTGCAAATGGTTGGATCTTCATTGCGAGGGTGCATGTCACCACAAAAATAATTCTGTTTATCACTTACCTACTCGAGGACGAGCAGGAGTTAAGCTTGGGGATGCTGATACGTTGGAAATGTATCTATATTTTTTGATGCTCCATGCTTGTTTAGCATCTACTTTTCTTTACTTGTCCACACTTTGAGGTGATTTTTACATGTTTTCTGGTACTAACCTATTAACAAGTTGCAACAGTGTCAGATGCCTGTTTTCTGCTGTTTTTGGTTTCAGAAAAGTTAGTAAAGAAATATTCTTAGAATTGGATGGGGCAAACGTCAAAGTCAATTACTTTCCGTGGGGAACAAGAAGTCTAGAGGAGAGCCGGAGGGGCCGGCCAGAGGGGCTAGACCCACCCCAGGCGCGGGGGCAGGTGGGCCCATGCCTGGCTAGGGTTTGGTGACCCTGGCCACCTCCCGGTCTTGCCCCTTCGCCTATAAGAAGACCCCGATGCAGAATCCCTGAGTACCCGATCATAGATCCACGAAACCGTCTGTAGCTGCCGCCACCATTATCCCTAGATCGGGGGGATCTGAAGTTCTTCCCGGCACCCTGCCGGAGGAGAGATCATCCCGGAGGCCTTCTCTCCAGTATGATTCATGAGTAGTTCCACCTTGGACTATGGGTCGATATAGTAGCTAGATGGTTGTATCTCCTCCTTTGTGCTTTCATGTATAGATCTGGTGAGCTCCGTTCATGATCAAGGTCTAATCTATTTGTAATCATGCATGTTGTGTTTGCGGGGATCCGATGGATATTGAGATTATTATGTTGGTTTGATTAATGGTTTATCTTTATGATTCTATCATGTCTGTGTTGTTTGTGATCTTGCATGCTCTTTGTTGCTAGTGGTTATCTTGGCCAAGTAGTTGCTAGTGACTCCAAGAGGGGGTATTTATGCTCGATAGTGGGTTCATGCCTCTAGTTTCCAAGGGAAGTGACAGAAATCTCTTCGGTTGTAGATGTGCAGTTGCTACTAGGGAGAAAACAACAGTCTCTTGTTCATGGAACATGTGGACTGTTTACCTTACACACTTTGCTTAAAGCAGTTGTGTGTTGCTTGCAAATTAATACTGGAGGGGGTTCGGATGATAACCCTAAGGTGGACTTCTAGTCATAGATGCAGTTGGATGACGGTCTATGTATATTGTTGTATTGCCCAATCAACCTCATAGGATCTTTCTGGCTAGTAATTGCATTGTTATGCCTTGCTCAATTCCTGTCAATTGCCCTGCTGTAATTTGTTTACCCTTCATGCCATGTTGTTTATCTAAGGAGAGCACCTCTAGTGAACTATGGACCCCGGTCCAATCTTTACCATTGATACATCTTCCACTGTTACCTATTTACTTGCTGCAAACCATTACCTTCCACACCATACGTTGAATCTTTTGTTACAGCAAACCGGTGAGCTTGATAACCTCACTGATTCGATGGGGCAAAGTCTTGAGTTTGTGTTGTGCAGGTCTCCATGTTGCTTGCAACACCTAGTTGACGTTTCCTTCCTCCTACTGGTTCGATAACCTCGGTCTCAACTGAGGGAAGACTTGATGTTGTACTCTTCACACCTTGCTCTTGGGGTTCCCAACAAGACTCGACATCAAGAACCAAGTTTTCTGGCGCCATCAAGGAGTCATCAGCCTTCATGCCACGACTTAAGGCTTTCTACCAAGAAAAGAAGTAAGAAATAGGCCCGATAGCCTGAGGCAAGGAAGCACTCACCTAACTTTTCTACTGTTTGATGTATATGGTTATATTGTTTGTTTATTGGTTACATTGCTTTTGCATACTGATAATGATTGCATTATCTTGTTTGTTGTATTATTTAACAACAGCTTGTTGCATACTAATAATTGTATATGGTTATATTGATTGTTGCATACTGATAATTGTCCTACCCTGCTTATTATTGCAACGAATTGGTGAATTTTCTAGCATGTATTGTATTATGCTTATGATCAATTTGCGTGTGATAAAGGTTGCATCATTTTGTTTGTTGCATTACTTTGGCTACTTCCTGACACGTCTTATGTTAAGAGTATAAGTTGTTCACAATGTACAATGAACACCATAGGATTTATTTTGCTTAATTGCATATTTAATTGCATGATAGCATGTTACTAGGCTATGTTACTCCCCACTATGACCTGCCTTTAGATTATCTCCATTGTGAGCAGTGTCATAGGTCTGAAAACATATACACCATCATGTAGGTTGGTCAGAGTGGGAAGTTTGTACACCAGTATCCTGTGTACAATACTTGTGTATAATACTAGCTAGGCTACCCGTAGTAGGAGTAGCATGCAATTCATTTTGCATTTATTTTGTCGTTTCGTCATATTTCTTATGATCAGAAATATAAATTGGCAATAGTGGACCTATCTACATGATATGTTGCATTTTGAGCCGTATTTGGAGTTCCTCATGCAACCCATGCAAGAACGTAGGCTGAAAACCGTCACCAGAAACAGTGAGTGGATGCAAAAACTGTGTAGGCAATGTAGAGTGGAAGGTGCTTGGAGTGTTGCTTTGAAAAATAATCCATGTTTTTCGTAAGAACCAATGCTTATCTGTATCGGAGAGGTGCCAATTTGGACATCACCCTGTTATAAATAACCACCATTCCTTAACCATAATCTGGTTTATTTCAGTAAGCATTTCTCTAAGTGTCTTTGCATTATACATTCTCTTATGTTCTTAGCATGTGTTGTAGGATTGGCAATTGTATACTCCCCTCCACTAGAAGTATCAAGAATGAAGGCTTTAGACCAGGTTACATTATCCTATGTGTTTCTTTAGTTTGATAGCATATGATCTTTGTTTACATTATGCTCATGATGCGACCTGTTAAATAATGAGTACTATATAACACAGGTTGGTATCGCACCCAGTTTCATGTTTCTAGATTAATTGGAGTTCTTTATTCATGTTAGAACCAAAAATACTACTGATGGAAGAAAGTCGGATGAAAACCTTGCATCATGAAAAACAGTCCATGGATGCAACGACTTGGTATTAGGTTTGTAGCCAATGTTGTTGCATCGCCAACTATATTATCCCCCAAAAAGAGCAGCAGCGATGGCTCTACACCTCAGTATGATCTTGAGTGTGGGGGAGATACTAGTGAAGGTGACCTATCTGGTGATGAAACACTAGTCACAGAGGAGACTGGGCTGCAGGTAGCTCCCTTACCTGCTAGCTCACCATCTTTTCATGATTTCTCCATAATTAAGGTGTTGCCTACTCATCTTGTATGCAATTGTTTGCTTACTTTTTTATCACATATTTTGTGCCTCTTTATCTTCCCAAATTGACTGGTACATGTGAAATGTGTAGCTTAAGCAGAGGAAATTCAAGGAGACAAGTACAAAGGTAAATATGGATCCTGGTGGTGGTGGATCAACTCGCAAGCGCATCCTGGCAGCAATATCTCTGGACCCAGAAAATGAGGGAAACACGAGATCCAAGGGGAATCCGCTAAATGGAGGACTTCCACCTCCAAGTTCCACATGGCGAACAACAAACGTGCCAAAGCCCACGACACATTCTCAAGAAGCTCCGAGTGCAACATAGAAAGTTTCCAAAGCCGCACTTTCTGATGTCCGACAAACGACCAAAGCTGGACTTCCTGGTGCTATCGATGTAGCTAGAGCTACACTTAATTTATCCATGTCGGTTGCCATGGATGCAGTTCTTGATGCCAACAAAGTGGCCAAACCTTCAGTTCCCAATGCCTGGCAAGTGGCCAATGCTTTAGTTCCTGATGCCCACCATGTTGACAGAGTTGTAGTTCTTGATGCCGCCCTAGTGTCTAAAGCTGCAGTTCCCGATCTGCACCAAGATGAGAAGCTATCAGCCGACAATCTACCACCTACCCAGGGCGAGAAAGCAACTGCCCAAGACAAGCAACAAGCTGCCCAAGGCGAGCTAGCAACTTCCCAACATGAGCAGCACTCTACCCAAGGCGACCCGCCCACTTCCTCCGACCTACCCCAAAACTGGAAGCCACCCCCAAAGCCAGCAGCCACACCCCCAAAACCAGCAGCCACGTACCCATGGACATTAGATGCCTCGCCAAAGCTAGCAGCTGTTGTCCATAGCAGCCATCTACCCATGGACAACAGCTGCCTCGCCAAAGCCAGCCACCACGTATCGAAGGCCTAGAACCACAACCCCATCCTACTGCCCGCTGGCACCTCCTAATACCGACATGCTACCTCTCCAAATAAATCAACCACCTTCCCATGGCAAGCTGGAAGCTGCCCAACACGAGCACCACTCTCTCCAAGGCGAGCTGTACACTCCATCCAACCTGCTGGTATGCCGACTGCCACCTCCCCAAAGCCAGCAGCCACATACCCATGGACAACAGCTGCCTCCCCAAAGCCAGCCTCCACATACCCAAGGCCTAGAACCATAACGCCCATCCTACCGTCCGCTGGCACCTCCCAAAGCCAACCCGCCACCTCTCCAAATGAGTAGCCACCTTCCCAAGGCAAGGTGGCGGCTTCCCGACATTAGCCCTTTATCAGAACTGATGGGTGGGTTCGGATGCAATACCATTCCAATTTTACCGTACAACCACAATACCTGAATTGGGTAGGGCTTAACTGGAAGTTTATATGTCTTAGTATGAGTTCCCTTGTAGAAAAGGTTGAGATGAGGCTACCTCGTGATGAATGTCCACCTATGCAGTTCCCAAGATGACAGATGGTCATGGTTGGGAGGCCAAACTCATAGGGGAGGTGCCTACATTAGGGTGTGTCGTTGAAAGGTTAGGATTGATTATCCGCATACTAAGTATGATGATTCAGGGTTGTCCCTGACGGATGTATCGAATGTTGTGGTGAAAGTGTACCACCTCTGTAGAGTGTCAAACTATTAGAATAGCCGCGTCCATGGTCATGGACAGTGGGAGTGTCCATACTGTTCCGTCGTCAGATGTTTTCAAAATGACTTGTGAAATGAACTATGACTTTGACTTGACCACAACAGGGTTGTGAACATGAAAACTAAGTTCCCAATTAGGTGTTGTAGAACATTAAACTAGTTTTCTTTACTTCTGAACTCAGTATGAAATAAACTTGGCTTTTTGCAAATAAACCTAGAGCTTAGGATTCCTACTCGAACTACTTTACTTGTTAGTATTAGTTTGCGAGTACTTAAAGAGTACTCATGGCTTGTCCCTGGCTATTCCTATGGCCAAACTATGAGGAGGACTACCAGAATGATGGACAAAAGGAAGTCTATGACAACTAGGATCATCTCCCATCGTTAGCATTTCCTGTGACCCTAAAGATGGAGCCTTGACCATGCTACCCTTATTATTATTCCGCTACGTTGATTGTATTAAGACTGGATCATGAGATCCTATATTTGTAAGACCTTTATTATGGTTTGTAATGGATGATGTACTATGGTACCAATTCTATTATGTCTCACAAAAATGGTAATCCTGGGATTGCAAGGTATGGCATAACAGGCATCTGGGATTAAAAATCGGGTGTTGGCAGACATGCGCCACACAAGATATAAACTTCTATGGCGCATATCACCATATGCGCCACAGAAGGTTGGTCATAGCCCGGTTAAAGCGAGCCTGATGTGGGTCCCACCCGTTGCTTTTGTGGCGCATGTGGACATATGCGCCATAGTAGTGTCAACTTCTACGGTGCATATGCCCACATGCGCCACAGAAGTTTTGTAGCCAACCCCAGGTATGGGTCCCACCTTACTTCTATGGCGCACTTCTAAAGTGCATGCGCCACAGAAGCTTGAAGGTTCTATGGCGCATTGCTCCATATGCGCCACTGGACTTCTAATGTGGTGCATGGTCAACCCCATGCACCACAAAAGTTCTGTCTATCTATAGCTATTTTCCTAGTAGTGTCTACTAAACGGCTTAAATAGAGATTTCAGGTTGTAGAGATGTGGATCAACAAAAATTAAGTTGTTTAACTACTTTTGAAATAGTAGGATCACTCTTTCATCTAATAGAAGGCTAGAACAGAAAAGTGTTTTGGTGGAGAAGGCTCATAACAGTCACAAGGAACATGTAGCAAGAGGAACTACTGACTACCAAAATCATAGTCACTCTTGAAACATGGTTGAGAGAACGAAGGAAACTCTTTATTCATACAGAATTATCAAGATCTTTGCCAAATATCATGATATCACTTTACACCACCAGATGAACATGCAATAAGATTCCTGATGACATGAGAAAAAGAGACTTCATTCTCAAACTTCAATTACTTGGCATAACAAAATTCTTGCCAACATAAAGAGTATAGAGAATTGATTGAGAGACATTTAGCAACACTACTTTAAATGTTCTCCTTGATGTTCGAGATACCAAATACCAAGTGAAGGTTGGACTTCAGATACAAAAGAAACTATAAGCGAAACTCCTATAATAAATCATAGAAGATGCCTCATGAAGAGTGGTTGTTATTATTGATTTAAGAGAATTTGGCAATAGGTATTCCAGCTAATTGTGTCAACCATTACATCAACCTTTCTAGATTTACAAAGGAACCTATGTCAGAAACTTGAAGAACACCAACCATCATATCTTCTTGAGATTCAGATTTGGTTAGGTGGAATGATACTTCAGACTCAGCATGTTCGAATAGAAAGTTTGCCACATTTACCACAAGGTAAAGTCACTAGATTCTCAAGATATGGAAAATAGTGTAAAGCTCCAAAATATGATATAGATTGCTAGAACTATTTATTAGCAACTTGTCAGAGGACAACTTCACAAACATAAAGTACTAACAATAGAACACACATATGTCCTTAAGGGAAAAAGATAACTCTTCCAAAACCACGGCGGCACCTTTTAACAATTGCACGTGAATTGGAGAAGGTTACTTCTAACATCCAAAATAGATACTTCGAGATGACTCAAAGATGGTTCTCAAAAGTTTCCAACATTAATGCCAATTTTCCCGCATGAATTGAATCTAGTATGGAGAAGGTAAACATGTCATCGATGGGTTCAATAACAAACTAGTCAATATACTCCAATAAGATGAAATCATGTGTTACACGAACAAGGCATACGTATTGGTCAGACCAAAGACATGAAGATGTACCAAAGTGAAACTTCACAAGAATAATTATCATCAATATAGTCCTTGGAACTGAGTTTAATTTGACAATAACCCAAATCAAATCAAAGGTGGGGGACGATAATGTAACATCCCAGCATTTAGGACTAGACGAAGGGTAGATTTAGGATTTTGTGCATCTGCATGCATGCATCTGATAATCCGGGTAAATTTTTCGCCAAACTAAAAGATTAGAGTGATCATAATTCTCTCACTCTGATGAATTAGGTTTAGTGTCATCCGAGGTGAGTGGGATGAATTTTGACATAACCTCTATTGTTTTGTTGAGTTATGAGGGGAGAAAGTTGATTTATAAATAAATATTCACAATAATACAAATACAAGTATTATAAATAAAAGTATAAAGATTATTAAAAACTACAATAAAATAATAAAGTAATATTACAATGGAACAAATAAGTGAATAAAGAAAATGGAAAATGAATTACAATAATTAAACAAACAGAAGAATTTTTTTATTAAAAGAATATATACATAAATTACATTATCCTTTTACAATAAAGGAATAATAAGAGATGAATACAATTATAATAAGATAAACTAATGCATTATAATATCCTTACATAATTTCTTGATAGAAATGGAAATTACAAAAAGGTATAAAAAGAAAAACACCTGCAACTAAATTCCTATCTAGTATTGATGTTCCTATACTCCTTCTTGTTACCTGCAAAGAAAGACAAAAAGAAATAAAGGATTGGGATTAGGTTTAGTGCTCTTAGTTTAACAGTGAGGTGCACTGTTCATTACATCATAGAGCTTTATTACACAGGGGCAAGTTTCACCAAAAACAATATCTGTTCTTATCAGCATATTATTTTCCTCAGAACCACATCATAGGCAGATTGGGGCAAGTTTCACCAAGGGAGGGTAAAAGGCAAAGAGATAAGATCAAAGGAAATACCAAGCCTTTTACCTGATTTGATCCACACACATGAGGCAAGCATACAAGCAGCTCACACAGCACATGCAACTATGTGTGTTGTCAACACCACAAGAGAGCAGCAAATGGAGAGGCAGCACCAGCCGTAGCAGGGCTACTAGCATATCCTTTACACACACACCACCAGACCATAGTTCCTCCACTAGCTCTAGAGCACCACAAAGAACATCATCTGTTCTTATTAGATTTTCCCAATAACACACAGATCAAACCACATCACTAGCACCCTGGTTGCTCGAAGAAGCCATCCAGGTACACCAGGAGGAGGTCAGGAGCACAAGGAGTAGGCCAAAAGCACAAGAATCAAGCCAACAGAAGATCAAGGAGGATCAACTTAAGCACAGGAATAAGAAGAACTAGTTGATCAAGCATAAATCTTAGGAACAACATCATCAAGCTTTCATACCAGGTAGTTATTCATCATCAAGCCATCAGGAGTGTATGGGAATAAGGTTCATTATATGCAGTAGTGTGACATCACACTAATATCAGATTGAAATCACAAGCTCTGTTTCTTTACAAGCATAAGCACCAACAGCACCAATTCATGCTAAAACAAATATTTACACTATGCACACTCATGTGAGGCACCACAGGTGTAAATCCAGTCTAGAAGAAGCACACGGGCACAAATGCAAGTAAAACTAAGCAACCATCAGATCTTAAGATATTAGACAAGACCAGAAAATTAACCATGTCTAGAATCCAGACAATAAGTCAATATGTAATCCAAAGCCTTGGGATTATGAGGAGATTACTCTCAGTCTTGCAAAGAATTGCTTTGCAAGATCATCACAGAATATTATAAGCCATCAAAGATCAGCATCTGTTCTTATCCTACACAAATCATGGCCTTAGTCTTTTGCATCACTGGCTAGGAACTCCCCAAAATCATTACCCTCCATATAAATCATATCCAATAAATTATGTCAATTTCATATATTCACAAATTGAGTGTAGCAAACTAGGTTAAGTACATACCTACTTTGCCACTCTAGTTAGATGTACCACAGTGGTATATACACTACTATAAACACTCTAGAAAATCTCATTAGGAAAAGCATAATCATTTCCCTATTATATACTATGAATCATATTTGTTTATGTTGCCTCATTGACAGCCAATTCATACCCCCAAAACTCATCACAGGGAAATCATCCAAGTAAAAGTAATTGTCCTTATTTATCCAAATCAATGCCTCATCATTTGCATCATTGGCAGGTCCTATGTACCAATACACCATCTGATTTTGTCAAGTCATATCCCATAAGGATTGATAGTCACACACATAATTATGCAAAAAGGTATAAGCAACCAAATTCCACTGACCTGCAACTAAAGGATTTCTAGGCAATCAGAAGAGGTCACTAGAATCACCCAAACACATATCTACTCATAGCAAGTCACGTTACATTGTACCAGATATTATGCACAGTCCAAGATGGAGGCTCCACAGCACCTAGGTTAGCTTAATATAGTTGTCAACAGATGGTACATCAAGTTTCTTTCAACTTAAAAGGACCATATTAGCTCTACAAGAATGCAGGGTAACAACTTTAATCATTTTCCTAGTCCATTACCTAGGAATCATTGAAGAGTAGGTATCACATTATCAATGTAAATTCAGAATCATCACTGAACTCTAAACTCAACCAAGCACAAACACTGAACTATAGGTTATGTTATCATACATGATTCATAATTGGTTGTAGCAAGCCAATCTAGCAGTCACAAGGTTTCAACTTAAATAATCATCTCCTTAGAAAGATCTTGTATCTATTCTTATTGTGCCAACTCAGAAGTACTTCAAAAGCACATGGAACACATAAGGATGGTTAGAATTGAATGACAAGCACTCAGTTTTGTCAATAACAGAGAAACAACATGTCACAAGCTAGCACCCATACATAGCATAATCTGAACCACATCAAGCCATAGATAGAGTAAATAGGACATTAACTTACAGTGACATTCAAGGAGTGGGAGCAGAGCAGGCGCCGGGGTTGCATCCGCAAGCGTCGTCCCACCGGTAATAGGAGCGAGAGACACTAGGGTTGCGCCTTGTGCACCTTCCCGCCAGTGTCGAGTTGAGGAAGGTGAAGTCTAGGTCGACGGAGAGTATCAAAAGGCCACGGCCAACCCTGGCTATAGGCAGTAACAGCCGCAGTACTGCATCGTCATGAATAGAGCAGCGGTAGTAGGTCGGGGTCAAGGAAGAGGAAGTCCTGGTCTTCCTCGAGCAGCAGCCGGGGACATGGGGGCCAGGGACGCCGCGTCGGCGTCCAAACCAAACTGCACTACTAGGGTTTCATGGGGCACACGTCGGGAAGCAGAGCGGCAACAAGGTGGCGGGGATCGACAAAGGAGATCGAGCTGGGGCCTTACTGGCAGGCGGCGGAACCGAGGTTGGCCGGCAACCGGTCGGAGTGGCGCTAACGGTGGCAACAACACCAGGTCGCTAGAGAGGGAGGAGGAGAGGATCGAGCTCGCGTGCAAGGGAAGAAGGGGTAGAGTGGATCGGTTTGACCGACTCGGTTGGTTGGGTTCTGTGGTTTAGATCCACTAGGTGGATTGGGCTAGGTTTTGGGCTAGATGGGCCCAAGAACTAGGCCCACTAAAATTAAGCTAAATATTAAGTGACCAAAATATCCTCTAAACATTTTAAGCTCCAGAAAAAATGTAGAAAACTCCTAAAAATATATTTAATATATCAAAATCTTTATTAAAATAATATCCACCTAAGAAAAATGTAATCATATTTTTTTAAGTTTAATAAAATGCAAATAAATATTAACACTCTTAAACATCTAAAAGAAATTTAATAAATTTAGAAAAATTCCTAAAAATAAATAAAAATCACTTTTATTATTAAAAAGAAATCTCTTATCTCATAAAAATACTAACTTGAAATTTTAAAAATAAAATATTAAACAAATATTTAAAGACATTAAATAATTAAGAAATTTTATTAAAAAAGAAGATAATACCTAAAAATAAATAAATTTCATTTTTAAGATTTTAAGAAAGTATATTTACTGGAAAAAATACTATGTATATTACTGTAAAAACATTTTAAAAGTTCCTAGATCATATAATTTCAATTATCTAAATTGTTAAAATAAAATAGTTATATTGTTACTTATTTAAAATTCTTTCCTAAGTAAGAAATGATATTATTCCAAAACATAATCTTTTGACTCTAAGTAGTCTAAACCATAATTATAATTTAATATAAAATCTGGTGTAAACAATTAAATTTATAATATTCTTTTAAAATCTTTAAGACAAAGATTTACAAAGTTATTCTTGCAAATCATTAGCTTATATTAAAATTTAGTGGACTCAATTATATAGAATTATATTTAGCAAACTTAATATTCACCAAATAAAGTATAAAACAAATTCATCTATCTTTCTTTATCTAGAAAAATCTTATAGTATAACCTATAAATATTACACATGCTAAATTTAAATCTTTAAAACAAAGTTCCATAACTATAAGATTTCATCTTTGATTATGCTCAAGAAAGACCCTAAAAAATTAATAATGCTATAAATGCTATATCTGAAGTCCAATTACATTTTTATAGTTTACTTTGGTCTGATATACCCTAAGCTAGATGTATAATGACTCAAGATCATTTAAATCTTATTATAAAACCATAGCTTCAACCCTATTAATCTTCAGAGTTGAATAACTTAACATAAATAATATTTTCTTCAAATATTATTCTTTTTGCCACTTCAAAAGAAACAATATACCATTTCTTTAAAGCCATAACAACTTAAAACATGAACTTTATAATAATTACATAATATCATGGAACCTTAGAATTATATTATGATTGTACTTTACTCTTCATATTTTATGTGTTTATCCTTTTTATGAAGTAAACTTAAAATAAAGCAAATCTTAAATAAATCATCGAAATATATCTCACTAGTAATGATTGAGGAATTACTAGGAACTTTGCATTATGCATCTCATTACTTATGCATAAGAGCATATTGCTTCTTTAAACATTGTCCTTACCGGGCAATGATGATATTTTTGTAGAACCCGAGGTCCAGGGTCAAGTCGAGACATTCGACTACAATACTTCCCTATATCAAGGCAAGTTCACACTTGCTCATGTCCTTTGATTATTTTCTATAAAGTATTTTGCAAATCCAGTGTTGTCATCACCTGCATTTCAAAAAGATCGAAAACACTATTTTCATAATTAAAGTGAACTATTGATTACTGATCCAGGGTGATCAGCTAATCTATTAAGTCTAGAAGTTGGAATACCACTGCACATGAATGTATCATCTAGGACTTAACAACCAATGTCGCCAGTGATTCTCGTGCCGTATATTACGCGTTAACCATGAGATTTGGAATGGGACAGAGAAGTCAGCTGGATCGGCTCCCTTTCGCATGCATTGGACACTGTCCTAGGCGTTTATAAGTTGCAGATCGTGGGTATAGCCATTTTATACGGGGAAAGGCCTATCATGGATCTGGGCTTACAAAAGACGGTTTTCTAGTGTTAATGGTTGTTGTGTGTATCCAACTAAGGTATAGCCGTTTTATACGGGGAAAGGTCTATCTTGACATTGGGCATACAACAATTGCGGTGTATGCGGGGTCGCGGAGAAGGACAGTGATTGGCTTGGATCATCTACTGGGCCCCACACCATAGGAAGTGTGGACGGGAAAGTTTCACCCAGTTGTGCAACAAGGATTTGATCTCTCATGGGTAAAGCAACGCACCTCTGCAGAGTGTAAGAACTGTAACTTATTACTCCCTGTTCCGAGAAGGAGCTACGAATGCTGCAGGAAATGAACTCCATGAAAGTTCTGGTAAACCTGTGAAGGCTGACGGACATAGCTTTTAAGAATAAAAGCAACCTTTGAAGAAATGTTTACGAAAACCTGCACTGCCTACGACCTATGGTCTGTGGCTATAGATATAGTGCATCAAACACTCCTTTTTAGTGAACTTGCTGAGTACGTTTATACTCAACGTATCTTCTTAACCCTTGCTAGATTCTAAAGACATTAACAGTCAGGAATAATAAATACTATATCCAATTGAAGAGCAAGAATAATTCTGCTATGAAGAACCAGAAGTATCCAGAAGCGTCGAAGGGAACAATTATGAAAACATCTATAAAATGGAGACCGATGTATCTGAAATGTAGATGTAGCATATATAGTGATCTAGTATAGTAGCATAGATCTCTATCCTATATCTATATTAAATCTCGTATAAACCTTAGTTGCTTCTTTATTCTGTTCTCCGAGTTATTATAGTTTGGCCATGAGTCATCGGAATACCTCTATGGACCTAGGAGGATCTCAAAGTCGTCATATAATTTCTGGTTGTAATAATGATAATGTATGTTGTGGACCCTCTTTGTTTCTGTTGTACCACTCTAAGGATGTAATATTTGCGGAATGTTACTCCGTGAGTGTTATGTCCACGACTATAGTATACTACAACATGTAGTTGTATGCTGGGTCACCGCAGATAACATATCCACTAATGAGATAATATCTTTCTTCAGCACAAACAAAACCAGACATATATTTAAGGAGGAACTCAGTCGGATAGAAATTTTGTCTTACAACTCTCCAAGTTGTTGTTTTAGCTCGACCAGCTAGTTCAGGGGTATCCGGTATGGATCCTTGGAGGAAAGAGCAGTTAAGAGAACTTGCTTGCACAAGAACATGACATCACGGTCATGTGGAAAAATGGGCGATACTTCTATTAGACTTTTAGAATATCACGAACCACCGATATGTCACTCGGTTTTAGAGGAAACTCGCTCTATAAGGCAAGGAGATTAATGAATGTCTTGAGTGTTAGTCCTGGTTTTTGGTTGGACCAGGACTAAAGGGGGGCCTTTAGTCCTCATTCTGTACTCCAGGTTTAGAAACTGGGACTAAAGGCCCTTATGAACCGGGACTAATGGACCGTTTCCTACTAGTGTTGGTCTCTCTGCAACCTTCCCGAACTATGAAGATGTTATTGTATTCTTGTGAGTTTGCTCAAGTGCTTATTTTTTTAATATTAATAAATATCTTGGGTGTTGGCCATAGCCTCCCATGATCGCATCATCCTAAATCGAGGCACACATGTAGTGGCGCCCTAGCATTTTAATCATCGGCCCTTGCAAAAAAATAAGAACCAAAACTATGAAGATTAAGTACTATAGGTTCTCATACTTATGTTGGACACAAAAATCATAGGGACAGAGTGAGCGAGCCAAGTAGGATGCCCAGTATATGTCCTTGTGCATATCAGAAGGCTCGCTCACACCACCCCAGGATCACATCCGAAATGAAGGCATACATGTATAGTGGCACCCTAGAATTTTAATCATTGGCCATTGGAACAGAAATAAGAACCAAAACTACGAAAACCAAGTACTATAGGGCCTCATACTTATGTTGTACACAAAAATCACAGGGACGGAGTAAGCGAGCTAAGTAGTATGCCCAGTATATGTCCTTGTCCATATCAGAATGCTCGCTCACACCACCCCTAGGATCACATGTGAAATGAAGGCACGCATGTATAGTGGCGCCCTAGAATTTTAATCATCGAACGTTGCAACAAGAAAGAAGCAAAAACATGAACACGCCGGGGAGCTAAAAAAATTCACATATTAGGGAGTGCCTCTATAGAGAGCTCCTCGAAGATGTCTGGGGACGGGATCCTAAGACATCTTCGAGAAGCTCCGCCGTAGTGGTGTCCCTGCTCTCGCACACCATCTTGCAGTTTATAACTGATCTATCTAGAAAATTACACCAGGGAGCTAATAAATTTCACATATTAGGGAGTGCCTCTATGGAAAGCTCCTCGAAGATGTATGAGGACGGGATCCTCAAACATCTTCGAGAAGCTCTGCCGTAGTGGTGTCCCTGCTCTCGCACACTCACCAGATGCACTCCTTCAGATACATCTTTCCTATTTAAAGATTAAGCATCACAACATAGTATCGACACTCATGAAATAATGTCGACACTAACCCTGTCATAGTGCCGCCACCCGCCGAAATAGTGTCTCCACTCACTGGCATAGTGCCGCCACTCATGAAATAGTGCCGCCACCCACCAAAATAGTGTCGCCACTCACTGGCATAGTACCAACACCCACCGAAATACTGTCGCCACCCACGTTTAGACCCAGATGGTGTCTCCAACCGGGACTAAAGGTTCATATTTAGTCCCGGTTGGAGACACCATCCGGGACTAAACGGCCTCGTGCTAGCCCTAGCCTGTGGCAACCCCTGAAGTCCCAGTTGGTTTCTTCATCCGGGATTAAAGGTTCATCTTTAGTCCTGGTTGGGGACACCATCCGGGACTAAACGGGGTCGAGTTGGCCCCAGCCTGCTGCAACCCCTTAAGCCCCGGTTAGTGTCTTCAACAGGGACTAAATATGGAGTGCATGCATAGTTTGTGATATTGTACCCATATTGTGCACGCATGTGCATCATGGGATGGAGAACAATGTTGTAGGAGCAAGTTTTCCTTTTGGTCGCATGAAAAAGCCATTATCCATTTTCCGAGCATCGAAAACGGGGGGTTTTGTGAAGAAACCACCAATATGCTAATTCAAAATGCTACCACCACATTTTTCAAAAAATACTAGACAACCTTACATGGACAATGTCCAAACCAGGAGATCTCAGACCTATCCGTCCACCCCTAGTGAAAAAATACAAATGTCTGCCGAACCAGTAGGAAGTGGTTCCGGTTTGAACTACAGGTACATGATCTAATGATCATGATTTTTTGAAAAAATCATTTTTATACTCAAAATTTGATGTTTCTTGAGAGACCCAATGAAAGATTTAGCTAAGCTCATCTCCTATCTTCATGCGTGCCGTTTTGACCATAGTTTGAAATGGAATTTTTTTGAAACGGGCATAAGAAATTCAAAAACGTTTCGAACAATGTAAATCCTTCGCGTGGTGTTATATTATGTGACATAGTTGCAAGTAAAAATACCAAACCTGGTATATATATTATGTCTCAAAAACCTTCACAAAATATCCTATCATGTTCGAGGTTTCCTGGCTTTAAGGTCAAATGACAAATGTTGTCGCTATAATCAAAGAATAGTTTGTGATATTGTGCCCATATTGTGCACGCATTCCATCATGGGATGGCGGTATGTTTCAGGAGGAAGTTTTCCTTTTTGTCGCACGAAAAAATCATTTTCTATTTTGCGAGCGCCAAAAAATGGGGCTTTGTGAAGCAACCACGAAAATGCTTATTCAAAATGAAACCACCCCATTTTTCAAAAATTCTAGACCACCTTAAATGGACAATGTCCCAACCTAAAGATCTCAAACCTTTCTGTCCATCGCTAGTGAAAAAGTCATGTCTGCCGAACCGGTAGGAAGTGGGTCCGGTTTGAACTACAGGTACATGATATAATGCTCATGATTGTAAAAATCATTTTTAGACTCACAATATGATATTTCTTCAGATATCCAATGCAAGTTTCAGGGAGGCTTATCACCTATCTTCATGCCCGCCGTTTTGACCATAGATTTGAAAAGGTCATAAGAAATTCAAAAACTATGCAAACATTTTAAATCCTTTGCGTGGTGTCATATTATGTGACATAGTTGCAAGGAAAAACACCAAATTTGGTATATTTATTATGTATCATAAAACCTTCACGAAATGACCTATCATGTTCGAGGTTTCCTGGCTTTTGGGTCAAATGACCAATGTTATGGCTAGAATCAAGGCATAGTTTGTGATATTGTGCCCATATTGTGCTTATATGTGCATCATGGGATGACGAACAATGTTGCAGGAGGAAGTTTTCCTTTTGGACACACGGAAAAGACATTTTCCATTTTCTGAGAGCCAAAAATGTGGGGTTTTGTGAAGTAACCATCAAAATGCTACGACCCAATTTTTCAAAAATACTAGACCACCTTACATGGACAATGTCCCAACCGTGAGATCTCAAACCCCGTCCATCCTTGGTGAAAAAGACAAATATCTGCCAAACCGGTAGGAAGTGGGTATCGTTTGAACTATAGGTACATGATATAATTCTTATGATTTTTCGCAAAAAATATTTTTAGACTCACAATATGATGTTTCTTCAAATATCCAATGCAAGTTTTAGCGAGGCTCGTCACCTATCTTCATGCCCGCAATTTTGACAATAGTTTGAAACGGAGAAAATTTGAGCAGTTCGAACAATGTAAATCCTTTAAGTGGTGTCATATTATGTGACATAGTTGCAAGGAAAAATACCAAACTTGGTATATTGATTATGTCTCAAAAAAACCTTCACAAATGACCTATCATGTTCGAGGTTTCCTGACTTTCGGGTCAAATGACCAATGTTATGACTAGAATCAAGGCATAGTTTGTGATATTGTGAACGCTTGTGCATCATGGGATGGCGAACAATGTTGCAGGAGGAAATTTTTCTCTTTGTCGCACGAAAAAGCCATTTTCCGTTTTCCGAGCGCCAAAAATGAGAGGTTTTGTGAAGCAACCACCAAATTTCTAATTCAAAATGCTACCAATTTTATGATAACCCCCCTGGCCATTTTGGGCCCACATGTCAGAGACAGCGTAGGGGGGTTTATGATCAACATAATCACCAACTGGGGGGTTATCATCAATTGTCCCGGAAAAAGACAAATGTCTCCCGAACCGGTAGGAAGTGAGTCTGATTTGAACTACAGGTACATGATCTAATTCTCATGACTTTTTGAAAAAAATATTTTTAGACTCACAATATGATGTTCCTTCAGATATCCAATGCAAGTTTTAGCTAGGCTCATCACCTATCCTCATGCCTACCATTTAGACCATAGTTTCAAATGGGAAAATTTTGAAACAAGCATAAGAAATAAAAATGGTCCAAATAATTCAATCATTCGCGTGGTGTCATATTACATGACAGATTTGCAAGGAAAAATACCAAACTTGATATATTGATTATGTCTAAAAAACCTTCACAAATCATGTTCTAGGTTTCTGGCTTTCGGGTCAAATGACTAATGTTATGGCTAGAATCAAGGCATAGTTTGTGATATTGTGCTCATATTGTGCATGCATGTACATCATGGGATGGCGAACACTGTTGCAAGAGGAATTTTTCCTCTTCGTCGCACGAAAAAGCCATTTTCCTTTTTCTGAGCGCCAAAAATGGGGTTTTTTAAGCAACCACCAAAATGCTAATTCAAAATGCTACCATCCCATTTTTCAATAATAATAGACCACTTACATGGACAATGTCCCAACCCGGAGATCCCAGACCTTTCTTCCCATCCCTAGTGAAAAAGACAAATGTCTGCCGAACCGGTAGAAAGTGGGTCCGATTTGAACTACAAGTAAATGATCTAATGTGCATGATTTTTTGCAAAAATCATTTTTAGACTAACAATATGATGTTTTTTCAGAGATCCAATGCAAGTTTTAGCGAGGCTCATCACCTATCTTCATCCCTGCCATTTAGACCATAGTTTGATATGGGAAAATTTTGAAACGAGCATAAAAATTCAAAAACAGTCCAACCAATGTAAATACTTCATCTGGTGTCATATTACGTGACATAGTTGCAAGGAAAAATATCAAACTTGGTATATTGATTACGTCTAAAAAAACCTTCACAAAATGACTAATCATGTTCGAGGTTTCCTGACTTTCGGGTCAAATGACCAATGCTATGGCTAGAATCAAGGCATAGTTTATGATATTATGCCCATATTATGCATACATGTGTATCATGGGATGGTGAACAATGTTGCAAGAGGAAGTTTTCCTTTTTGTCGCACCAAAAAGCCATTTTCCATTTCCGAGCGCCAAAAACGGATTTTTTTAAGCAACCACCAAAATGGTACTTCAAAATTCTAGCACCCCATTTTTCAAAAATACTAGACCAATTTACATGGACAATGTACCACCCGGGAGATCTCAAACCTTTCCTTCCACCCATGGTGAAAAAGACAAATGTCTGCCAAACTAGTAGGAAGTGGGTCCGGTTTGAACTATAAGTACATGATCTAATTCTCATGATTTTTTACACAAATCATTTTTAGACACACAATATGATGTTTCTTCAGAGATACAATGCGTGTTTTAGCGAGGCTCATTAGCTATCTTCATGCCCGTCGTTTTGACCATAGTTTGAAACATGAAAATTTTAAAACAGGCATAAGAAATTCAAAAAATGTCTGAAAACTCTAAATCCTTTCCGTGGTCTCATATTATGTGACATAGTTGTAAGAAAAAATACCAAAATTGGTATATTTATTATTTCTCAAATCAACCTTCACATAATGACCTATCATGTTTGAAGTTTCGTGGCTTTCGGATCATATGACCAATGTTATGGCTAGAATCAAGGTATAGTTTGGGATATTGTGCCTATATTGTGCATGCATGTGCATCATGGGATGGCGAACAATGTTGCAGGAGGAAGGTTTCCTTTTCGTCGCACGAAAAAGCTATTTTTCATTTTTTTAGCGCCAAAAACAGGGGTTTTTTAAGCAACCACCAAAATGCTAATTCAAAATGATACCACCCTATTTTTCAAAAATACTAAACCACCTTACATGGACAATGTCCTAACCGAGAGATCTCAAACCTTTCGGTCCACCCTTGGTGAAAATGACAAATGTCTACGAACTGGTAGAAAGTGGGTCCGGTTTGAACTACAGGTTCATGATATAATGCTCATGATTTTTCGCAAAAATCATTTTTAGACTCACAATTGATGTTTCTTCAGAGATCCAATGCAAGTTTTAGATAGGCTCATCACCTATCTTCATGCACGCCATTTTGACCATAGTTTGAAATGGGAAAATTTTGAACAGTTTGAACAATCTAAATCCTTCACGTGGTGTCATATTATGTGACATAGTTGGAAGAAAAAAATACCAAACATGGTATATTGATTATGTCTCAAAAAACCTTCACAAAATGACCTATCATGTTCAAGGTTTCCTGGCTTTCGGGTCAAATGACCAATGTTATGGCTAGAATGAAGACATAGTTTGTGATATTGTGCACGCATGGGCATCATGAGATGCGAACAATATTGCAGGAGGAAGTTTTCCTTTTTGTCGCATGGAAACGCCAATTTCCGTTTTCCGAGCGCAAAAAATGGGGGGTTTTGTGAAGAAACCACCAAAATGCTAATTCAAAATGCTACCACCCCATTTTTTTAAATACTAGATCATCTTACATGGAAAATGTCCCAATCGAAAGATCTCAAACCTTTCTGTCCACCCCTGGTGAAAAATAGAAATGTCTGCACAAAACACTAGAAAAAGGGCGCTCTTCCAAGAGCAAGCTCTGCGTAACACCTCGCACTGACAAGTGGCACTACATGGTTCATCCCACGAATTCTCGTCCCTTCCTTGCGTGCCACATGTCGACTGCGGAGGACTTGCTGGTTTTGTTTTCCTTTTTAGCGATGTAAGTACGAAAAATGACATATCTTTCTAACCGAGCGTCCAAATCAAGATCTGTTTTCACAGTTGTGTCAAGAGCTACAAAACTAGATCCCATGCTGATAGGTTCTGACAAAAAAAATTTGCACTGCCTCTGGTTCTGAATTGCACGGGACGGTGCAGTAGCAGTGCAATGCCTGACTATTCTGCGCCGCACTGCCTTATTGTACAGCATTGCACTGCCTTCGGTTATAGTGCACGACGCAGTGTCCTGGAAGTGCACCGCCCGTGTACTTTCTTATTGTAATAGGTTGCACTGTCTTATAGTACTGGGTTGCACTGCCTTCGGTTGCAGTGCACAATATTGTGTCCTGGCAGTGCACTGCACGTGTACTGTCTTATTGTAATAGGTTGCACTGTCTTCGGTTGGGGTAGTGCATTGCTGTATTGTTCTAGGTTGCACTGTCTTCGGTTGCAGTGTACGAAGTGATGTCCTGGCAGTGTGCCGCTCGTGCACTGTCTTATTATACTTCCTCCGATCCTAAATAAGTGTCACAGTTTTGAACTAACTCTAGTTCAAAATGGCGACACTTATTTAGGATCGGAAGGAGTACTAGGTTGCATTGCCTTCGGTTGCAGTGCACGGCGTGATGTCTTAGTAGCGCACCGCTCGTGCACTGCCTTATTTTTTTGAGTTATATATTTTTATATATGAAGAATGGGAAACACCCAAAGCCTTATGAATACAGCAGAGATACAGTCATAGGGCAGAATGTACAACCCGGATCAATCCGGGGGGTTTTGAAGGAGTAAAAAACTAGTAAAAATGAACCTTGAAGAAGGTTTAGGCCAGTAAAAACTTTAGCAGATCTTGTAGCCCATAGATTAAGTGTCTGATTGATGTTGCTGAACAAAGCCTGCTTATTGGTGCCCTTGTTATTGAAGATTTTGTTGTTTCTTGCATACCAAAGCTGAAGGAAACATGCAGCCAGGAGGTTAGGCCATGTTTTGCTGTCTCTCCCTGTAATAGTTGATTCGACGAAATCCACAAGATCATTTGTTCGAGCAGTCGTGTGTGCAAGGTTTAACTTCTTCCAAACCTAGGAGGCCTGGCGGCAATGCATGGCAATATGTTTGAAACTTTCCAGAGCCGGGCATTAACCACAACCACTATCGTTACACCATTTCTTGTTGGCCATGTTGTCTTTTGTGTTCAATCTATGTCTAAACGCAAGCCAGAGGAAGACCTTGTGCTTGTTGGTATGATCGATCTCCAGATCCATTTTGCCGGGATCCAACGCATTCCGCAATCACTGAATAGGTGCTAGTAGTCTCTTGTTGTTGCGGGTTTGTTAATCACATTCATGAGTCTGGTGTCATGTTGTAGCTGCGCTTGGGCTTGATGATTCAGCAATTCTGTCATTAGAGCATGTAGTTGTTCTTCAGCCGTGTGTGAGAGAGGGTTGTATAGTTTGATGTCCCAATTTCCATTCAGTTTCTGAGATTGAACTGTGCATTGTTGGTCATGTGCATATGTGAAGAGAATTGGCAGAGTGGCATTGAGGCGTCCCAACCCTGTCAAATTGTCATGCCAAAAGGATGTTCTGCTGCCAAACTGGGTGATTGTTGATCTGATGCTCATGATTTTATACAAAAATCATTTTAGGTTCAAAATATGCTACTTTATCAGGTACGAAATTCAAGTTTAGCGAGGCTCAGCCCCGAGCTAAGAATCTTCATGCCCGTCGTTCGACAAAGTTTGACCATAGTTTAAAACAGGCATAAAAATTCAAAAACGATCAAAATAATACGAAACCTTCGCATGCTATCATATTATGTGACATAGTGGGAAGGAATACTATAAAACTTGGTATATTGATTATGTATCAAATAACCTTCACAAAATGACCTTTCGGACCAATGACCAATGTTATGGCTAGAATCAAGGCATAGTTTACGATAATGCCCATAATGTGCATGCATGTGCATCATCAGATGGTGAACAATATTGCAGGAGGATGTTTTCCTTTTTGTCGCACCAAAAAGCCATTTTTTATTTTTCGAGCGCAAAAAAGGGGTGTTTTATGAAGCAACCACCAAATGGCTAATTCAAAATGGTATTATCCTATTTTTTTAAAAATATTAGACCACCTTACATGGACAATGTCCCAATAGAGGGATCTCAAAACTTTCCATCCATCTCTAGTGAAAAAGACAAATTCCTGCCAAATCGGTAGAAAGTGGATCATATATGAACTATAGGTACATTCCTGCCGAATCGGCATAAAGTTTGTGACAAGTTGATATGGATATTATATTTGGATTTCTCTCATTTTTCTGACCAATTTAGAATATTATTTATTGAATTTTGATTTACGGATTTAAAGATATTAATTATTCTATGTTAAATAGAAAAGTAAAAAAAGGTAAAATTATTATATTTTTATTTGAATTCAATAAAAAATTACTTATTCATTGTTTTTTACTTAAATAATTGTTTGTAATTTTTAAAAATAAAAACATGTGACATAATGATATAAGAGTTAATAGGATTGATATTATACTATTGACAACTTGATACAAAATTTTTTGCGAAAACTGATTATCGATTAAGTGTAATTAGTATTAAAAAAATTCTAAGTGAAAGATTATTGATTCAAACAATTCAAAGTTAAGGAAAGATTAAAAAAACTAAAAAAATTTGAAATTGTTTTTAAATTTTTTTATAACCTGTCGTTAGGCTATGCCGAGGGCAAAGCCGTCGGCGTAGCCAATGCCAGCGGCTATAGCTATGCTGACGACCAAAAGTGCCTCCGTCCAAAGAGAACTTTGCCGAGGATGCTACGTCGAGGGCAGCTCTCGACGTAGCCTACGCCGACGGGGATCGGGGCTACGCCGACGGCTTTTGCCCTTGGCGTAACGCACTATTCGTGTAGCGTGCTATCATTCATCCTTTTTGCCACCTACCACACGTAGATGCCTATACCGATGAGTACGATGGCAGGAAAATGCCCTTTTGTGTTCATACGGACCAGAGAGCTACAACCAAAATTAATGAAATAAAAACCAATGATGAATCGTGTTATTTTCCCGGTCACTCTCGAGGCAGTCATGACACCATGGGCACGATCAGATTTAATAATCTGCTGCTACCAACCATTGGCCTCATGCAGGCTGTTTTAATCATGTTGACCTGAGGTCGATCGAACGTAAATTAACAAGAATAAAAATCAAAGTTGATGTGTCGTCGTTTCCTAGTCACTCTGGACATAAAGTTGTTTGCAGGACCATGAATGGCCTGATAGTGGCTAGTGTTTTCTATAACAGATTTGCTAGTTTTATTATGTCCCAGTCACCTCTCTCATCATTGGATATATCTAACGATTTTGTCAACAGGATTTACAGATGAGTTGCAACTAGGTTGTACATGAGAAAATTAATACAAATTTTATAAGTTGAAACTAGATTGCAAATAAGAATTAGCAAAAACAGTATAATAACATCAGTCTACTTAGACATACTTGCAATAATTCTATATATTTGCAAATGACTTGCGGTTGAGTGTCAATGTCGTTGCATGTTTTACCGTTTGACATGACCAGTTCGGCGGATCATAGGATCTGACCGATCTAAGGTTAGAGAGAAACACACAATTAGTGTGTTGGATGCTGAATGCTACAAAGCATTCGTACGGTCACCAGTCAAGGAAAAATAGCCAAATCAATGATCTTTTCAGTAAAGATGGACTTACCAATCTTCTACTACTATCATTCATCGAACTCATTCAGCATTTTTCCCACTTACCACACATATATGCCTACACCGGTGACTACGATAGAAGAGAGATGCTCTTTTCGTAATCTTCCAAACCTACAACCTCAATTAACGAAATAAAAAATCAATGATGAGTGGTGGACTTTTCCCAGTCACTCTCGACAGAGGCATGACACCATGGCCACAACCAGATTTAATAATCTGCAGCTATCAACCATTGGCCTTATTCAGTCTGCTTTAATCATGCTGACCAAAGCTAGGACATAAATTAAGCTCATCTCCTATCTTCATGCGTGCCGTTTTGACCATAGTTTGAAATGGAAATTTTTTGAAACGGGCATAAGAAATTTAAAAACGTCTCGAACAATGTAAATCCTTCGCGTGTTGTTATATTATGTGACATAGTTGCAATTAAAATACCAACCTGGTATATATATTATGTCTCAAAAAACCTTCACAAAATATCCTATCATGTTCGAGGTTTCCTGGCTTTCAGGTCAAATGACAAATGTTGTCGCTATAATCAAAGAATAGTTTGTGATATTGTGCCCATATTGTGCACGCATTCCATCATGGGATGGCGATACGTTTCAGGAGGAAGTTTTCCTTTTTATCGCACGAAAAAATCATTTTCTATTTTGCGAGCGCCAAAAAATGGGGCTTTGTGAAGCAACCACGAAAATGCTTATTCAAAATGCAACCACCCCATTTTTCAAAAATTCTAGACCACCTTACATGGACAATGTCCCAACCTAAAGATCTCAAACCTTTCTGTCCATCCCTAGTGAAAAAGTCATGTCTGCCGAACCGGTAGGAAGTGGGTCCGGTTTAAACTACAGGTACATGATATAATGCTCATGATTGTAAAAATCATTTTTAGACTCACAATATGATATTTCTTCAGATATCCAATGCAAGTTTCAGGGAGGCTTATCACCTATCTTGATGCCCGCCGTTTTGACCATAGTTTGAAAAGGTCATAAGAAATTTAAAAACTATGCAAACATTTTAAATCCTTTGTGTGGTGTCATATTATGTGACATAGTTGCAAGAAAAAATACCAAATTTGGTATATTTATTATGTCTCATAAAACCTTCACGAAATGACCTATCATGTTCGAGGTTTCCTGGCTTTTGGGTCAAATGACCAATGTTATGGCTAGAATCAAGGCATAGTTTGTGATATTGTGCCCATATTGTGCTTATATGTGCATCATGGGATGGCGAGCAATATTGCAGAAGGAAGTTTTCCTTTTCGACACACGAAAAAGATATTTTCCATTTTCTGAGCACCAAAAATGTGGGGTTTTCTGAAGTAACCACCAAAATGCTAATTCAAAATGCTACCACCCAATTTTTCAAAAATACTAGACCACCTTACATGGACAATGTCCCAACCGTGAGATCTCAAACCCCGTCCATCCTTGGTGAAAAAGACAAATATCTGCCAAACCGGTAGGAAGTGGGTATCGTTTGAACTACAGGTACATGATATAATGCTTATAATTTTTCGCAAAAAATATTTTTAGACTCACAATATGATGTTTCTTCAAATATCCAATGCAAGTTTTAGCAAGGCTCGCCACCTATCTTCATGCCCGCAATTTTGACAATAGTTTGAAACGGAGAAAATTTGAGCAGTTCGAACAATGTAAATCCTTCACGTGGTGTCATATTATGTGACATAGTTGCAAGGAAAAATACCAAACTTGGTATATTGATTATGTCTCAAAAAAACCTTCACAAAATGACCTATCATGTTCGAGTTTTCCTGACTTTCGGGTCAAATAACCAATGTTATGGCTAGAATCAAAGCATAGTTTGTGCTATTGTGAACGCTTGTGCATCATGGGATGGCGAACAATGTTGCAGGAGGAAATTTTTCTTTTTGTCGCACGAAAAAGCCATTTTCCGTTTTCCGAGCGCCAAAAATGGGAGGTTTTGTGAAGCAACCACCAAATTTCTAATTCAAAATGCTACCAAATTTATGATAACCCCCTGGCCATTTTGGGCCCACATGTCAGAGACAGCGTAGGGGGGTTTATGATCAACATAATCACCAACTGGGAGGGTTATCATCAATTGTTCCCATGATGAAAAAGACAAATGTCTCCCGAACCGGTAGGAAGTGAGTTTGGTGTAAACTACAGGTACATGATCTAATTCTCATGACTTTTTGAAAAATATATTTTTAGACTCACAATATGATGTTCCTTCAGAGATCCAATGCAAGTTTTAGCTAGGCTCATCACTTATCTTCATGCCTACCATTTAGATCATAGTTTCAAATGGGAAAATTTTGAGACAAGCATAAGAAATAAAAAATGGTCCAAATAATTCAATCCTTCGCGTGGTGTCATATTACATGACAGAGTTGCAAGGAAAAATACCAAACTTGATATATTGATTATGTCTAAAAAACCTTCACAAATCATGTTCCAGGTTTCTGGCTTTCGGGTCAAATGACTAATGTTTCGGGTCACCCACGGTAAACAAAATAGTAGCCAAATAAATGATCTTTGTTTGAGTAAAGATGGATTTACTACTCTGCGACTGCTATCATTCATCGAACTCATTCATCCTTTTTGCCACTTATCACGCGCAGATTCCTATACCGGTGACTAGAGAGATGCTCTTTTCGTAATCTTCCAAACCTACAACCTCAATTAACGAAATAAAATATCAATAATAAGTGGTGGCCTTTTCCCGGTCACTCTCGACAGAGACATGACTCCATGGCCACAACCAGATTTAATAATCTGCGGCTATCAACTATTGGCCTCATGCAGTCTGTTTTAATCATGCTGACCAGAGCTAGAACATAAATTATCAAGAACATAAATCAAAGTTGATGTTTGGTTGTTTCTTGGTCGCTATGGACACATAGATGCTAGCATGGCTCTAAATGACCTCATAGTGGCTTTGTTTTCTATAACATATTTGCTAGTTCTCAGGCACCTAAGAACTCATGTCTCGGTCTCATCTCTCACCATTCGATTTATCTCACGATTCGTGCTATAAAGGAGTTACTAATGAGTTGCAACTAGGTTATAACTGAGAGAATTAGTAAAAAAATTATAAGTTGCAATTAGGTTAACTGGTAATTGGTACAAACAGCCAACTTAGATATAAGAAGTTCTCGCCACCTAACATCTAGGCACTTCCTTTCTATAATTTAGACTGTCCGTCTAGACCGTACTTGTTTTGATTGTATGTATGTGCAAATGACTTGCGGGTTGAGTGTATACATTGTTGCATGTTTTCTCGTTGGACATGATCCGTTGGGTGGACTATAGGATCTGACGAATCTCTGGCTAGAGAGAAACACATGATCAGTGTGTTGGATGATGGCTGCTACAAATATTCGTACGGTCACCCGCGGTAAACAAAATAGTAGTCAAATAAATGATCTTTGTTTGAGTAAATATGGATTTACTACTCTGCTACTGCTATCATTCATTGACCTCATTCATCCTTTTTGCCACTTACCACGAGCAGATACCTATACCGGTGACTACATGGTAGGGACATACATGAGAAAATTAGTACAAATTTTATAAGTTAAAACTAGGTTGCAAATGATAATTAGCACAAACAGTATGATAACATCAGCCTACTTACACATAAAAATTTCTCAGGCCTGAGATCTAGACGCTCCCTTTCTATAACTTAAAACGCTCATCTATTCCTTACTTGCAATAATTCTATATATGTGCAAATGACTTGTGGTTGAGTTTCCATGTCGTTGCATGTTTTACCGTTTGACATGACCCGTTGGGCGGATCATAGGATCTGACCAATCTATGGTTAGAGAGAAACACACAATCAGTGTGTTGAATGCTGAATGCTGCAAAGCATTCGTACGGTCACCCAGAGTCAACAAACAATAGCCAAATCATCCTACTATTTGTGCTAATCCTCATTTGCAGCATAGTTGCAACTTGTACTAATTTTCTCAACTTACAAACCGGACCGGGTGTATGTGCAAATGACTGAGCGTACACATTATTGTTGCAAGTTTTCTCGTTGGACATGATCGATCCGTTGGGTGGACTATAGGATCTGAAGGATCTCTGGTTAGAGAGAAACACATGATCAGTGTGTTGGATGCTGAATGCTGCAAAGCATTCGTACGGTCACCCACAGTCAACAAAAAATTGCCAAATCAATGATCTTTGTTTCAGTAAAGATGGACCTACTAATCTTACTACTATAATTCATCGAATTCATTCAGCCTTTTTTCCATTTACCACACATATATGCCTATACCGGTGACTACGATAGCAGAGAGATGCTCTTTTCGTAATCTTCCAAACCTACAACCTCAATTAACGAAATAAAAAATCAATGATGGGTGGTGGCCTTTTTCCGGTCACTCTCGACAGAGGCATGACACCATGGCCACAACCAGATTTAATAATCTGCCGCTATCAACCATTGGAATCATTCAGCCTGTTTTAATCATGCTGACCAGAGCTAGAACAAAAATAAAAGTTAATGTTTGGCTGTTTCTTGGTTGCTCTGGACATAGAGATGCTAGCATGGCCCTAAACGACCTCACGGTGGCTAGTGTTTTTGTATAACAGATTTGCAGTCATGAAACCATGGCGATGACCAGATTTAATAATCTACCGCTACCAACTGTTGGCCTCATCCAGCCTGTTTTAAGGTAGAACATAAATTAACGAGAATAAAAATAAAAGTTGATATGTGGCCGTTTGCTGGTCACTCTGGACACAGAGATGCTAGCATGACAATGAATAGTCTGGTAGTGGCTAGTGTTTTCTATAACGTATTTGCTAGTTCTTATGGCATGAGAACTTATTACGTCTCGGTCACCTCTCATACCACTGGACATACCTTACGATTCGTGCTACGCAGGAGTTACACATGAGTTTTAACTATGTTGAAACTGAGAGAATTAGTACAAATTTTATAAGTTACAACTATGCTGCAAATGACGATTAGCACAAATAGTAGGATGACGCCAGCCTATTTAGACATAAGAAATTCTCGCGCCTGAGATCTTGGCGCTCCCTTTCTATAATTTAAACTGCACATCTATTCCTTACTCGGTATAATTTTATGTATGTGCAAATGTCTTGCGGTTGAGAATCCATGTCGTCGCATGATCCGTTGGGCGGACAATAGGATCTAAAGGATCTCTGGTTAGAGAGAAACACACAATCAGTATGTTGGATACTGGATGCACTACAGGATGCGCGCGATACGCCAAGGATAAAAGGCCGTCGACGTAGGCTAAAAATCCCTCGGCGTATGCTACGCCGATGGTTGCCCTCGGCATAGGCTCCTCGACAAAGGTCTAGGCCGTCGGTGTATCGAAATGCCACCAGTGTACGCTACGCCGACGGCTGCCCTCAGCGTAGCGGCCGTCGGCATAGCCTGTAGGCCGGTTATAAAAATATTTTTTTAACTAAAATTTATTATTATTTGCAAAAATATTAATCTTTAAATTGTTTGACTCGTTAATCTCTCACTTTGAACATTTTTAACACTAATTACACTTAATGCTTGATTAAATTGCAGTCTTGGTTAAACTTTTCGGTCGGTCACCCATCCTCACTGCTCTAGCTCCAGCACGCTTAACTTCCCCGTTTCTTCAGAATCTGTTTCCGCAAAGTAATCCATACATTGTTATCAATACTATCATTTTAATCCTATTAACTCTTATATCATCATGTCACATGTTTGTATTTTTTGAAATTACAAACAATTATTTAAGTAAACAATAATGAATAAGTAAAAATATTATTGAATTCAAATAAAAATATAATGATTTTATTTTTTTTGTATTTTTCTATTTAATATGGAATAATTAATATCTTTAAATTCGTAAATCGGAATTCGACAAATAATATGTCTAAATTGATCAGAAAAATGAGTGGAATCAAAATATGATATCAACATCAACTTACCACAAACTATGCAGTGATTCTATCCATAATTTTATTTGCCCGTTTAAAATAGAAAATGGCCCATTGCCAACCTCGAATGAGATAGGTCATTTTGTGAAGGTTTTTTTAGACATAATAAATATACCAAGTTTGATATTTTTTCTTGTAACTATGTCATATAATATGACACCACGCGAAAGTTTCGCATTGATTGGATCGTCTTTGAATTTCTTATGCCCGTTTTAAACTATCATTAAATTTGTCGAACGACGGGCATGAAGATTGTTAGCTCGGGGCTCTGAGCCTCGATAAAATTGAAGTGGATCTATGATAAAATAGCACATTGTGAATCTAAAAATGATTTTTGTAAAAAATCATGACCATCATATCATGTACCTATAGTTCATATCTGACCCACTTCCTACCGATTCGGCAGGAATTTTTCTTTTTCACCAGGGATGTACGAAAATGTTTAAAATCCCCCTATTAGGACATTGTCCATATAAGGTGGTATAGTATTTTGAAAAAATGTGGTGGTATCATTTTGAAATAGCCATTTGGTGGTTGCTTCACAAAACCGTCCTTTTTTGCACTCGGAAAATGGAAAATGGCTTTTTGGTGCGACGAAAAGGAAAACTTTCTCCTGCAACATTGTTCGCCATCCCATGATACACATGTATACACAATATGGACACATTGTCACAAACTATGCCTTGATTCTAGCCATAACATTGGTCATTTGACCCGAAAGCCAAGAAACCTCGAATGAGATAGGTCATTTTGTGAAGGTTTTTTTAGACATAATCAATATACCAAGTTTGATTTTTTTACTTGTAAATATGTCACATAATATGATACCAAGCGAAGGTTTCGTATTGTTTGGATTGTTTTTGAATTTGTTATGCCCGTTTTAACCTATCATCAAACTTTGTCGAACGGCATGAAGATTCTTATCTCGGGGTAGAGATTCGATAAATTTGAAGTGGATCTCTGATAAAATAACATGTTGTTAACCTAAAAGAGTTTTTTCTTAAAAATCATGAACATCAGATCACGTGCCTATAGTTCATATCTGACCCACTTCCTTCCGATTCGGCAGGAATTTGTCTTTTTCACCAGGGATAGACGGTAAGGTTTGAGATCCCCCTGTTAGGACATTGTCCATGTAAGGTGGTATAGTATTTTGGAAAAATGTGGTGGTAGCATTTTGAAATAGCCATTTGATGGTTGCTTCACAAAACCCCATTTTTTGCACTCGGAAAATAGAAAATGGCTTTTTGGTGCGATGAAAAGGAAAAGTTTCTCCTTCAACATTGTTCGCCATCCCATGATGCACATGTATACACAATATGAACACATTATCATAAAATATGTCTTGATTCTAGCCATAACATTCGTCATTTGACCCAAAAGCTAGGAAACCTCGAATGAGATAGGTCATTTTGTGAAGGGTTTTTTAGAGATAATAAATATATCAAGTTTGATATTTTTCCTTCTAACTATGTCACATAATATGACACAACGTGAAGGTTTCGTATTGTTTGGATCATTTTTGAATTTCTTATGCCCATTTTAAAATATATATAATGTTTTATGTTTCACTAAATTTTTATTTATAAATGTGTAATATTTGAGTGTAGATAGATAGATCTAATTTTTCTGCAAATTTTGATATATTATTTATATTTTTCCGAATTAGAATGATTTAGTTATAATTTTTCAAAGTTTAATGAGGTAAAAGGAAAATTAGCTATGCCGAGTGCAGCCGTCGGCGTAGCATAGGCTATGCCGAGGGCAATTCTACACCGGCGGCTGCTTGTGGGGGGCTGGCCTGGTCACGGCCTATGCCGATGGCACCGACGTTTGGCCGACGGCGTAACGCCCGGCTGTTGGCGTATCCATCCATTCCTGTAGTGATGCTGCAAATATCCGTACCAGCACCCATGGTCAGCAAACCATAGCCAAATCAATGATCTTTGTTCGGTAAATATGGACTTACTAATATTCTACTGATATCATTCATCGAACTAATTCAGACTTTTTTCCACTTACCACACAAATATGCCTATACCTGTGACTACGATAGCAGAGAGAAGCTCTTTCGTAATCATGTGGACCAAACCTATAACCTCAATTAACAAAATAAAAAATCAATGATGAGTGGTGGCCTTTTCACGGTCACTCTCGACAGAGACATGACACCATGGCCACAACCAGATTTAATAATCTGCACCTATCAACCAGCATTGGCCTCATTCAGTATGTTTTAATCATGTTGACCAGAGCTAGAACAACAATTATCAAAAACAAAAATCAAAGTTGATGTTTGGCTGTTTCTTGGTGGACACAGAGATGCTAGCATGGCCCTAAATGACCTAATAGTGGCTTTGTTTTCTGTAAAAGGTTTGCCTAAGAACTCATGTCCATTCGATTTACCTCGTGATTCATTCTACAAAGGAGTTACAAATGAGTTGTCACTAGATTATAACTGAGAGAATTAATGAAAAAGTTATAAGTTGCAACTAGGTTAACTGGTAATTAGTACAAATAGCCAACTCAGATATAAGAAGTTCTCGGCATCCTAACATATAGGCACTTCCTTTCTATAATTTAGACTGTCCGTCTAGACCTTACTTGCTTTAATTTTATGTATATGCAAATGACTTGCGGGTTGAGCATATACATTGTTGCATGTTTTCTCGTTGGACATGATCCATTGGATGGACTATAAACCAGTAGAAAACAAGCTATCCATTCACGTCCCCCAACAGTATTAGTCCCGGTTGCGCCATAGACCGGGACTAATGCTGGCATGCGTCTCGGTTCGAGCGGGCACGGTGGCCGGAGGCTTGTGTCCCGGTTGGTAGGGGGACTGAAGTGTGGGCGCCAGACACGCGGCCTGCCACACACCTTTAGTCCCGGTTTGTGTTACAAACCGGGACGTATAAGCCCGCCCCTATAAATACGATGCCCCAGCCCTTTGCCTTCCCTATGTTTTTTCTTGGTGGAAGGTGTGAGAGGTGTGCTAGTTTATTTTTTTCCTATGCATGTAGGCAATGTGTTTGATGAAATGTTTGATTGAATGATCTTGTTCCATTTCTCACAGAACAAAAATATAGGAGGTGCCCGAGACGCAATTGAGCTTTCTCCTCTTTGTTTCCCTCGATCGAGATTAGCAATCTTATCTTTTCTCTGTCATTGATACAATGCATGTGTCGATGTGAATTGGTCATTTCACTATTTATGATGTTCCGTTTTTGATAAACTTAATTATATGATGCAGATGAACGGTCGGGAATGGATGTACGGTGACCGGCATGAACCTGGGTACATTAAAGGCGTGGATAAATTTATCGATGTGGCTACGACAAACAAAGAGAATGATTTTATACGTTGTCCATGTGTTCAATGTCGGAACAACAAGGAGTACTCTTCCTCGAAAATCATTTGCGGCCACCTGGTTACGAAAGGTTTCATGCCCAACTATAATTGTTGGACCAAGCACGGGAAAGGGGGGTTATGATGGAAGACAATAAAGAAGAAGATGATAATAACAACTATCATCATATGTTTCCTGAATACAGTGATACTGCAATGGAAGACAATAAAGAGGAAGGAGGTGAAGAACAGGCATCAGATGAGCCCGCTGATGAACTTGGTAGGGTCATTTCTGATACAAAGCGAGACTGTGAAACAAAAAAGGAGAAGTTGAAGTTGGAGGGCATGTTAGAAGATCACAATAAATTGTTGTACCCAAATTGCGAAGATGGCAGCACAAAGCTCGGTACCACACTAGAATTGCTGCGATGGAAGGCAGAGTGTGGTCTAACTGACTCCGCTCCGCATTTGAAAAGATGCTGAAAATAATGAAGCCGAAGTTTCCAAAACATAACGAACTTCCCGAGAGTACCTACGAAGCAAAGAAGACTCTCTGTCCTCTGGGATTAGATGTGCAAAAGATACATGCATGCATTAATGACTGCATCCTCTATCGCGGTAAGGAGTATGAGAATTTAGATAAATGCCCGGTATGCAATGCGTTGCGGTATAAGATCAGACGAGATGACCCTGGTGATGTTGAGGGAGAGCCCTCCGGAAGAGGTTTCCTGCTAAGGTTATATGGTATGCTCCTATAATACCAAGGTTGAAACACATGTCAGAAACAAAGAGCATGCCAGGTTATTGCGATGACACAAAGAAGACCGTAAGAAAGACGGGAAGTTGAGACACCCTGCTGATGGGTCGCAGTGGAGAAAAATCAAGAGAGACTTTCCGGATTTTGCAGGTGACGCAAGGAACTTATGGTTTGGTCTAAGTACGGATGGCATGAATCCTTTTGGGGAGCAGAGCTGCAGTCACAACACCTAGCCCGTGACTCTATGTATCTACAACCTTCCTCCTTGGTTGTGCATGAAGCGTAAGTTCATTATGATGCCAGTGCTCATCCAAGGCCCGAAGCAACCGAGCAACGACATTGATGTGTACCTAAGGCCATTAGTTGAAGAACTCTTACAGCTGTGGAACAAACCAGGTGTACATGCGTGGGATGAGAACAAACAGGAGCCATTTGACCTACTAGGGTTGCTTTTCGTAACCATCAATGTTTGGCATGCTTTTAGTAACCTTTCAGGACAAACAAACAAGGGATATAAGGCATGCACGCACTGTTTAGATAAGATTGAAGGTCCATATTTGCATAAATGCAAGAAGGTTGTGTACCTGGCGAATCAATGATTTATTCCGACCAATCATCCCGTAAGAAAGAAAGGCAAGCATTTCAAAGGTGAGGCAGATCACCGGAAGAAGCCTGAACTCCCTGCTGGTGATGATGTATTTGGTATGGTCAAGGACAAAGAAGTAATCTTTGGAAAGGGTCCTAGTGGTCAATCAGTTCCGAACGACGTCGCTACCGGAGACACACCCATGTGGAAGAAGAAATCTATATTTTGGGAGCTGCCGTATTGGAAAGTACTACGTGTCCGCTCTTCAATCGACATGATGCACGTGACGAAGATCTTTGCGTGAATCTGCTAGGATTTCTAGGCATGTATGGGAAGACAAAAGATACACCAGAAGCACGGGAGGACCAGCAAATTATGAAAGACCCAAAGAACATGCATACACAGAACAAGACGGATAAAGGGCGTCACTTAAGTCGTGCCAGCTATGCTCTTACCAAAGCAGAGAAGGAAATATTTTTTGAAGTCCTTTATAGTATCAAGGTGCCGTCTGGATTCTCATCTAATATAAAGGGGATAATAAATATGGCAGAGAAAAAGTTCCAAAACCTGAAGTCTCATGACTGTCACGTGATTATGACGCAGTTGCTTCCGATTGCATTGAGGGGACTTCTATCAGAAAATGTTCGAGTACCCATTGTGAAGCTGTGTGCATTCCTCAATGCAATATCTCAGAAGGTAAGCAATCCAGATATTCTGCCAAGGTTAGAGAAGAATGTGGTACAATGTCCTGTTAGTTTTGAGTTGGGGTTCCCACCATCCTTCTTCAATATTATGACACATCTCCTGGTTCACCTAGTGGAAGAGATTGCCATTCTCGGTCCTGTATTTCTGCACAATATGTTCCCCTTTGAGAGGTTCATGGGATTCTTAAAGAAATATGTTCATAATCGTGCTAGATCAGAAGGAAGCATCTCCAAGGGATATGGAACATAGGAGGTCATTGAGTTTTGTGTTGACTTTATTCCTGACCTTAAGCCGATTGGTGTTCCTGACTCGCAGCATGAGGGAAGACTAAGTGGAAAAGGCACGTTGGGAAAGAAAGCAATGATATGTAGGGACGGGGATTCTTTCACTAAAGCACACTACACAGTTCTACATAATTCCACCTTGGCAACTCCGTATATCGAGGAACACAATAATAGTGTACGCTCCAAAAACCCGGGGAAGCCTGACTCATGGATTACAGATGAACACATGAAGTCTTTCGGCGGTTGGATGCGGACACATCTCTTGAATGACACCACTGTTGGAGATCAGCTATACTTGTTGGCCGTGTCACCATCTTCTACTATATTGAATTTCCAAGGGTACGAAATAAATAGGAATACATTCTACACGATCGCCCAAGATAAAAAGAGCACCAACCAAAATAGTGGTGTCCGCTTTGATACAACGGACAAGAATGGGCAAAAGGACACATACTATGGTTACATAGAGGATATATGGGAACTTGACTATGGAGTCTCTTTTAAGGTCCCTTTGTTTCGCTGCAAATGGGTCAACCTGAATGGGGAAGGCGTAAAGATAGACCAGTTGTAAGGAATGTCAACAGTGGATCTCAACAATCTTGGTTATAGAGATGAACCATTCGTCCTAGCCAATAATATGTCTCAGGTTTTCTATGTGAAGGACATGTCCTCCAGACCAAAAAAAAAGAAAAAATAAGCATACGAATACATCATATGATGAGCCAAAGCGTCACATAGTTCTTTCAGGGAAAAGAAACAACGTGGGAATCGAGGACAAGACAGACATGTCAGAAGATTATAATAAGTTTGATGAAATTCCGCCCTTCAAAGTGAAAACTGACTCAAGCATTCCGTTAAGTAAAGAAGATGCTCCATGGTTACGTCCAAAGCGATCATAAGGAAGGACATACGCCAAGAAGTTCATGCTCATATTGTGTACCTCTAGTTCATGTCTGGCCGGTCGGCTGCATATTGTGAACCTAAATGCCATGAGACATGATAGCTCATTTTGTGAAGGATATTTTATGATGTTTGCAATTTTCCAAGTTTAATAAATGTATTGAGTGTTAGTCCCGGTTTGTGGCTTGACCGGGACTATATATAGGGGGGCCTTTAGTCCCGATTTTGTAGTCTCGGTTTTTAATATCAATAAATGTCTTGAGTGTTAGTCCCGTTTTGTGGCTGGACCCGGACTAAAGGGGGCCTTTAGTCCCGATTGGTAGAACGAATGTCCCGAACTATGAAGAAGTTGTCCCGATTCGTACTTACCATTAAGATATGATCTCCAAACGTGTGTGGTCACATATTAGGGAGTGCCTCTATGACCAGTTTATTGGAGATGCCGTAGGACTGGGCTCCGGCGGCATCTCCCTAAAACTGGCCGTAGTGGTGTCCCTGCTCTCGCACACCATCTTGCAGCTTGTAACTTCTCTAACTAGATCAATACGCCTCAGAGCTAACTAATTTCACATATTAGGGAGTGCATCTATGACCAGTTTCTTGGAGATGCCGGGTGACTGGGCTCCGGCGGCATCTCTCTAAAACTGGCCGTAGCGGTGTCCATGCTCTCGAAAACAATTTTGGAAATGCCTCAATCTGGCTGGAGGACTGGACTCACAAGGATGCCTATTTATAGTACAAGGAGTTCGGCATAGTGTCGACACTCACGACATAATGTCAACACTCACCCCTATTATTAGTGCTGACTCATGTTTTGTCCTGGTTGGTGTCTCCAACCGGGACTAAAGATTCATTTTTAGTCCTAGTTGGTGACACCATCCGGGACAAGGTACAAGCCGCACGACATAATGTCGACACTCACCCCTATCATTAGTGCTGCCTGGCCCAGCCTGCCAAAATGCTGTTTCAGAATGCTACCGTCTCATTTTTCTAAAATACTAGACCACCTTACATGGACTATCTCCCAAACGGGATATCTCAAAACTTTCCGTCCATCCTGGGTAAAAAGGAAAAATGTCTGCCGAATCGGCAGGAAGTGAGTCCGGTATGTACTACAGGTACATGATCTAACGCCCGTGATATTTTGAAAAAATCATTTTTAGACTCAAAATATGTGGTTTTTTCATAGATCCAATGCAAGTTTTAACAATGCTCGTCCCCTATCTTCATGCACGCCGGATCGATCATAGTTCGAAAATGGAAATATTCAAAACGGGCATAAGAAATTCAAAAAATATCCGAACAATGTAAATTCTTCGCGTGGTGTCATATTATGTGACATAGTTGCAAAGAAAAATACCAGACTTGGTATATTGATCATGTCTCGAAAAAACCTTCACAAAATGACCTATCATGTTCGAGGTTTCATGGCTTTCGGTCCAAATGACCGATGTTATGTGCTGAATCGCGACATAGTTTGTGATGCTGTGCCCATATTATGCATGCATGTGGACATTGTGATGGAGAACAACGTTGCAGGAGGAAGTTTTCCTTTTCGTCGCACGAAAAAGCCATTTTCCATTTTTTGAGCATAAAAAACGGGTCGTTTTATGAAGCAACCACCAAAATATTGTTTTAGAATGCTACCATCCCATTTTTCTCAAATACTAGACCACCTTATATGGACTATCTCCCAACCGGGATATCTCAAACCTTTCCGTCCATCCTGGATAAAAAGTACAAATGTCTGCCGAATCGGCAGGAAGTAGGTCTGGTTTGTACCACAGGTACATGATCTAACGCCCGTGATTTTTTGAAAAAATCATTTTTAGACTCGCAATATGTGGTATATTGAAATCCGAACAATGTAAATCCTTCGCGTGGTGTCATATTATGTGACATAGTTGCAAGAAAAAATACCAGACTTGGTATATTGATCACGTCTCGAAAAAACCTTCACAAAATGACCTATCATATTCAAGGTTTTATGGCTTTCGGTCCAAATGCAAGTTTTAACAAAAAATAAGCCCATTTAGTCCCGGTTGGTAAAAAATCGCGCCTCTGTCTTACCTCCATTTCTCCCCGCCATTTTTTCCTGCCATTTCTTCCCGCCATTTTTCTTCCCGCCAGTTTTTATCCCGCCATTTCTCACTATATATATGTAGGATTGGCCTCCATTGTCATTGCACATCTCTAGACTCATATCTGCAAGCTCATCACTCTTTCCCATGGCTTCCACCGTACCACTAACCCCCAGGGAGGCGGAGGCGCTTTGCGCCTCGAACTAACCCTGCCAGCCGGGCTACTGCGTCCCCGTCGGCTGGATGCTGAGAATCAGAGCCGTGCCGGTTCCTCCTGTCCCTCTAGGTGTGGCGCGCCAGATGGCCATCACAAACCACTACTACTTCAAGCTCACACCGGAGCAGCGGAGGAATCCCAACTGGCAACCCGACTATTTCCCGACTTGGGAAGCCTTCTTCGGGGATCGGCGTGAGAGGGCGCTCGCCAGGCACGAGGAGGACGGCCCAACTCCTCTGAACTTCAACGAGGCCGGCCGTCGGCTATGGTGGCACAGCCGGACTCTCCAAAGCGGCATGGCCTACGACACGACCGCCGACTCTAAACCCCTCCTGCGCTACCCTCAAGTCCAGCCCACTTGTACTGAGCCTTCAAGGTTCAACTACGGTGACCCCGACGACGACAACGACGACGGCCGCGGTGAGTACGACAACTACAGTGGCGAGTATTACAGGTGTAAGCAGGAGCATGACTGAATCACTCCAACATTGCAAAACAAGTTCGGCCGATTATGACTTAATCTGGCCATGTATCTTAATTTTCAATTCTTTTATGTATCTTAATTTTCAGTCGTGCTTTATGTAACTTATTGTTAGTTGCGGTATGTACTTTAATTCCAGTTCTATCGTAATAAAATTTTCTTCCCGCCCATTAATATATAAAAAATATACGTTAATTCATTTTTAATTTTAAATGGTTCATAGTTTAAATGGTTACATTAATTATTTTTTAAAACAGAAAATGGTTTTGAATTAGTTATTCAAATTCAACCACTTTTTATGTTTAAAGTTTTTCTAAATTTCAAATTAATATTCAAAAAATATAAGTTAATTCATTTTTAATTTTAAATGGTTCATAGTTTAAATGGCTACATTAATTATTTTTAAAACAGAAAATGGTTTTGAATTAGTTATTCAAATTCAAACACTTTTTATGTTTAAAGTTTTTCTAAATTCCAAATTAATATTCAAAAAATATAAGTTAATTCATTTTTAATTTTAAATGGTTCATAGTTTAAATGGTTACATTAATTATTTTTAAAAACAAAAAATGATTTTGAATTAGTTATTCAAATCCAAACACTTTTTATGTTTAAAGTTTTTCTAAATTCCAAATTAATATATAAAAAATATCAGTTAATTCATTTTCAATTTTAAATGTTTCATAGTTTAAATGATTACATTAATTATTTTTAAAAACAAAATTTGGTTTTGAATTAGTTATTCAAATCCAAACACTTTTTATGTTTAAAGTTTTTCTACATTCCAAATTAATATATAAAAAATATAAGTTAATTCATTTTTAATTTTAAATGGTTCGTAGTTTAAATGGATACATTAATTATTTTTAAAAACAAAAAATGGTTTTGAATTATTTATTCAAATCCAAACACTTTTTATGTTTAAAGTTTTTCTAAATTCCAAATTAATATATAAAACATATAAGTTAATTCATTTTTAATTTTAAATGGTTCATAGTTTAAATGGTTCATAGTTTAAATGGTTACATAAATTATTTTTAAAAACAAAAAATGGTTTTGAATTATTTATTCAAATCCAAACACTTTTTATGTTTAAAGTTTTTCTAAATTCCAAATTAATATATAAAAAATATAAGTTAATTCATTTTTAATTTTAAATGGTTTATAGTTTAAATAGATACATTAATTATTTTTAAAAACAGAAAATGGTTTTGAATTAGCTATTCAAATCCAAACACTTTTTATGTTTAAAGTTTTTGTAAAGTCCAAATTAATTATCATTTAAGAAATATTACAAATTTAAACCCCAAAATAAAAAATAAGGCGGGAACAGAGAGATAATTTGTGAAAAAAGTGAAAACAGGGTCATATATCCCGGTTTCTGGATCCAACCGGGACTAAAGGCCCCCTGCGCGTGACGCTTGGTCTCTGCCCAAAATATGAAAAAAAAGTGGCTAATACGTCCCGGTTGGTGGCACCAACCAGAACGTATGACCCTTTAGTCCCGGTTGGAGACACCAACTGGGACAAAAGGTCCATCCTTAATAACTCCTCCCGCCTCTTCTTCTTCTTCCCCATCTCCTTAATCGACACGCACACAGGAACTCTCCCCACGACGTCGGCAGGCTGCCCGCCGAGCTCGCCGCTGTTGTTCGATGCAAGGATAAGAACCGCCACGTTCCCCTCTCTCTCCTAGTACCAATCTCATCCCCTCTCATTCCTTCTCGCATTCTTCCCCATTTGAGCAGAAACCCTAAATCGTCATCGTCGCCGTTCAGAGCCTCCCTGAGCCAAGCCGAGGTGCCCAGGAGCTCTGCCGTGCTTGGCTCCGTCTCTACGCCAAAGGAATCGGCCCCACTCGGCCTTAATCAAGCTCTGCAACCCATCTTCCCGAGCTCCGACCACCGTCGTTTCGCCTCCTTTCGGCCTCCCCTTGCTTCCCCGGCCCCAGCATCGCATTCGTGGTGAGCCACTTGTGCTCTAGCACCTCTTCACGCTCTCCCTATCTCTCTCTAGCTCTTCCCCGACGACCATCTGTCGCCGCCGCTTCTGTCCGCCGCTATGCTCGTTGCTCCGGCGACCAATAATGGGCGGCACCACCACCATATGGTTCGCCTCGACGAGCTCTTTCCAACGCGCCCCCTCTCGCTGCCCCGCGCGCGCTCAATCGCTGGTTCCTTCGTCGATCTGAGAGCAAGGCCATGGGTGATGTCATCGTGACATCATCATGATGTCAATGTTTTCTGAAATGATTTCTGTAATTATTGTGCAATTGATTATTGCTGACAGGTGGGTCCACCCTATAAGTGGTATAAACATATTCAGAAATGTTTTATGCTTAACAAAATGTTAAAAGTAATTCCAAAAATGTAAATTATTTTATAATACTCTAAAAATGATTTAAAATGAATTAGAAAATGGAAAAATTCATAACTAATTCATTTTAAATCAGAAAAATAAAATGTACAACTTAAAACTATTACCATACATTATTATGTTAACTATTTAAATAATTATTATTTGATAAATATTTTATTAGTATTAATACTTTGAAAATTCATATTTTAATATTCATAAATGAGAAAAATATAAATTATATACCAAAATTTTGGTATAAATAATATAACAAAATAGTATACCTAAGTGACCCCTCTCATATGCATCTGAGGTTTCTCCGAACTAGGTTTTACACCCCTCGGAACTCCGGAATATTGATTTTAGTTGATTTTTATTATTGTAAATATTGTAAATTCATTTTTATTATTGTGTATGTATATATTAGGGTTTATCCGAATTAGGGTTTATATATCTCAACACCCTACCTAACCTTCTCCCTTAGACGCTTTGACTTATCTGTTTTTCCACCTATGCAGAAAATATGGAACCACATGGCACAGACGAAGAAAAGGAAGAGTTGGTATATGGCGTGATCCGCGGGGAGGAAAATGTCGATGTATCGACGTTTTTGAACAACTCCGGTGAGGATGATCCTCTTTTTGATGGAAGAGACGACTTCTTTGAGGGAGAAGGTGATGCCTGCCGCGAGGGAGAAGGCGATGCCTTTTGTGATCGAGAAGACAACCGCTCCGGCGAGGTGCATGTAATATAATTAATTCATTAATTAATCACCTACTGTCTATATAGAAATATTAACGAGGATCTTTCTTCTTTTATCCCTCTGGTTCGAACAAATCTACTGAAAAGAGCGGAGGAGGCCCAACTAAAAAGTTGGAAGACCATGAGAGGTTCAGGATCGAAGAAATCGGTGATGACGACAAACCGATGACACCCCTTGTTGTCGCAAACAAATTTGTGGCACAATGCGGAGTAATCGTTAGGGACTTCGTCCCGATTGTCATTCTAAATTGGAATAGGCCTGCTAATGCGGAAGAAGAGGGAACGTCTTTATTTCTCCCTACCGTGACCAAAGATTTACTATGGAAGAGGCTCATGCTTAATTTCACCCTACCGAAGGTAGAGCTAGATCCAAATGCGGAGGATCCAGTTGAGGACGCCTTGGAACATGCCAAAGCCATGCAGATGAAGGTCAGGAGTGGGTTTGAAGAACATGGCCTAGTGTTTCACCAACTGGAAAAAAGATTGCACCTTGACTATGTCATGAAAGAGAAGACTTTAGATTTTGAGAAGATTCAGTATCAGAAGTTAAAACCATTCTGGGCTGAGTTTGTGAATTACAAGACGAATATGGGGCAAGGTGGCTACAGGGTTGGCATTCCTAAGTGGAAGAAACTTGAGGATGAACTGTGTGCTAAGAAGATCATTCGAGAGACAGACAATTGGATCGAACGTGCAAAGAATTGGTTTTACGGGCATGGGGGAACGTTGGACTCAGAAGGGAAGTGTATATATAACATAAGACATAAAGAAGACCCCATGCGAATCGATAACATAAGAAAAGCAGTAAATGTTGTTGTAGATGGGGACTTCATTCCTGATAGAAAGAATGACGAGCTCACGCTCGCCCTTGGGAATAAGGAACACGATGGATGAACACGAGGCACAATAGGCTCCCAACCATGGAGCACTAGGTTTCCCAAAGAGAGGAAGAAATATCTTGATAGAAGCCGTAAGAGGAGAAAAGACAAGGCGCAAGTTGAAGCAGATATTCAGAAAGAGCGAATGTGTATAATTGAAGAACGAATAAAGCAACAACAAGATCAAATTAACGCACTTAGCCATCAAGATACTACCGGCCCATCTCAGCAGCACATGTGTGGCTTCCAAAGAGGTCCCGTGTGATGACAATGATGATGACGATGGTGCACCAACGATGGCTCATGTTGGCTACCCAGTGGATGATATCACACAGATGACACACTGCGAGCTACATGTCAAAGTTGTGAACATATCAATGAAGGTGGGGGTCGGCTATGCCTTACCAATTGGACCCGCACCAACTTACCATTGTCGTCCGGTTCCATAAGGATATGCTGTTGTCGGGTGGATGAAATCATGCCCACCTTTCAAGGTTTGAAGCTTGACTACCCTGCAGGTGAAGAGGATGTGACTGAACTGGGAGAAGCAACAAACGTCACCATTCTATGGCCAAAGGAATGTATTGTGCTTCCAAATCACACGCCAAGGCCATCTTCGCCGCCGCCTCACCCGTCTCTAGCGCGGTCGTTGCCGCCATGGCAACCGTCTTCGTCGCCTCACCCATATCCGTCGCCTCACCCGACTCCGTCGCCTTACCAGTCTCCGGCGCAGCCATTGCCGCCGCGGCAGCCATCGTCCGCGCCTCAGGAAAAAAGCGTAAGTGTACCACCGCTACTCTGTGGAGTGGTAAGCGATCGCCGATACGTAAAAAGGAGCCTCTTCCAAAAGTACCAAAGGTTGCTCCCAAGAGAGCTGATGATTGTACTGAAGAGGATACTATGGCGATCGTTGAGGCGGAAACGACAGCGTTTTTCGCTAACCTAGGGCGGCCGAAAGAGCCAGAGTTCTCCAGCACCAAAGATGAAAAAGCCCGAGTGTTCAAAATGCTAAAGGGCCTTCACCAACCCGAGCCAAAGCTGTCATCAGACTATGAGCGCTCTATTCTCAAGTCACATGCGGCACAACAACTGTCGAAGAGAAGTACTGGTGCAAGCGGAAAATCTGTTGCCCAGCTCGGAGAACAAACAAAACAATCTTGCGCCCCTCTCAAGGTGATTTCCCATACCAATGTCGGGTCGAGAAAATATGTGGCCGAAGAGCAGTATGATTCAGATGTAGTTGCACTATACAGAGAAGTTGTCGCTGCTCAAGGTATGAGTATTGCCCACTACTTATCCCAGTTACAGTACTTCCCCGTGGGTGAAGTAGCATACAAATACCAGTACGGCAAACCTCTCATCAAACCTGAGGAGGTAAAGAATCTTCCAACAAAAATGCGAAGATTGCATAACTGGTACATGCATGCCACAAAGGCCGGGGCTAACTGGATAATGCTGAGGGTTACAAAAAATCATTATGGGAAAGAAGTAGATGACATGATAGCCATTGAATTTGTTGAACTATTTCAATTATTCAATCAAGACGCCTTGGAAAAATCGATCATCAGTGCCTATTGTCTGTAAGTACTGATTCTGTAATTAATTTAGTCTCTAGATATCTCACCTCGTTTATTGCATCTATAAAATCATACTATAATATGCAGAATGAAGATTCTCGAATGCAGCAGAGGACAAATGTATGACATTGGGTTCGTTGACCCATAATGGGTTCATCAAGCTAATCTCAAAACAAACCCCCAAGATATGGAGGATAATATCGTACACGCGTTAAGGTTTCAAGAAACCAGAAGGGAAATACTATTTCCTTACAACTTTGAGTGAGTGTTATTGTCTTGTATACACTTTCTATTTCGCTTACTCGACGTTAAGTATATAGTTGATGAGTTATGCATGCGTAACTTCCACTATATTCTGTTAATCATTCAATCTGACAAAGGGCGGGTACTAGTCATGGACTTGAAACATAAACCCCTTGAGACGTGGAAGGACATGCAGATGATTCTCCAGCGGTAATTCTAATAATTACGACACTATATCGGCAACGTTCGTGAATTTTTTGATATCAAGTAATTAATAACTTCTTTTATTCGTTTTCTTCGCCGGGCAGCGCTTGGAAACGGTTCACCAAGAAGGCTAGGGGTGTTTGGAAAGAGGAGCTTACATTTAAAACACTAGATGTAAGAGTCACTAGCTATATCCGCGCATCTCTTTGATTCTAGTTTTGATACCATTATTATCATGCTTGATTATTATTTTGATTGAACTCTGTTCTCGTAAAGTGCCTGACACATGGACCAGGGAACAATTTATGTGGATACTATGTTTGCGAGTTTATCTGTCATACGTAATGTGAGAATGGCAGAAATTTAGAGCAACTCTACGTACGTAAACAATTTTTATAGTTTTTTATTACCATCAAATTGTTTTTAGTTTTATTCATATAGGTTGACTCCTTTTTTAAATCACCTCGAACGTCTATGGGACGGTCTTCTGCCAAATGATCGTGTAAGAGCAATTTAGGAGGAATTGGCGGGATTCTTGGACGCGGAAGTCCTAGACCCAAAAGGAGAATACTATGCGGGTGCGTATAGGCAATAGGGATTGTACAAAGAACTTATTTTCTATGTAGTGCATAAAATCCGTGTATCGAATGTAATATGTTCGACACTTGGATATATATTGTCATGATGATCTTGTGTAATATAATGGTTCCTTCATTGATGAGTGCAAAACACAAAATAAAAAATAAAACAACATAAATCAATTCTCTGCCACGGCACAAAAAGTGGCCAAAATGCTGCCGCGGCAAAAAAAAGATTGCCAAAATAAATTCTCTGCCGTGGCAGAGAAATGTGCCAAATCTCTGCCGTGGCAGAGGGTCATTTGTCCCGGTTCGTGTTATGAACCGGGACGGTTGCTCCTCCCCCTCGCGCGGAGCAGCGGCCACATGTACGCTGTTTTATCCCGGTTCGTGGGGCAACCGGGACTAAAGGGTGGAGGCTTTAGTCCCGGTTGCCCCGTCCCGGTTGGGCAACCGGGACTAAAGCCCCTTACCAACCGGGAAGCATGGCACGTTCTCCACCAGTGATAGGATCTGACGAATCCCTGGCTAGAGAGAAACACATGATCACAGTGTTGGATGATGGCTGCTACAAATATTCGTACGGTCACCCATGGTAACGAAATAGTAGTCAAATAAATGATCTTTGTTTGAGTAAATATGGATTTACTACTCTGCTACTGCTATCATTCATTGACCTCATTCATCCTTTTTGCATCCAACCCTCCTAGCTTCCTTCCTTAGCGCCACCACTGGCAGAGGCCACCGGGCTCCTCCCAAGTGGTGCCGCCAGCAGCGGCGCTCATCACCTCGTGGTTCGATGTTGGGGTCGGGCCTGATCCCCATGGCAGTGGTGCTCCCTAGGGAGGTGGCAGTCCAGCTCCTGCTGGGACGCGATGACACGACGTCCCGACAGGATTCCCGCGGGGTAGCACGGGGCAGACACGACAGACAGTGGCGGAGTGGCGTCGGCCACACCCCATTGGCGTAGATCTGGGTCCGGAGGGCCCCATCTAGGTCAGGGGCGAGCGGGCCTGCCATGTGCACTACACATCCTTCAGGTAGCGGTGAGGTAGCTCAGTGGGGTTCTCGCGGTGATGGCGACCATCTTGTTGCAACATAGCGGCGGGCTTTACGAGCCTTATCCGGGCCTGCTAGATCCTATTGGGACTTGTGTGCCCCACGCGGGGGCTTTACGGGCCAGCTGGGCCCGACAGAACCCAACGGGGACTGGTGTTCTTGTCGCCGTGTCTGGTCTACTACCGTCTGTTGCGGTGGACGTTGTTCCCTCCCACTACGCTGCGGTCCTACTGGTCCTGATTCAAGCTACTTCCCGCCTCCGCCTTGTAGGCCTCGTGGGCGGCTTCGTGATCTTAGTGGCGCATGCTTGCGGGTGACAAGTTTATTGGTGTCGAGGCCTCGACCTCGTGGGGCTCCTTTGCATCAGATCGTCCGGGGCTTGTGGATTAGGTTTTCGGGAGAAATCCTTGTCAGCGCTCCCAACATCGACGCACTGCCATCCGGGGGCGGCCCCATTCCTTCTGGAGGGCGTCTTGCCTTCCCTTCATCCACTAACCCCTGCGTGACGGGGGAAATCCTAAGACCAGTCTTTGGTCCGGGCAGTAGCGTCGGCGCTTCCCTTCTTAAAGGTGTTTCTTGGTACTTGACGGTTCGGTACTCCTCCGGAGGGTGCAGCGGTTGCGGTTCTCCTTTTTTTAGTTGATCCGCCTATGTGTTCATTTTTTTTCTTTATTACTTTGGGCGTGTGTTTCCAGCATTTTCCTTTGTTTTCAAACTATCTTGGTTGTATCGTGGTTGTGGTTCCTATATTAATATAGCATGGCGAAAGGCTGTTTCGAGGACATCAAAGTTTCGTTACTTCGCGTTGGTGATTTTTTCCTCTTTTTGTTCAAAAGTTTTTTTAGCTTATTAGCTTATCATGTTTAGACTAGCCCCAATGAGGGTATCATAGATAGCATCATGCATTACATGCATGCAAAATGCTTATATGTCACTGTAATTATTGATGAAAGAGATTGTGTTAGTATCATAGGTAGATACGGTATCATAGCACAAACAACTAGATAAACTAATTCCAAATAAATCTTGTACACAAAACAATAAATACACTAAGATTATGGTACTACTACATGATACTATGCATTATGGATATGGTCCATATACTAGTATCATATGTACTCACTATTGTTACTAGTCTTATATCAGCGCTATGCCCGACAGAGTGCACTCAGTTCAAGATAGTGACCGAAACACACAAATCCAACCACAGTTCTAGTGCCGGTTCGCTGAAAAGGAAAACTTTGTTCGTCATCCAATGATGCACATATATGCACAATATGAACACATTATCACAAACTATGTCTTTATTCTACCATAACATTAGTTATTTAACCCGAAAGCTAGTAAACCTCGAATAAGATAGGTCATTTTGTTAAGGTTTTTTGAGAAATAATCAATATACCAAGTTTGATATTTTTTTCTTCTAATTATGTCACATAATATGACACCACGTGAAGGTTTCGCATTGTTTGGATCATTTTTGAATTTTTTATGCCCATTTTAAACTATATATAATGTTTTATATTTTACTTACTTTTTATTTACAAATGTGTAATATTTGAGTGTAGATAGATAGATCTTAATTTTTTGCAAATTTTGTTATATTATTTGTATTTTTCTGAATTAGAATGATTTAGTTATGTTTTTTAAAAATTAATGAGGTAAAAAGAAAAAATAGCTATGGCTAAAATTAAATGGAAAAAAAATCTGGAGCCCTACGCCGACGGCCTAGCCGTTGTCACAGACCAAGCAATTTCTCCCAAAGAACTACGCCGACGGCCAGGCCCGTCGGCACAGCCTGGGCTACCTAACGCCGTTCTCGCTGTCGTGCCAGCTACGCCGAGAGTTGGGTCTACGCCGAGGGCCACCATCGGCACTGCCTTCTCCGCTACGCCGATGGCCGGGCTTCGCCGAGGGCTATCCTCAGCACCTTCCTCTACGCCGCCCCTCAGCACCTTCCTCTACGCCGACGGCGTCCCTAGGCCAACGGCCGGGCTGGGCGGCTTGCCCGGGACGCCACTACGCTGATGGCTCCGACATTTGGCGCCGGACGTCGGCGTCTCCAATTTCTCCTGTAGCGAGTGACCGAAACACACAAATTAATCCAACCACAGTTCCAGTGCCGGTTCGCTTTAAAATCAGCAGCAACATAAGCACCCAGAGCATCAACCTAGTTACAATGTGCACCATCTCGCAGCTCCTCACCCAGCTGCAGAATCAATGGCAGATCCTCCTCGGCCTCCTACTACTGCTTGTCCTCTCCTTGCTTCTGATAGTGAGGAGGAGGTCCTCCACCGGGAAAGGGCTGCAGCTGCCGCCGGGCCCCACGGGCCTCCCGCTACTTGGTAACCTGCACCAGCTGGGTGGGCTGCCTCACCGGAGCCTGCGGGAGCTGGCGCGGCGGCACGGCCCCGTAATGCTTGTGCGGCTGGGCGTGACGCGGATGCTGGTGGTATCCTCGGCGTCGACGGCGCGTGAGGTGCTGAAGACGCACGACGCCAAGTGCTGCAGCAGGCCGACGTGCCCTGGGCCGAAGCTGCTGACGTACGGGTTCAAGGACCTGGTGTTTGCGCCATATGGTGATGGCTGGCGCGAGAGGCGCAAGGTGCTCGTGTCGGAGCTCCTGAGCATGCGCGGTGTGAAGGCTGCGTGGGGGGCTCGCCAGGAGCAGGTCGGCGTACTCATGGCCGCCCTGACCAAGGGCAGCAATAACCCGGTGGCCCTCGATGAGCACGTCTACGGCGTGGCCGACGGGATCATCGGCAAGGTGGCGCTCGGCAGCGTCTACGGCAAGGACAAGCTGGCGGCGGGCAAGAAGCGGCAACTCCAGAGTGTATTCCACGAGGCGATGGAAATGCTGGGCAACTTTTCGGGAGAGGACTTCTTCCCCAACGCTGTCGGCCGCCTCCTCGACCGCATCACCGGTATCGTCGCCCGCCGCCGGCAGCTCTTCGGCGAGCTCGACGGCTTCTTTGAGATGGTGATCGAGGAGCACATGAAGCCCGGCCGTGACAATAAGGGCGGGGGGCTCGTGGACGCCCTCATTAACCTCTGGAAGGAGGATAGCTGTGGCATCACGAGGGACCACATCAAGGCCATCATCCTGGTACGACCCGTACTGGAGTAGTACGTGAAGCCATCAATTAAGTACTACAGTAGTATTAATGGAGCTCTATTAATGACGTAGGACACGTTCGTGGGTGGCGTGGAGACGAGCTCGGTGACGATCCTGTGGGCGATGTCGGAGCTGGTTCGAAAGCCGCGGGTGCTGAACAAGGTGCAGGAGGAGATCAGAGCGGCGGTGGGCGTCAGCGGCCGGGTGCAGCCGGAGGATCTGCCCAGGCTGAGCTACCTGAAGCGGGTGGTGAAGGAGACCCTGCGGCTGTACCCGCCGGCGACGCTGCTCGCGCCGCGGGAGACGATGCGACATGTCACGATCGGTGGCTACGACGTGCCGGCCGGGACATGGGTGTCGGTGAACGTGTGGGCGATCGGGAGGGACACGGCGACCTGGGGCGAGGACGCCGAGGAGTTTGATCCGGACAGGTTCCTAGACAGCGAGGTGGACTTGCATGGGGCGCACTACCAACTGCTGCCGTTCGGCGCCGGCCGGAGGATGTGCCCAGGAATTGCCATGGCGCTCACGAACGTGGAGTTCACGCTCGCCAACATGCTGTGCGGTTTTGACTGGGCGCTGCCGGAAGGGGTGACGGCAGAGGATGTGTGCATGGAGGAGGCCGGCGTTCTGGCCTTCCACCGCAAGACGCCGCTCCTCCTCGTGCCTACCCCATACCACCCAATCCCATGAGCGAACGCCAACATGTTAGTACTCGCCGGCCGTGTCCGCATGTGAGCTAATCAATAGTATATATGTCGTACATTGGATAATCCAACGACGATTTGCTCACCAAATAATGTCATATTCACTAAGTACGTCCTCATCATCTAGTTTGAATAAATAAAAGTGGCTATTTTACTTGCATTACAATTTACAAGATCAAATCCATCACCGGAAAACAGTGGCGGAGCTAGCACAAGAATTATGGGGGGGGCAAAATGTGAACTATGAATACTTGGGGGGGCAAATTAGAGTATTTTCTTTGATCTAAGTTCTAAAAAAATATTTTCTTCAATGAATATACAAAGTTTGGGGGGGCGGTGGCCCCCCCTGAGCTATACATAGCTCCGCCACTGCCGGAAAACACATTAATTTCTGCCATCTAGCTCCTCACTACGGGAAAATGAAAATTTTGCCGTGACTAGTAGTGTATAATAATAAAGGACGAAGTGTTTCTTCCGGTCCAACACTTTTCTGGACGAATTTACCCTCCCACCAAAACATATATTCCTAGCAAGCCATCGGTAAAAAAAAACCGTTAGGCTGTTTCCCCTCACGTCAATTCGTTTCCACGCCATAACATGAAAAAAGGTTAGTGCTTTGATCCATTGCTGGCATTATTTCATGGGCTAGACTACATGTGCGTCCAGGCCCAGATGCACCAACGTCAAAAGAGGCCCTTGGTTATTTCTACCGTCATGTGATTCACGTTCATTTAGTACCACACCGCTGCCTTACAATAGTTCTCACCGGTTTATATAGGTTCCTACTAAGAGAATATGCAAGCAACAGCACCGTTGGCTTGGTTTGAAGACATATATGGTTGAATGATTGAACGAGGATGTGGGCTAGCTCTTAAGCTCTATACGGTGCACGATTATAAACGGGATTGTTGCAGGCTCTTGCCGATCTAAGACATAACGGCCAGAAGGAGCTTGAGGAAGGGGGCTTGCAGGCCGGACAGAATAGAGGGAGAGCAGTACCCGCAGGGAGCTCGATCCTGCGAGAGAGAGCCGAGCGGCGGCTGCGGCACACGGACCTTGGTGGCAGCGAAACGGGATCCACCGGACGCGCTGGCTAGCAAGTAAGTAGATGAATGGATTCTCACTCCTCTCTAGCTATTTCAAGGAGAATTTGCTACTCCTTTAAGTCAAATTAATGTTTTTAGATTTGTCTAGATTCGGTATATATCGGAAGGAGTACAAATTTTGCTATTTTAATATGTATCTCAATATCTGATTGCGGTGTTCAACATTTGTTCCGTAGCAACGCACGGGTATTATGCTAGTAGTGTATAAAGGCCGGAAACTCTGCACCGATAGAGTTTTCCCTCATGGCTTGGCCCCTTGGCCCTTTTGGCCTCTCCCTATGAAGATTTTTCTCATGGGCCCTTTTCTCTCCGGGGATTTAGCCCATTAGGGAAAGTACCCTTTAAAATTAGATATCTCTATCTCTACTATATAATTTGGCTAGAGGTGGTTTTCGTCTCTCGAGGATTTTCGTCCGTCGTCCGCGTCTACGTGAGTCCAAATCGTTTATGACGACAACTACGTATGAGCTCCGGTCTGCAGGTCGAGGCACACATCCTATCCTACGTTGTATGGAAACTGTCAATTCATGTCGTCTAGGACTCTACTTGCTCCCGTTTGTGCTTCTATTGCGGTTTCCGCTTCCTCAGCGAGAACCGATGGCTTCCGATCCAACTATAAAATACACGGCAAGGTCTCCTATACAACATATATCTCTGATCAAGATCAAGCGGAAGATGATTGAAGGAGATCGATTCCGTACGTGCTCCGTCGCCAGGAACCCTGCCGTAGACGGTAGACACTGATGCTCTATCCGCCTTCGCAATCCTCTCGGCCGAGGAGGAGCAGATTTACACCGGGGACACCAAGGGCCCCTTCTTCCTCGATCTTCAAGTTGAAGCGTCCGCGCCAAGATGGCGCAGGTGCCAAAATCGCTATGCGTGTAGCTCGACTGGTAACTAGGCACGGACGTATGCACACCGTCGTATGGATCGGAGCAGCCGGGGGAGGGTGGGCAGCTCTGCGCGCGCACTGTCCTTCCACATCGCCATCATCAGGCACCGTCACAGATGATTAGTGGAGCTTAGCTATAGGTGTTTGCGAAATCGATGCAATGACACAGCCCAATCGAAGCCAGCTAGATTGGATTAATCCGGTTCTACTCGGTCATATTAGAAGTTGTTGGTTGTTACTGGTTAGACGTCTAAGGCTACCGTTTATCTTGGACACCGTCCTCTGGGAGCAGGCAGCCGGATAACAAGGTTTACATGAATTTATTCGTGATAATTTTATTATTTTTGGATATCCACATATGCTGTAAGGCTCTTGACATGCATGTGTACAGTTAGCAACGTGTTTGCATGCCGCTGTTTTTGGTTGCTAACATATGGAGCCATGAAAGAAGGAGAAACGTGAAGACGTGAAGAAAAGAAAGTAGTAGCAGTGAAGGAAATAAACGTGAGGTGAGAGCAATGAATAAGAGAAGAAATCCAAGAAATTTGTCTTCGAATTCGAAGAATCGCAAGTTTGATAATTCATGCAGAAAAGGTAGCCTTATAATGCATAATTATTACTGGTCATTAAGTTAATTATTGGCAAAGGATAAGGACAGCTAAACTTTTGCAAATGAGATCAGAATCTTCACATTTTCCATCTCTTTGGGATCGTTTGGATACATTAGCATTTGCGGAGGGCTGGAGGGAGAAAAAGAGTATTATGGAACGTACACGAGATACAATAATCATTTATTTAAAGATTTTTCTAAAGAACGAGCTAGAACGCTGGCTTTCGGATTAGGGGCAAGAAACATTTACATATGTCGCTGAAAATACCATATTATCCGGAGGCGAACTTAAATTAAAAGAAAAATATCCGCTGGCACACCGTGTACCGGTTAGTGCCAATCTTCATACCATGTGTCACAGTCGCGCTAGATTCAAAAATTATAAATTTCGTGCATTATTTCGAAAATTGATTAAAAAAGTATATTATTTTTAAAAAAATATCATAGCGGTGCCGCGCGATGGATGAATTCAACGGGATGGTGGTAAAGGAACACACTTGCGTCAGTGTAGGGCTGGGCCGACTGCCTAGCTGGTATTTTTAACATTTTGTTTTATTCTTTTATCTTTTTTGTCTCAAAAAAGAAAACTTGTTTAATCTTTTTCCTATTCTATTATTCTCCTGAAAAGAAAGAGAAGTACTTTTAAACCCCAAAACAAGCAAAAAGCGATTTACATGATATATACTCATTAGTTGATAACTCTGAAGCAACAATTGACTATGTGATTACAACCACAAGCCTTACAGAAAAATCAGCAATTCTAAGCATATAAACTTCGGAATCCGATTGGTCGGGCAAGGCATAAAAAACAGAAACACCATATCAGTGTCACCTTGTCCAATTCGCCATGATAAAAAATAGTTTGCATGGCCTTGGATCATGAGTACTACCAAGCTTCCCACTACCAAGCTTCCCTAGACTACACTGTGGCCTCCCTGTATTGGATAACCAACTGTGATACGGATTACCTCGATGGCTCGCGAGATCAAACTAGGAACAACGACCTGTAGCTACCGTGTGCACGCCCCTTTAGGATAAGTGTTATGGGTAAGGTAGTGTGATGCTCGACCCCACGCCACACAAACACTCATCACCGACTAGCCGTATTCATGCTCAGCGTCGAGAGGATGGCTCTCTGACGCGCTGGAACTGGGGAAGCATTCAGTTGGGACACTGGGGAAAAATGCTTATGTCATGGCGGAGGCGACACTGAGCAATGAACTTCAGAGGAGCGTTTGGTAGTGAGATCGGCTTAATATTTTGGGTGCATTTTATGTTTATGCAAGCAACGATATTTTTTTAACACTCGTGGCAACGCACGGGTATTCGACTAGTAATATTAATTACATTAATTAATATGTAAATATATATTACCAAAAGCGGAAGCGGCAGGGTGGTCATAACCGACGATGTAGTAGTAGTGGCTGTTCTTGAAGAGGAGATGTGTGGTGAGGTTGAAGCGAAGGTAATGACCGGTGGCATCGGAGAATGTGATCGTATGAGGTCAAACTGGTTGATGAGGGAGGCGTCGAGCATGGACTGCACGTCGAAGGGGCAGAGGAAGGCCCACCGGGCGACGAACAGGAGCAACGCTGATGCCCACAGGTTGGAGAGCACTTTCATGCAAAAGGCGAGGCCTTCTGCGGCTTGTTCCGTGGCACCAGCTCCGGTGCCTGTGCGAGAACTGACTTGAAGTAGCGGTAGCAGCAGATGTGAAGGAGCACGCTGTCCACAGCATGGCAGAAGAAGTAGAGGCAGGATTTGATGTAGTTAGGGGTGTAACGCAGTTTTTAGGATATGGTATGCATTCTTAGATATCCGACGGACATGGATCCGGATACAGATATTTGTCGAGCGGATATCCGACGGATATGCTTTTGATGATATCTGACGGATAAGGATAATCTAACATTTTATGCGGATTACCCGAGGTACTCAAATAGGATGGGTATTTAACTGAGTATGTTTGCATGGATATTGTAGTAAAATTTTGTTTGCATGGATATTTAACTGAGTATGTTTTGTTCCAGTTCTTGTAGTTAACCAAAGTTTTTCCTAAAAATTTGCTAAATAATTTAAATAAGAAAAAGTCTCGCAAATTGAAGACTTGGGTGTTGTACTGTTTAGTCTTGAAAGTTTATCCTTAGAGACACTCAACCCCAAGAAAATAATGATTGACTTGATAGCTCTCTTTGAAAAGATTTGTTCAATTGAATTAATGTTTAGCGGGTTTTGTGGGCATGTCAAAGTCTGACTTGTAAATCATAAGAATGATATAGCTTTATGCGTGTCAAACTTTATGGGATGCCAACAACTCCGCTAGCCTACGAACGATGTTTATGGAGGAAACTTCTAGATTTCGGCTATGAGTTGATTAAACATATGTAACAGCAATGCTATGATGGGTAAGATTCTTGGCACTCCCGGGTAGCCGTAACATGATGGAACCACTCCTCTGGCTGATATGAGTAATCATTATGCAAAATGAACAAAAACTTTAGTAATGCCACGAGTGTCCATCTCATCCCGATAAACTAATATATTTTTTTGGCATGCTCTCAATTACTTAATAACTGAAATTCTTGAAGGACAATAAATAGAAAAGTAGTGCTTAAAAAGTCTTAATTTATTGATGTGGGAGGATTGAGATACTTTAGTGTATATGATTCTCATGACAAACTCTTACACTCTTAATTCTATATGAACATACTTTATTGTTTAAAAGCAAGCTTATGAGTTGATTACATGACATGGAACAAAATCTACTTTTTTTGAATCATCCATGCTTACTATAATTTTGCTGCGCTATGAGGATTCATGAAACCCGTATGATATGCTTGGCAATGCTCTATCTATGCTAAAGTTTTCAAGATCAACAAAGTGGAGGAAACATGAGACTACCAATCATAAGTAAGATCACCATCTCTTTATTTCAGTTTAAATGCTGAGTTCCCTTTTTGATTTTGGTTTTCTTGCTCGAGGACGATCAAGTTTAAGCTTAGGGAGGTTGATGGCTATATAGCCATCCACATCCGCATTTAAACTAGATATTATTCATATATTTGATAAAATATCTCTATAAAACCTGCCACTAATGCCTAATGATCAAAGGGGTATGCAATACTTTCTTGTTATTTTTGCCTGCACAGATAATGACGTATGATGATGGGAATCACTACATAAATGCCAAAGATACGAGATTTTCAACACGCCAAAGAAATCAGGAGCCATAAAGAGGATCCAATGGAGTTAACGACCAACTATACGGTCCGCTCCATATAGTTTGCACCGACTTCCTTAGGTCAAACAGAACAACTTTCGTGAAGGGACTCCTATATAAAGAGGCTTCATGCCACGAAAAATAGGTCGTCCCCGACTCCACAGTCTCGCTTCTTTCACCCTAAACTCTCCGTGCCGCCACACCGGAGGAATAGATCTAGATCTGAACCTCTAAACCCTTCTCCACCACCATAGCCACCTTCCACCACTTGTAATAGTAGATCTTTTCTCCAATTGGTGACATTGTAAGACTATTTGCTATCAATTTTATGATCTCTATTATAATGTTTATGATTTTCGATTGCAGCTCTATGTGTGAGTAATTCTCCTTGGGCTAAGGGCTTCGGCTTAGCCATGTAGCTTTTGTGCATATTATTTATCATAGATGAGATCATGTATTAGTTTGTATGACATGATGATTGTAGTACCCTCTCTTGCCTCAATCTAAGGACTTGTCAGCTACCCAAGACCCCGAGGATTGATCCAGTTAATGGGAATATGAGTAACGACTGATCTGCAGGATAGGAACAACAACAACAACAACAACAACAACAACAACAACAACAACAATAACAACAACAACAACAACAACAACAACAACAACAACAGCAACAGCAACAGCAACAGCAACAGCAACAGCAACAGCAACAACAACAACAACAACAACAACAACAACAAGATCGCAAACTCTTGGTCCGGTGAAAACGCAATAGAAATTCTAAAACTCTCGAAGGTCCATTTAAGTAATCTCACTTTGCTTTCTGCTTCCCGAGGATTCGATAAACCAAGTTCTACTAGGGAAAAAGAGCTATACTACATCCATAATCCAGATCGAATGTATCAAGAGCTAGATGAGGAAATTTATATGGAGCAGCCTAACGGATTTGTAGTAGATAGTCAAGAAGAAAAGATGTGTAAGTTGGTGAAGTCTTTGTATGGTCTTAATCAAGCTCCTAAGCAGTGGCACAGCAAGTTTGAAAGAACTTTAACTGCTGAAGTTTGTTGTAAACGAAGCTGAACAATGTGTGTACTATCGCCATGGTGAGGGTGAGGGAGTTGTTATGTGTCTCTATGTCGATGATGTATTGATATTCGGGACCAACCTCGCTGTTATCGAGGAGGTCAAAGAGTTCCTATCTCACTGCTTTGAAATGAAGGACTTGGGAGTGGGTGATGTAATATTAAACATCAAGCTACTAAAGGATGACAATGGTGGGATTACACTGCTTCAGTCTCACTATGTGGAAAAGATATTAAATCGCTTCGGGTATAGCGGCTGCAAGTCTTCTCCAACGTATTATGATCCTAGTGTGCTACTTCGAAAGAATCGAAGGATTGCTAAAGATCAATTGAGATATTCTCAAATCATTGGCTCTCTCATGTATTTAGCCAACGCTACTAGACCTGACATATGATTTGCTATAAGCAAACTGAGTCGATTTGTGTCAAATCCTGGAGATGATCATTAGCATGCTCTTGAGAGAGTTTTGCGCTATTTGAAAGGCACTATGAGTTATGATATTCACTATACTTGGTATCCACGGGTACTTGTGGATTATAGTGATTCAAACTGGATATATAATGTTGATGAGATTAAGACCACAAGTGGTTATTTGTTTACACTTAGTGGTGGTGTTTTTTCCTGGAAGTCTTGCAAGCAAACCATCTTAACGATGTCAACAATGGAAGAACTCACAGCATTAGACACAACCACTGTTGAAGAAGAGTCACTTTGTGAGCTCTTGATGGACTTACATGTGGTTGAAAAACCAATACCCACCATCCCGATGAACTGTGATAATCAAACTGTGATTGTCAAAGTAAACAGTTCTTAGGATAATATGAAGTCATCAAGGCATGTGAATAGGAGATTAAAATCTATCAGGAAACCGAGAACTCCGGAGTTATTTCATTGGATTATATTGAAATGTATAAGAACCTGGCAGATCCCTTCACAAAGGGTTTATCACGCAATGTGATATGTAATGCATCGAAGGAGATGGGTTTGAGACTCACGCTATGAGTTGATTCCAGTGGCAACCCAGTCTATGTCATCGGAGATCCCGTGAATTAGAGTTGAGAGACAAGCTGTTGGTCAGATGAGACGAGAGTATCCCCATATTATATTTACATCTCTATAAAGAGCAATACTCTCTTAATCTGTAGAGATGTTGATATTTATATTAATGTGTTCAAAGTGGCTTTTATAACCAGAGATGTTGTCCTGCAGGACATCTCTTGAGGAGCACACCTATATGAGTCCGACTGTCAAACGTTGCAGTTCATGAGAGTTGGGTGCTCTCTAATAAACTCATGAAAGGCCCTGGAGTATGACGCATAAGCTCCAAACCGCGGGGAAGCCAACAACAACCCTGTATCGGTCTAGATTTTGAGTGAAACTAGTGTGCAGAAAACTTGTAGTTCAAGGCATCGTCCACTATTCAAGTTGCTAGCTAGTGAACCATGAAGTTTAACATGGAAGTTCAACTTAACAGTCTCCACTACACACCGCCGGTATATAAAACAATGTTCTGAAATAAAAGTGATGCGATGTGCCAATGAGATTTTATGGGGGATAGTTGGAATTTAGTGAGTTTTGTGCTGCTAGCCCATTAGAAAAAAAATTAAATTCTCTTTGGCCCACTTGTGCATGGCAAAATATGGCCGTTCTAGTGGTGCTAAAGTTTAGTCCCACATTTCTAGTAGAATGGGAGTTGGACCACCTTATATAGTAGAGTGTTGCACCACTCACTAAGGTGTGAAATGGAGAGAAGCCCTCGCACACTCCTCCTCCGACGCAGCCCACTTACCACGCCAGGCCACGCCTTGCCTCGTCACGATGCGCATGCGCCGCGTGCTACGGGAATCTCGCCTAACTGAGCTTTATTTTGCTATTTGGGAAAATTAATTATGAGTTATTAACGAACACGTTAATTAATCAGCTGTTTCCAGTTTTTATGGATCGTGGGCTGTTAGTGACTCGGACGTGGGCTGAGCCCCATGATCTCCCCGGCCTTCACTATATAAGCGTCTGCTCTAAACCTAATCGGTAATCAAAACACACATCTACTTCTAGAACCTTGCGCCGCCACCTTCGTCTTACCCATCCAGGCTTGCGGCGTGCACCGCATATCAGGACAGTAGGCCTCCGAAACCCCGCCTCTCGTGAACATGTACGGGTGAGGGGTGATCAGGTTATTGGGGAGCGCTCAAGTGCGACTACTGGCAACCACGGTGTCGTCCAACGACGAGTTTCCAAACGACGACTTTTTCCCGGACATCACCGACCTCTTCGACAACCACATCATGGGCGACAACGCGGCTGCTACTTCCGCCGCTATTTAGCGTACACTGTATGTGATCTCAATCTATCTCTTTCAGATTATGCTATAGTTTCTAGTTCTGGTGTAGATTTATAGGTTTATCTTGTATTGATGTAATGTTCATCTACTTTCACTACAGGAAAAAATGTCGCTGCCGTGTAGACACGTCTTTGCCGTGTGCCAAACGGACCGGAACACGGCAAAGTCTGTCTTTGTCGTGTGTAACTTAGAAAATACACGGCAAAGTACGTGTACACGGCAAATTTCTGAAAAAGAACACGACAAAGAAATATACACGGTAAAGACCCATAATGGAACACGACAAAGAAAATACACTCGGCAAATTCGAAAACGGCACACGGCATAGGAGTTGCCACGGCAACGAGGTGGGACCTGTGACCCCACAAGTCCATTTAACGGGAGGAGCTAACGGCTGGAGACGGTGGTCTCTTTGCCGTGTGCCCTCGCCGGTCCTTTGCCGTGTGTATTCTGCAGTATACACGGCAAAGGCCCTACACACGGCAAAGGGTCTTTGTCGTGTGCATTCCGCAGTACACACGGCAAAGTCCTTTTTTTTGCCTTTTATCACATTACTCTTAGGAAAATCATAAAAAAATCATTCTAATTCAGAAAAATACAAATAATATATCAAAATTTGCAGAAAGATAAGATTTATCTATATACACACACTCAAATATTAGATATTTATATTGAATAAGAATCTTTATGCTCGCCATTCTGACCATAGTTTAAAACATGCATAAAAAAATTCAAAAACAATCGAAACAATGCGAAACCTTCGCATGGTGTCATATTATGTGACATAGTTGGTAGAAAAAATATCAAACTTCGTTTATTGATTATGTCTCAAAAAACCTTCACAAAATGACCTATCTCATTCGAGGTTTCCTGACTTTCGGGTCAAATGACCAATGTTATGGCTAGAATTAAGGCATAGTTTGTGATAATCTTCCCATATTGTGCATACATGTGCATCATGGAATGGCGAACAATGTTGTAGGAGGAAGTTTTCCTTTTCGTCGCACCAAAAAGCCATTTTCCATTTTCCGAGCGTAAAAAACGGGGTATTTTATGAAGCAACCACCAAATGGCTAATACAAAATTCTACCACCCCATTTTTCAAAAATACTAGACCACGTTAAATATACAATGTCCCAATGGGGGATCTCAAACCTTTCCGTCCACTCCTGGTGAAAAAGACAAATTCCTGCCGAATCGGCAGGAAGTGGGTTAGATATGAACTACATGTACATGATCGTATGGGCATGATTTTTTACAAAAAAACATTTTTAGGTTCACAATATGCTATTTTATCAGAGATCCAGTGAAAATTTAGAGAGGCTCAGCTCCGAGCTAAGAATCTTCATACCCGTCGTTCGACAAAGTTTGTCGATAGTTTAAAAGAGTTATAAAAAATTCAAAAACGATCGAAACATTGTGAAACCTTCGCGTGGTGTCATATTATGTGACATGATTGCAAGGAAAAATATCAAACTTGTTATATTGAATATGTCTCAAAAAAACCTTCACAAAATGACCTATCTCATTCGAGGTTTCCTGGCTTTCGGGTCAAATGACCAATGTTATGGCTAGAATCAAGGCATAGTTTGTGATAATCTATCCATATTATGTATGCATGTGCATCATGGAATGGAGAACAATGTTTCAGGAGAATGTTTTCCTTTTCGTTGCACCAAAAATCCATTTTCCATTTTTCGAGCGTAAAAAACGGGGGATTTTATGAAGCAACCACCAAATGGCTAATTCTAAATTCTACCACCCTATTTTTCAAAAATACTAGACCACCTTAAATTGACAATGTCCCAACAGGGGGATCTCAAACCTTTCCGTCCACTCCAGGTGAAAAAGACAAATTCCCGCCGAATCGGTAGGAAGTGGGTCAGATATGAACTACAGGTACATGATCGGATGGGCATGATTTTTTACAAAAATCATTTTTAGGTTCACAATATGCTATTTCATCAGAGATCCAGTGAAAGTTTAGAGAGGCTCAGCTTCGAGCTAAGAATCTTCATACCCGTGTTCGACAAAGTTTGTCGATAGTTTAAAAGAGTCATGAAAAATTCAAAAATGATCGAAACAATGCAAAAACTCTGCGTGGTGTCATATTATGTGAAATGATTGCAAAGAAAAATATCAAACTTGTTATATTGAATATGTCTTAAAAAACCTTCACAAAATGACCTATCTTATTCGAGGTTTCCTGGCTTTCGGGTCAAATGACCAATGTTATGGCTAGAATCAAGGCATAGTTTGTGATAATATGCCCATATTATGCATACATGTGCATCATGGAATGGTGAACAATGTTGCAGGAGGAAGTTTTTCCTTTTCGTCTCACCAAAAAGCCATTTTCCATTTTCCGAGCGAAAAAAACGGGAGATTTTATGAAGCAACCACCAAATGGCTAACTTAAAATGCTACCATCCTATTTTTCAAAAATACTAGACCATCTTAAATGGACAATGTCCCAATGGGGGGATCTCAAACCTTTCTGTCCACTCCAGGTAAAAAAGACAAATTCCTGCCGAATCGGGAGGAAGTGGGTCAGATATGAACTACAGGTACATGATCGGATGGGCATGATTTTTTACAAAAATCATTTTTAGGTTCACAATATGCTATTTCATCAGAGATCCGGTGAAAGTTTAGGGAGGCTCAGTTCGACAAAGTTTGTCGATAGTTTAAAAGAGTCATAAAAATTCAAAAACGATTGAAACAATGCGAAACCTTCGCGTGGTGTCATATTATGTGACATGTTTGGAATTAAAAATATCAAACTTGTTATATTAAAAATGTTAAAAAAAACCTTCACAAAATAACCAATCTCATTCGAGGTTTCCTGGCTTTCGGGTTAAATGACCAATGTTATGGCTAGAATCAAGGCATGGTTTGTGATAATCTTCCCATATTGTGCATGCATGTTCATCATGAAGTGGCGAACAATGTTGCAGGAGGAAGTTTTTCTTTTCGTCGCACCAAAAAGCCATTTTCTATTCTCCGAGCGTAAAAAACGGATGATTTTATGAAGCAACCACCAAATGGCTATTTCAAAATTCTACCACCCTATTTTTCAAAAATACTAGACCACCTTAAATAGACAATGTCCCAACGGGGGGATCTCAAACCTTTCCGTCCACTCCAGGTGAAAAAGACAAATTCCTGCCGAATCGATAGGAAGTGGGTCAGATATGCACTACAGGTACATGATCAGATGGGCATGATTTTTTACAAAAAATATTTTTAGGTTCAAAATATGCTATTTCATCAGAGATCCAATAAAAGTTTAGAGAGGCTCAGCTCTGAGCTAAGAATCTTCATACCCGTCGTTCGACAAAGTTTGTCGATAGTTTAAAAGAGTCATCAAAAATTCAAAAATGATCAAAACAATGCGAAACCTTCGCGTGGTGTCATATTATGTGACATGGTTGCAAGGAAAAATATCAAACTTGTTATATTGAATATGTCTCAAAAAACCCTTAACAAAATGACCTATCTCATTCGAGGTTTCCTGACTTTCGGGTCAATGACCAATATTATGGCTCGAATCAAGACATAGTTTGTGATAATATGCTCATATCGTTCATGCATGTGCATCATGGAATGGCGATCAATGTTGCTGGAGGAAGTTTTCCTTTTCCTCGCACCAAAAAGCCATTTTCTATTTTCCGAGCACAAAAAACGGGGTGTTCTATGAAGCAACCACCAAATGGCTAATTCAAAATGATACCACCCCATTTTCAAAAGATTATATGGATGTCATATTTGGATTCCTCACATTTTTATGATCGATTTAGACATTTTATTTGTCGAATTCCGATTTACGGATTTAAATATATGAATTATTCCATATTAAATAGAAAAAGGAAATAAAATAAAATCATTTTATTTTTTATTTAGATTCAAGATTATTATTACTTTTCATTATTGTTTACTTAAATAATTGTTTGGAATCTAAAACTGAGATGTGTGACATTATGGTCCAAGAGTTAATAGGATTAATCTGAAAGTATTAGCAATAAGGTATGATTTCTTTTTCGGAAGCTCGTTCAGAAGGAACAAAGAAGTTAAGCGTGTTAGAGCTAGATTAGTGTCAGGATGGGTGACCACATGTGAAGTTTGATTATGAGTGCAATTTGACCTAATATTTAACATACAAAGGGTTAAAATATCCTATATGAGATTATCAAGTAAATAATATTCAAAAACGTTTGAAACAAAATTGATTTTTTTTATTTTTTTTAAAACGGCAGTTTCTTTGCCGTGTACTTTTTCCACGAGACACGCGGCAAAGACAGCTTCTTTGCTATGTACTTTTTGAGAAGACACACGGCAAAGACAACTTCTTTGCCGTGTAATTTTCGAAAAGACACACGGCAAAGAATAGATAACGTCATCTCCGCGGGAACCGTCATCTTGCTTTACTTTGCCGTGTCTACGCATAAGACACACGGCAAAGCCTTTGCCGTGTCTTATTTAGAAAGCACACGGCAAAGGACCGTGTGGCATTTGCCGTGTGTCTTTGCCGTGTTCCGAAAGGCATTTGCCGTGTCTTTTGCCCCACACGGCAAAGAGCCTGTGTGTCGTAATGTTTGTTGATCTGTATGATTGATTTTAGTACTATTTGTATGATCATGTTTTATCGATTTATTATTTGGATTAAATCATATTGCTTATATTTTCAACAGGTGCAACAGGGGTTGCCTGTGTCGTCAGGCGAAGCCGGTGGCCGGGATGCTCAGGGTCACAACGCTATACCTGGAGGCCGAGTCGGTGCGGTGTCATGGGCTTGAGATAGACCTGAGAGCGCCACCTTCCACTACTCCTTCTCACGTGCGGCTGCCAGCGGCCTAACCTTGGCAACCTTGCTTCCTACTCACTCTGCACGGTGGCTTCGTCGTCGCCATGCTACTTTCGGATCTTGGCTAAAAATCTTCTCTGCGTGCAGCCCTACCACGCCATGGCATCCCCAGCACCGCTTGCCCTACACTGCCTCGGGCACTGACGGCCGACGCTTCCACCGCACACCTGGCATCAGTGCTCAAGGGAGATCCGGCGGACTCTACGGCAGGCCGTTCCCTGCCACCGGCTCGACACCCATCGTCTCCCATCGGGACCTCCTTCTCTCAATCCCTAGCAGCGCGCAGCCGCGCAGGTTGTTGCTGTTCCCTGTCGCCTGAACAAAATTCCTGCAACCAGTGTCGAATCCTTGGCCCCTCCTCGCTGGCGCAAGCTCGCCCAACACCCCGTCTCATCTCGGCCCGCACCACAGCCCGCAATCCTTCCTCTCTTGTTTAGCCAGCAGCCTGCATCCCGCAATCCTTCCTCTTTAGGCAATCATATCTTCATGTTCATCAATTTTCAAACCAAACAATGGTCCGTCTGCTTGTGTTTCCTGATTTGGCTTGCTGATATCCTAAGCTTTTTGTGAAGGTACGTGCTATGCACGTCGTATTTTATATTAAGACTGCAAATATGGTTAAAAGTATTGCGATATGTTTTACAATTATGAACACCCGGAGATTAATGACACAAGAAAATTTTGTTTTACAGAATCAACTATTTTCATGCCTATTTGACACATTGCCGGTGCCATTTTGACCGTTTCTTGCTAAAGATCTGCTCCCTCCAATCCAATTTAACTGTCGCAAATTTAGACAAGGTTTAGAAAAAATTGCATATGATAATAAATCGGATCAGAGAGAATACAATATTTTGTTGTTGAATTGGCCGGATTTTCAAAGTTGGCTATGAGACGCGCTCACTTCCCCCCTCCCCTCGCCGAGCTGCTTTGAGAGTCGTGCACAGGCGGCCGGGTCTATCCCGAGACCTTCTCGCCGGATAGGAGGCAACGGCGAAGGGACGCCGGAGTAGTTTTAGGTGGTAGATGTTGTAGTTTCTTTGGCCTTGTGTCGATAGTGGGCCTCGTGCCTATAGTTTGGAGAAGGCGTCCATATTTCGATCAGATCTGGAGGCGTGGGCTTCTCACGTTGGCGTTTTCTTCCTCCTTTGGTCGGAGGGGAAGACGAAGGAGTGTGGCTCAGCTCCCTCAAATAAGAACAAGTTGGGCCGAGCTTTCCTATGGAGGAGTGTTGGTGGAGATGGGCATCTTCTGGCATGCCGTGATGGAGAGGAGAGGACGCATGCCATCTCCCCTTACTCCGGCGTAGGTGCTGGGGCGACCCTCCGCGGCAGTGGAGTCTTTCTGCTTCTCTCCCTCTGCCCGGCCGTGGTGGCAAGGAGAGGAAGTGCAGCGGTTTGGGAGGTTGCCGAGGAGAGGACGCATGCCTCTTTGTGGTTTGGGAGGCCGGAGGTGTTGAGGCGCCGATGCTACGCCTTGCTGGAGCGGTATATCGATGGCGGGTCGCAGTCGACTACATCAGCTGAAGGGCAGCCACTCCATCTTTCCGGGGAGCTATTCTTCGATGACGCATGGACGGCAAGATTCCGTCTAGTCGCCGAACTCATCATCTATAGGATAGCCGCTCCCCCTGTTCACCCCGCTGTAGGCACAAGGTTGTTTTCCTCCAAGCCATGGTGCCGAGAGAGAGTTCTTCCGTCTCCGAGATGGCGTGCTCCCACTACTCCACTCCAAGTGGTGGAGTCCCCGATGGTGGTGCAGTTGACCGTGCTCGGCAACGATCTAGATACGATGGAGAAGGAGCAAGAAGTCCAGGACCTGATCATGTTTCGGCAGTTAGTTTCCGGTATCAATCGTAATTGGGGAACCGTGCGTATCAGGTGCACGGGCTGCGTGTTATATCGGCGCCACAAAGGGCAAGCCGAAGAAGAGGAACAGAGTTTGGTCCTTGACCGACTCGCATACAACCATACGATCGGATCTACTCATACTCGTACATGAAATAACAAGAACCTATTACAATGTCTAACACCCTCCCTTAATCTCAACATGTTGACATGTTGAGATTATGCTTGAATTCATTGAGCTTGTGGACTAGAAGTGCCTTTGTTAAACCATATGCAACTCGATCACCACTGGAGACAAACTAAATTGCTAGCTGATTACTTGCAACACGTTCTCTGACAAAATGAAAATCAATTTCAATATGTTTAGTACGAGCATGAAACACGGGATTGGCAAACAAGTAGGTAGCACCCAAATTGTCATACCAAAGACTTGGTTTTTCCTTCAATTTAACTCCAAGTTCTTTAAGCAAGGCCTCTACCCAAATCAACTCAGCTATGGCATTTGCAATTCACTTATATTCAGATTCAGCGCTAGAAGGAGACACTGTAGCTTGTTTCCTGGCACTCCAAGAAACCAAATTAGGTGCAATAAAAATAGAAAAAACACATGTAGACCGTTTGTCATCAAGACAACCTACCCAATCTGCATCTGAAAAGGCACTAAGGAAGGTAGATGAGGACTGAACAATAGAGATTCCAAGCTTCAATGTGTCTGATGACCCACAAGTATAGGGGGTGTATCGTAGTACTTTCGATAAATACGAGTGTCGATCCCAACGAGGAGCATAAGGTGTTGACTAATGGTATGGAGCAGGAACTCTGTAAATTCTTAGCAAATGGATTTTTAGGGGTTTTCTGATAATGCAAAGAAACAAAGTGCAAGTAATAAAGACAATGAACAAACGCAGCAAGTGGCTTAATCCTTTCTTAGCAAAGGACAAGCCGGTGGAAATAGTTATAAGGACCAAACGTTCTTGAGGATACATGGGAATTCTGTCAAGTGCTTTCGCTTCAAATAGCTGAGTACCCTTATTTGGTGTTGTAAGTGTTGTGTGGGTGAATATGTGCTAATGTACCGACCTTACTTGGACTAATACATACTTGTGATTAAACCCCTTGTAAGCATCCGCAAATATAGGAAAGCAATTAAGATATAAACCTCCACAGCCTTAAACTCTGAGATCCTACACTCCCTTGTGCAAAGGTGTCCTAACAAGGGTTCATGTTTCTGTCACTCCGGCAACCCCACAATTAGTAGCCAAATACACAATGCATTCCCATATGCCCATAAATGGTGAAGTATCATGTAGTCGACATTCACATGACACCACTAGAAGAATATCACCACAACTTAAATATTAAACCATTGAATAATAACTCAACACAAATCCACTACTAACAACATGACTTCTCCCATGTCCTCAAGAACTAAACGAACTACTCACAAGACATCATATGGATCAAGATCAAAGATGATATGGTGATGAATAACAATCTGAACATAAACAATAATCCAATGGTTCCACTCATAAGCATCAACTACAATAGTAATCAACACCGGGAAAGTTTATCCTAAGAACTAATGCAAGATTCAACACAATTGTTACAGCGGGATGGAGTGGTGATGCTGGTGCTGGTGGAGATGATGGTGTGGATGATGATGCTGATGATCCCGATGAAGCCTAGCTTAACAATGGCGTTGATGGTGACGATCTCTCCTCTCCAGGAAGGAATTTCCCCGGCAGAAATCTGTCTGCCGGAGAGCTCTTTCTCTCTCGGTGTTTTCCGCCCCGCAGAGGTGGCGGAAATCTTTCTGTGGTCACTCCCCTGGTATTAGGGTTCCGAGAGGAAGATATAGGAGAGAGGGCGGAGTCGGAGGCCAGCCAGGTGGGCCACACCCACCCTAGGCACGGCCCAGGGGGACACGCACCGGGGGGCAGGTGTGGGACCCATGTGGCCCAGCTACGCCTCCCCTTCTGGCTTCCTTCGTCTTCTAGGGAAATATAATTTTCCATGATTTTTCTAGTATTTTTCTTATCTTCGTGAAATTGCATCAAAACACCTCTTTTTCCATCAGAATCCTGACTCCGGCAGTTCATCCTCCAAGAATCACCCAACATGCAAAAACAGAGGAAAAAACATAAGTAACACCTCATAATATGAAATATATCAATGAATAGAGGCAAATTATGATATAGAACGGTGATGCAAATTGGACGTATCAACTCCCCCCAAGCTTAGACCTTCGCTTGTCCCCAAGCGTAAACTGAGCTCGGTAAACATGTCCACAGTTTTATGGAGTGAAGTGTCGATAAACGAATACGGACAAGAAGCATCACACTTATCATTACACAACTCATAGAAGAAAGCAACTCACCATTATATAACTTACCTTGCAACAAGTACATGAATCACAATAGAGATGCATAAAGATAGATCATAATTGGAATTGGTAAACTTTGTTCTTGGTCAGAGAACAGCTGGCAAACAGTTTCACAAAAAGCTTTTGCAAAAGTTTTACAACAGGAGCACTCTTTGCTCAAACATAAAAGGTTCTTCACAATGATAGATTTCAAAGTAATACTCAATAGATAAGAGTCTTGTGCAAACAAGGAAGATAAATAAAATGATTGAATAAATCATCATATGTATGCTTGAAACACAACAACTGAAATGCTTGCTGGAGATAGAGAGGAAGTAGGTTTACTAACTCAACTTAGAAATAGGAGAAAGTTCCCTTCATAGAGGGAAGCAGGGATTTCAAGTCATAAAGATCTTCCAAAAGATTATGGTACTTACTATCTTTGAGCCCTCATTGCCCCTATCATAAGCATCTTGAGATGATTAAGGTTAAAGTGAACAAATATAGAGTATATGCTTCACGAAATATAAGTTGGTAATCTCATGTCCCTTGAGTACGAGGGTCGCTCCTCATGCTACTCAACTTTAGTTACCGGTAAGTTCTTGTCATTGTAAGTACATGCATATCATAAAGAACCGCCAACTGGGTACCCCTTGCACATGATACAGGAGCTATCCCATAATCAAAATGACAAGGCAAGTAGACAGTGAGTAGCTCAGCGATTTTTTATTTACTATTTGCATAGATTTTTATTAAGGATGCTTCATAGATTTCTCACTATGGTGATGCTGCAAGTTTCCACCATGATTAGGCATGGCTTAGGCTAGCGGCCCATGCGTTTGTCTAACACAAAATACATAACTCCATGGACTTATAAGCTCCGTTTTTTTCACACCGGCGACATCCGCAAACAAAAGAGCATGATATCAACTGTGTACAATGTACATGTGCAATGTTGAAAACGTTCCCTGTGACAGCACGGTTTTGCTAATCCCAACGTATAGATGCAAGCATATACAACTTCGATGACACAATGGTTCAAGTCTATTAGTGGCAAGAAAATAAGGTGTGCCATTAAGTTCGTGAGAGTTTTACTAACTAGTTTTCACATAACAAAATACTTTTTAATATGAAAGATAGATAAAGCTTGAGAATTTTCTTGGAATAGCAATAATGCTAATAGGTAGATATTGTGGACACAAATGGCACAGGTTTTGGTTCAAAGGGATTGGATGCATGAGAAGTATGCCTTCTCAAAACAAGTTTTTGGCTAGAAAGGCTGGGTAGCAAGCAAAAGAGTTGAAGGAAACAAACAAACCTACAAGTGATAAAGCCAAACATGCAATCTTCCTTGAAGACACAAAAGATCTTAAATAAAGAATACTAAGCTTATGAGCCAATCAAGAAAGAAAATAGATGATACAAAATACCTGTAAACTTTTTCTCTTTTCCTTTCAAACTGACATGGTTATACCCAACGGGTGTGCAACATTAGCATATACAGTCTAGCCCAAGGAAGGCCCACTACGCGCAACGCAGCCCATGGAGCTTTCGGGTGGCCCAAGCCCGTGACGACTTCAGATCCTTGGAGAGCAAGACTAAAGTAGATAGAATATTCAAAGGGGCAACCTAGACCTGTAACCGACTCGATCTGTGCCCGGGACCTGCCTAACTCTATATAAAGGCTAGGAGGGCACGGCGAGGAGGGTCTCTTACCTCACCGCATACACACCTCCATGCCAGATTGCATCTGCGCACCCCTGTACTTTTCGGTTCCGCGATAATCAAGACAGACAAGCAGGAGTAGGGTTTTCCCTCTGGGGGCCTCAACCTGGGTAAATCTCGTGTCCCCTGGTTGCTTGTCTGTTAACTATTCCGCGATCTCTAGCATCCCCATATTCTCCAAAACCCAAGCTCATAACAATGGGCATTGACGAGATCGAACCTCGTCAATTGGCGCCGTGGCATTTGCAAGATTTGGGCGCGTGGCCATCCTCGGGCGCGTGGCATTGGCAAGACTTCTGGCATTACCGCACTACTCGTACCTGCTACTCAAGATACCAGGACCTAGAGGCGTCATCACGGTCTAGGGAAGCTTCACCCGATCGGACCACTGTGACAGAGACTTCAACAGAATCTCTCAGTCGTTCAGTATGCAAGAGGAGCTCGCACGACTTCGAAAAGTAACAGACAATGGGGCACCCCCAGTCTCCAGGCAAAATGCACTCGACATGTCGTTCGACTCAAGAGTCAACACGAAAAAGGTGGAGGTCCACCCGACGGACGCCTCCAAGACTACGTTGATCGCCAACGACCTCAGCCCCGTATAGGAAAGCGTGCTCGTCGAATTCCTTCGTGAGTGCTGGGAAATCTTTGCCTGGTGTCCTGCGGACATACCAGGAGTTCCTAGGGAATTCGCCGAGCATGCACTCAATGTGTTTCCAGACGCCAAGCCCGTCAAACAGTCCATCTGACGATTATCCGAGCCACGGGCCGAAGCCGTTAGAGTAGAAGTCAATAGACTGCTCGACGCCGACTTCATCCGGGAGATCAAGGAGAGCGAGTGGCTGGCAAACACTGTGATGGTCCCTAAAAAGGACACGGACATCCTGCGGATGTGCGTGAACTTCACGTTGCTCAACAAGCACTGCCCAAAAGACCACTTCCCTCTCCCTCGGATCAACCAGATCATCGATTTGACTGCAGGATGCGAGAAACTCTCCTTCCTCGATGCCCACTCAGGCTACAATCAGATTCGACTAAAGGACGAAGATCAGGATAAAATGGTGTTCTTCACGCCGTTCGGAGTGTTCTGCTACAACACAATGCCCTTCGGGCTGAAAAACGCAGGTGCCACGTACCAGCGGTGCATGCAGGCGTGCCTGAAGATCCAGACCGTCTTCAACATACAAGTCTATGTAGACGACATAGTCATCAAAACAAGGGAAGCCAAGACATTGATCGACGATCTCCGCGAGACGTTCAACAACCTCGATCACTACATGATCAAGTTAAACCCAGAAAAGTGCGCCTTCGGCATCCCCTCTGGCCAACTACTCGGCTACTTCATCTCCCAACGCGGGATCGAGGCGAGTCCGAAGAAAATCCGGGCCATATAGACCATGGAGAAGCCGAAGAACATCAAAGGTGTCTAGCAGCTAGCTGGGTGCATCGCGGCGCTGAGCAGATTCATCAGCCGCATGGGCGAGAAGGCTCTGCCTTTCTACCGGCTGCTACGCAAGGCAGACAAATTCGAGTGGACACCAAGAGAAGATGACGCATTCGAAGACCTGAAGCGACTGCTCTCCACCTCGCATGTCCTGGTTACGCCAAAGGAACGCGAACCCCTATTGCTATACATAGCAGCCACACACCAGGTGGTAAGTACAGTACTTGTGGTCGAACGACCCGAAGAAGGCAAGACCCATGGGGTCCAACGGCCAATTTACTACCTCAGTGAGGTATTGACACCAACAAAACAGAGGTACCCTCACTACCAGAAACTCGCCTACGGCGTGTTCAAGACGGCTCGTCGGCTGAGCCACTACTTCCAGGAGCATAAGATAATGGTCGTCAACGAGGCTCCACTCTCCAACATCTTGAACAACCCCGAGGCCACGGGATGCGTAGCCCTGTGGGGCATCGAGCTATCCCCTCTATACATCGTCTATGAGCGGCGCAAGGCGATAAAATCCCAGGTCCTCCCTGACTTCCTGGTTCACTGGATGGAGCTCCAGCTGCCGAACACTCCGAACATGACGCAGTCATGGACGATGCACTTCGACGGCTCCAAGCGCGAAGTTGGAGCAAGAGCTGGCGTCATACTGACTTCCCCACAGAGCGATAAGATGAAATACGTCCTTCGGATGAAATTCCGCGCCTCCAACAATGAGGCCGAATACGAAGCCGTCATCCATGGCATGAGGATGGCCAAGGTCGCGGTGCAACTCGCCTAGTCATCTACGGTGACTCGAACCTCGTCGTCCAGCAGACGATGAACGAGTGTGACGCGCATGCCGCCAACATGATTGCGTACCACACACTCTACAACTCACTCGAAGGAGACTTTGATGGCTGCGATCTTGGAAAGCAACGAGGAAGCCGATAGACTCTCCAACATCAGCTCCACTTGCGCACGAGTACCGCCAGGTGTGTTCCTCGAACAAATCTGCGTGCCCTCTATCAAGAGAAAATTCCCCAAGGGATCACCCGGAGAAGCAGAGCACTCGGGGGTTTCACTTCCCGAAGTACAAGAAGGACCCGAAAAACTCGACACGAAGGTCGCGTTGGTCAACCTGATGCAGGTCATGTCAATCGAAGAAACATGAACCAGCCGTACCTCCGGTACCTGATAAACAGAGAACTGCCCGATGACCCGACAGATGCCCGACGCATATCTCGCCGGTCCAAGGCCTTCACCATCATTAATGGCGAGTTGTACAAGAGCAGCATTTCGGGTGTACTACAATGGTGCGTCACCATCGGTGATGGCAAGACCATCCTCCAAGACATCCACGAGGGCATCTGCGGCCATCACGCGGGAAGCCGCGCCCTTGTTTCCAAAGCCCTACGAGCTGGATTCTACTGGCCAACGGCCATGAACGACGCCAAGGACATCGTCCAGAGGTGCAACGACTGCCAGATGTTTGCGGACAAGACTCATGCACCAGGGTCAGAGCTCAGGCCCATACCTTTGGCATGGCCCTTCACCCAATGGTGGCTTGACATGATCGCAGTCGACAAATTTACCAAGTGGTTTGAAACAATGCCTGTCACCAACCAAAAGGGCAAGATGACAGTAAAATTCTTCGAATCCATAGAATACAGGTTCGGCGTGCCACATAGCATCATCACGGACAGCGGGTCGAACTTCATCTCAAAAGAATTCCAGGACTTCTGCGAAGGCCTAGGAATCAAGATATCATACGCCTCCGTGGCGCACCCGCAGACCAATGGGCAGGTCGAAAAGTCCAACGGCCTCGTAGGTGCTGGCATCAAGAAACGCCTAGTCAGCCCACTCGAACGACTAGCGGGAGCCTGGACAGAAGATATGCCCTCCGTCCTCTGGAGCCTGCGTACAACGCCAAATAACTCAACTGGCTACACGCCATTCTTCATGGTCCACAGAGCCAAAGCTGTACTACCCGTAGAGGTACGCCATAAGGCCCCACGGGTCGTCACCTACAGCGAAGCCGAATCAACGGTCGCACTTGAAGACGTCGTCGACACACTCGACGAGGCACGCAACATCGCCGCGGCTCGCTCGGCGGTCTACCAGCAGAGCCTCCGCAACTATCACAGCCGTTGGCTACGCCCAAGGTCCTTCGTCGAAGGAGACCTCGTCCTACGACTCAAGCAAGAGCGGCTGAAGAAGCTCGAGTCACCCTGGGAAGGACCATACATCGTCACCGAAGTCATCCCAGGTGGCGCCTACCGCCTAAAGGACGCCAAGTCAGGAGTCACATACTCCAACCCATGGAACGTCGCACAACTGCGACGCTTCTACCCCTAGCTACCCCCCTTTACTTTCAATAAGGCTACTCAGCCAAGGCTACTCAAGCAAACAATGTACCATCCCGTTACGCTATGAATAAAAGCTAAGTCCTCAGCCCGAAAAATTCATCCTTTTTTCTTACATTACTTTCTGTTACAACACACTCGGGGGCTTCGCCTCACCTCACGACTACGTCGACTGAGTATAACGCATGTAAACCTGAGTAGCTGACCACGTTAGGCTAACGAAAAGGACATGGATACAATAAAGCACCATGTGCTCATACAAAGTAATCTTTACAACAAATGGAAAATTAATCCCACTCGAAATATATACAAGTTTTACATATGCTTCTTTACAGGACCTATCTGTTCTAAAGAATAGTACGCGCTCGATGCTCAAAAAGATCCACGATCTCTTCGGCATGTTGCCTCACCGCTGCGTAGTGCGGGTGCATATCCCAAAGGCTACCATCTGGTCGCATGGGTGGCCCATGAGCTACAACCGCAAGGTCAACATCAGGACGGTGCAGCCGAACAAGGCAAAGGGCGGCCTTCACCCCCGCAATCAGCTGGTGTCGCACCAACTCCCTGATGTGACCCACATCTCGAAACCTCGCCAGCAAACCCCATAGAGTTGAAGGCGCCTCATCAAGGGGGAACATGACATTCATAATCGATGCCAGGGAAGTTTTCGCCTGCTTTAGCACACGCGAAACCTGGTGCACACGATCCTGCACTGTTGCAAGGACGGTGGCGCGATCGCGCTCCATCCAGAAAAAGCCTCCAGCCTCCAAATCCTGTTGGGTCAGGCAGTTGATCCGAACTGCAACACGCTCCTTCTCCTCCCTCGGAACAAGGTTGGCACCTGCAGAAAATTCAAAATAAGATGACAAGCAAACAAGGTACATCCGAAGACGAGCAGCAGCTCAGAAAAGCTTACACTGCAGCTACTCAGACAACTGCCGTAGCTCCCCCATCAGATACTCCTCTCTAGTGGTAGCTCGCTCCGCCTTCGACTTCCACACATCCGCATGGCCTCGGATGCCAAGTATCTCCTTCTCAAGATTGCGGACGCGGTCATGAAGAAAAACAAGCTGCAACGCATCATCCAAAGATGGTCGCGGCTGAGGAGCAGTCGAAGTATTCACAAGAGTCTCACCCGAAGGTCCCTAAAGGAAAGCAAGCACGAATATGAAACACATGTCTTGGGCAACAACTCGAATCATCATTTATATACATCAAAAGCCACTGCGTGGCACAAGGAGAAATTGTTCGTCACCAAAAGTATACCTTACAAAAGAAGGTAAACTATCCTAGAGCTACAACGACAAAGCCTAAGCAGCTGCATCCGGAGTGGCCTCGGAGCCAGAGTGCCTACACTTGGCTTCTCCATGCTGCCTCGCTGCATATTCCGCCAGCAGGTCGATAAGCTTCGGACCATACCGCTTATAACGAGAAGCGTAGAGAGTATAGGCTACGTCGGAACCGTCAGGAGCTGTTGGCATCTGGGAGGTGACCTGATGAAGATCCAGTTCCACCCCTGATGCCATGGCCATGGCCAGACCCATGGAAGCACTGATGCCCTTCTGCTTGCGCTTGTAGGCCGGGGGCGCATCCTCTGTCAGCGCATCCTCCAAAGAATCAACATCCTCAAGGGCAGCGCCCTTGGGAACGATCTCCTTGTAGAAGTGCCCAAGGACCTCCTTGGCCTTGGCAAGAGAACCAGCAGCAGTACCGCAGCGGTCTTCAACCGCCGTGGTGGCATCGTCTAGAGCGCTCCTGTGCTCCAGGGCACCACGATCAAAGGCAATGCCCGAAGCATCTGGAGAAAAAGAAGACAAAGTAGGAATCGAATAAGGGCATGGAGACAGAACAGTCGAAAAACCAAAGACAGGAAAAAGCACTTACCGGAAACGGCCTTGGCAGCAGCCATCAGCTTCTCGGCCACCACCTTCTTGCGTGCAGCCGCAATAGTTGCGAGCTGCTCTCGTGATCCGAAGCTTCCCGCTGAAGGCGCTCCTTGGTCACGGCTGCGTCAGCCAACTCCTGCTGTAGGCGCTCTTTCGCCTACATAGCATCCTCAGCCTTCTTCTCCGCCCCGCACAAGGCTCTTTTTAAGAGCATCAAGCTGGCGAAGGGCAGCATTATTTTCATCTGCAAAAGCACCAGAACATACATGAGCAACACCATCTACATCCAAGCGAGCACGTGAAAAAGAACAACATCAATTTAGCACGTACCCCGAAGTTACCGCATGCTGGCCTCCAGCGCCAAATGCTGCTGCACAAGCAGGTTTGCACTGTGAAAAAAGGGCTACAGAAGGAAGCAAAAGAAAACAATCAAGAAAGAATCAAGAAAAGGCTCAGGGGCTGCGCCCCTCAATGAGCACAAGGTCAAACAACAAACGACTTGACAAATACTCGGGGGCTCCCCCAGAACAAAACTGAAAAATAACTTACATGCTCAGACGGAGACTCAAAGGTCCCGGTGCAGTCTTCTGGGAGACGATCACTCGAGCCTCCCGCGGAGAGGACTTCGGAGCATCGCCCCCAGAGGTGGCCACCGTCTGAGAGGGAGGGGCCGTCAGTTTAGACTCCCCTACGACCTCCTGAGTGGATTCATTAAAAGAGCCCTTAGAGGAGTGGCTGCAAGGAAAACACCAATCAAAGGCAAGAAGACAAAGACGACAATAAAACAAGAACGAATAGCATCTTTAGGTACTCACGAGTCGATGTCGCTCAAGTCAAACACGGGCAGCGCCCTCTTCTCTTTCTTCTCTTCCTTCTTCCTTTTGGCCGGCAGCTGCGACACCATAGCCCGCACGGGCACGGCCGGGATAGGTGAGGAAGAAGCGCCATCATCTCCACTGTGGCAAAGAAGGAAAGACGGATCCCTAGGCGTCGGTGGAGTTGAGGCATCCGAAGACTCGCTCAAAGTCTGTGCCCGCTTTCGGGTCTGCCACTCGCTCGCCTCGGGAGCTTCTGGAGTTGGCGACTGCGCCGGCGGAAGCTCGGACTCGGAGTCCACAACCTCGTTGTCCGACGCAATCGGAAACTTTTCGGGCAATGGGGGCACCATGCCAGGGACCTTGAGCTCATAATGAAGAGATCGAAGATTAGTACAAGATATCATAAGGAAGAGCACTCAAAAAAAGGCACAGTGCACACGTCGCAAATCTACACCTGCGGAACTGGTTTCGCGGCACTGAAGGGGGCATCAACGACTTCCCCGGAAGATCCTCCTCGGACTTGTACTTCAGCAGCGGCCGAAGAACTCTGTCGAGGTCTCCCCTGGAGAGCTCCTTAGCCGAAACTCTCGTCGGGTCGTGGCGGCCAGAGTAAAGGAACATCGGATGCGCCCGCGCTTGGAGCGGCTGCACCCGACGTTTGAGGAAGGTGCGGATTATATCCACACCATTGACCTCCTTGCCAGGGTCCATTTGGAGCGCCTCCACCTGACGGTAGAGCTCCTCTACCTCTGCAACCTTGCCCTTCAGGATATGGTTTTTCCAGGATCTCTTCTTTAAGATCTCCTGGGTGGAGTCGAAAGGGGCTAGGTCGAAGACTTGCCCGTCCACTGTGGAGTCGTGGATATAAAACCACTTCTTCTGCCAGTATTGGACGGACTCAGACATAGAGAAAGAGAAGAAAAGAACAGAGGATCAGATGGATATGACGCAGCCGCCAAGCGGGTAGACCCCGCCGTTGCCGTACTGCCTCTTCATGGAATAGAGCTTCCAGAAGAGGCCAAAGTGCGGCTCGATACCGAGCTAGCACTCGCAAAAAGTAATGAAGCAGGCGATGTAGAGAAGAGAATTGGGCGAAAGATGGTGGAGTTGGATGCCATAGAAAAACAACATCCCACGAAGGAAATCGTGGACTGGGAGAGAAAGGCCGCGAAGAACGAAGGCGACAAATATCACCCGAAACCCTACGGGTGGATGGGGAATTACCTCATCACCGTGTAGTTTGACGGCCTCCTTATCCTGCGGGATTAAACCCGCATCACGCAGCTTGCGCAGGTTGCCCTCGCGCATCTCCGTGCACCGCCACCCGCCATCGGTGACGCGAGCGGCGGTGGTGCTCTTCTTGCCGCCGGCGGCAGAACTCGTGCCCACTCTGACGGAAGCTTTCTTCGACTTCACCATCCTGGTGCGTCGACGGTGGCGGTGTGCGCGCAAGAAAGAAGAAGGGAAAGATCACAGAGCATCCAGTGCACGCGAAGATGATCTCGTGAAAATGAAGGGAGTGAAAGAAAATGGCAAAGGGTGAAAACAAACTACTGATTTCCCCACAATTATAGGGATGAAGACGACGAACAGGAACTGTCCATCCAGAAGCCCTAACGCCAGGGTCAGATCCAGCCGTCCACGTGTCAACACAGCAGTGAACCGTCGCTCGCACGCCATCCACTATGCACGAAAATCGAGGAGACGCTGTAATTCTCGCCATGACGCCCATGACCAGTCAACTCCAAGTCAGGAAGTGGGACCCATGCTCGTCCTATCACGTCATCCCTTTCGCCGCAGACGGTTGAGGTCATCGGTCATCAGCACTCATGTCATCACGCAGCCTAGCAACGACTTGAATTTTTCGACTGAACAAATAAGTAATTCCTCGAATCTACGATTCGAACAAATACTCGGGGGCTAATCTTATCAGGAGCGATGGCCGCGCACTCGAAGGAATGACGAATAAAAGCAGTTCTTAAACTTCGAGTCCTACGTCGAGTCTACGACTCAACTATGGACTCGGGGGATACTCCCATAGGGAGGACTGATCAAGCATCCGAAAAAATCGTGGCCTTCGGACCTGAAGCTCAATAAACTGAACTAAAGTCTCTGCTCGAGTCTACGACTCGAATAGACACTCGGGGGCTACTCCCATAGGGAGCGCTGGCCGCGCACCCTATGAATCCTTCGACTGCGATCCTTCGGATCAAAATGCAAAAACTTTTGTGGCAACTTTGCCCAAACCAACGCTTCTCCTTGGCCACCCGAAACATCTCCGCAGTGATAAAATTTCGGATGCTGTGTCTACGACACAGAGATAAGACCCGTGGATATAATTTGCTGGCCTGGTAACACACCTAGCTGCGCTCTGCCAGTAAAAAACCGTGCCAACAGGAGCGATGAAAATCCTAACGGACGTGTTAGGTACATCACTCAAAAACTACTGGGATTCGACTCCTGTAAGACCTCAGTGGCCTGAGTCGAATTACACCAGCATCTGTTCTAGATTCGAGTCAAGGGACTTGAGTTTGAAGAAGATCGTGTTGTTTTGTCCTATGATAGTTAACTGGCCCTGATCCGTCAGGAGAGTCAGGCACACACATCAACAATCCCCATGAACTAAAAACCTTTTCTTGCACTCATATACAGGATCAACAGCACCCGAAAGATTGAAGAGTCCTTTGCCGAATCTGCGATTCGACTGAGCACTCGGGGGCTACTGACATGGTTATACCCAACGGGTGTGCAACATTAGCATATACGGTCCAACCTAAGGAAGGCCCACTACGTGCAACACATCCCATGGAGCTTTCGGGTGGCCCAAGCCCGTGACGACTTCGGATCCTTGGAGAGCAAGACTAAAGTAGATAGAATATTCAAAGGGGCAAACCCTAGACCTATAACTGACTCGATCTCTGCCCAGGACCTATCTAACTCTATATAAAGGCTAGGAGGGCACGACGAGGAGGGTCTCTTACCTCACCGCATACACACCTCCACGCCAGATTGCATTTGCGCACCCCTGTACTTTTCAGTTCCGCCGTAATCAACATCAGACAAGAAGGAGTAGGGTTTTCCCTCCGGGGGTCTGAACCTGGGTAAATATCGTGTCCCCTGGTTGCTTGTCTGTTAACCGTTCCGTGTTCTCCAGCATCCCCATCTTCTCCAAAACCCAAGCTCATAACAATGGGCATTGACGACATCGAACCTCGTCACAAACCTCAAAAAGTCTTGCTACTGACCAGAGTTCGGTTTGCCAAAACCAATTTAGATCTACTTGATGCTCCCAAAGTGATGCCAATACTAATCAACAAGATCAATCATATAATAGAGATTGCAAACTAAAATAAGAAGTGCAAAAAGTAAAAGATGAAACTTCTCATTCATATTCCATAAAGGCACCCACACCAAGGGATACATAGATTCAACTAAACGAGAGATACTTCCACAATGCAAACCAATCTATAAGGTAACTTCTCTACCAAAGATATGAATCCACTAAAATGGTAAAAGATAAAACATAATGATGTGATACCGCGGCACTCCCCCAAGTTTGGAATAAGCCAAGTGGATGCCAAACCTGATGGCGAATTACTCCTTCGGTGGCGGTGGTGTTATTTTGATAAGCTCTTCAATAAGTTTCTTCAAATCCTCAAACTCGAAAATCAATATATGAATCAACTCCGAATTTTTCTCAATGCGGTTCATGATCATATCGACCGAGAATTCCAGTCCTTGTTATTATTTACCACTCTTCCTTCTTAGTGTGTTCTCCCCTTACATGGTTAGAACAAGGCATATCCCAAGTCGAGGGCAAGTTCCCTTTGGGCACCTGTTGGTATTCATGCTCATGTATAGGAGTATGGAATGGATTCTTGGTACGTGGAGGAGATGAACGTGGAGCGAGGATATGACGCGGAGTTTTTCCTCCTGTAGACATCTGTGTTGTCCTCCTAAGCTTGGTAGGGTTTGCCACCACTCCAATGAGTGTGGCGGTAGCGCGGGTGTCCGGATGCTCGTCCTCCTCCATGTCTTCCTCATCACCAACCAAGATCTCCTCCTCCTCCTCCTCGGAGTTTTGAGAATCATTTTCCTCGGGCTTCTTGCCTTTATCGTTGGCGGAGACCATGGTGCTCTAAACTTGAGAAGATTTCCTGACAGAAACAGATCGAAACGAAAACACGATGAGAACACTATGCACAAACCACGGGGGATCCGAGGGGTTATATATTACGAAGTTTCAAAGCATAAGGAAGGTACTGGTAAGAAAACGAGGCGGATACGGAGCTCAGGGGACTCACACCCCCTCCAGGCGCATAAGCCAGCTAGGGCCCATGCCTAGGGTGGGTGTGGCCACCCCAGCCTCCGTTCCCTCCTATGTTCCGTCTCGTAACCATCCTTATGTAATAAAACATCAAAAATATTAAAGATAGGGTTTTCACAAACCTTCTGTTTTCACCACTTTTACCTATTCCAAGACGAACTCTGCAGATTCTAATATTTGATCTCTAATAAATTCTTCCGGAGTCACCATTTGAATAATATCAACATCTTCGTTATAAGAATCTCCAGAAATATAATGTTTAGTATTTGACCATTCACCACCTATCGTGGTATCACCGACGAGTATGCCATGGAGGGGTCCTCACAGTGCGTGTCTAGAGACGTGGGGGAAGGCGGACGGTTGACGGGTACGAGGTAACATAGCTTACCCAGGTTCAGATCCCACGACGGTGGCGGAATCCTACTCCTGCTATAAATCACTATAAGGGTAATACGCCGAGTTACAGAGATAGGTCCGCTGTGCGAGGTTGTCTGAGATTGTCTGGAGTTGTGCCCTAAAGGCTCCCATAGGCCCGACTTATATAGTCGCCAGGTCCTACGGTTACAGGGAAAAGTCCTAGTCGGACTGGTTACTGAGTCCTACACCGTCTATTACTAGTCTTGCGTGTCTTGTAATCCAAGGCTCCGGGTACGTCGGTGATTCCACCGTAGCCTTCCTTTATCTAGCATGGGCCTCCCTTCTGGATCCATCTAAATGGGCCGCCCAGCAGGCCATGGGCCATGCTACCAACTGTGGGCCACCTGAGTTATCCGGATAGGAGACATGCTATGAGGATACCCATATAGCATATCCCCAACAGTAGCCCCCGGAGAACTCCGAGATCTTGCGTCGTCTTGCCTCTTCACGTGGAATGCTCCGTCTAGATGGATGTTGGCAAATCGTCAAGAAATATCTTGTAGTCCTCCCAAAGAACCCTGCAAGGTTTTCTCTGTCTTCAACTTGTAAGTTGGAGAATTGCTGAATCTTCCATCGTACTCTTCCGTAGCCGTACTGGATCCGTCCATGCCAGAATCTTCTGATGTGATGATTCATATGCCTATGTCAGCTAGGGCGACGTAGACGTAGGTCAGCAACGCCTCGTAACTCACACATGCAGATAACGCAATCATGTCCACTTTTCCCGCACGAGCGATACAAACCATTGGCGGAGACGGTTGGTACATGGCGAAATTTCCGCGCACGGCTCCGCACACGTCGTTTACACGGCAACCGTCCGATCAAGCTGCACGAATCTTGACGCTAGGTATCATAAATAGTAACTGCGGTGGAAAATTTACGTTTTCACCTCATTCTCCCCTGCATCTTCTTCTTCCTCAGGCAAGCGTCTCCTCGAGCTCTCAACGCTTCGCACGAAAAAACCCTAACTCCCAATATCGCCAGTCACTTCCAAGCCGCATCAAAGCCGGCGAGCTCCGTCGTCGTGCCCCTAGAGGGCCTGGTTATCCCCGTCTCCGTGGTGGTCGAGGCCACCGGCGGCGACCATAATCCAGCGGCGCTGGAGCTGTTGGAGGAGGAAAACGACCCTCACAAAGGCGACTGGCGTGGTTCGGACATCACGGACCGCGACATCAAAGAGTTGATCGTCGAAGGCTATCTTCCCGTGACGGAGGGGCTCGCCTGGCGGGCGGCACCGGCCGGCGAGGTCACACCTTCTCCCCAAGCCGGAGAAAAGGTGTACCTCAAAGCACAGATGGTACGCGGCGTCTTCCTGCCCATATCTAACTCCTTCCTTGCCGTCTTGAACCATTACCGAGTTCAGCCCCAAAACCTCTCTCCCAATAGTATCCTAGCGCTTAGCAATTACGCGGCGCTTTGCGAGGGTTACTTAGGGATTAAGACTAGGCTAGACCTCTTCATCTATTTCTTCACCGTCAAGCGCGAAGCCGGCGCCAGCAAGGATGAATTTAGAAATTGTGGCACTATTAGCTTGAAGATCTGACCTGGCTGATGCTTCCCCGACATCGTCGGACACGAGTCCTGCAAGAACTGGCAGCGTACTTACTTCTATGGCCCAGATATCCCTCTGGCCGGCCGAGAAGTAACGTACCCGGACTTCGTCGATGGAGCCGCCGCCGAAACTTCAACATGGAGATCCCAGGCCTCCCTTCCCTTCGACATCGATGCTTCCCGCGCTATAAGGCGGATAGAGTGGTTCGTAGAGACGGGTTTGACCGGCTTGGACCTGGCCATGTGTTGGTTCATCAGGCGAATCCAGCCTTTGCAGCACCGCTCGAAGCTGATGCACGAGTATACCAATGATAGAAGGGATAGCCTCCGCATCTCCATGGATAACTTCTCGAGCGACTCCGTCAAGCTCCGCCTCAAGGACATCGTCAAGGTGAAGGACAAGAAGCGTGGCTTCACCATCACCTACGACATGTTCGTAGAGAACAAGTGCCCAAAGGTAACTGTATATCTTCCGTGTATGACATATACTCCAGTTCTTCTGTCTAACCATTACCACCTCATCTAACACGGTAACTTCTCACTTAACAGCTTAGCGATCTAGAGGAGGATAACATGGCTGTCCAAATCTATGATCCAAAGATGAAGGAAGTTACGGTCGTGTCCGACGACGATGTTCCGTTGTCGCAAAAGCGGAAGAGCTCCATCTCTGATGCTGGCGACAGAGGCAAGAAGAAGAAAGTGGAGGGTGGAGCCTCCAAGAAGACTACCGTTGCCCTGGAGGCGGAGAAAAGAAAGACTACTGGGATCCCCTTTGCCAAAGCACCCCCTCTTGTATAAGCTTATTTCTCTCCGATATTGTCCATTTATCTGTCTTGTTCCTGTACTTATGCATTTTGCACGTTTCAGGAAGAAAGCCAGGACCAGCTTGAAGAAGACCTCCAAAACATCGGGGGCTTCTAGAACCATCAAGGACATGCTGCATCGCGATGCATCTCCCGCCATCGCCCCTGTCACTCCCATCATCAAGCCCTCATCCGCTTCGACAAGATCTGAAGCCAAGGAAATAGCTGGCCCTTCCGCCATGGAAGTGGATTCAGGTGCCTATACCGAGCTTGCTGTTGCCGGCGAACAGGTGACGCAGGAGAGTGCCGCACACCAAATGGCTAAAGCTCCGGCTAAGGATGCCATCGGTAGCGGTAAGGCGGTGGTGGAAGGTGGTACCTCTGCCGAAGGCGGCGCCCCCGCACCAAAAAAACCATAGAGTATACGAGGATAGTCTATCTGGCACTTACGCCGGGTAGCACTACTCTGGTTCCTGGTGCAGCGCCGACATCTCCGACATGCGGTCTAGAGGAGCTTCTCTGGCAAGCAGAGATCTTGCAAGGAAACAGTGTATCCTTCGGCAAGCTGCTAGCTGAGAGTGCTACCAACCTCAAGATCATTGCACTTGTAAGTTTTATTTGCCTTTTTGTATTTCATATGAATATCCCACTGTAGCCCCCGAGGATTTAGATGGAAAACCATAGGTCTTTGCGTCTAGATGCTCTAAGATTGACTAAGCTAGAAAACTTATCACTGTAGCCCCCAAGCATATAGGTGGAATGAATTATTCCGACTAGATGCTTTAAGAGTAGCATACGCAGTAAATTTCAATATTGTAGCCCCAAAGCCTCTAGTTGTTACTGAATTAGTTTCGACTAGATGCTTAAAGAGAAGCTAAGCATACATCCGAGTTAAAAACTTTATACTGTAGCCCCCAAGCTTCTAATCGAAAACTGAATTAGTTCCGACTAGATTCTTAAAGAAAGACTAAGCATATTGCTGAGTTAAAAACTCTCGCTGTAGCCCCCGAGCGTCTAGGTGGAAATTTTTCGGCTAGATGCTCGAAGTAGACCAAACAACATTTAACTTTTCTTTTTTCCACAGAATGAGAATGCTCGGAGGGGAATGGCCAACGACAAGTACCAGAAGATGTGCGCGGACCTGGAAGCCGAAAAGGGTAAAACTGCCTTCTTGAAGGAACAGATCATCAAAAGCAAGCGTCTGTTTTTCCTTTCTTTTTCGTATTCCGACTTGAACTTGTGTATTCTCCGAGTACTCACTGTGTACTTTGCTTTCTCCGACTTGAAGAAACCATTGCCAAGGCTAAGGACATTGTCGAGCAATCCAAGCATATCCAGGAGCTTGATAGCGAGAACAAGATCCTTAAACAGGAGAGGAAGGACATGCTGAAGATGCATGAAGAGTCAATGAAAGCCTTGCAGGATTCCGCCACCGAGGAGATGAACCGCTTGAAGGAGGAGATCTCGATCTTAAGAGATCAGAAGAAAGCTGCCGATGAGCAGAATCAACGCCATCATGAAGCGTACAAGCTCCTCCAACAAGAACGGGACTCCTTGGCGGATACCCTCTGGCAAGCTGAAGCTAGCATCTTCAGTAAGTGATTCTCCGTCTTGGATTTCTGTAGTCTAGATACTCTGAATTTTTTGAACTCATGTGCTCCTTTGTCGGACATTCAGATCTCCTATGGGTTTAACCCGGTCGCCTCCTCCGGCAAAGGAATTCATGGTTGTTGCCGGCAACTTCATCAACACCGCCATCGCGCAAGCAAAAGAGATTGCCAAGCCCCTCCAGATCAATATCAAGGCATCGGACTCTGTGGCGAAGTTCTCGGAGATCCTGCGTCGAGCCCCCAAGCGTATCACAAGCTGGAAAGCTTCATGTGCACGGGCCGGTGCAAGGATGGCGCTGTCCATGGTAAAGGCACACTACGAGGATGCCGACATCGACACGGTAACCTCTCGCATTCCCGATGTAGATGACGAAGGCAAAGAGATAAATCACGAATCTATCTTGTCGTCACTCGCGGTTTATGACACCAGAGTTGCCGAGTTAGTCGACGTCAATGTTTTCGTGCCGATGAATACCATCGATGGCGGCAACCAAAGCTCCTCTGAGTCCCTTCACACTGCCGACTTCGAGGGTGACTTTCCTGCTGCCGATGATGTTGCTTCCAAGTGGCCTGCGCCAGAGGAATGAAAATAATTTGTAATATTTGTTTCCTCTGTGATATGTATGCGGAAAAAACTATGTATTAACTTAAGGAGGAAAACAATGATGTATGTCCTGCTACTTAAGAACTAGTTCTAGCATGTATATATTTTTAAGCAAGTGCTGGCTTATCCATTACTTTGGTTCTTATGCTTGACCTTTCGTGAGTCGGAAGACTCGTTGTCGGAACCATGCGCTCAGGCGATGATGCCCAATGGCATAGTCAATAACCTAAACACAAAATCGCCGACAATAAGTGCCGAAAGTCATTATTCCAGAATCCACATAAAAATGACAAAGAACGTGTAGACCAGAAAACTTAAGCTAACGCCCGTAGGCGGAATTTTCACAAGTGCAATCGCAAAGCTTGTGCATAAAGGTTTTATATGATCCAAAAATGAACACTAAAGGAGCTAAAAGACTCAGATATGAGTGAACCAGAGAGCTTTATTTCATTGAACATATAAAAGGTACACAATTAGATAAAAATGCTAAGTGTAAAAAGGACGTAGATGTGCTATGTTCCATGGCCGATCAAGCTCCGGGTAGTCATCATCCGGGTCACGTCGCTTACGTTTATGATCCTCGTTGGGTCTATACTTCAGTTCACGATTGTCAACGAGGTAGTAAGACCCATTGAGTAGCGCCTTGCTTATGATGAACGGTCCTTCCCATGGTGGGGATAATTTGTGTGACTTCTTCTGCTTAAGTCGGAGCACCAAATCCCCCTCTTTAAATGAGTGATGCCGAATGTGGCGACTATGGTAGCTGTGTAGCTTCTGCTGGTAGATGGCGGATGTTTGGCATGCCAAAACGCGCTCCTCCTCAAGAAGGTCCACATCTAGGCATCTGGATTCTTCAGCGTCATCTTCGTCGTAGGCGGCAATCCTTGGTGCATCGTGAAGTATGTCGGAAGGTAGGATGGCTTCTGCTCCATATACCATGAAGTAAGGGGTGTAGCCGGTGGATCTGTTGGGTGTAGTTCATAAACTTCACAGCACAGATGGCAATTCTTCCGCCTAGGCTCCAGCTGCTCTATGTAGCGGTGCCTCAAGACGTGGCTTTATTCCTTGCAGAATTAATCCATTGGCTCGCTCAACTTGACCATTGGATTGTGGATGTGCCACAAATGCAAGGTCAAGTCGGATGCCCTTTTCCCAACAGTAAGCCTCCACTCCTCCGAGTGACAAGTTGCTGCTGTTGTTGGTGATAATGCTATGTGGGAGACCAAATCTCACTACTAGATCCCGAACAAACCTAAGGGCAGTTGCCTCATCAAGCTTTCTAGTGGGTTTAGCTTCTATCCATTTAGTGAATTTATCAACTACTACTAGCAGATGCGTAAACCCACATGGTGCCATCTGTAACGGTCCCACCATGTATAGCCCCCAGACTGCAAACGGCCAAGTTATTGGTATTGTTCGCAATTCTTCAGCAGGAACATATGGTTGTCGGGCATAATACTGGCATTCCATGCATGTCTCAACCAGCTTGTCGGCGTCCGCCTTCGCGGTCAGCAAGTAGAATCCTTGCCAGAAGGCTTTCGCGACCAACGATCGAGGAGCGGCGTGATGCCCGCAATCTCCGAGATGGATTTCGCGTAGGATTTCAATACCTTCTAGCTGGGAAACACACTTTAGGTATACACCAGTAGTGCTCCTTTTGTAGAGTTGTCAATTGATTAGGGTATAGCCCTTTGCTTGCCGTACTATTTGTCGTCTTTCGACCTCGTCGTCGGGCAAAGTTCTGTGTTCGAGATATTCCATGAACGGTTTTGTCCAAGACGGAGGGACCTTTGCCACCATGTGGACAAAAGAGTCAACTCTATCCGGGTTGTCGATGTCGGGTCCCTTCACGGATGGTGTCCGCAGATGCTCTAGGAAAATTCCTCGATGAATTCGTTTAAGCCCTAATCCAAGCTTAGATAGCAGATCGGCCGCCTCGTTTTTCTCCCTAGGTACATACTTGACTTCGTAGCCCAAGAAGCACTTGTCTATCTCGTCCACTTCGTCGCGATATGCTGCCATCATAGGGCTCTGCGCATTCCAGGTGCCAGCCACTTGCTGGGAAACCAAGTCGGAATATCCACAGCAAACTATGCGCTTGATGCCAATATCCTTGGCTACGCGTAATCCTCAAATGAGTGCTTCATACTCCGCCATGTTGTTCGTAGCCTCGAAGTGGATCTACAGAACATAGTGTAGCTTGTCGCCAGTTGGTGACTGTAGCAATACACTAGCCCCCGAGCCATTGACCAGCTTTGATCCGTCAAAGTGCATCACCCAGTACTCTGGTTCCAGCAACAGAGTAGCATCTGGCATCTCCGTCCAATCTGCGATAAAATCCGCCAAGGCTTGTGACTTGATAGCGTCGCGTCTTTTGTAGGTGATATCGAAGGCAGCAAGTTCAATGCCCCACTTCGCGACGCTTCCCGTAGCGTCGTTGTTGTTGATAATGTCAGACAGTGGAGTCTTGCTCACCACTGTGATTGGGTGCTCCTGAAAGTAATGCCTTAGCTTCCGAGAAGCAAGGAATACTCCATAAGCTATCTTCTGGTAGTGCGGGTAACGCTGCTTGGACTCCATCAAGACCTCGCTTACATAGTAAACTGGTCGTTGCACTCCGTGCTCATAGCCTGGTTCCTTCCGCTCTACCACGACGACGATGCTGATTACCCGGTTGGTTGCCGCCATGTAAATTAACATGGGCTCTCCAGGCTCGGGTGCTGAAAGGATGGGCGCTGAGGAAAGAATCTCCTTGAGCTCCTTCAATGCTGCATCTGCTTCGTTGGTCCACGTAAATTTGTCTGTCTTCTTCAGCAACTTGTACAGCGGCAGGGCCTTCTCTCCAAGTCGGCTGACGAACCGACTAACTGCTGCAACACAACCTGTTAGTCGTTGAATGTCCTTTAGGCATGTCAGACGGTTTATGTTTAAAATGGCCTTTATTTTCTCCGGGTTGACCTCGATTCCACGCTGGGAAACGATGAAGCCCAACAATTTGCCGGCTGGAACCCCGAAGACGCACTTCTTAGGGTTAAGCATCATGTTATATTTCTGGAGATTGTCAAATGTTTCTTTTAAGTCGGAGATTAAGTCATTTCACTTTTTTAGACATCACCTCTATATCGTCCACATAGGCGTGAACGTTCCGACCAATTTAATCATGCAGGAAACGTTGCATTGTCCGCTGGTATGTAGCACCTGCATTTTTTAGCCCAAAGGGCATCGTAACATAGCAAAACATGCCTTATGGGGTAGTGAACGAAGTGGCTAATTGGTCTGACTTCCTCATCTTGATCTGGTGGTATCCTGAGTATGCATCAAGAAAACACAAAAGTTCTGAGCCAGCCATCGAGTCAATGACTTGGTCAATGCGAGGCAAAGCAAACGGATCTTTGGGGCATGCTTTGTTCAAGCCGGTGTAATCAACGCACATTCTTAATTCTTTGGTTCCCTTTTTGGGGACAAGTACATGATTGGCCACCCATTGGGTGTGAAGGACTTCTCAGATAAAACTAGCCTTATGTAACCTAGCTTTCTCTTTGCCTATGATGCGTCTCTTCTCATATACAAAGCGTCGTAGAGGTTGCTTCACTGGTTTGCATTTTGGATCAATGTTTAAGCTATGCTCGGCAAGTTCCCTAGGTACACCTTTCATGTCGGCAGGTTGCCAGGCAAAGATGTCCCTATTCTCATGGAGGAACTCGACGAGCGCGCTTTCCTATTTGGGATCCAGGTTCGTCCCAATGGCAGTGGTCTTGGAGGCATCGCCTACCACAAGTTCCACCGTCTTGGTCTCGATGGTGGCCTTGAATGCTGGAGTGGAGTCGGAGATTTGTTTCTTCGACGCGGGAATCTCTGAGTCATCGACCTTGCTCTGCATCTCTTTGAATTCTTCGCTGTAGAGGACAGCTTCCATGAAGGCTGCTTCATTAATCTCGTAGTCCCTTGCTTTGGTAAAGCTTCCGGATACGGTGATGACACCATTTGGTCCGGGTATCTTGAGTTTGTTGTAGACGAAGCATGGCTTGGCCATGAAGGTGTGGAATATGTCGCGGCCGAATATGACGTGGTACACGCTCTTGAAGGGGGCCACCTCAAAGGTCATGCGCTCTGGGCGGTAATTATTGACATCGCCAAAGGCAACCTCAAGTGTGATGCACCCAAGGGACCGAGCCTCCTGACCAGGAACTACGCCGTGGAAGGTGGTGTTGGTTCGCCTTAGGTTTGCCTCCGTCAAGTTCATCTTCTGTAGTGTATCCAGGTACATGATGTTGATGCTGCTTCCACTATCCACCATACACTTGGTGAACTCCACGCCGTCAATCAAGGGGTTGATGACCATGGCGTATTGGTTCTCCGTAGGGATTAGGTCTGGGTGATCCTTCCTATCCCAAGTAATTGGAACCTCCAACCAGCGCAGGTATTGGGGAACTGGGAGTAGAGTGGCCATTAGTATCCTCATAGAGGTCTTCTGTTGTCGGACGGTGGGGGTGCCAAGGAAAGTGTGGTAGACTGGCGCCTTCTTCACGAAGGTTTTTTTGCCTTTGTCATCGCTCTTGGCGGCGTGCTTGGGGTCAACATCCTCGTCCATGTCACTTGAATCCTTGGACTCCTCCTCCTTCTTCTTCCCCTTGCCCTTGCCTCACGGTCTGTTCTTCTGACTTTGCTTGTAGCCGGACTCCGGGTCCTCCTTGAGGTCGTTGACGAACTTGCAGTGTCGATTGGTATGGGTGGCCTTTCCATTGACATCGAGGTGTACGAGGCATGGATATCGCGGTACTCTTCGTAGGTTTGGGGAACACGGAGCGGTGCCGAGGTAGTTTCACTTCCTCGCTGCTGCCCACGACCAGCTCCCCGTCCTCGGCCATGTTGTCCGCCATCACCTCGTCCTGCAAAGGTCATGGCGACCATGTCGGGAGTTTGCTTTTCTTCTGGAGCAGTTGTCCGCTTTGTGCTGCTGTTCCTCTGGGCTTGAGTTGGAACGGATGTTGCCAGCAGAGAGCCGCGAGCATCACCGTCGGCAGTTGCGAACTCACTAGCCAACTGAATCATCTAGTTCAAGTCAAGCTGGTGATTGTCCTACAAGCGCTTCAGCTTATGTCGGAGCAACGTGCCCCTTTCCAACCCATCGATGAAGGCGGCCATGGCGGTCTGAGCATGCACTCCTGCGCAAGAATTCTTCATATCCAGCCAGCGGGAGAGGTAGGCGCGAGATGTCTCGTATTTCTCTTGCACGCACCGCTGTAGATCACCAACAGTGCAAGGACGTTTGTACGTACCCTCGAAGTTCTTGGTGAATGCTTCTTGCGTGTCCAACCAATTGCAGATGGATTTCTCTAGCAAATCATCAATCCATTGATGGGCTGTGCCCGCCAACATCAATGGGAGGTACTTGACGGCAACCTTGGGGTTACCCCCGGCAATCTCTACCGTGTTGCCATAGTCCTGCAACCATGTAGCTGGCTTAGCGGTGCCGTCATAGGGCTTGATGGTCTTGTCAATACGGAAACCTTTGGGGTAAGTTGCGGACCATATCGCAGGTCCAAAGCAACGTGGTCCTAGGTATGGTCCTTCCCGGGCCTCGTGAATCTTATCGATCCGCGAACGTGCATCGTACGGCTCCGGGTTTTTCTTCTTCTTGTCAACAGGTGATGGACTGCGTGAACGACGTGGGCCTCCTCTACCATGGTGACTGCTAGGTGGCTACGGAGGCGGAGGTGGCGGTGGGTTAGCTTTCTTGCTATTACCCTCCTGCAACGCCTCACGCTTGTCGCGATTGCTTGCCGGATGCGGAGGGTCATGGCGTGACCTGCTCTTGTGTCCCTGGTTGCGCTCGCCATCATGATGGGTCTGCTCCATGTTGTCGCAGATGACGATGCCGCTCTGCCTTGGCAGGGGCATATACGTATGATGGTGAGTCTTGGGGTCTTCGCGATGTCGGGGGGAGCGGGGCGGTGGCGATGGGCGACGAGGTCGGGCCTTTTCTCCGTGGTTGGAGGATATGGGGATAACATCCTTCCTATTGCACGCATCCCTCGTTCTTCGTTCTGATGAACCCGTCTAGGACCCGACATCAAGAGGAGATCTGTCCCTTGGTGGCTTATGCTGGCTAGACTGGCAAAACGCTGGGTCAGACTCAAGCCTCTGAGAGGTGGCCTTTTCCTGCTGTTTCACCGCCTTGGACACTAGGTCATAGACCTAGTCCACTGCCTCGGGCGATCTATCCTGCTCCAGAAGGGTCTTGGCGACGGCGAGGTTTAGGAGAGGAGTGGGCATCGCCTGCCTGCCTTCACTGTCAATGTATGGCTTGGCTTGTGCCGGCTTCGGGGGAGCCCATCCTAGGTTTCGCCGTACACCAGCATCATTGATGACGCGAGCCGGAGCTTTCTTGGCCTTCTGCTGCTGCTGCTACAGAGTCTTGTACTCGGCCTCCATTGCTCTAGCTTTCTCTATGGATTTCTGCGCGTTGACCAGATCTCGATCTAGCTTAGCGCCTTCTCCGCGATGGCATGCGCTTCCTCCAGCAACTGCTGGCGCTTCTCGTCAAGCTGGGTCACGTTCCGGATATGAGCTACGGTCAGTGGCTCGACGAGGAGATAGCAGTACATCACTCTATCAGCTGGAGTAACTTGGGAAGCAGCAGACGTAGATGCTAGAGGCGGCAAGTTTGCGGTGTTGTTGTTGCTCGTGCCGGTGCCGAGTTCCTACAGCTGTTGCACTGGATTAGGCGGAGGGGGCATGAACTTTGCGCAATCGATGTTGTCAGCAACAAGTGGTCCCTTCCTTTTGTCCAGAGCTGTAGGCAGAGCTCGTCCGAGTTGATCTTCATCCATCGTCGTCCCAATGTTGACGAACACCTCTCGAGACGTGACGGCGTTGTTGGCTTGCTCGTCACGTGTGTACTCCTCCTCCATCTCCTGCATGGTGGAGTCTAGTTCCTCTGGACTGAAATCTATCTCATATGAATCTGCACTGAAGTCGGCGTATAGCGCTTCAATCACAGAGTCGGAGGGTGCCAGGACTTCCTCGATGACGGGGGGTGGAGGTGCAACAGCAGCGACGACGACTAGAGGTGGTGGCGCAACTACGACGATGGCGGTCGGAGGCGGTGGTGGCGGTGGCTGAATCGGAGGGGCTCCGTCAATGAGCGCAAGCGCTGTTTGAGCTGCCGCTTCAGCCTCCGCGTAGTTGTTGATGGTGTTCACCATGCCTTCGAAGGTAAGACGTCCTGACGCCTGCTACCGTCTTAGAGAATGCCGGAAAAGCGTGCCATGGTCCAGTCCTTCCACAAAGTGATACATGGCAACATCATTGGGGTAGTGGGCCAGATCGGCTCGTATACGGAGCCACCTGGCAAGGTAATTGCAGGGGGTTTCGCCCTCTCTCTGAATGCAACACGCCAGATCTAAGATGGTAACCACGCCGACGAACTTGGATCTCTGCTATCCATACGCACGGGCGAAGCCGGCGGACTTGCAGCGATCTTCCACCGTTATATCCTGCACAAGGGCGGTTTGGGTGGGCCTTGAATTTTTCTGATCTTTGCCGGCAAACTCTAAAGAGATCCGGCATCGATCCTTTCGCGAACGTATCTTGCCCGTAGGCGGTCCGTGCGGGTCTTGATGCTCCTCCGACTCCCAGGGAACTAGTGCCCGAGTCGGTTTCGCCAATGAAGAGGTGGATGTCTCCGATAGGAACGATCGAACACCGCGTAGGGTTTGTCTTCGCTGGGATCCAGTACTCGTTGGAAGGGACAACCGGAACATTGCCGGAGAAGAGAACGCGACCGATGGCTACGGTTTCGCTGATTCTCGTGAAGATCTTGGTCCTCGCCCGCTGAAGAGCCTGAAGCGCCTCTTGCCCCACGGTGGGCGCCAACTATCGTGGTATTGCCGACGAGTACGCCATGGAGGGGTCCTCACAGTGCGTGTTTAAAGACACGGGGGAAGGCGGACGGTTGACGGGTACGAGGTAACACAGCTTACCCAGGTTCAGATCCCACGACGATGGCGGAATCCTACTCCTGCTATAATCACTATAAGGGCAATACGCCGAGTTACGGAGATAGGTTCGCTGTGCGAGGTTGTCTGAGATTGTCTGAAGTTGTGCCCTAAAGTCTCCCATAGACCCGATATAGTCGCCAGGTCCTAGGGTTAGAGGGAAAAGTCCTAGCCGGACTAGTTTTAGAGTCCTACACCGTCTATTACTAGTCTTGCGTGTCTTGTACTCGAAGGCTCCGGGTACGTCGGTGACTCCACCGTAGCCTTCCTTTATCCGGCATGGGCCTCCCTTCTAGATCCATCTAACTGGTCCGCCCAGCCGGCCATGGGCCATGCTACCAACTGTGGGCCACCCGGGTTATCCGGATAAGAGACATGCTATGAGGATACCCATATAGCATATCCCAAACACCACCTGGGTGGTGCATCCTTCAAATATGATATTTTGATAGCACCTGAACGATATACTTCCTTAATAACAAAAGGTCCTTCCCATTTTGAGAGTAGTTTTCCTTCAAAATATCTGAGACGAGACCTATACAAAAGAACTTTCTCACCAACATGGAACTCCCTTTTGAGAATTCTCCTATCACTACTAGGAAAACAGCTATAGGTAATCCACACTTCTGTGGCGCACTTGCTAGTAGTGCCCCACGGGTAAAATAGGCATGGCGCACTGCCCACAGGTGCCCTACGGCTAACTGCCATAAGCGTGGCGCACATGGGGGTGGTGCGCCACGGCTATGTGTGGGCCAGGACACAGGTGGCCGCAACACACATACCCGTAGCGCACTAGGTCAAGGTGCGCTACGGATGTGTCACTTAGCCTAGCGCACCTTGACCTAGTGCGCTACGTGCATGCGTGCTGCAGCAGCTGGGTCAACTTAGCCGTAGGGCACTCTACCCTAGTGCCCTACGGCTAAGTGGCCTGCACCAACTCCACCCCCCCCCCGGATCGCCTTTTTAGGTTTTGCAAAAAGTAAAAGAAAATGATAAACACTTCCAAAAATAAAATCATTTCATATTTAGGTAGGTAATGTGGTATAGTTTGTAGTAAAATTAACAAACAATAATTTCGACTTTATCTGTAAAAAAAAGTCATGGCACGGTAAAAAGGCCGTAACTTTTGCATACGATATCGAAAAAAATCGTATAATATACCAAAATGACGAGAACGAGATTCCGCATCTGCTCGCAACGATAGCGATTATTTAGATTTTCAAAATTCAAAAAGAGTAAAAAGTTACGGTCAAAAGACAGTTTTTTCCTGCAGAAAAAAAAGATGGCAACTTACCAATAGCGCACCACTACCTAGTGCGCTATGAGTAAGTTGGGCGGGATTCAAAATTTGAATCCCCACCCCGCCCACCTACCCCTTTTCTTTTCCCTCCCCTTCTCTCCTTTTCCTTTTCCTCCCTTCTCCTTTCCTTCTTCTTCTCCTCCTTCTCCTTCTCATTTTCCTCCTCCTCCTTCTCTTTCTCCTTCTCATTTTCCTCCTCCTCCTTCTCTTTCTCCTTCTCCTCCTCTTCCTCCTCCTTGCAGTGAAGATGGTGACGGCGGGCTCCTCCTTGCAGTTTCGACGACAAGGCGGCGGGCTCCTTCTTCTTCTCCTCCTCTTCCTCCTCCTCCTCGTAGTTTCGACGATAACGAGGCCTCCTCTTCTTCTTCTCCTCCTCTTCTTCTCCTCCTCTTCCTCCTCTTCTTATCCTCCTCATCCTTGCAGTTTCGACGACGATGAGGTGACGACGACGAGGCGACGACGACGACCTGCATCGACGAGCGACGGCACTGACGACGAGATCCAGATCTGCAGTTTTTTTTGAATTTTGAAATTTGTATCCGTGGAGCACAGCATGTAGTGTGCCACGATTATCGTTTCATACGCGTGGCACACAGCACATAGTGCGCAACGGTTATATTTTCATAGGCGTGGCGCACCACCTAATGCGCCACGGCTAACTTTTAGTCATAGCGCGAGGCTCGTGGCGCACTGCTAGTGCGCCACGGATGGCCTTTTCAGGTGCGCCACGAATGGCCTTTTTCCTAGTAGTGTATGATGCCATCTTTTTACTTTTTCCTTAAAGAGTATAGCATTTTCATAAGATTTACTTCTCCACTCATCTAAGGTACTCAAGTCAAGCAATCTTTTCTCACCAGCAAGTTTAAAATCTCTATTCAGTTCTTTCACTGCCCTATAAGCTTTGTGTTCTAATTCTAAAGGCAAGTGACAAGCTTTCCCATACACCATTTTGTAAGGAGACATCCCCATAAGATTTTTATAAGCTGTTCTATAAGCCCATAAAGCGTCATTCAACTTTTTAGCCCAATTTTTCCTAGATCTATTAACAGTCTTCTGCAATATAGATTTAATTTCCCTATTGGAAAGTTCCACTTGCCCACTGGTTTGGGGGTGATAAGCTGAAGCAATTATATGGTTAACATCATACTTAGCAAGAGTTTTCCTAAAACCACCATGAGTAAATTGAGAGCCTCCATCAGTCATGCGATATCTAGGCACACCAAACCTAGGAAAAATAACATCTTTAAGCATTTTTAGAGAGGTCTTACCATCAGCACTATTTGTAGGTATGGCCTCTACCCACTTTGTAACATAGTCAACAACAACAAGAATATGAGTATACCCTTTTGAAGGAGGAAAAGGACCCATTCAAATCCCCAACAATCAAAAGGTTCAATAACAAGAGAATAATTCATAGGAATTTCATTGCGTCTAGAAATGTTACCAACTCTTTGACATTCATCACATGATAAGAAAAACTTCCTTGCATCTTTGAGAAGGGTAGGCCAATAATATCCAAATTGTAAAACCTTTTGTGCAGTCCTATGACCAACATGATGTCCTCCATAGGCACTGCCATGACATTTACTCAATATCTCTTGTTGTTCAAATTCTGGAACACATCTTCGCATAATACCGTCTACTCCTTTATATAAGTGTGGGTCATCCCAAAAGTAATGCCTTAGATCATAAAAGAATTTTCTTCTTTGTTGAGTTGTAAAGGTTGGAGGCAAATACTTGGAAACAATAAAAGATAAACAAATATTAAATCCTAAGGGGATTTAAAAAGATAAACAAATATTAAATAAAATTATACAAATTGGAATCACCAATTTTGAATCTTTAAATAAAAAGATATGAATTTTCTAAGGCAAAGAAAGAAGGAAATAAATAAATAAGGAATATTTAAAAGCAAATAAAATCTTGGCCAAACAAATAATATGAAAGATTATTAATTAATAAAAAGAGTAAAGGATTATTTAAATAAAATCATAAGGATTTATTAATATTCAATTTTATTTAAATAAAGACAATTCCCAACTTAAATGAACATTAAATCATATTAAAGTATTTTAAATAATAATTCAAAATGAATTATTTTGCACTAAAGAATAATAAGACCTACTGAAAAAGGTTTGGTAAAAAAATTAGAATTCAAATAGAAGTTTGAAAATACTTAAAATCCTATTTAAATAATTACAAGTGTCTATTTAAATATATAATAAACCATGAATAAATAAAATTATTTATCCTAAAATGGACTTTAAAACACATTTAAAACAGTATAGAAAACTACTGAAAAGTTTGAAGAAGGTTTGGAAATAAATCTGAATTCAAATGAATATTGAATTTGAAAACAGAAAATCAAAACAGAAAAGGAAAAAGAATTAGAACAAAAAAATGAGTAGGACCCAGCCCAACTAACCCCAGGCCCAGACCAGCCCAGCGAGCCCACCTCACACTCTCTCGCGAAACGTTTTCCACCCAGCAACACACCCACTCAGTCACCGATGCCTGGCCCCCTCGCGCACTCCCTCTCTCTCTCTCTCGTTGTCAGCGTGACCCCACCTGCCAGTTCTTCTTCTTCACCCGCGTCGACCGTTTTTCCCCACACGTCATCGTTCCTGCCTTGAATCCGTGGCGTAAATTCGAGTCAATGCACGGTTAATCCTCGCCAGCGATGAAGCCCCCTTAAACGCCCACGCCCCCTCTTCATTTTCTCCCAGACGTCGTCCACTCTCTGCCACCGGGCTGTCCCAATTGGCCGCTGCAAACCTTCTGCTCCGACGAGCCTTTCTGGCGAAATCTGGCGTCGTCCGATCTCCCCTTGCCTCCCAATACACATGAGCCTTCTCCCCATCTTCTTGTGCTTCTCCCAGTACCACTCACACGCTCGCGCGCACTTCAGAACGTCGGCAAGGACCACCTCCGAACGCCGCCGTCGTCTTCCACCTCTCCGGCGACCCCTCCCCGTAAGAACAAGCTGCCACCTCCTCTCTGGTTACTAGCCACGCGTTCAGAATCTTTGCGCGCATCTAACTGCGTCGTTCTTTTTCCTTGGCATGGCCTACAACTTCGCCTCTGACAATGACCAGACGAACCCGATGCCGCCACGAACTCGGGTGAGCAATAGCCACTGCTCCCGTGTGCCCCTCGAGTAGCTGAGGCCACCTTGAGCTTCACTACAATCATGCGAGCACGGTAAGCATCTCCATTCCTTCTCTCGCTTCCTAGTTCATCGGCAGCATCACTGACAGAGTCGCGCCGCCGCGCGCCACCGTCGAGCGCCGCCAGTTCCTGGTCGAGCTGTTGTGAGCCATTGGGTTTAGATCCAAGCGTCATGATAGATTCACTTAGCAAACAGGAACGAAGTGTTCTGCACCGTGCGATTAAGTTAGATCTGACTGCATGTGTAGCTCGATCCACCCGAAGCGGTATGGACCAATAAAATTAAGACGCGTGGCACTGACTTCGATTTAAAAACAGAATTAGATCTATTAGATGATAGAATTTGTAAAATTCATAACTTTTAATCCACACGTCCAAATTTTGTAAATTTTATATCATTGGAATCAGGAAAACAAAACCTTTCCAACCATGAACTTTGTTTAGTATTTTGCTTCTGTAAAATTGGTTGTTTATGCAGAAACATATTTAGGCTTATTTTAAGTATAAAATTTATTCTAAAAATGTTTTTAGGGTAAAATATTTTGTAAATGGATTGTTTTGAACCTACTGACCATAGAAACCAACTTTTAGATTTAAAAGTATATTTGGTGACACTTGGGAAATAAATCTTTGAATAAAAACATTTCTAGATAAATAAAAATATTGATCTAGGTTTAAAAATGCTTTTTGACTAAAACCTTTGGAAAGTGGTTTGATTTAAACTCTCTGACCCTAAACACCAAGTTTTAGGATTTAAAAATATATTGGATGAACCATAGTAAATTATCACTTTGCTAAAAGAATTTCTAGCAAATAAAAATATTGTTTTGATTTGAAAATGGAATTTAGGTGAAACCTTTTGCAAATGGATTAATATTAAACCCTTTAACCATAAAGACTAACATTTGTGCTCAAGAATATATTTGGCTAAAAACTACAAAATATTACTTTGGTTTAAATCACTTCTAGCAAAACAAAATGATTTAAATGGCCATTTTCACCAACTTGAATTTAAATGGTTTTACCACTTTGGTAAATGACCAATAGGAGCTTTAAAATGATTAGATCCTAATAGAAACCACTTTTCCAAATAAAACCATCTTTTGCATGCTTGCATGCATTACTTGATGTTATTGTTTTATGTGGTGAATTGTTTGAATGTTAGTTTGAATATGTGCTTGCTTGATTGAATTGTAGTAAAATTTGAAGAGTGTGATTGTTGCAAGATCAAGGAATGACCCAATATTCTCTACTAAAAAGGCAAGCGACACTATTATCCATGTCCTACTATTTTCACTACACTTGGTGGTATTTTTGTAGTATGCATGATAGGGCTACTATATTACTATGCTATGCTATGTCCTATTGGGAAATCCATCTTCCTTAGTGAAAACCTCATAGTAGTAGTATGCTTAGCCATGCTATAGACTTGGGATGGAATACATGATATGATTATATTAAGTGTTGGAAAAATATATGTTTTATATAATAAAACAAGTACTCAATGAACCACCTGGGTGGAAAGAGGATACTCAATTTTTGGACAAGGTGGAAACAAAGAGAACCATGTTTATATGGCTATCTTTTTGTATGTGCACTAGAAGAAAACCACCCAGGGACTTAGAGATTGAACAAGTTTCTCGTACAGTGGCTTCCGTGTACAGCCACATGCTAAATGGGCTCTGGCTTAGTCAACTACATAGTGGAAGACCCTTGCATTGGCATCTTCAGGTTAACTAGAATCGTGTATTGGAAATATATCCTTACATTGGTGCCTGGTAGACAAGCTAGCATTGTGTATTGGGAGGACTTCTATGGAAAGACTTTGTCACATTCTTGATCCATCGATACTCCATTTGGTGTGTACTTATCCAGTGGCCACTGGTGGCGTCAAGACGAGATTGGGTCATGTGGGTAAAGTGTACAACTTCTGCAGAAGATCAAATTCTAAGTACTTAGCCGTGTCCCCGGTTATGGACAACTCTGAGCAACTAAGGCCTGAAGCTATGGAAGATCTCGACATTCCAATTTCTCAAAGTAAAACTTGATGGTGTCAACAAGGGATTAGAAGCACTTGGAGTTTTCCAAGGAGTTCAGAAAGATTGTCAAAAGATCAAAACTATTTTGAAAAGATAGGATAAAACTATATTGCTCTCTGCAAAAGAGCCTAAACCCTACTTAGCTAAATATGCATATATTTATTTCTACATAGTAGTGAAACTTGCCAATACAATTCAAATGTATTGACCCTTATGGATGCAACTTATTATGTTGCAGGTTTGTTTGATGTTAGTGAAGTGTGTTGATTAGGATTACAAGTCTACAACCAACATGATTTCCTGTGGCACTTTGAAGATGAAGGACTCCATGCTATATAGATATTTCTGCTGTATTGTAATGAGATAGCCAAATGAGCTATGTAAGATGTAATAAATTATTTTATTCCTGGTTATAAAGTTGTACTATGACCTTTGTTTCTTGATATTACATATAAACTATGGATGCTAGCTATTGATCCAGAGACTAGCATTGTAAACACAGGGATCTCTACCTTATTAAAGGATGGGACCTCTACAATATAATTTGCAAGCATTTAACTTTCATGGACAGGTCACAATGGTTCGGTATTATTAAGCGCAAGGAATAAAGTGTGCCATCAAGTTCGTGAGAGCTTTACTAACTAACTTTCTTAAAACAGACAAACATTTTAATTTGAAAGAAAACACTGCATATAGAATATGCACTGAAATAGCAAATGATGCTAATAGGTAGGTATGGTGGACACTGTTGGCAATATTGGTTTTGGGGAGTTGGAAGCACAGGTAGAGTTCATACTCAGTGCAAGTGAAGGCTAGCAATAGAGAGGGAGCGACAAACGAGAGAACAATAACTATCATAATCATGCTTGCAACAAAACATGACTAATTATGGCATGAAAGTGATACAAGAACTCTGAGGCAAAATAAATCATCGACGCTTACTGACTATTGATTAGTCATATGCATGTGTGAGCATGTGCCAAGTCGATTCATATGAACAGTCAGAGGAGGATACCACAATATCATACCAAAGTATGAATAAAACAATGCAAGCAAACATTCATATGACATGCTACAAACTATTAGCAAGCTGGAGCTAATCACAAGCAAGCAAGAACTACTAAGCATCCATAATGGCATGCACCTTACAGAAACAGGCTAAGCATGCACACAATGATGAGTATATGTACAAAAATGAGTTCGTTATCAGCCTCTTACCACACCTCAAGTTGTCTTAATCTTCATTATTGCCCTTCACTTTTGTGACTTGAATAATAACATGAAACCAAACTCCACTGAGGATGGCTGAACCCTGCAAAGAACTCACAAAACCAAAGAAGAACAACAAATATTTTTGGTGTTTTTGATTTTTTAGAAAAAAACAAACAAACAAAAACAAAGAAAAACCAAACAAAGAAAGAGCAAACCAAACAAAGCAAAATCTGTTTGGATTTTATTTTAAGGCAAACCAAAGAAAAGAAACAAACCAAGAGAAACAACAAAAATATTTTTTTTTGTATTTTTGTGTTTTTGAGAAAGAAGCAACAAGAACCAAAAAGAAAGCGAAACAATGGATATACAAAGAACCGACCGAACATGATATATATATGAGTGTGATGTCGGTATACCTCCCCCCAAGCTTAGGCTTTTGGCCTAAGTGGGGCTCAATAGCGCGGGTAGTAACTCCAAGCTGGTGGGTCATCATAGGAATGATCGTAGTCAGGCGCTTGTGATGAAGAAGAAGACGTGCCCCAATCATAAGAAGGCTGCTGGTATGAAGACTCTCCCAAATTGGAGGGATGAACCGAATAAACTTTGGCACCCTCTCCAACATTATCCTCTTGCTGGGAGAGCTCCACCACATATGTGTCAAACTCTTCCTCCGTGAGCGACCATCCTTGCCTGTTATCAAAATTAAACAAAGCAGGTGCAGGCAAATAAACTATTTTCTCAGTCCTACCCTTTCTCCGACCTTGCTGGGCAAAAGATAATTCAAACTGTAAACTTATCACATTATCCCCCAAGGAAACAAAACCATGCTGAATCATGGATTCAAGATCAAGCCTCTCCAGCAGGAACTAATAATCTGAATAGTGAGGCTCTAAACCATGGAAAGCTAGCAACCTAGAAGCAATGAGACCTCCACAAATTCCACCCTTCTCGCGGTTGGTGGTGAGACGGTGAGATATCAGAGCACCCATGATATAAGATCTATTCCTATTCAAAGCAGCTGCGATAAAAGCTAGATCAAAAGAAGATAACTTTCTAGCAAGAACACACTTGGTAATGAAATAGGCAAAATATCTAATGGCTGGGAACTGAATGTTCCGAATTTTACCACTTTCCTTTGAGAAGTCGAAACCTTGGCAGATCTCAGCATACAAATCCATAAGTGACTTGGGCCTCTCCTTGATCTTCTCACAAGATCCCCTCTGAGGTACTCTAATTACTGCACAGAAATCAGCAAAAGGCAGGTCGACAGATATATTATATATTTTGTAATGGACCATGGGGTTAGAAATAGACCAAGTGAACCGAAAATCTTGCACAAAAGCCATGGTTAGCTTAACATATTGGAATGGTTCACCTTCAATAAAGTGTTCCAACCCTGCATTTGTAACCATAGTTTGGAAATCTTGGAGGATCCCAGCAGTTCTCATAAATTTGTGGCATGGATAAACGGAAGGGAAGACTCCTTCCTCAGGATGAACCTTCATTGGCTCAGGCACCATCAAATCATATTGGTTCAGTGGATGAGCACTCATATTCCTTACTGAAATTTTTAGACAACCATCAAACCAAGTGATTTCTAAGTTGATGAATGATGAGCAACTACTTTAGGAACTTGCTAGAGGGCTACACATGCATCAAAATAAAGTTTCTAAACATAGAACAAGCATGCAAGCTCAAACATCCTGACACCTATAGCAGCAAAATACTCAAGACACAATCTACCAAACACAAATCTAATTGGACAAGTGGAAGAGGCACATACCAAGGAGCAATCCCTCCAAAAATCAGCCACAAAGAAGGGTTGAGCAAGGAGATCGAAAATCGCGAGCAAGAACAGCAAGAACTCGAGCTAGAGAAATTTTCCAGTGTTTTTTGGGAGAGAGAAAGAAGGTGGCTTTGAGGAGGCAGCCTGGAGGGCCCCAGGTGGGCTAGACCCCCCTAGGCGCCGCGCACAGGTAGGCCACGCCTACCATGGGTGTGGTGGCCTGGGGTGGCCCCTGGGTCACTTCAGGTGTCCCTCTGCCCCTTTTTCGAGAAAAATTTATTTTAAATTTTCTGGGATTTTTCAGGAAACTTTATTTTTGGGCAATTTTCAGGGGATGAAAATTGATTTTCTCGCAGAAACAGTTTTTTCAGAAGAAGCAAAAGCAAACCACAAGCCAAACTACAGGAGCTTTAAGAAACTCTAACAAACAAACAACTAACAAAACCAAAGCTAGCAAAATAAAGGCAAATACTAGTGTCGTAGGAATGACCACGGCAGATGCTGCAGTCAGCAGCAAGTAGTAGAACATGGGGCAAGGGCGGGCAGCCATCTGCGGTGCGAGATGAGGAAGGAGACACGGGGTTTTACCCAGGTTCGCCCCCCCCGGAGGGTAAAGACCAACTCCTGCTAGATTGTATTATGATGGAAGTACAATGGGGCGAACTCGACGGCTAGGCGGCGAGTCTCTTGGGTGGATGATGGAACGTATCCTCTACACGCCCTGTAGGGAGGTTTATATAGACTCACCCTCCTAGGGTTTACATATCTCAACCGAATCAGTTAAGGTTTCGGCACTTGTTTAACCTAATCTGACTGGGCCTATCTACTCTCTTTGGCCTTCAGCTTCCAGTCGCTTGGATCCACGTCAGGTCTTGATCCAGTCGCCGTCCTGCAGGCCCACTCGCCAGTTCCTGGGCCAGTCGGAAACGTCCTGCTGGGTATACCCCGGTAGACATATCCCCATCAGTAGTCCCCGAGGCCGTCGTCGATTGGGCGCAGGTGTTCGTTAGCAGTCGGAGTAAACGGGTCCAATGCGGACGCCCAGTCGAATCGGTGGCAGGCTCCCGAATAAAGGAAAAAACTAATTATTCTGGTCGCAATGACAGTGGTTAATCTGGTCGCAACTCGGCGAACGGGTCGGCGAAATATTTAGTCACTGTTGTAGTGATTGGGTCGGCGAGTCGAATGGATGAAGTTGGACCGTCAGACGTAGTCAAAACTAGCCGTTGGGGTAATCCAACGGTAACTTTGGCGTAATCACCGCGTAGCAACGGCTCCCGGAATTGGCGGGTAACAACCTCTATATAAAGGAAATGGTAGGCGATCGGGGAACCACTCTTTCATCATTTCCTCCGATTTCGACCATCTCCGTTTTCCTCCGCATCACGATCCAATCGATCCAACATCCTCCGACCTACACGAACCTTTCCGCCAATGGCCCCCTCCACCGAACCATGGGGCAGGTCCAAGTGCACAAGAGCGCTACTAGCATCCTTTGAGGAGGCCGGGATCCTGCGCGCCGGCAGGTGGCGCATCCCCGCGGCTGGAGAGGTGACTCCGGATCCGCGCGAGGGAGAATTTGTTTGCTTCACCAGCCATCTGGAACGGGGGCTCGGGTTCCCCACGTCTCTCTTCTTCCGGCGCTTTTGCGCTTTCTACGGGATCCAGCCGTCGGACCTGGGCCCGCACAGCATCGAGCATCTCGCCATTTTCGTGGCGTTATGCGAGTGCTATCTGGGCTGCAGGCCCTACTTCCCCCTATGGCAAGATCTGTTCCACGGGAGGATCAGTCGCGAAGAATCAGGCGGCCCAATGCTTGCTGCGGGTGGCCTGACGTTTCAGCTGAAGTCGAAGGCCTCCTTCTTTGACCTGATGCTGCCTGCCAAGGCGGCGAGCGAGTGGAAGAAGTCCTGGTTTTACGTCACCGAGGCAACTCCAGACGGCGAGGTAGCGATCCCCAAGTACTCCGCCAACCGGCTCGAACCGCGCCGACTCCAGGTCGGCAAGCTCCCAGTGGACCAAAGGATGGTCGTGGACGAGATACTTCAAACCATCAGTGGCCTGAAGAAGAAAGGCCTTCAAACCATCAATCTTTACAACTGTTGGCTCGGACAGCGACTCGTTCCCCTGGCCTGCCGCGAGCACTACATGTATGAGTACACGAGCAGGGAGGACTCGACGAAATCCTGCCTCGCCGAGTGGAAACTTGAGTACTACGTCCTAGCGCTGAAGGAGATCACCCAAGCAGCGTACCTGGACGTGAAGGCTGGGGTCGCCCCCTACACCGCGAAGCATCCAGCCCCGACGCTAAGTCACTGTTTACCATTCGCAGTCGCAGTTGATGTTGTCGCGGTTATATTGATATTGTCGCGTGCCTACTGCAGTTATTTCAAGTGGTGGAAGGGTGGCTTCCACCCGCGGACGACGAGAACTCGAGCTCGTCCGTCCAGGACGAGGGAGAGTCGCCTCCTGCCAAGGGCGGCGTCAGGAGCGACACGAGTGATGACGACGACGAGCCCAGGGAAGAAGCCGCCCCGATGGTTCGCAAAACTCGTGGTCAACATCAGCGCGAGCTCGAGGCGAGTAGAAGCCTCGACCGTCACGACGATGATGATGACGACGAGCTTCCCGGGCACACCTCGCGTCGTGAGGCTACACCGTCAAATAAGAAGAAGAAGAAGAAGAAGAAGGAAGCGAAGGCCCCACCAAAGAGGAAGACGAAGCCGGCGAAACAGGCATCTCTGCCTCGTTCGGCGAGTAGTTCCGACGCTACCAGCCTGGCCAGGGATGAAGCACCGCAGACGACAGCAGCACCGGATGCCACTGCCGCCCTGAGTGAGGTACCTCTGGCCTCGCTCCCCCCCCCCATTCGCCCCAGTCTCTGGGTTGGGGGCTGCTCCAGCCGCGGCAGCTTCGCCTCCCAGGAGGGCTCCTGCCGAAGTCGTTTCGGAGGCTCCTGTCACGGCCTCGTCGATGAAGAGGCCTTCCGTGTCTTGGGCTCATGATGTTTTGGAGATGGGCCTCAGTTGGAAACTGGGCCCCGAACTGGAGAAGCTGGCCAGCATCCGCACGGGGCAGCGGTTCATACCAGTCGCCAAGTGAGTTTTGTTCACCTGCCTTGCCTTTCGTTGTACTCGGACCATTTTGCTCATGTAATCAATTCGCAGGACTGGAGTTAAAAAGATAGGCCACCCGTCCGTGGCCAAAGTTCCGCCAGTCGTCGCCGAGGAGGACCCTCTCGGAAGAGGAAGGCTGATGAAGTTGCTGCCCCCACAGACAGTGCCAAGAAGGCCAAGGGCGAGGATGTCGTCACGGTGTCTGACGACATGACGGCTGCTCCGAGTGGTCATGCGACGGAGGCGGCCTTGAAGATCAAGGAGGGTGCCTCCTCACCTGGGGTGGCCGAGCCGGCTTCTCTTGGTGCTGGCGCATCCACCGCGACCTTCCCCCACTTCATGGCCAGAGCGGCTACGGCGAGTGGTACCACGCCATCGAGCCGCGTACCTGGGGTCGCCGAAACGGAGATCGAGCAGCGTTGCGGGCACACTCCAGCTCTTCTCGCATCCGTGGACGCGCTACAGCTCCATGGCATGCTTGGCGCAGCCATCCAGGTATGTCCAGACCCCGAGGATCGGGCCACTGAATTTCAGTGGTCAGATTCTTTTGGTGTTTTGTTTTTATTTCTAGCACCCAGTCCCCGAGTGCGCAATCGCTGAATTTCAGCGGGTGGCCACTTAGGATTTTTGATCTCCAGTCCCCGAGTGTCCAGTCGCTGAATTTCAGTGGGTGGGCACTTAGGATTTTTGATCTCCAGTCCCCGAGTGTCCAGTCGCTGAATTTCAGCGGGTGGGCACTTAGGATTCCGTTGTTGTTAACTGTTTGACTTGTGCACAGGGCTTGCAGCGTGAGTCAGCCGGTCGTCTTGCTGCGAAGTGTCACGCGGAGAAGGAACTTGTTGCCGTCCAAGAGGCGAACAAGGGACTCCAGGCTATTGCTGCGAAGGCAGAGGAGGTCCGCCAGGGCCTTGTCCCGGCGAGTGAACTGACGGCGGCTCAATCTGCGTTGAGTTCGGCTGAGAAGCGGATCGCCGACCTTGAGCGCGAGCTTAAGGAAGCGAAGGAGGAGGCGAGTTCAGCGGATGGGCGAGCCAAGGCTGCTGTTACGGCCGCCGCTGAAGAGCGTAAGGTCTCTGACGCCCTCGTTGCTGGGCTACAAGACGACTGCTCCTCTCTTCAAAGCTTCATCACGGGTCTTTGCCGTCCTTTGATTGGTAAGTGTGCTTGCCTCTGCCTGTAATAGCTGCTTTGCGTGATCTTTGTTGTATTCACTGCCACCCTTTGTCCACAGGTCGGATTATAGACAGCTCGGAAGAGGCGTAGTCATACGACGCGCGACAGTGTGTGGCCACTTTGGTCGACTCGGCCACGTTGTCCGCGGCTTGCATTCGGGCGTATCTCCAGGAGATGTCGCCCACGGAAGTGATTCCCAGCGGCCTCGTCGAAGTGTGGCGGTATCTGGAGAAGGCGCCGTCAGTCGTCGAGTTCATGACGCGGTCAGCGTTCCGGCGCGGGGCGGCGATGGCGCTTAGCCTTGGGCTCGCCCACTTCCCGGAGAATTTCGATCTGGACGACGTGACGAGTGGCTACCCCTCGTCGACGGGGTCGGTGGAGATTGTCGAGGTGCTGAAGCTGACAGACCGTGCCGCGGTATACTCCGATAGTGTCTGGGCGATCGGCGACCTCCTTCCCTATCAGGAGACGACCGTCGCGCCCAACGATCCCGAGCCGCCGCACCAGGACTTCAAGATCGAGCAGCCCTTCCGTGCGGCGATGGCGGGTGAGCTGATGACGTACCCGTCGAACCCGTACACTCCCTTCATTCGCAACCGCAAGGGTGGCGGCGAGTCGACATCGAAGCCTGCGAAATAAAACATTGTGCTCTGGGGCGTTAGTAGCAGTTCGGCCATTGGGTGTAACTTGTATTTTGTAACAACTTTGGTCTGCTATAATGGGATTTCGCGTTATTTTGTGAGTTGTCTTGCGATTGTGATTGATGATTGAACGAGTCCCCGAGCGCGTCCGCCCTTTTTATGGGGTTTTCCTCGTTTGTTATGTGTTTGTGGTTTCGAGCGTTTTGTCGGTTGTTTTGTTATTGAGGTCGACTCGCCCGAGCTTGGAAAGCCAGTCGCAGGGCGACTCCCATGAGTGCTCTTTACTTCACCGTTTTCCCTTGCGCGAACGAGGTCGGGTAGCCGAGTCCCCGAGCGTGGTACTTGGTGGTTCTAGTCGCGACTCTAGGGTGGGTGAGGACTGGGCGCGTCAGAGTGAGCGCATCACTCCTGCCTGGCCCGTCGGGTCAGTCGCATGGCGAGTCCTGGGCACGCTCTCGTACTTGGCGTTTTTCCCTAGCCGCTCGTGCTTAACTGGTCGTCAGTCCCCGAGCGTGGTACTTGGCCGTTCAAGTCGTTGTGTCGAGGATGCGGAGGATCGTGGTCGCTGTGAGGAGCGAAGGCAGTTGTCTTGGCTCGTTAAGCCAGGCGAGCTAGGCGAGTCCAATGGGGCTCCGGGTAGGCGTTTTCGTGGACGTGGCGAGTCCTGGGGTAACCCAGTGCCCTCGTAACGCACTACTTGGCTGTGTCGGTCGCTGAACCAGAGGTTGACTTCTGCAGTTAGCTTGACACTTGTTATTACGAGTGCGAGTGGCACAAGACACGGAGAGTAGACGCAATTTGCTGTAACCGATATGTTTTATTTCATAGCTAGTGGAGGGTACATGTATGGAGTTCTAGGAGTAGAACTTCCGTAGGAGGTTTACATTCCACGGTCGCTTGACGTTGAGTTTCCTGTCTCCGCGGACGTCGGTGAGGTAGTAGGCGTCGTTGTCGAGTACTCGCCCGATGGAGAATGGTCCCTCCCACGGGGGGGAGAGCTTGTGCATGCCCTTCTTGTCCTGGATGAGGCGTAGCACCAGGTCGCCTTCCTGGAAGGTGCGAGTCCTCACCCGCCGGCTATGGTAGTGGCGGAGGCCTTGCTGGTAGATGGCAGTGCGGGAGCGAGCTAGGTCGCGTGCCTTGTCGAGTTGATCGACTCCATCCTGGCGTGCGAGTTCGTTCGCAGCCTCCGTGTAGTGGACGACCCTTGGCGAGTCGTGCTCTAGGTCGGTGGGCATGACTGCCTCGGTGCCATACACCATGAAGAAGGGGGTGAACCCTGTCGACCTGTTGACCTATTGACCGAGGTGCGAATGCCCCAGATGACGGAGGGTAGCTCCTCGACCTAGCACCCGTCGGTGCGCTCGAGTGGTACTTGGATCCGTGGCTTCAGGCCATGGAGGATGCTCTGGTTGGCCCGTTCCACCTGGCCGTTGGACTCCGGGTGGGCGACTGAGGCGAGGTCGAGTCGGATGTGGTGTTCCTCACAGAACTCGGCCATGGCTCCTTTGGCGAAGTTGGTGTCGTTGTCCGTGATGATGCTGTTAGGGAACCCGTATCAATATATGAGCTCGCGTAGGAACTTGGTGGCGGTCTTCCCGTCGCATTTCCGGATTGGCTTGGCCTCCACCCACTTTGTGAATTTGTCGACCGCGACCAGGAGGTGGGTGAAGCCGGAGGTGATGGGGATTGTCTTGAGCGCTGAGCTCGGCACGTGTGTCTGGTTGGCATACTTCTGGCACCCGGCGCACCGCTGGACAATGTCGACGGCGTCTGCGTGTGCGGTGGGCCAGTAGAAGCTGTGCCGCATAGCCTTTGCGACCAGAGAGAGGGCGCCGGCATGGTGGCCGCAGTCGCCGGAGTGGATGTCGTGGAGGATTTTGCGTCCTTCGACGGGTTAGACGCAGCGTTGGAACACCCCGGTCACGCTGCGCTTGTGGAGCTCGCCGTCGATGATGACGAAGGATTTGCAGCGACGTGCTATCATCCGGGCGTCTGTTTCGTCTGCTGGCAAGGTGCCTCCCTCCAGGTAGGCGATGTACGGCGTAGTCCAGTCTTCTGGCTCGGCGATGAGTGCGACCAGGGCTGCCTCTGGTTGCAGCGGGACTCCGATGTCGATCTCCCTTGGGGGAGAGACGGAAGGCTTGGTGATGGTGTCGAGGAAAACGCCGACGGGTGGTGCAAGTTGAGCCGAGCCGATACGAGAGAGTGCGTCGGCCTCCTCGTTCTTCCGCTTGTCGATCCACTCGACGGAATAGCCTGCGAAGTGTCCGCCCAGCTTGTCCACTTCTTGGCGGTATGCCGCCATGGTGGGGGAGACGGCGTTGCAGGTACCAGCGACCTGCCCATCGACCGGTTGACATTCATCTCCTTGGCGGCTCGCATGCCATGGAGTAGTGCCTCATACTCGGCCATGTTGTTGGTGCAGGGGGTGAAGTCGAGGCAGAGGACGTAGCGGAGCATGTCGCCCTTCGGGGAAGTCAGGACGATCCCTGCTCCTGCGCCGTCTGCATTCTTGGAGCCGTCGAAGTGCAGGCTCCAATAGTGGAGGTACGGCAGCTTTTTCGGCTGCTGGGCCTCTTCCCAGTCGGCGATGAAGTCCGCAAGAGCCTGCGACTTGATCTCTTTGCGTGGCTCATACTTGATGTTGTGGACGCCAATTTTGACGGCCCACTTGGCGACTCGCCCGGTCGCCTCACGGTTGTGGATGATGTCCTGCAACGGTGCTGAGGAGACGACCGTGATCGGGTGTTCCTGGAAGTAGTGCGGCAGTCGCCGCTGTGCTCTGAAGACCGCGTATACCAGTTTCTGGTATTGCGGGTATCGCTGGCGCGACTCGGTGAGGACCTCGCTGATATAGTACACCGGTCGCTGTACTGGGCGCTCCTTTCCTTCCTCTGGCCGCTCGACGACCATGACGACGCTGACGACGCGCTCGGAAGCCGCGACGTAGACCAGCATGGGTTCTTTGTCGATGGGGGCGGCGACTAGCGGTGCTGCGAGTAGCACCTTCTTGAGGTCGCGGAGTGCGTCGTCCGCCTCCTTGTCCCACTGGAAGGTGGGGTTCTTGCGCATCAGGCGGTATAGGGGCATCGCCTTTTTGCCCAATCGGGGGATGAAGCAACTGAGAGCCGCGACTCGCCCGGCCAACTTCTGGATGTCACGCAGGCACTCGGGTTTGCCGAGTCGAGCGATCGTGTCGATCTTGGTGGGGTTCGCCTCGATCCCGCGCTTGGAGACGACGTAGCCCAGTAGTTGCCCTGCTGGTACACCGAACGTGCATTTGCCTGGGTTTAGCTTTATCTTGTATTTCCGCAGGTTGGCGAATGTTTCCGCCAGGTCGGCGAGTAGGTCGCTCTGGCGAGCGGACTTCACTACCACGTCGTCGATGTAGACGTGGATATTGCGGCCAATTTGGCTTGCAAGGCATTCCTGCATGCACCGCTGGTAGGTCGCCCCGGCGTTCTTGAGGCCGAAGGTCATGGCGGTGTAGCATAAGGCTCCGAATGGCGTGATAAACTCTGTCTTTTCCTCGTCCTCGACAGCCATTTTGATCTGGTTGTACCCAGAGTAGGCGTCGAGGAAACACAGCGACTCCGAGCCCGCGGTGGAATCGATTATTTGGTCGATCCACGGGAGGACGAATTGCTCCTTCGGGCAGGCGCTGTTTAAGTTTGTGTAGTCGATACACATCCTCCAGGTCCCATTTTTCTTCTCGACCAGGATTGGGTTTGCCAGCCACTTGGAGTATTTGATTGGCCGGATGAATCCTGCAGCGAGTAGATGGTACACCTCCTCGGCGATGGCTCGGTGGCGCTCTTCATTGAAGGGCCGTAGCGACTGCTTGACAGGTCGCACTTTGGGGTCGGTGTTGAGTTTGTGCTCAGCAAGTTCCCTAGGGACACCAGGCATGTCAGAGGGCTTCCATGCAAAGATGTCCCTGTTCTCACGGAGGAACTCGATGAGCGCGCCTTCCTATGCTGGGCTCATGCCCGTCCCGATCATCACCGTTTGGCTTGAGACGCCTGGGACCAGCTCGACGGTGCAGGTGTGTGCCGTTGCCTCAAAGGCTGAGGTGTTGCCGCCTTCCGAGTTGGGCTTCTTGAGTATAGTGGGGTCATCGTTGTTGACCCCGCTCGCGTACTTGGCGAGCTCGTCGGCGTGGTTGGCCTCAGCCGCGATGACGGCGTCAGCGAGTTCGGGTCCTTTGGCCTCGCACTCGGCGGCCATGTCGGGGTCGCCATGTATGGTGATGACGCCACGCGGTCCGGGGAGCTTCATCGCGTTGTACGCGTAGTGGGGCACCGCCATGAACTTGGCGGACGCATGGCGCCCCAGGACGCAGTGGTAGGGGCTGACGAAGGGCACCATCTCAAAGACGATTCGCTCGGTGCGGAAGTTTGCTGGTGTGCCGAAGGTGACTGGCAGCATGACCTTGCCGATCGGGTACGCGTTCCGACCGGGGACGATGCCGTGGAACGTGGTATAGGTCGTCTCGACCATCGACTGTGAGAGCCGAAGTCGCCTAAAGGTGTCCAGGTACAGGATGTTGATGGAGCTGCTGCCGTCCATCAATGTCTTGGGGAGCCAGTAGTCTCCCACCTTGGGCTTGACCACCACGGCGACTCGGCCTGGGTACTCGATGCATGGCGAGTGGTCCTGGCGGCTCGAGATGATGGGTTGCTCCGACCAGTTGAGGAACTGGGGAACGTCCACCTGGGCCACCGCGTTGAAGGCGATGGTGCGGGCGATGACCTTCTTCTCACGCTTCGTGTTGAAGCATGTGAAGGTGTGGAGCGAGTCGGCCACGCTGCCGAATTTTTCGCCGTTTGGCGGGTTGTTGTCGGGGTCCTCCCGCGCTCGCCATGCCTTCTCGATCTCCTTGAGAGAGTGGCAGTCGGCGGTCGTGTGCGTGGCGGGCTTCCCTTCCCTGCTGTGAAACGCACAAGGTTGGTTAAGGAGGGCCGCGGGGTCGAACCTTGGTTTTGCCTTGTAGTTGCCACTGTCGCGGCGTTGCCCTCCGTCGCGGCGGAAGCTCTTGGGCTCGTGCTGCGCGTGCCCAGTGTTGGCGACGAAGTCGACTCGCCCGTCACTGCGGTGATTGCTAGTGAGGCGAGTGTTGCTGTAGCGTAGGTCGGACCGTCGTCCGTTTTCATTGCCGTTCGTGCGGTGTTGACCTCCCGACTCGTCGTCGGTTTCCTGGTTTGGGTCTTCCTCCACGTATCTTTTGGCGATCTCAAGGAGGTCCGGTATGTTGTCGAGTGTGCGGTATGCACGTTTGAGCTTGGCGACCAAGGGCTCGTAGCGGCATGAGGTCTTGAAGCAGTGGATCGCGGTGTCCGGGTGGATGCCGACCGCGTTGTACCATAGTTCTTGCCACCATTGGACCCAGCTGCAGGTCGACTCGCGGGGTCCCTGGACGCATCGTTCCAGGTCCTCGATGGTGGTGGCACGGGCGTAGGAACCCTCGAAGTGCCTGACGAAGGCATCGCGCATCTCTTCCCAGGAGTCGATGCTATCCGGGGGGAGGGTGTTGATCCACTGCCTGCACGCTCCCTCCATCATCAGGGGGAGGTAGCGGGCGGCTAGCAGGTCGGTGTGGCCAGCGATCCCCATCGCCATGAGGTAGGTGTCCAGCCACACGGAGGGGTCGTATGAAGGGTCGTACTTCTCTATTTCCTTCAGCGCTTTGAAGTTCGTCGGGTATTTTTCGCCTCGGATCATCGGTCCGAAGCACCGGGGCCTGAGTCGGCTTAGCGACCCCATTGGCTCGCTGTCGCGGCGATTGGTTAGGGTGTGTCGCAGGTCGTCGGGCTAGCGTGCACGCCAGCTCTGGTTGTTGATGATGTGGGTGCGGGCGTCGACGGGCTGACCGTTGGTGGCGACGAAGTTGGTCGCTGGCCTGGGGTCGTTGGTGGAGAGTGCCGCTTTCGCGGGTCGGTGTTGGAGCTACAGTGGTTCGGGTGGCGGGCAATTGAGGGTGTTTGCTGCTAATGGGCGGCCGCTTGAGGCCGCTCTGCTGCCCGATGAACGCGAGTACATCCGACCCTGTGAGTCTACACCTGCATTTTGTTGCTCGACCGCCTTTGCGAGCAAGGCCTTGACGTACTGGATCTGTAGGGTGCCGTCGCCGGTGGCCGTGATGTTGTCGGCCGCTGCTCGGCCCGCCATGAGGTTGTCCATCGGGGTGGAGAACAGTGGTAGGCCGTTCGCGTCTCGCTCCCGTGAGGAGACCACGATCCGCGGCTGGTCCCTGGGGGTGCGCGGTTGGGTGGAGGTGGGGCGCCATTCGCCGTCGACCCTGGTGGGGACCGGGCGCTTCCTCCGGGTGGTGCATTCTCGCAGATCACGCGCTCGGCCACGCGGGCCGGGTCATTCTCGTCGTCGAAGTTCAGGGCGCGCCCCTGAACGGTGGGGTTCAAGCGCGACCTGATTCGCTGCTAGTGGTAACGTGACAACTCCTGCGCCGTCACCTGCTCGAGGCGAAATTTTTCGCGCTCGGCTTGCTCCTTGCGGACTGCTTCCGCCAGCTTCCAGCGGAGTTCCTCGACCTCCGTTGCCGTGGTGTTGGGAGGGATCGGGGTGGAGAAGGGATCCTCCGGCGGGTCGGTGCCAGTCGCCATGTAGGTCACGGTGTGGCGACCGGTCCCGTCGCGGAGATCAGTGGAGTTTTCCGATCCGGAGTCGAAGTCGAAGATCCCAAGGATGGAGGGATCCTCGAAGTCTCCAACGTTGGAGACCTGGGTGATGGAGCCCGCGGGCGAAGCCGCGATGATGGATCCGACGAGTGACGCCGGGGTCGCCGAGTCGGCGTCGTCGTTGAGGGCCGCATCTTCCGCGGCTGCGGTGGTTTCGGCCACGTCGCTGTGGGCCGAGTTGTACTCGGAGGCGAGGCGGTGGATCGTGCGGACCTGGCTCTCGGAGAGCCGGTCGCGTGGTGGCGACTCGCGAATGCGAGCCGAATCCTCCGAGACGATGACGTCGGTGAGGCCGACGAAGAGGCTGATCGTGCCGACTGGCAAGATCATGCTATGCGTGACGGGTCGCGCCGCCGGGACATAGCTGCTCGGGAAGATCTGGAGCATCTCGCCGATCGCTATCATGCGGCCGGTGGCGATCGACTCGTTGATGGGCAGATTGGATCTCGCCGCAGAACACCGGCCAGACCGGCCAGGCCCCACGGTGGGCACCACTGTCGTAGGAATGACCACGGCAGATGCTGCAATCGGCAGCGAATAGTAGAACATGGGGCAAGGGCGACCAGCCATCTGCGGTGTGAGATGAGGACGGAGACACAGGGTTTTACCCAGGTTCGGCCCCCCGGAGGGTAAAGACCGACTCCTGCTAGATTGTATTATGATGGAAGTACAATGGGGCAAACTCGACGGCTAGGCGGCGAGTCGCTTGGGTGGATGATGGAACGTATCCTCTACACGCCCTATAGGGAGGTTTATATAGACTCACCCCCTAGGGTTTACATATCTCAACCGAATCAGTTAAGGTTTCGGCACTCGTTTAACCTAATCCGACTGGGCCTATCTACTCTCCTGGGCCTTCAGCTTCCAGTCGCTTGGATCCACGTCAGGTCTTGATCCAGTCGCCGTCCTACAGGCCCACTTGCTAGTTCCTGGGCCAGTCGGAAACGTTCTACTGGGTATACCCCAGTAGGCATATCCCCATCAACTAGGGAGGAAAAAAGTAAAAGAAAGCAAGTATAACCACAGTGGAAACATTATTTTGTTCATTAAAATCCTTTTGTTAACAAGGTTGGTCAAGTCTTTTACCAAAACAATCTTATATGAAACAAAACTTTGCATTCCACAAGGTGAATATGTTACCTCATACTTGATAGCAATGGTCCCAATCATAATAGTTTCAAAATTTTCTTGTGGAATGGGACAATATATTTCTCCAACCTTGATTCTCTCAATATTTTCAATGGAATTCAGGCAATAGCTTTTAGCAACCTTCTTGGGGAAATAGACAGTATGCTCTTTGTCATTAATATTGAATGTTACTTTTTCTTGATTACAATTGATGACAGCACCTGCAGTATTAAGAAAAGGTCTCCCAAGAATAATAGACATATTATCATCTTCAGGCATCTCAAGCACAAAAAAATCAATTAAAACCATGCAATTATGAGCCACTTGAACAGGAACATCCTCACATATACCAACAGGAATAGTAGTTGACTTATCAGCCATTTGCAAAGATATATCAGTTGGTATCAATTTTTCTAGCTGGAGTCTCTTATAGAGAGAAAAAGGCATAACACTAACTCCAGCTCCCAAATCACATAAAGCAGTTCTAACATAATTATTCTTAATAGAGCAAGGAATAGTTGGTAAACCTGGATCACCAAGTTTCTTTGGAACCTTACCATTGAAGGAGTAATTAGCAAGCAAAGTAGAAATCTCCTCATTAGGAATCTTCCTTTTATTAGAGACAATATCCTTCATATACTTTGAATAAGGAGGCAAATTAATAGCATCAGTCAAAGGAATTTGCAAAGATAAAGGTTTCATCCACTCACAAAACTTGTTGTAGTGTTCTTCCTCCTTTGACTTGTGTTTCTTACCTGGAAGAGGCATAGGTTTCTGCACCAAGGGTTATCTCACTTTACCATGTTTATTAGCAATAAAATCTTCCTTTGTGTACCTAGTGTTCTTAGTGTGCTTATCAGGTTCTTCCTCACCTTCCTCCTTGTCAGGAGACTCATTTTTATCATTACCACTCTCAGTTTCAGCATCAGAGACATATATACTATTAGGATCTACAGCAGGTTCAAGTGGTTCCTCAACTATTATATGTTTCTTTTTCTTCCCTTTACAAGGACTACCACTACTCTCACCTTATTGAGAATATTGCTCAATTCTTTTAGGGTGTCCTTCAGGATATAAAGGATCTTGAGTAGCTATACCACTTCTAGTTCTAATTCCATAAGCATGTTTATCTCCTGAAGCATTAACTAGCATGTCCTTTTGTACCTTAGCAAGTTGATCAAGTTGGGTTTGAACCATTTGAAAGTGTTTACAAAGCATTTTAATATCATTAAAAGTTCTTTCCACAATATCTTTCAACTCATTGATAGCTCTAGAGTTTTCCAATAAATGATTCTGAACTTTTTTATTAAAATTACCTTGTTTAACAATAAAAATGTCAAGTTCGTCTAAGAATTGATCAGGAGGCTTACCATAAGGAATGTCACCTTCATCAAAGTGTTGGAGAAAGTGTACCTCAATAGTAGATGAGTGGGGAATTGGCTTACATAATTCTTCTATAGGAGGTAGATTCTTCACATCTTTAGCTCTAATACCTTTCTCCTTTAGACATTTCGTAGCTTCCTTCATCACTTCATAATTTAATGCAATTACTCCCCTCTTCTTTGTTGTTGGTGTTGGAACTAGTTCATGCATAACTAGTTCAGGAGTAATAGGCTCAGGTGTATTCAGCTCAGTTGAAGTCCAATCATCATAATTCTTGCTTATTTTAGCCATTAATTCTTCAGCATATGTAGGAGTCCTTTTCTTGAAAACACAATCAGCAAAGCTATCTAGGTAGGTCCTAGAATTATCAGTTAGTCCATTATAATAAATATCAAGAAACTCATTTTTTAGGTAATGGACATCCAGGATGTGCATGAATCAAGGCACAGAACCTTGTCCATGACTCAGGCAATTTCTCTTCTTCTCCATGTTTAAAATCAAAAGGTCTCTACAAAGCAACATGTTTAGCACTAGGAGTAAAATATTTCTAGAAGAAAGAAGCAATCAAACAATCAGTGCTATCAATGGAACCAGGAGGTAATCTATTAAACCAGGCCCTAGCTTCTCCTTTTAGTGAAAAAGGGAAGATCTTAGTAACAAAGTACTTGCGCATCTTAAAATCATCAGAGAATAAAGCACTCATAGTAGAAAGATCATTCATATGGGCCACAACACTCTCATTTTCAGTCCCACGGAAAGGTTCTTTCTCAACATAGGACAAATCAAGAGAGAAATCATAATCTTTATCTTTAATATCAATGGGAGAGGTGGCAAACTTAGGATCAGAGGACAGTTTAGGCATAACTGTACGTCTAGCAAAGAGACTCTTAATAGCACTAGTACCATGAGTGTTTCGGCACTCTTCAACAAATTCATCAGTGAACTCAATGTAACCATCATTAATATCATAACTCTCACTAGACTCAGGTGAGCTAACAGGTGTAATAGTGTCTTCACTAGGAGTTTCGGTATTTCCTAGACTAGCCATAGTAGCATCTAGAAAAGGACCTAATGAACCACTCACATCAAGCACAGTAGAAGTAACATCATGAGTATCAAAAGCAGTTTCAGACTCAGCAGTAGTAGCGATGTGTGTAGCATGAGTATATGGTGGTGGTGTGACAAGCTTAATTATAACAGACGGTGAATCAAGAGCAACAAAGGTGTTTAGGACTGTACCTCTTCTTGTAGTGGATGGTAAAATAGGGAACTTTCCATCACGAGACTTCCCCATGATGAAAGGAGTAGCAGTGAACAATAATAGATCCAAGTAAATTACAAATAAAGCTATTCTCCCCGGCAATGGCGCCAGAAAATAGTCTTGATGACCCACAAGTTTAGGGGGTCGCAACAGTCTTCGCGGGTAGTATTACCCAATTTATTGATTCGACACAAGGGGAGCCAAAGAATACTTGCAATCCTGAACAACTGAGTTGTCAATTCAGCTGCACTTGGAAATAGTTCTTTCTCACAGAATTTTATCAGTAGCAACAATTTGTAGTAGCAATAGCAAATCAACAGCAACAGTAGAACAAGAGCAATAGTGACAGTAACAGTAAATAGTGGGATTCAAGTGCGGTAGGCATAGGGATGGATGGACGGGCGTTGCATGGACGAGTCTAAACATGTAACTTCAAGATCTACGGCATTGCAGATAAATAAGAATAAGCATCCAAGTACTAAACAATCCTAGGCATGTGCTCCCAATATAGTCATACGTGCTCGCAATGAGAACTTGCACAACATCTTCTGTCCAGCTAGCCCGTGGCAGCGGGGCCTCTAGGGAACTACTGGCAATTAAGGTGCTCCTTTTAATAGAGCACAGGAGCAAAGCATTAACACTCCGTGAACACATGTGATCCTCACACCACAGCCATCCCCTCCGATTGTCCCAATTATTGTCACTTTGGGGCCTTTGGATCCGGACAATGATATGTGTACACAACTTGCAGATAAGATCACAAACAATACTATTATAATGATTCAATAATAAGTTCAGATCTGAGATCATGGCACTCGGGCCCTAGTGACAAGCATTAAGCACAACAAGTTGCAACAAAGTCAAATAGCACTAATAGAGATACTAGGCACTATGCCCTAACAATCTTATTCGATTACATGATAGGACTCATCCAATCCCTACCATCCCCAAGCCTACAGCGGGGGATTACACACTCATGGATGAGGGAAATATCGGTGGTTGATGGAGAGGCGTTGGTGATGGCATGGCGATGATCCTGTCCAAATTCCCCATCCCGGCAGGGTGCCAGAACGGAGTTTCTGGATCCAAATCTTGGTTTCTGGTGGCGGCGGCGGAGCGAGACTCTTTCTAGAAAACTATCGAACCCCCCTCAGTTTTTAGGTCAAGAGGCAACTTATAGGCATAGAGGGAGGCCAAGGGGGTGCCTGGGGTGGCTGCACCCCCCTAGGCGCGGCCAGAGGTGGGCCCGCGCCTGGCAGGGGTGTGGGTCCCCCAGGCCCCTTCTTTGTCTTGTATTCTGGCTCCGTGGATCTTCTGGTGAAATATAATTTTTGGCATATTTTCCGGGATATTTCCTAATAGTTCATTTTCTGCACAAAAACTAGACACCAAGGTAATTCTGCTAAAATCAACGTCGGTTCGTGTTAGTTGTATCCAAATCACACAAGTTTAGAGGATAAACAATAGCAAAAGTGTTCGGGAAAGTAGATACGTTTTGGACGTATCAGTCATCAACTTGAGAATTTGAATAGGGAAATTCCTAGTTTACAGTCCAAAATTTTGAATGCTGAGAAAAATATTTCCTCTTTGTCTAAAGCTCAGTCCTCTTTGATTAATAAAATAGCTGCTAAACCCGAAACCTTGGAAAGTACCTTTGCTGCTACTCATGCCATACAAGTTACTATTGATGAAATGTTAGACTGTTAGCTAAACTACATGCTAAGTGGGAAGAGAAGCTAAAATTGCTAGAAACAATAGTGTTTATACTATTACTACCACCAATATGGATGATACTAAACCACAATAAGTCCCTATTCCTCCTACAACAATTCCTAAGTCCACTACCTGTGATGCTAAGTTTGATTTTGATCTTGATTGTTGCAATATTTTTGAAGTGATTATGTTCCAACAAAAGCTTGCTAGAAGTCCTAATGCTAGTGATATGAATGTGGCTTTCACCAAACACATTACAGATGCTCTCATTAAAATTAAGAAAGAAAAACTGAAACACAAAGCCACTATTCCTAGGAAAGTAGAAGATAGTTGGGAACCCATCATTAATATGCAAGTGAATGACTTGTATCTCAAAGCTTCATGTGACCTTGGTTCTAGTGTCTCTATTAGGCCTAGAAAGATTTCTGAAATGCTTGATTTACCACCTTTGGAAGATTGTTATTTAGATGTCCCACTTAATGATAATGCTAGAAAGAAACTCATGGGGAGTATTAATGATGTTCTTATTATGGTTAACAATGATTATGCCCCTGTTGATTTCAATGTTTTTGATGTTGAATACAATGAATTGTCGGTGCCATCATTGATATGAAAGAAGGCACCATTAAATATCAATTTCCATTTAATAAAGGTATTGAACACTTCCCCATGAGGAGATAGAAGTTGCCTTTTGCTCCTCCCTTGAAATCAAGGTTTGATGTTAATGCTTCTTCATTTGAAAATACTTGATTCTTGCTTCTTGTGCCTAACTTAAAGGCGTAAAAGAAAAGTACTTATTGGGAGATAACCTAAAAGTTTTAGTTGAGTCTTGGAAGTTATTACTTCTGTAATAACCTCTCCTTATCCTTTTTATTTGCTTTTTGTGCCAAGAATAACCTCTAATGAGAGGGAAGTAAGATTTGGGGAAGTTGTTGTCCCGAAACAGATTTTTGTTCTCCACTGTAGAAATTCTTGAAAAATCTTTGTAAGCCGTATTGAGCTGTAATTGTCTAAATACATCCCCCAGGTTGTTAGCAAACTTTCGTTAGTTCAACACTTTTTGATTTGAGCAACATAAGTTCTTCGAAAAAATCGGTTTTCACCTGATGGTCTATCTTGACATATTTCTGCCATTATTTGCATTTGCTTCTTTTTGAGTTCTTTTTGGGAAATTGAGCTTTTTAAAGGAATTTTCTACAATATCTTGTGTCTTTAGTGAAAGTTTTGCTGTTTTGAAGCTAAACCCAAAGGTCTATTATATTTTGAATATACTAATGTTGCCAATGAAGATTGTGTGAAGTTTTGTATGAAGGAAAATTTTCAGGTGTAAGGAAAGAATGATGTAATGAGATGAAGGATGGACAAAAGCTCAAGCTTGGGGATGCCACCCTGTGTCACCTGAAGAAATATTCAAGAGGTACAAGCGTCAAAGCTTGGGGATGCCCAAGGCATCCCCTTCTTCATCAATAAAAAGCTCAGGTCTCTTTCTAGACACTTCGTTTTTATTGTTTCATGCACAGTTGTGTTGTTCTTGGAGAGTCTTAGTTTTCGTTTTTGGTTTTTGTTCGCTTAGTTTGCTTGAATAAATTAGCTGGACCCTCTTTTTCGTTGTGATGTTTTCAAATAAGTTGATTAGTGTTGGAGAAGAGTAGGAAGTTTCTTGCTTATAGTGGTACAAAAGTGAGCTTGCTTTGACTGTGTCTTAGACTTTATCTTGTCATGCTAGATGTTGTTTTGACCTTATGTTTAGTAATTATTGTTGTAGCATGACTTGTTCCAAACAATTAGGATTGCTTAATGTGCCTTGAAAGAATCATGCGTTGTTTTAGCATACAAAAGCATAGTATTGTGGTATTCTCCTTTGATTCTTTGTTTGGGTTGACTTGGCACATGCTCACACCATGTTATGACTATAACAAGTCACCATTAGCCTCTATGATCATTTAGTTTTTGACTTATGGTATCACTTTATGCTTTGATTAGTAATTTTTTGTCGCTCTGCATGATTATGGCCATTATTGCTCTCTTAGTTGGTCGCTCCCAGTCTTTTGCTAGCCTCCACTTGTATTGAGTAAGCTCTACTCATGCATCCAGCTTCCAAGAAACCAAGTTATTCCAAAGTGTCCACTATAAATTCCTATGCATGGTGTGTTACACCATTCCAAGTATATTCTTGTTTTCATCTACCTTCCAATTAAAAAGCATTTTGTTATGTGAAAAAATAGTGATTAAAGCTCTCACAAACTTGATGGCACACTTTATTTTTCTTGCCCCTAATAAACTTGAACCATTGTGTCATCTATGTTGTATATGCTTGCACTTATACATTGGAATTAGCAGAACCATGCTATCACGGAGAATGCTTTCAATACTTTTGGATATCTATCCAGTTGATAGCATGTTCTTTTGTTTATGGATGTCATCGGTGTGAATTAAAAGGAGAGTTTGTAAGTCCATGGAGTTATGTATGTGTGTTAGAGAAACGCCTGGTACACTAGCCTAAGCCTTGCGTAATCATGGTGGAAACTTGCAGCATCACCATAGTGAGCAATCTGTGAAGCATCCTCAATAAAAACCTATGCAAATAGCAAATAAAAATATCGCTGAGATGCTCATTGTCTGCTTGCCTTGTCATTTTGTTATGGGATAGCTCCTGTAGCATGTGCAAGGGGTACCCCGTTGGCGGTTCCTTATGATACACATGTACTTACTATGACAAGAACTTGCAAGTAACTAAACTTGAGTAGCATGAGGAGCGGCCCTCGTACTCAAGGGACATGAGATTGCCAACTTATACTTTGTCAAGCATATACTCCATAGTTTGTTCACTTTAAACTAAATCACTTCAAGATTCTTATGATAGGGGCGATGAGAGTTGAAAGCTAACAAGTACCATAATTTTTGGAATCTCTTTTTGGAACTTGAAATCCCTGCTTCCCTATATAAAGGGACTTTCTTCCACTATTATATTGAGTCTCCACCTTCTATCCTTAGGCACCAATTAAGAGAGCATAGTTTCCATTGTGCATTGTCCCAAAACTTATTGATTGATTCATATTGTTCATATTGCTTGCTCTTGAACTATTTGTATCTAGTCTCCCTTATGAACTTTGAAGGTGTCCTATGCATTTATGTTTTGCTACTCCATGAGGGACAAGCTGAATGCCACTATGCTATGTTTTCTATATGTGAAACACACAAACGTTTTTTCAATGCATGTTATTCATGAATCTTTGTTTGTATCCTTTCATGTTGCATGCATAGTTACTATGTCTTACTGTTAGAACTTCATCTTTCATGCTCATGTTTTAGAGTACTTTGATCCCAGCTTTCAATACTTGCAAATGGTTTGATCTTGATTATGATGGTGCATGTCACCTCAAAAATTATTCTTTTTATCACTTACCTACTCGAGGACAAGTAGGTGTTAAGATTGGGGATGCTTGATACGTCATAAACGTATCTATATTTTTTATGTTCCATGCTTGTTTAGTATCTATTTTGCTTTGCTTTGTCTTTACATTGAGGTGTTTTATATGTTTTCTAGACTAACCTATTAACAAGATGCCATATTGTCAGTTGCCTGTTTTTGGTTCCAGAAAAGGCAGAAAATGAATATTCTCGGAATTAGACGGGACAAAAGCCAAAGTCAATATTTTACCATGGGAAACACGGAGCCAGAATACGATACGGAGGGGAGCCATGAGGGGGCCACACCACTAGCCGCGCGGCCAGGCCTGGCCCGCGCCTGGGGGTGTGCAGCCACCTCGGGTGCCCCCTACCTCGCCTCTTCGCCTATAAAGACCCCACGATACCAAAACCCTAAGTACCTAATCAATCTTCCATGAAACAGTTTGTACCTTCCGCCACCATCGTCCCTAGATCAGGGGGATCTGAATATCTTCCCAGTGAAAGAACATTTCATAATCCCTAGTGTTTTGTGTGTTAGATAACAATATCAAGGATTATTTAACGTGTGTTGAAGTGCTGCAGATCTGTACACTGAGAAGGGAAGGAAACTGCTTTCTGGGGGGCGGATAATCCGCCCCTCCCAGGGGCGGATAATCTGCCCCAACCCTCTTTCAAGAGGGTGCAACCCCCAGAGAGGGGGCGGAGTTTGTGGCCGGATAGTCCGCCCCTTAGGGGCGGATAGTCCGCCCCCTCGAGGATTTCCTTCAGGCCAAGGCCTGCGTCGCTCTCTGTATGGGGGGCGGAGTTTCCCTCGGACTTTCCGGTCCTTGGGCGGACTTTCTCCCAAGGGCGGATAGTCCGCCCCTGGTGGCGGTGGATAATCCGCCCCTCTGGAAATTTCTTCAAAGTCAAGGCTGCTTCGCTCTCTGTATAGGGGGCGAAGTTTTCCCCGGAGTTTTCGTTCTGGGGGGCGGATTTTCTCCCCAGGGCAGATAGTCTGCCCCAAAGGGGGGCGGATAATCCGCCCCCAAACTTCTCCAACGGCTTGTTCTGGGCAGGGGGTATTTAAGCATGTCTTCCCCCTCTGGCCAGAACTCTTGGTTCATTCAAAAAAGACAAGATCTGGTCTACAACCTTCATCCAAGAGTGCTCCACCTAGATCCACCCAAAGACCCCGTTCCTTGGGGAATTGAAGGAGGAGAACTCGATCTTCATCATCAGCAATCAAGCGCTTCATTTCCTCTCCATTCATTTGGAGAATCACCGTTCTAGTATTTCTTGCAAATACCTAGATCCTTGTTTTTTTTATATTGATAAACCTTGTTCTTGTGACACCTTGTTGTCATCTCGAGAGCCCCCAATTCAGTTGTGGGTGTGTGCCCTGGTAGCGTTGTAAAAGGCACCGGTTCCCACCTCGAAGGCTTCCAATAGTGGAGAAGGTGGATCAGGCCTCTCGTGGCGAGATCCATCGGAGAATAGGGTGAGGCCTATTGTGGCGTGGTGGTCTTAGAACCACCCACCCCTCCAACACAGATGTACTTCCCTTAACAAGGAAGGAACTGCGGTAAAACAAATCCCTGTGTCTCCACGTGCTCCACTACGGTTCCCTCGCTCCTCTCTTTACGTGCTTAGTATCTAGGGTTGCATATAGGGAAATTCTCGTAGTTACATATCTAGAGAATTTACTTTGTGTCAAGCCTAAAATTGAAAAAGTATTAAAAATTGGTTAACACCTATTCACCCCCCCCCCTCTAGGTGCCCATACGATCCATTTCAATTGGTATCAGATCTCCGGCTCTTATTTCGGGCTTAACCGCCTAAGAGAAGTATGGGTTCCAAGGTAGATGGGAGTGATGCTCCGGAGGTAGTCACCATGAACGATCTCAAGATGTTGGAAACAACCTTGGTGAGTTCAATGGAGGCTACGATGGAAGAGATGCGTCAATTGATAATGCGTCTCTCCACATCCGCAGCATCACCTCCATCTAACTCTGAGGCTACCACTCCGCAATCCAAGGAAACGGGTAAAACTGTTTCCAAAGATAACAAAGTGGTTGGTGATGACACTAGCAAGAGATCCTCCTCGAAAAAGGATAGCGGTAAGGATGGATACAATGAGGTTTCTCATGTGTATTCCCCTGATCCACCTATCCCTCACCCACATATACATAATAGGGGTGATCCACCCAAACTTTCAGCATCTACTTTTACTCAATGGCAATTTTTGATGAAATCTCATGTGTGCAGTTCCTCCATAGAATTGTGGAAGATCATCGAAAATGGTCTTCATGTTGGAAACCCCAACAATCTTACAAGAAGAGAAGTTGTCGATAGCCAACTCAATGCTACAGCTCTACACATGATACAGCTTGGTGTGGGTGACAAAAATATGCCACACATTCAGCATCTTAATACAGCTAAGGAAGCTTGGGATGCTCTCACCGAGCTCTTCATCGGAAATGAAAGTATGAAAAGGAATAGATATGATGCGTTGAGCAACGAAGCTGAAGGATTCTATATGTTGGATGGAGAAGACCATGAGGACATGTATAGGAGGCTCAAGGCAATAGCCGCAAATTTCAGAAACCATGGTGCCGCTTGACATGGTTATACCCTACGGGTATGTAACTTCAGCATACCTGGTCCAGCCCAAGGAAGGCCCACAGCAGACATACGCTGGCCCATGAAGACTTTTGGGTGGCCAAGGCCCATGACGCCTTTGGATCCTTGGAGAGCAAGACTAGCATAGATAGGAAATTCAAAGGGGTAAAACCCTAGAACCTGTAACCGACTAGGACTATGCCCGGGACCTGCCTAAGTCTATATAAAGGCCAGGAGGGCACGTCCTAGAGCTCTCGACTCATACTCTCGCATACGCACCTCACGCCAGATCGAATCTGCGCACCCCTGTAACTTTTGGTTCCGCCGTAATCAAGAACAGACAAGCAGGAGTAGGGTTTTCCCTCCGGGGGCCTGAACCTGGGTAAATCTCGTGTCCCCTGGTTGCTTGTCTGTTAACTGTTCCACGATCTCCAGCATCCCCATCTTCTCCAAAACCCAAGCCCATAACAATGGGCATTGATGAGATTAAACCTCGTCAATTGGCGCCGTCCGTGGGGACCGGGGCTGCTGATTGTGCGATCGTGACGGTCCTGACCCGATCGATCTACAACTCTGCGGTGACGGAGAATCACCTCCTCTTTGACGCTTTCGACTTCACCGCCCACTCGCCGGCCACCATGAAGGACTTCGAGCCCGTAGGCGACAGACTCGAAATCTTGTTCGGAAGCTTCTGCTTCCAGGTGGGGCAAACTGGCACCCTCCGCCTTCCTGAACGGGTGCCCCTACCATCAATCAGGCTCGCCTCATGGGCTCTGCACCCTGCGCTACGCACATCACCATCGACAGATGAGTCCTATGACAGCAACAGCTGCAACTCTGATCTGTGCGATCTACCTTCGGATGAAGGGACCTACGGTTCTGGATCCGAAAGCTGCGGCAGCAACGGACCAATCTACGAGCGTTACCAATGCGCTGCAGTCATCCAGGAGCAGCAAACGCCTAATCCGCCGCCCAACACGAACCCCAACCCGCAGGACAGAAACGGCGAAAACGGGGAGAACAGAAGAAGCCAGTCCCCCCACCCAACAGGGAAAACAACGGCCACCTCATCCAACTTAGCAAAGAAGGATGGGTCCAGGCACGCCGCGCCGTGGCAGGCGACATAGTCCTGCCTGTGGACTCCCCACGTGAACTACTGATGGCATACCACTACCTCCTCATCGAGGAGCACAAGAAGCAAGTCAAGATGCAGGAGACGCTCGACAAACGCAAGCAAGCAGCCTCTGAGTCCAGCGCACGACGAGCTGCGCTCTCCGCCATGGCACCCGGCTCTAGCACTAACAGAAACCAGGGAAACAAGCACCGCTCTCGGGTGGAGAACATGGATCCCAGAGAACGCCGTGATGTGACCCGAACTCTCCACACATCGTTCATGGAGATGGATGCCGATGGCAACATCATCCTGAAGACACCGCAAGCTGCAATCATGGCAGCCACTGCATATCTCGCGGCCCACCCTCCTCCGGAGGGGGACCCGAAAAGAGCCATGCATAAGTCCGCACTCACCGGACTCGGACTCGTCGGAGCTGCGCTCCACGAAGACGCTCCTGCGGAGCCGAAAAAGAAAGCTCCGGCCAGGCATGACCGGAGCCCCACCCCTTCATCCGAAGAGGAAGAGGAACACGACCTTCCTCGAAGGAAGAAGAGCTCGCATCGCCATAAACGCGACTACGACGCCAGAGACGCGCTTACACAGCGCAAAATCGACAAAGCACGCGCCAAACGCGCATGCTCGTCCGAGTCTGAGATGGATGAAGATGAAGGAGAACTCTGCGGAGCTCGATGCTTCAGCAGATCTGTTCGGCAAACACAGATGCCACGCAATTTCAAGCTTCCTTCGGATACTCCGAAGTTCAACGGCACGCAAGATCCAAAATCCTGGCTCAGTGACCATCTGTCATCCGTCAAGCTGCACGGCGGTAACAAAGAAACCGCCATGCAATGCCTTCAGCTGCAGCTGACAGGCGCAGCGCGAGTTTGGATCAGCAGCTTATCATCAGGGTCCATCCGAAGTTGGGAGGAGCTAGCTTACAGCTTCATCCAAAATTTCAAGGGCACCAGCAAGAGGCTCGCCTCAATCGAAGAGTTGCGAGCCTTCACTCAGAGAACGGGTGAATCTATTCGCTCGTACATACTACGCTGGTCTACCACCAAAAACTCCGCAGCACACATCTCCGAAGAGAGAGCCATCGACGCCTTCAGGGACGGTGTTAAACGCCAAGATTTCAAGGAGGAACTTGGGCGCGTCAAGCCCAAAACACTCGACCACCTCATGGACATCGCCAACAGGTGGGCTGACGGCGAAGATTGCATTCACCAAGCACAATCGGATGAAGAGGATGACTACGGCCGAAGACGGGAACGCCGCAGCAAGAGGAGATCGCGCGTCTACGAGGACCGCGACGGACCCGACATGGTCGCGGCCGGCTACGCCGACCGCCGCAACGACAACAGCTGCAACAGCGAAGGATACCGCGGAGGAAATTTCTGCGACAGCGGACGACCAGCACTGTCGTGGCAACACCGCGACCGCGACAACGGACCCTCAGCATTCGACAAACTTTCGGGTCCATGCACCATCCACTTCTACATCGACAAACGGGATGGCAAAAAGAAAGCCAGCCACATGCTCAAGGACTACCGCGAGTTCCAGAAACTCAGCGAAAGCATGGTGCAGATGAGGCAACAAGCCCCAATCCCTGCGTTCGGAAACGCACCTGTGCCAGGTGAAATAGCACACGGAGCTCCTCCACCTCCGCCTATTGGAGGCCCAAACCAACCAGTCGCACCAGCGCAGAACAACGCCGGGATCGGGTACCCCCCACTAAAAGGAGCACTAAATATGATCCAGAAGGGACGCTCCACAAATAGGGTGCAGAAGAAAATCACCCGACAAATCAACTTGGTTGTGGCAACTCCGCCTGCAATCCCTGAGTACCTCAGCGGATCGGAGTCCTGCATCACATTCACTCGCGCGGATCACCCTTGCCAGATCCCTCGCCCAGGTCATGCTGCCCTGGTGCTGGAGGCGCAGATCGGAGGCTTCGAGATGAGTCGCGTCTTCATGGACGGCGGCAGCGGCATCAACCTAATGTTCGCAAGCACTCTAGCAGCAATGCGGATGCCGCAATGCAGCCTGGAACAATCAGACACAACGTTCCACGGCATTGTCCCAGGGAAGGGCATATTCCCCTAGGAAAAATAGGGCTCGACGTCATCTTCGGGAAGCCGGACAACTTTCGGCAGGAGCGACTCGAATTTGAAGTAGTGGACTGGCCGTCGCAATACCACGCCATCCTAGGGCGTGTAGCATTCACAAGGTTCCTGGCTGTCCCACACTACGCATACCTACTACTCAAGATGCCAGGACCGAGGGGCGTCATCACAGTCCACGGGAGCTTTACCCGATCGGACCAATGCGACAGGGATTTCAACAAAATCTCCTAGTCTTTCGGCATGCAAGACGAGCTTGTAAGGCTCCGTGAGGTGACGGACAATGGGGCACCCCCAGTCACAAGGCAGAACGCACCTGACATGTCCTTCGACTCCACCGTCAACACCAAGAAAGTACAGGTCCATCCGACGGATGCCTCCAAGACGGCCCTGATCGCCAACGACCTCAGCTCCGCATAGGAAGGCGCGCTCGTCCAATTCCTCCGTGAGCGCTGGGAAATCTTCGCCTGGTGTCCTGCGGACATGCCAGGAGTTCCCAGGGAATTCGCCGAGCACGCACTCAATGTCTTTCTAGACACCAAGCCAGTCAAACAGTCCATCCGGAGACTGTCGGAGCCACGAGCCGAAGCTATCGGCAAGGAAATCAATAGACTACTCGCTGCAGACTTCATCAGGGAAATCAAGGAAAGCGAGTGGCTTGCAAATACAGTGATGGTCCCAAAGAAGGACACGGACATCCTGCGGATGTGCGTGGACTTCACGTCACTAAACAAGCATTGCCCAAAGGACCACTTCCCTCTTCCTCGGATCGATCAGATCATCGATTCGACTGCAGGATGTGAGAAGCTCTCCTTCCTTGACGCCTACTCAGGCTATAACCAGATTCGACTCAAGGTCGAAGATCAGGAGAAAACGGCGTTTATCACACCGTTCGGAGTATTCTGCTACAACACAATGCCCTTCGGGCTAAAGAACGCAGGTGCCACGTACCAGCGATACATGCAGGCCTGCCTCAAGGACCAGATCGGTCGCAACGTCCAAGTCTATGTTGACGACATAGTAATAAAAACCAAGGAGGCAAGGACACTTATCGACGATCTCCGCGAGACGTTCGACAACCTTGATCGCTACAGGATCAAGCTCAACCCCGAAAAATGCGCCTTCGGCGTCCCATCGGGTCAACTGCTTGGGTACTTCATCTCTCAGCGAGGGATCGAGGCGAACCCGAAGAAAATCAGAGCCATCATGGCGATGGAGAAACCGAAAAACATCAAAGGCGTCCAGCAGCTCGCAGGACGAATAGCGGCGCTAAGCAGATTCATCAGCCGCATGGGCGAAAAGGCCCTGCCATTCTACCAACTACTGCGCAAGGCAGACAAGTTTGAGTGGACACCAGAAGCCAATGATGCATTCGAAAGACTCAAGCGGCTCCTCTCCACCTCGCCCGTCTTGGTCACGCCAAAGGTGCGCGAGCCTCTTCTGCTGTACATAGCAGCCACACACCAAGTGGTCAGCACCGTGCTCGTGGTCGAACGACCCGAAGAAGGCAAGACCCACGGGGTCCAGCGCCCAATCTACTACCTCAGCGAGGTACTGACACCAACAAAGCAGAGGAGCACCAGGTGATGGTCGTCAACGAGGCACCCCTGAACAGCATCCTGAATAATCCAGAGGCCATAGGACGCGTGGCCCTGTGGGGCATCGAGCTATCACCCTTGGACATCGTCTACGAGAAACGACTCGCAATCAAATCTCAAGTCCTTCCGGACTTCCTGGTACATTGGATGGAACTGCAGCTGCCAGACACCCCAGACATGTCACAGTCATGGACGATGCACTTCGATGGCTCAAGCGCGAAGCCGGAGCAGGAGCGGGGGTCGTCAATGAGGCACCCCTGAACAGCATCCTGAATAATCCAGAGGCCACAGGATGCGTGGCCCTGTGGGGCATCGAGCTGTCACCCTTGGACATCGTCTATGAGAAACGACTCGCAATCAAATCTCAAGTCCTTCCGGACTTCCTGGTACATTGGATGGAACTGCAGCTGCCAGACACCCCAGACATGTCACAGTCATGGACGATGCACTTCGACGGCTCAAGCGCGAAGCCGGAGCAGGAGCGGGGGTCATACTGACCTCCCCGCAAGGCGACACGATGAAGTACGTCCTTCGGATGAAATTCCGAGCTTCTAACAATGAGGCCGAATACGAAGCCCTCATCCACGGCATGAGGATGGCAAAGATATGCGGCGCAACGCGCCTGGTCATCTATGGTGACTCCAACCTCGTCGTCCAGCAGACGATGAATGAATGCGACGCACATGCCGAAAACATGATCGCGTACCGCGCGCTCTACAACGCACTCGAAGGAGAATTCGACGGCTGCGAGCTTCGACACGTCGGAAGAGAAAGCAACGAGGAAGCCGACAGACTCGCCAACATTGGCTCCACTTGCGCAAAGGTGCCACCAGGTGTGTTCCTCGAACAGATCTGCGTACCATCCATCAAGCGGAAATTCCCCAAAGGATCACCCGAAGAAGCAGAACACTCGGGGGCTACGCTGCCCGAAGGACACGAAGGACCCGAAAATCTGGACACAGAGGTAGCCATGATCAACCTAATGCAGGTCATGGCAGTCGAAGAAACTTGGACGCGACCATACCTCCAGTTCTTAATAAACGGAGAACTACCTGACAGCCCGACAGATGCCCGGCGCATATCTCGTCGGTCAAAAGCCTTCACCACCATCAATGGCGAGCTATACAAGCGCAGTATTACGGGTGTACTACAAAGGTGCGTCACCATCGGTGACGGAAAAGCCATCCTCCAAGACATCCACGAGGGCATCTGCGGCCATCATGCAGGCAGCCGCTCCCTAGTCGCCAAAGCTCTACGAGCAGGATTCTACTGGCCAACGGCCATGATCGACGCAAAGGACATCGTCCGAAGATGCAATGGATGCCAACGGTTCGCCGACAAACCGCACGCACCTGGGTCCGAGCTCAGACCCATCCCCATAGCTTGGCCTTTTGCTCAATGGGGCCTTGACATGATCGGCAAACTGCCAAAATCCTCGAAAGGGGGACACGTTTACCTCCTGATCGCAGTCGACAAGTTCACCAAGTGGATCGAGGCCATGCCGGTTACCAACCAGAAAGGCAAAACGGCTGTCAAGTTCTTCGAGTCCATTGTCTACAGGTTCGGCGTACCGCATAGCATCATCACCGACAATGGATCGAACTTTATCTCCAAGGAATTCCAGGACTTCTGCGAAGGCCTCGGGATCAACATCACGTACGCCTCAGTGGCACACCCGCAAACAAACGGGCAAGTGGAAAAGGCCAACGGCCTAATCGGCACGGGCATCAAGAAGCGCCTCATGAGTCCACTCGAACGGAAAGCAGGAGCCTGGACAAAAGAGCTACCATCCGTCCTATGGAGCTTGCGAACCACGCCAAACAGCTCCACAGGCTACACACCGTTCTTCATGATACACGGAGCCGAAGCCGTGCTGCCAGCCGAAGTACGCCACCAGGCCCCTCGGGTCGTCGCATACAGTGAAGCCGAATCCACGGCTGCACTCGAAGATGCCGTCGATACACTCGACGAAGCAAGAGACATAGTAGCAGCTCGATCAGCGGTATACCAGCAGAGTCTCCGCAACTACCACAGCCGCCGGCTGCGCCCAAGGTCCTTCGTCGAAGGAGACCTCGTCCTGCGACTCAAGCAGGAGCGACCGACGAAATTCGAGTCATCATGGGAAGGACCCTACGTCATCACCGAAGTCATCCCAGGTGGCGCCTACCGCCTCAAGCACGTGGAGTCTGGAGTGGCATACTCCAACCCATGGAACATCTCGCACCTGCGACGATTCTACCCCTAGCTACCTACCCCCTTTACTTTCAATAAGGCTTTCAGCCAAGGCTACTCAGCCGAACAATGTACTTCCTCCATTATGATATAAATAAAGCTAAGTGTCTCGCCCCAAAACTTCAATTCGCTATTTTGCAACTTTACTTCATGCTACAAACACACTCGGGGGCTCCCCCCACCTCACGATTTCATCGACTGAGGATCAAACGTGTACACCTGAGTAGCTGACAACGTCAGGCAAACGACACGTACTCAATCAAAGCACTACGTGCTCACAACAAACAAACCTTTACAACAAAGGGCACAACACGCCCAGCCGAAATATACAAATTTTACATCTATCTCTTTTTTCAGGTACTACCTATTCTGAAGAATAACCCGAGCATGCTGCTCAAACAAATCTACGACCTGTTCGGCATACTGCCTTACAGCTGCGTAATGTGGGCACATGTCCCACTCACCACCGTCCGGCCGAGGAGGTGGCCCAGCTGCCACAGCAGCCAAATCTACGTTAGGCCGATGCAGCCTCACAAGAGACAAATCAGCCTTCACTCCTGCGACGAGCTGTTGCCGCACCAACTCCTTGACATTGCTCACGTTCCGAAACTTCAACAGAAGACCCTCAAGGCTTGTCGGTACGGCATCCAAAGGGAACATGACGTGCAGCACCGAGGCAAGCGACGTCTGCACTTGGCGAAGCACTCGAGAAACCTGGTGCACACGATCCTGCACCGTCGCCAGAACTATGGCACGGTCACGATCCATCCAGAAGAAGCCACCAGCCTCCATGTCCTGTTGAGTCAAGCAATTGACCCAAACAGCGACACGCTCCTTCTCTTCCCGCGGATCAAGGTTCGCACCTACGACAATGGAAAAAATAAGAGCAAAAGCCAGCAGGCTCACCCGAAGAACTGAGCTACAGCTCGAAACAAGGAACAACTTACATTGAAGCTGCTCAGACAGCCGAATAAGTTCAGCCATCAAGTACTCCTCCCTGGCTGCACCACGATCCGCCTTAGACTTCCAAACATCGGCATGACCTCGCAACCCGAGCAACTCCCTCTCCAGACTACGCACGTGATCCCGAAGAAAAGCGAGTTCAGAGGAAGCATCCAAAGATGGTCACAACGGCATTGCGGAGGAGGTGTCAACAGGGTCAGCACCCAAAGGAACCTAGAGCAGCAGAAAAAGAAAGGGACACACACATTCAGACAATGATAGAGCACAACTCAGAAGAATTCATTAAACATATAAGGCCACTACGTGGCACAAGGATGGTGTTCTTCAAGATATTTACAACAAAAGCAGACTACAAACTACCCTACGTCTACAATGCCTAAGATGCGGCACCCTGAGTCGCCTCGGAGCCGGACTGCCTAGCTTTGGCCCCGCCCTGCTGCCGCAGCGCATACTCAGACAGCAAATCAATGAGCTTGGGCCCATATCGCTTGCAGCGAGCAGAGTAGGCAGCAAAGGCTACCTCGGATCCATCTGCAGTCGTCAGCATCCGGGAGGTGATCTGGGGCAGATCCAGCTCCGCTCCAGCCGCCAAGGCCATTGCCAGCCCGACGGACGCGCCGATGCCCTTCTGCTTGCGTTTGTACGCCGCAGGCGCTTCGGCTGACAAAGCCTCCGCCAGAGCATCCACATCATCGAGGGCTACGCCCTTAGGGACAAGCTCCTTGTAGAAGCGGACAAGGACCTCCTTCGCCTTGGCAAGGGAGCTGATGACGGTGCTGCAGCGATCTTCGACCGCCACAGTAGCATCATCTAGATCACTCCCGTGCTCTAGAGCACCGCCGTCAACCTCGATGCCCGTGGGCATCTAAGACAAAAATAAAAAAGAAGACATGAATAAAAGCAGCACAGAAGAAGATAGGAAGCACGAAGAAACAAGCACAAATACAGAAACTTACCCGAAATAGCCTTGGCAGCAGCCATAAGCTTCGCCGCCACCTCTCTTTCTCGAGCAGCCGCAACAGTGGCCAGCTGCTCCTCACGATCCGCGGCCTCCTGCTGCAGACGCTCCTTCGCTTCGGCTGCCTTAGTCAGCTCTAGCTCGAGGCGTTCTTTCGCGCCAATGGCGGCCTCGGTTTTCTGCTCTGATTGACCAAGGCTCTTCTTGAGAGCGTCGACCTCACGGAGAGAAGTATTGTGCTCCTCTGCATTCAAAACAAGCAAACGTCAGCAAGCAGGACTAGAATAAACGAAAAAAGCACCAAACATCAAATTGGTACCTTGAAGCTGCCGAAGGCTAGCCTCCAGTGCTAGGCGCTCCTGCACCAGTCGCTTGGCTTCCTGAACAAAAGGCTATAGAAAAAAGAAACACAAGTAAGGAAAAAGGACCTGGGGGCTGCGCCCAACACAGAAGAATAAGGGTAAAACTCGCACACGAAGACACTCGGGGGCTTCCCCCCTGAAGATCAGAAAGAAGAAGAAGACAAGAAATTTTCATACACCTGGGGGCTCCCCCCGTGGCATGAAGCAGAGGAACTTACATGCTCTGATGATGACTCTGAAGGCCCGCCCGCGAAATTCTGAGGCGCAACCACCTGCACCTCCTGCGCAGGAGGATCCGGAGGGGCGCCTCCCGAAGTCGCCACCGTCTGAGGAGGAGGAGACGCAATCTTCGACTCCCCCATCATTTCCCGCGCACCATCACTGGAGGAGTCGCGGGAGGAATGCCTGCATACGAAGCAATCAGCACAAGTGCAAAATCAAGAAAAAAGTGACATCAATATAACAAGAAACTTACGAGCCCAACGAGCTCAGGTCGAAGACAGGAGGAGTCCTTTGGGCTCTCTTCTCCTCTTTCTTCTCTTCCTTCTTCTCCTCCTTTTTCTCTTCCTTCTTCCGCTTCGCTGGCGGGTGCGGTGCGATATCCCGCACAGGAAAGGCAGGAATGGGAGATGAAGAACCCCCATGACCGTCATCATGACGATCCAGGCACAGAGGGTTTCTGGGAGTCGGAGGAGTCAAGGCATGCAAAGACTCGCTGGAGCTCCGTGATTGTTTGCGCGTATGGTCCTCACTTGACTCATCGGCATCCTCTGCCGGAGATCACGCCGACGGCAGCTCGGACACGGACTCAACCACTTCATTATTCGGGACATTCGGATACTTTTCGGGCAATGGCGGTACCATGCCCGGCACTTTGAAGCTCTGCAAAATCAGAAGGAACTTTGTTAGCAAACAAAGGAAATAAATACGCAGCCGAAAAAAAAGCGCTACGTGCACAAATCTACACCTGTGGCACAGACAACGCCGAAGAAAACGGCGGAGTCAGCGACTTCCTAGGGATTTCCTCTCTGGCCTTGAACTTCAGCAGCGAGCGAAGGGCCCTGTCAAGATCCCCCTCAGAGATTTTCTCATCCGAAACCCTCGTCGGATCACGGCGCCCAGAATAAAGAAACATCGGGTGCGCCCTCGCTTGAGAGGCTGCACCCGACGCTCAAGAAACGTCCGGATGATGTCCACGCCGTTCACCTCCTTCTCCGGAATCAGCTGGAGATCCTCCACCCGACGGTAAAGGGCCTCTATCTCCGCCACCTCACCATCCAAGATTTGGTTTTTCCAAGACCCTTTCGGCTCAATCATTTGGGAGGGGTCAAAGGGAACAAGACCAAAATCCTGCCCGGGCACTACGGAGTCGCGGATATAAAACCATCGCCTCCGCCAGTACTGGACAGATTCGGACATAGAAAAAGAAAAGAAGAGAAGATTGGGACTAAGGGAGATGATGCAACCCCCATTGGGATACACACCATCCGAACCAGATTGCCTCTTCACGGAATAAAGCTTCCGGAAAAGGCCAAAGTGCGGCTCAATGCCAAGCCAGCACTCGAAAAAAGTGATAAAACAAGCAATGTGAAGAAGGGAGTTGGGTGAAAGATGATGCAGCTGGATGCCATAGAAAAAGAGCAGCACACGAAGGAAGTCGTGGACTGGGAAGGAAAACCCACGCATAACAAAGGCAAGAAACATAACCCGATACCCAGCTGGGGGACGGGGGATTACCTCATTGCCGGGGAGCCTGACGGCCTCCCTATCTTGTGGGATCAGACCCCGCTCGCGAAGCTTGCGGAGATCGCTCTCCCACGTCTCTGATCGCCGCCAGCCACCGTCGGTGACACGGGTAGCAGCGGCGTTTTTCTTTCCTCCGGCAGCGCTAGCACCAACGGCAGACGAGGATTTCTTCGGTTCCCCATTGGGCTACGGCGGCGCCGGCGGTGAAAACGCAGAAGAGAAGATGGAAATGTGGAAGGAAATCCCAACGCGCAGCAAGAATCGCTAGAGCACAAGGAGATAGTGAAAACAACAACTGATGCGGTGAAAACAAAACGCGGATTTCCCCAATGATTATAACAACGAAGACAACGCACAGCAGCCGTCCATCCAGAAGACCTAACGCCAACGGCAGATCTGACCATACACGTGTCAGCATCACAACGAACTGTCGTTACCACGCCATCCACAACGCGCGGAAATTGAGGAGACGCCGTAATTATCTCCACGACACCCGTGACCGGTCAATTCAAAGTCAGCAAGTGGGACCCACGTTCGTCCAGTCATGTCATCTCTGGCGTAGCAGACGCTTGAGGTCATTGATCGTCAGCACTGATGTCATCAAAAGCTATACTAGCACCAACTACAATTCTCTGGCTCCACAACTAAGAGTACTCACTCGAATCTTCGATTCGACTAAATACTCGGGGACTACTCCTATCAGGAGCGCTGGTCGCGCACCCGCAAGATGAACAAAGACAGAGTATTTCTTCGAGTCCTACGTCGAGTCTACGACTCCACTACGGACTCGGGGGCTACTCCCATAGGGAGGATGGATTTAAAAGCATCCGAAAATTTTTGTGTCCTACGGACTTAACAACTGAACAATGCTTGAACTAAAGTCTCCGCTCGAGTCTACGACTCGAACAGACACTTGGGGGCTACTCCCATAGGGAGCGCTGATCGCGTACCCTATGAAATCTTCGACTGCGATCCTTCGGATCAGCAAGCAAAAAAACTTTTTTGGCAACTCTGCCCAACAAAACGCTGAGTGAGCAATGATCTCCTTAGCCACCCGAAACACCTCTGTGGTGACAAATGTTCGGATGCTGCGTCTGCGACGCAAAGATAAGACCTACAGATCTCATCTGATGGCCTGGCAACGCACACGACTGCGCTCTGCTAGTATGAATCCATGCCAACAGGCGTGATGAAAAATCCCAACGGACGCGTTGGGTACATCAATTAAAACCACTGGAATTCCACTCCTGTAAGTCCCCCGTGGCCTGAGTCGAGTTACGCCAGCATATGTTCCGGGTTCAAGTTAAGGGACTCGAACCTGATGAAGATCGTGTTGTTTCGTCCTAAGACAGTTAACTGACCCTGATCTGTCGGGTGAGTCAGGCACACGTATCAACAATCCCTACACACATATACTGTTTATACATAGTTGCACCCGAAGGATTGAAGAGTCCTCAGCCGAATCTACGATTCGACTGGTCACTCGGGGGCTACTGACATGGTTATACCCTACGGGTACGTAACTTCAGCATACCTAGTCCAGCCCAAGGAAGGCCCACAGCAGACATACGCTGGCTCATGAAGACTTTCGGGTGGCCAAGGCCCATGACGCCTTCGGATCCTTGGAGAGCAAGACTAGCATAGATAGGAAATTCAAAGGGGTAAAACCCTAGAACCTGTAACCGACTAGGACTATGCCCGGGACCTGCCTAAGTCTATATAAAGGCCAGGAGGGCACGTCCTAGAGCTCTCGACTCATACTCTCGCATACGCACCTCACGCCAGATCGAATCTGCGCACCCCTGTAACTTTCGATTCCGCCGTAATCAAGAACAGACAAGCAGGAGTAGGGTTTTCCCTCCAGGGGCCTGAACCTGGGTAAATCTCGTGTCCCCTGGTTGCTTGTCTGTTAACCGTTCCACGATCTCCAGCATCCCCATCTTCTCCAAAACCCAAGCCCATAACAATGGGCATTGATGAGATTAAACCTCGTCACCGCTCATGTTGATGATGCATGGATCAAGCGCAAGTATGGCAGTGCTCTTATGCCATTTGAGCCCACAGATTTGAAAAGTCTCCAAGGTAGGCATAACTACCACCTCATGACTTCCAATGAGGTAATGCAAGAAATGGTCGCTTTCAAGGTGGCTGCCAAGAATGTCGAAGATGCTCGTGCACGAGCTATGGGGATGCAAAAGGGGGTCAACATGGCCTTGAAAACTAGTGTGATTGATCATGATGAATATGCCATAGAAGGTATGGACTGTCCCGAGGATATAAAATGGATCCACGGAAAATACTTGGCTCTTTATGCTAGAAACATTTGGAAAGATCCAGCCAAGGCTAAAGCTGAATTAGAATGCAAGAGTGGAGCCTATGGAAGAAAGGAAAATGGTCCCAAGCTGAGAACATGTTTCAACTGTGGTGACCGGCTGCACTTTGTAGCTGAGTGTCCATATCAAAGTAGGAAAGATAATGGAGGAAGACTTATTTTCAAAGACAAGTCAAAGGCTCCACGCAAGAAACAGTTTGTAAAGAAGAATGCTCCCTTCAAGAAGCAACCAAAGATTGTTCTAGTGGCTCAAGAAGAATATTCTTCGGGAAGTGAAGATGAGGACGAGGACGATAGCTCTCAAGAGGTGGCTGCTATAGCCACCACATCTCCTTCAACATCTCTCTTCGACTCTCTGAACGAAAACATCATCAACAAGAATGCTACTTGTCTCATGGCAAGAAGCTCCGAAGTAACTTCTTCTAACTCTTATCTTCCTAAGGCTATGATTGACATGGATGATACTACTAGTCTTAAGGTTAAAGAAGAGATTATTGCTTTGGATTACTTCTACACTAACTTGCAAGGTGAGCACAAAGTACGTTTTGAATCTCTTATGGATCAGTTGGCCCAAAATGTAGCTCTCCTCGAAGAAAAGGGCAGAATTGAAAGGGAGGATGCAATGGAAATTGCATCCTTAAAAAATGCTCTTGAAGAAGAAGAATAAACTCGGGTCTCTCTTGAAGAGAGGCTTTAGTCCATTGAGGAGTCACATGAAGAAATAGTGGCTAAACTTGTTAAGGAACATGACAATGCAGTCACCAAAGCAAAGAAGCTAAAGAAAGAAAAGATTGACTTTGGGGCTGCTCATGATAGACTCTCTGAGGAATTGGAAAAACTTGACAACGCTCACAAGGCGTTGAAAAGTGATTTCTCCATTCTCAATGAGTCACATGATCAGCTCCAAATTCGATTGGCCAAGTATGATATTCCTAGAACATCCAATTCAACATATAGCCACAAGGAAAATGCTAGTGTGGAAAAAGAAGTGGTCAAAGACATCTCGCCCAAGGATAAGGGTGTTCTTGATGAAGTTCTTGGCAAGCAAAGGTCAAATCATGGTAAAGAGGGACTTGGATATGTCACCAAGTCCAAGAAAAAGAAAAACAAGAAGAACAAGACCAAGAATGTGCAATCAAAGACAAGCACCGCTGAGAAGAATGTCAAAAAAAGACAAGACTAACAATGTTAGTTTTGCAGGGTCTCACAATCCAAATTATGAACTCTTTTGTGATGATTATGGCGATGTTTATGCTTATTATGTCATTCCCTTTGATGAATATATTGCTTGGTCTATTTGGGTCCCAAAGACCCTTGTTACTAACATGAAAGGACCCATTGAAAATGGGTACCTAAAACCAAGAAGTAATTCTCTTGCAGGGCTATGCTTTCGGTGGGTCGAAATGGGTGCTGGATAGTGGATGCACTAGTCATATGACCAGAAGCAAGAAGATCATCACGGAGATGCATCCAAATCATGATAATATCATAGTCTCCTATGGTGATAAGTCTAAATCTCAGGTATTGGGTCTTGGCAAGGTTGTGGTTGCCCATGATATCTCTCTTGTGGACGTCATGCTCTTTGAGACCCTCGGTTACAACCTTCTTTCTGTTCGTGCCCTTGGAAAGATGGGTTTTGCTGTTTTTATCGATGATGATTTGGTGGTACTCTTGTGGAGCAAGTCTCTAAAGGTCGCTTTCGTTGGATACGTCGAAAATGACCTGTATGTGGTGGACTTTTCCGAGAAAACCACTTCGGGTCCGATGTGTCTATTCGGAAAGGCCGACGTGGGCTGCCTATGGCATCGCCGTTTAGCCCATGTCAACATGAGAACTTTGCAAAGTCTCCACAAGGGTGGTCACATCCTTGGACTAAAAGACAATGTCTCCTTTGCCAAAGATCGTGTTTGCAGGGCTTGTGTTGAAGGAAAAATGCACGACTCTCCCCACAAGAGGAAGACTATTGTGTCTTCAAAGAGGATCTTGGAATTACTTCATGTGGATTTATTTGGTCCTCCTTCTCATGCAAGTCTTGGTGGGAAGAAATATTGCTTGGTCATTCTCGATGATTACTCAAGATATACATGGGTCTATTTCTTCAAACTAAAGAGTGAGACTCAACAAACAGTCATTGATTTTGCCAATGAAGTTCAACGTCAACACAATGTCCCTATCTTGGCAATAAGAAGTGACAACGGCTCTGAATTCAAGAACTACACTTTGAATGAGTTTCTAAGCGAAGAGCGAATTAGACATGAATATCCCTCTGCGTATACCCCTCAACAAAATGGATTAGCCGAGAGGAAGAACCGGACTTTGATGGATATGGCAAGATCAATGTTGGTTGAATTCAAGTCTCCCTACAATTTTGGGGCTGAAGCCATATCCATTGCTTGTCACTCATCAAACTGGCTCTACCTCCGAAATATTTTAGACAAGACTCCATATGAAATACTTACCAGTAACAAGCCCAACATCTCATACTTCAGGGTATTCGGGTGTAAGTGTTTCTTTCTTATTAAAGGTGTCCGCTTGTCTAAATTTGATTCCAGGGCTTTAGAAGGTATTTTTGTTGGTTACGGTGCCGAATCCCACACTTACAGAGTCTATGACAAGCTCACTGGGATTGTTGTAGAATCTTGTAGTGTGGAGTTCGATGAAAATAACGGCTCCTTTGTAGGGCAAGTTGATGTTTGTGATGCAGATGTTGAAATACCCCAAGATGCCATAAGAAGAATGGGCGTGGGATTTTTCCTCCCCATTGAGGAACCCCTTGTGGCGGATCGGGAAGGACAATGCTCCACTCAAGTGGAGCCCTCATCTACACAAGATCAACAAGCTCCTACTGTTGGAGAAAACTCTGCACCAACACCGCAAACTGCTGAAGATCATCAGTCTCCTGGACAAGATGGTAGTCCCAGGTCGGACTATCCGCCCCCTCCAAGGGGCGGACAATCCACCCCTAGCACTCCGACTTGTTCCAGGGGATCCGAAGAAGAAGACAACAGCCAAGAAGCTCCCAGGCCGAATTCTCCGGCCCTCGTGGGCGGATTATCCGGCTCTGGTTCTCCAAGTCCTGTCAGGCATTCTCAGAAAGAAAGCACTGGTGATTCATCTCCCAGGTCGGATAATCCGCCCCCGGATTATCCGGCCCTAAAGAACAAACTCTGCAGCAACCTCCTGGTGTTAACTCAGATCAAGTTCAAGGGCAAGGCAGTGGTCAAGACAAGAATACAAATATTGAATCAACTCCTTCTAGAAACAATAAGGACAATGAGGCTCATCGAAGGCTCGTGCTGATCGGAACCTTGAACTAAGGGGTCACACTCTTGACAAGGTTGTTGGTGATCTACGAAGAAGGGTGTCTACTAGAAGAGAACTTGCAAGCTTCTGTGATCATCAAGCTCACATTTCCATGGTTAAACCGAAGAAAGTCTTTGATGCTCTTGAAGATCCTGATTGGGTGGTTGCAATGCATGAAGAATTAAATAACTTCGAACGCAACAAAGTTTGGAAGCTCGTAGAGAAACCCAAGGGGTGTCGCAATGTTATCGGCACCAAGTGGATCTTCAAGAACAAACAAGATGAAAATGGCATTGTTGTGAGGAATAAAGCAAGACTCGTGGCTCAAGGATTCTCTCAAGTGGAAGGAATTGATTTTGGCGAGACTTATGCCACTATGGCTCGTCTTGAGTCCATTCGTATCCTTCTTGCCTATGCAGCCCATCATAATTTTAAATTACAACAAATGGATGTTAAGAGTGCGTTTCTTAATGGTCCTCTACATGAGTTAGTATACGTCAAGCAGCCCCCGGGTTTTGAGGACCCCAAATTTCCAAACCATGTCTACAAACTCGATAAGGCGCTCTATGGCCTTAAACAAGTCCCACGTGCGTGGTATGAGCACCTTAAAGAGCTTTTGTTCGACCGTGGATTCGAAGTTGGGCAAATCGATCCCACTCTTTTTACTAAGAAAGTTAATGGCAAGCTTTTTGTATGCCAACTCTATGTAGATGACATTATTTTTGGCTCTACTAACCAAGCTTTTAATGATGAATTTTCAAAGCTTATGACTGACAGGTTTGAGATGGCAATGATGGGTGAGTTGAGGTTCTTTCTTGGATTCGAGATCAAACAACTTAGAGAGGGAACTTTATTAATCAAGCTAAGTACATCCAAGACATGCTCAAAAGGTTCAAGATGACGGATCTCAATGGCGTTGCTACTCCAATGCAAACAAAGTGTCATCTTGAGATCAATCCCAAGGGTAAAGACGTGGATCAAAAGGTATACCGATCCATGATCGGCTCTCTCCTTTACCTTTGTGCATCTAGGACCGATATCGTGTTAAGTGTAGGAGTGTGTCCAAGGTACCAAGCCGCTCCTAAAGAAAGCCACTTACTTGCGGTCAAACGAATCTTTAGATATTTGGTTCATTCCCCGAATTTTGGGTTATGGTATCCCAAGGGTTCAAGTTTCTCTCTATGTGGTTACACTGATTCAGATTGGGCTGGTGACAAAGATGACAGAAATCAACTTCTGGTGCATGTCAATTCTTGGGCAGATCTCTAGTGTGTTGGTCTTCAAAGAAACAGAATTGTATTTCACTCTCAACCACCGAAGCTGAATATGTTGTTGCTGCTAGTGCTTGTACTCAGTTATTATGGATGAGGCAAACTTTAAAGGAATACGGTGTCAATTGTGACAAAGTGCCTCTATTATGTGACAATGAAAGTGCTATCAAAATTGCTTACAATCCTGTGCAGCATACAAGAACAAAACATATTGAGATTCGCAACCACTTCATTCAGGATCATGTTGCTCGTGGCGATATTGCCCTATCCTTTGTGAGCACGAAGAACCAACTTGCTGATATTTTCATGAAGCCCCTTGATTAAGCAAGATTTTGTTTTTGAGGAATGAGCTAAATATCATAGATTCAAGGAGCTTGGCTTGACTACCCTTGCACACTCACTTGCTCTTATTCATGTATTTGGTTTAGATGCGGGCATAGACATAGGGGGAGTGTGGTCCTAATTGGTTAGGCTAACCCTCCCCCCCCCATAATGCCGAAAGCAAGAAAAATCATTTCCCTTAATATCATTTTGTGATATGTGGGTCATCGATGAGCATTGATTTTGAACTCAAGATACATCTTCGTGGTGTCATGCCATGCACTCCAACATGGTGGCTTCGGCCACCGCCTTCCTCCTTGAGAAGAGTTGGTTTCTAATGGCTCTATTTGGATGTTCTTGCATATTTCTTGTTCTTATGGAAAACACACCCAACTTTGGCTTTTGTTCGATTTGTTCTGGCAACTTTGGGTGTGTAAGAGGAAAGGGGACGGGGATGAGATCTTCTGGGGCGTTAGCATCGCTCTTCTTCCTTTTTGGCGTTTCGATGTCAAAGAGGGAGAAGTAGTTCTATTAGGTCACCGGATTTGCATGGGTCGGGCACAAGGCACTTGCTTTTTCATTCGTTCGTTTTATTTGCAGGCTTGTGCCCCTTTAGCGTGAACTTATTTGCTATTTGTGCTTGCTTGGTTATTGTAAGACTCTGTCGTGACTTATTATGTATGGTCCTATGGAATTCTGGATTTATATTGTGGACCTACTATCATGGAATTCTGGATTTATCTATGGAGTCTGGCATTCTAGTTGATGGCATATGGAATCATGGGATTATCTTATGTATGCATCAATCTTGTGGGATGTGCTTGGAGCCGGACAATCTCATTAGTTTATTTGGCAATACTCACATCCCGGTGGTATGATCTTGTTTACCAACCCATCTTGTTTTAATTGTTCTTGCTATGAAAGTTGTGTTTTATCTATTGTGTGCATGTGTGTTTCAAAGGCAAATATTAAATATGCACACATCTAGGGGGAGCCTCTTTCATTTATTTTAAGGGTGTCGTTGGTAGTTGTTTGCAAATCCTAGTATTGTCATCTAACACCAAAAAGGGGGAGATTGAAAGAACATTTCATAATCCCTAGTGTTTTGTGTGTTAGATAACAATATCAAGGATTATTTAACGTGTGTTGAAGTGCTGCAGATCTGTACACTAAGAAGGGAAGGAAACTGCTTTCTAGGGGCGGATTATCCGCCCCTGGAGGGGCGGATTATCCGCCCCAGCCCTCTTTCAAGAGTGCGCAATCCCCAGAGAGGGGGCGGAGTTTGTGGCCGGATTTTCCGGCCCTGCCGGATAGTCCGCCCCTTGGGGGCGGATAGTCCGCCCCCTCAAGGATTTCCTTCAAGCCAAGTCATGCGTCGCTCTCTGTATGGGGGGCGGAGTTTCCCTCGGACTTTCCGGTCCTTGGGCGGACTTTCTCCCAAGGGCGGATAGTCCGCCCCTCTGGAAATTTCTTCAAAGTCAAGGTTGCGTCACTCTCTGTATAGGGGGCGGAGTTTTCCCCGGAGTTTCTGTCCTGGGGGACGGATTTTCTCCCCAGGGCGGATAGTCCGCCCCAAAGGGGGGCGGATAATCCGCCCCCAAACTTCTCCAATGGCTTGTTCTGGGTAGGGGTATTTAAGCATGTCTTCCCCCTCTGGCCAGAACTCTTGGTTCATTTGAAAAAGACAAGATCTGGTCTGCAACCTTCATCCAAGAGTGCTCCACCTAGATCCACCCAAAGACCCCGTTCCTTGGGGAATCGAAGGAGGAGAACTCGATCTTCATCATCAGCAATCAAGCGCTTCATTTCCTCTCCATTCATTTGGAGAATCACCGTTCTAGTATTTCTTGCAAATACCTAGATCCTTGTTTTGTTTATATTGATAAACCTTGTTCTTGTGACAGCTTGTTGTCATCTCGGGAGCCCCCAATTCAGTTGTGGGTGTGTGCCCCGGTAGCGTTGTAAAAGGCACTGGTTCCCACCTCGAAGGGATCCAATAGTGGAGAAGGTGGATCAGGCCTCTCGTGGCGAGATCCATCGGAGAATAGGGTGAGGCCTATTGTGGCGTGGTGGTCTTAGAACCGCTCACCCCTCCAACGCAGATGTACTTCCCTTAACAAGGAAGGAACTTCGGTAAAACAAATCCCTGTGTCTCCGCGTGCTCCACTACAGTTCCCTCGCTCCTCTCTTTACGTGCTTAGTAGCTAGGGTTGCATATAGGGAAATTCTCGTAGTTACATATCTAGAGAATTTACTTTGTGTCAAGCCTAAAATTGAAAAGGTATTAAAAATTGGTTAGCACCTATTCACCCCCCCCCCCTCTAGGTGCCCATACGATCCATATCACCCAGCACCCTGCCAGAGGGGAGAGATCATCTCGGAGGCCTTCTTCTTCACCATGCCAGCCTCCTGTATGATGCGTGAGTAGTTCCACCATTGGACTATGGGTCTATACAGTAGCAAGATGGTTGTATCTTCTCCTTTGTGCTTTCATGTTTAGATCTTGTGAGCTTCGTTCATGATCAAGATCATCTATTTGTATTCATACATGTTGTGTTTGTGGGGATCCGATGGATATTGAGATTACTATGTCAGATTGATTAATGGTTTTGTCTTATTGATTCTATCATGTCTGTGTTGTTTGAGATCTTGCATGCTCTTTGTTTCTAATAGTTATTTTGGCCAAGTAGATTCTAGTGACTCCAAGAGGGGGTATTTATGCTCGATAGTGGGTTCATGCCTCTATTTAATCTGGGGAAGTGACAGAAATCTCTAAGGTTGTAGATGTGTTGTTGCCACTAGGGAGAAAACAACGGTCCTTTGTTCATGGAACAATTGTATTATTTACTTTACACACTTTGCTTGAAGCAGTTGTCCGTTGCTTGCAACTTAATACTGGAGGGGATTCTGATGATAACCTGAAGGTGGATTACTAACCATAGATGCAGTTGGATGGCGGTCTATGTATCTTGTTTTATTGCCCAACCGAATCTCATAGGATCATGGATATCTAGTATTGCGTTGTTATGCCTTGCTCAGTCCTGTCAATTGCCCTGCTGTAATTTGTTTACCCAGCATGTTATGTTTTGTTATCCATCATACATTACTAGGAAAATGGCTGTCTGTGGCGCACATGGAATGCCCATCCGTGGCGCACGGCCACTAGCCTTGCGCTACGGCTATCTCCTAGCTGTGGCGCACTGCCTAGTGCGCCACGGTTGTGTCGAGATAGGCGTAGCGCACCTGCTAGTGCGCCACGGCTATGTGGGCAGGTGCGCTACGCGTAGGATCTTCTGTGGCGCACTTCCTAGTGTGCCACTAAGCTTCTGAGGTGCGCTTTAGGTGTAGTGCGCCACAAAAGGTAGGTCATGTGCGCCACAGGTGTTTTTTTGTTTTTTTAATTTCCGAGCCAGATTATATACAATAAAGATTATATACAATATTACAGGCAGATATACACACAGAGATACAAGATATACAATTATATATATAAATACACAATTTGAAAAACAAGATTGAAACAAATACATATAGATAAGTCTCATACATGAATACATAGTATAAGTTACATTGTTTTGATCAAGTTACAAAGTAGTTGGTGACATGCGAATACATGTGTCGATCGAACAAGTTAGAGCTCGGAAGCTCGGCTAGACATCTAAACTAGCTAGACACAAACGCGGGGTAAACAACCAAAGAAGATAAGCATGATCACCGCCGCGACGAAGGTGTAGGTCTTCTTCCGGTTCCTTGTCCTAACTCCCGCTAGATAGCACGTGTATCTAGCTTCCGCCTCCGCCATAGTGTTGTACCCTTTGTAGCTATTGCCGCTGAAACGGTGCACCTGTCTCCGGCAGTCTTCCCAATCATCGTAGACTCCAGAAACTCGTCCCTTGTACAGGACGTACCACGTCATCTATAAGTTGACAATAATAATTAACCGATGATTGAAAAAACATATATAATTAAAGTCGCATATGAATATACACTAGTAGAAAGTACTCCTTAATCAAAAAGACCAAACTCAAAAAGCATGCCTCATATATAACTAGGTTGTTCGACACAGGAATATGCTATGATGGAACCGTCCGCCAACTAGGATGCACAACACCTGGACCTGTGCATAGCACAAGGCGGATAATCCCATCGCAGCACATTCACATATATAGTGTGTCACGATATTTCAATCATCGGCATTATTCTCGAAAAATACCAAAGTAACTCGAAAAGAATGCCTCATATATATATATACATAGGTTGTTGGACATAGGAATATGCTATGATGGAACTGTAAGCCAAGTAGGATGCACAACATCTAGACTTGTGCATAACACAAGGCTTACAGTCCCGTCGTAGCACATTCACATATATATTGTGCCAAGACATTTCAATCGTCGGCATTATTCTCGAAAAAGACCAAAGTAGCTCGAAAAGAATGCCTCATATATAACTAGCTAGATCGTTGGACACAGGAATATGCTACGACGGAACGGTTAGACAAGTAGGATGCACAATTCCTGGACTTGTGCATATCACAAGGCTAACTATCCCGTCGTAGCACATTCACATATATATTGTGCCACGACATTTCAATCATCGGCATATTCTCGAAAAAGAAAAAAATAACTCGAAAAGAATGCCTCATATATAATTAGCTAGGTCGTTGGACACAAGAATATGCTACGACAGAACAGTGAGCCAAGTAGGATGCACAATTCCTGGACTTGTGCATATCACAAGGCTCACTATCCCGTCGTAGCACATTCACATATATAGTGTGCCACGACATTTCAATCATCGGCATTATTCTCGAAAAAGACAAAAATAACTCGAAAAGAATGCCTCATATATATACATAGGTCGTTGGACACAGGAATATGCTACGATGGAACCGTGAGCCAAGTAGGATGCACAAGACCTAGACTTGTGCATATCACAAGGCTCACAATCGCATCGTAGCACATTCACATATATAGTGTGCCACGACATTTCAATCATCGGCATTATTCTCGAAAAAAGAGTAAGGAAAAAAAGGACCAAAGTGAGCAAAGGACCAAAGAGTAAGCAAAAAAACCAAGCATTGATTGATATATAATAATAATAAGCAAAAGAAGTAAGCGATGATTCATAAACCTAATAAGATAAGTATAGTAGCATGTACACTTGTCCACACACACAAAGGTCATCTATAATTTGTAACTACAACTAGGCCAACATCAAGCCTTCTGGCTCGGCAAACACGATGGCAATGGCAACATCAAGTGATGATTAAGCACCAAAAATTAAAATCTAGAGCTACATGAGCAGATGAGCCATTGTTTCCCAATTCCCCTTCCCTAAGTAGAACCCAAAGCTCTAGATTTCTAAGTGTTGGCCTCGAAACGAAAGCTACTACTGTATGTGTCCCTGTCATTTGTCCCTGCCTTGTATCTTTGAAGCTACTACTGCAGAACTAGGAACCCTAACTAAGCTCAAGCCACTGCAAGCCAAACCTGCAAATCACCCCTGGAACTTGATCTAAGCGAAAAGTCTATAGGCAGAAACCCTAGAAGACGAAACCCTAGAACACGATCCTGGACACGAAGGCGCCGTTAGCTCGGTCTGCCCCAATGGAGAAGGAACCGTGTGGGCAGGGAGAGAGGGAGATAGGGGAGGCTCACCTCCTCTGAGACGAGGACGACGACGAGCGCGTGGGAGAGGCGGCGGCCTCCTCCTCCTCAGCCTCGAGCGGCGGCGGCCTCCTCCTCCTTGAGCGGCGACGCGGGCCTCCTCCTCCTCGAGCGGCGCCATCCTCCTCCTCCACAAGCGGCACGGGCCTCCTCCTCCTCCTCCATGGATCGGCGGTGGCCTCCTCCTCCTCGAGAGCGCAGCACGGCGGTGGCGGATCGAGAAAGCAGCGGCGGTGGCGCAGCGCGGCGGGGCTCGATCGATGTGTGGTGTCTGTGAGATGGGGATGAGAGAGGCGAACGTGGCGTGGTTGACTAGTCCAACCCACATAGGCGTAGCGCACTTGGCCAGGGTGCGCTACGCCTATGTGGGTTGGACTATCAGATAAGAGGGCGGCCACCCCACTAGTTAACACTACCAATGTCTTATCCCACTGGTTCTGCCCACTACTCTATTCTAAACTTGTGAGCACCTAGGTTCGAATCCTGGTGCCCCACTTTTTTATTTTTATTTTAAAAATACTTTTAAATGTTCCAAAAAATGCCCAAAAGTGGTGATATATGCCATAAAAGTTTTGTTTTGTTTTTAAAATACTTTTAAATATTCAAAAAATGCCCAAAAGTGATAATATATGTCATAAAAGTGGTACAAATATGATTCAAAGTATAACTAAATTTTATAATAATTTGTCCATGAATATTACAATCTTTTTTGACCACGCGTTTTACAATATTTTTTGAGCTAGCGTTTTACAATCTTTTTCCCTTTTTTATCGCGGTTGAATAATTTAGCCACGGCACTTTAATGTTTCTTCTTTCGAACAGGCTACCTTTTTTGGGTAGGGTTGTACTTTTTCTTCTTGTGATGTATGTTGCTGCATCGTAGTCGTCGTCATCTTCAATCTTTGGATCGCCGTACTGATCGAAGTCTTGCTCGTTGGCGACTCCATCCATTCCGATGATGTTTCTTATTCCTCTCCTCACGACAACACGGCTAGGCTTTGTCGGGTCGGTAATGAAAAAACATTGGTCCACTTTGGTAGCCAGTACCCACGGTTCATTTTTCGCGGCCACGTTTGCACCGGCGGCCTTGGATTTGCCTGCTTCGGGTATAACCATGGTTGTGAAATACCGGTCTTCTCTTTCGACGCTCTTTGCCCATCTGACACCTTTTCTCCACAGTAGTCGAGCTCCCAGATCTCCTCGATTCTTCCGTAGAATCTTTCCTTCACGTTGTCATCGGTGTAGAATTCCGACGTTACGCCTGAGTTCTGATAATCACACTTGTTGTCCTTTTCCTCCGTGTAGAATGTGTAGCCGTTGATATCATACGCCTGATAGGTCACCAGATTTTGCATCGGTCCCTACGACAAGGTGAATATGATCTTTTCCGGGTCAGAAGAATGCGATCGCGGGGGATTATCAAGGAGTGTCTGCCTAAACCAACGCGTGAAATCTGAGTTGTGCTCTTTGATTATTTCTCCCTGTGTCCTCTGTATGCCCCGGTCACTGTACTTCTTCTCGATTAACCTTTTGTTCTTCTGTACCCAAGGATCGACCAGTTCTAAATGCTATAGCGCGACGAGGTTTGCTCAATCAAAGTCTGCGCGTCGAAAATCGAAGTCTGCATGCAGTATGCGATGACCCTCTCGGTGACCAGATCCGTCGAGCTTGCCAAGGTGCTTGTTAACGGGAAGACCGACAGGGTTCTCGATGTCTAGATAATTCGTGCATAAAGAGATGCACTCTTCGGCCAGAAAGCCCTTGGCTATGCTTCTATCTGGACGGGACCTGTTGCGAACGTATCCTTTGATGTGTCCGTTCATCCTTTCGAATGCCATCGTGCTGCGGAGGAACATCGGCCCGAGTTGTACGATGTCCTCCACGACATGGACCAGCAGATGCACCATAATGTCAAAAAATGCGGGTGGGAAGTAGACATCAAGCTCACATAGTATCACCACGATCTCCTCCTGTAGCCTCCCGAGCTGATTCACGCCAATCGTCTTCCTAGAGATAACGTCGAAAAACTTGCAGAGGCCAAATAACGTTTCACGGACGTGCTCGTCCATTATCCCTCTTAGTACGACCGGAAGTACCTACGTCATTAGCACGGCATAGTCGTGAGACTTCATGCCACTGAACCTCTGCTTCGCCTCGTCTAGGTATCTGCTTATCTTGCCCGCGTAGCCATAAGGAAATTTGACTCCTAGAAGGCACTTGAAAAACTGTTTGATCTCATCCTGGCTTAGAGTGAAGCAAGAAGGAGGGCAGTAATATTCGTTCTTCTTGAACTTTTTACCCTTCCGACGACCTTGTGTCGTCTCCGACTCATGATCATCGTCATCTTCCTGATCATCAGGAGTAGTGCGTCCTCCGTGAAGCTCCTTCCGGATACCCAATCATATCAGGTCGTGCATTGCTTTTGGACCATCTTTCGTTCTATCTGGCATGTTGATTATGGTGGCGACCAGACTCTCGCACACGTTTTTCGTGATATGCATGATGTCGAGGCTATGAGGCGTGCGGAGAAACTTCCAGTATGGCAACTCCCAGAAAACAGACCTTGTTTTCCATACCTTCATCAGCGGCTTGTCTTGTTGCTGCCTCTTTCGCTTATTTCCAGGCTTAGGACAATCTTTCCAGTTTTTCAGCAACTCTTCGCTGCTCCTACGCTCTGGGATTCCTCGGGTCTCGGATTTGCCATCGAACAGGTCTCCACGTTTTCTCCATGGATCATTCTTGCCGAGCCACCTCTGGTGCGCCATGAACACGGTTTTCGATGACCCTGGATCTTTATCTAGTTGGAGATAGCTTGTGTTATCCATGCACCTAACGCATGCGCAGAATCCTTGGATAACCTGCCCCGAGATATACCCGCAACCTGGATGGTCTTGCACCGTAGTGACCAACGCGGCTCTCATAGTGAAATAATCTTGTGCGACGGCATCGTAAGTATTGGCTCCAGATTCCCATAACGTGGCTAGCTCCTCTTTCAACAGCCCGAGATACAGATTGATGTCGGTACCAGGTTGTTTCGGCCCTTGAATTAGCATACTCATTTGTATGTACTTCTTCTTCATGCACAACCATGGAGGGAGGTTGTACATCCATACAAACACGGGCCAACTGTTGTGCGTGCTGCTCTGGCTACCGAACGGATTGAGTCCATCGGTGCTCGCACCAAGCCTGATATTCCTCGAATCTCCACCGAATTCTAGGAATTCGAGGTCCAATGCTTTCCACTGGCTAGCATCTGAAGGGTGCGTCAGCAGCTCATCCTTTTCGGGGTCATCATCATCATCTCCTGGCTTCTTCCTTTCCGCATGCCATCGCATGAGCTTCGCTTCCTTAGGGTCCGCGAAATAGCGCTGCAGACGAGGAGTGATAGGAAAGTACCATACCACTTTTTGAGGTGCTTTCTTCCCTTTCTTGTATCGACTCACGCCACACACCGGACATGTGGTTTTCTCCGCGTCCTCGCCCCAATAAATGATGCAATCGTTGATGCATACGTGATATCTAACGTGCGGTAGATCGAGAGGACAGACGATTTTCTTGGCGTCCTCGATACTAGTTGGACATGTGTTCCCCTCCGGGAGACGATCGTGCCAGAATGCCATCATATCGTCAAAGCTTGCGTTACATTCAACCGGGTATCATCGGGCCTGCATCCTTCATACAATGGAGTAACCGCGTCTTTCTCAAGTTGCGCAAGCTTGGCTTTCTCTCTAGCGGCAGCCCTGGCGTTACTCGTCTGCTTGAGAAGCAGCTCTTGCACATAAGGGTCCTGCACCTAGCCTGACGTTGTTCCATCGTCGTCTGCTCCTCCAGCATCTAGATCATCATCATCCCGGTCTGCTTCCGCACCTTCACCATCTCCAGGAGACTCTTCATCATCTCACCCGTTCTCGCCGTGATGATGATCATCGTCATGTTGCCCACCTTCACCGTCTCCATCGTCTTTGTCATCGCTTATCCAACGAGTGTATCCATCCATGAAACCATGGCGGAGCAGGTGCGCCTGCAGATTCCTGGAATCTGGGTCGATCACCCTGTTGAGTTTGCATCTTCTGCACGGACATCTTATATCTGTCTTGTTATTTCGTATCATGTCGGCCGTCGCACATTTCAAAAATCTATCCACAATGTCTTCGCTCATTATGAGCACCATTTTTGCCTGCACGGTGTACACGGTACAATTAGAAGTCTATTAGAACCACATAATCAATGCATGCATGCAATGGTTTCGATAGAAAATTTCGGCATGACCTATCCTAAAATTAGGACCTTTGCGAAATGCCAACGTCTTGCCAAAATGGAAATGAATCAACATTTTGGCAAAACAAATGGCAATTTGTTCACATACAAACACAAGAGAGAGAGAGAGACCGATCCATACACACATGAACATATCATTATCCTCTCCATACACACATGCATGAGCATCATCGATACTCTCCATATGAGAATCTACATACATATGAGCATATCATCCATATACACATGAACACATCCTTACATGGACAACTTACCGAGATGAGAGACCAATCGCGAGAAAGATGGAAAGGAGAGGTGCGCGCGAGACCGGAGAAGGAGATGAGAGACCGGAGACCTTCCTCTATTACTTATGTACCATCCAAGGCAAGTTCTACATGCTAAAAATGGTGAATGGGTGGAGAAATTGAGGTGGGAAGGAGAAGATCCCGACTAGATCTAAGGAGGAAGAAGAAGGGGAAAGTGAAGTGTGGGGTGGTGGATGGTCACACATGTGCACATAAAGTGCAGCTGCCAAAAAACCGCCACATCCGTGGCGCACTCTGCCCTAGTGCGCCACAGGGAGTAGTAACATCCGTGGCGCACATGCCATAGTGCGTCACGGATGTGTCTGGCCGTTTCACAGCAGAGAGGGGCATGCGCTTAGGCGTAGCGCACCCCCTCCATGTGCGCCACGGTTGACACTAAGAACCGTAGCGCACCTACCCTATGTGCGCTACGGATGTCTGGCGTGCGGCCAACAGGGCCCTGGCCCACACATATCTATGGCGCACTATGGTCATGTGCGCCACGGTTGTTCTAGTTACTAGTAGGGCACTGCCCATAGGTGAGCCACGCCTGTTTTAGCCGTGGGGCACTTCAATCATGTGAGCCACGGATGTGCTGATTACCTATAGCCATTTTCCTAGTAGTGTTAAGGAGAACACCTCTAGTGAACTATGGACCCTAGTCCAATATTTACCATTGATACATCTTCCACCGTTACTGTTTACTATCTGAAGGTCACCATTACTTTTCACACCATACGGTTAATCCTTTGTTTTCAGAAAACCAGTGAGATTGACAACCTCACTGTTCGTTGGGGCAAAGTCTTGAGTTTGTGTTGTATAGGTTTCCAAGTTGCTAACAACACCTCTGAGTCATTTCCTTCCTCCTACTGATTCGATAACCTTGGTTCCTTACTGAGGGAAAAACTTGTTGTACTCAGCATACCTTCCTCTTGGGGTTTCCGAACGAAGCTCTACAGTGATCTGAGCCGCATCAGGGACCAATGTTATGGCTATAATCAAGGCATAGTTTGTGATAATGTGTCCATATTGTGAATATATGTGCATCATGAGATGGCGAACAATGTTGCAGGAGGAAGTTTTCCTTTTCGTCGCACCAAAAATCCATTTTACATTTTTCAAGTGCAAAAGACGGGCGGTTTTGTGAAGCAACCACCAAATGGCTAATTCAAAATGATGCCAGCACATTTTTCAAAAATACTAGACCGCCTTACATGGAAAATGTCCTAGCAGGGGGATCTCAAACCTTTCCATCTATCCCTAGTGAAAAAGACAAATTACTGCCGAATCTGTAGGAAGTGGGTCAGATATGAACTATAGGTATATGATATGCTGCTCATGATTTTTTTTAAAAATCATTTTTAGGTTCACAATATGCTATTTCATCAGAGATCCACTTCAGGTTTATCGAGGCTCAGCCCCGAGCTAAGAATCTCCATGCCCGGTGTTCGACAAAGTTTGGCGATAGTTTAAAACTGGCATAAGAAATTCAAAAACGATCCGAACAATGTGAAACCTTCGAATGGTGTCATATTATGTGACATAATTACAAGGAAAAATATCAAACTTAGTATATTGAGTATGTCTCAAAAATACCTTCACAAAATGACCTATCTCATTCGAGGTTTTCTAACTTTCGGGTCAAATGACCAATGTTATGTCTATAATCAATGCATAGTTTGTGACAATGTGTCCATACTGTGCATACATATGCACCATGGGATGGCGAACAATGTTGCAGGAGGAAGTTTTCCTTTTTGTCGTACCAAAAAGTCATTTTCTATTTTCCGAGTGCAAAAAAGGGCGATTTTGTGAAGCAACCACCAAATGGCTAATTCAAAATGCTGCCACTATATTTTCAAAAATATTAGACCACCTTACATGGACAATGTCCTAACAGGGGATGTCAAACCTTTCCATCTATTCCTGGTGAAAAAGACAAATTCCTGCCGAAATGGATAACATAGGAAATGGATAACTATAGATACATGATCTGATGCTCATGATTTTTTATAAAAATCATTTTTAGGTTCACAATATGATATTTGATCAGAGGTCCATCTTAAGTTTATAGAGGCTCAGCTCCGAGCTAAGAATCTTCATGCCCGCCGTTCGACAAAGTTTAACGATAGTTTAAAACTGGCATAAAAAATTCAAAAACGATCTAAGCAATGTGAAACCTTCGCGTGGTGTCATATTATGTGACATAGTTAAAAGAAAAAATATCAAACTTCGTATATTGATTATGTCTCAAGAAAACATTCACAAAATGACATATCTCATTCGAGGTTGCCAAAAAGTCATTTTCCATTTAAACGGGCAAATAAAATTATGACTAGAATCATGGTATAGTTTGTGATAAGTTGATATTGATATCGTATTTGGATCCTGTCATTTTTCTAATCAATTTATACATATTATTTGATATTGTTTATTTAATAAAAATAAAAAATTAACTATTCTATATTAAATAGAAAAATAAAAAAATAAAAAAATCATTATATTTTTATTTGAATTCAATAATATTTTTACTTATTCATTATTGTTTATTTAAATAATTGTTTGTAATTTTCAAAAAATACAAACATGTGACATGATGATATAAGAGTTAATAGGATCGATATTATAATATTGACAACAATGTATAAATTGTTTTGCGGAAACAAATTCTGACGAAACGAGGAAATTAAGCGTGTTGGAGCTAGAGTAGTGAGGATGGGTGACCGACCGAAAAGTTTGACCAAGACTGCAATTTGATCAAAGATTAAGTGTAGTTAGTGTTAAAAATATTTAAAGCGAGAGATTAACAAGTCAAATAATTTAAAGATTAAAAAATTGAAAAAAAAATGAAAAAAAATAAGTATTTTTGCAACCGGTCAGCCGGCTATGCCGACAACCGCTACACCGAGGGCAGCCGTCATCATAGCGTACGTCAACGGCATTTTGATACACCGACGGCTTCCGTATGCTCCGCCGAGAAAGATCTTTGCCGAGAAGTCTACGCCGAGTGCGGCCTTTGGCATAGCATACGCTCACGGTTTTTTTGGCCTACGATGACATATCGCGCGCGTCCTATAGTGATACTAGACGCAGTTCTGCTTCTTGCATCCGGCTTGAGATATATACGACCTAGTAGTAAGTACCAGTACGTACTTAGAGATATATACAACTACTTGCACCACATGCTTCCATGTTCCAAAAGTTGATCTGGCCCAAACCAGTAATGGCTTTTCGTTGGGGTCAGGGGACATGCTAATTGGTAAGTATATCGATATCCCAAATTTCACGCAATTACTTGAGGAGGACGTGTGTACTATGTACATATTCTTCCCCGAAGGGCATGTATGGTATCACTATTTCGGTCGATGATAGCAGTAAAATTTGAAAAATAAAAATATCCGTTAAGACGAAGATATTCGCTTGGTATCTACGTAAAGGTGTAATTCTTAGTAAAGATAAGCTTGTAAAGAGGAATTGACATGAAAATACGCAATTCGTTTTTTGTCGTCACGATGAGACAATTCTTCATTTATTCTTCCAGTATAAATTTGCTTATCTATATGGTCATTCACCCAAATAGCTTTCGCTTTATCTCCTCCATGTTCATTGACCAATGTTTTTAGTAATTGGTTGTATGAAGTTATTGATAAATACAGGATTTTATTTAGGTTGAGAGCGTTTTTCATTATTTGGTCACTATGGCTTTGTAGAATTTTTAATAACATTGTGCCTTATCCTCTCTCTGGTTGTGTGGTTTGTGCGGCTGTGTGCATCTTGGTTATGCAGAGGCCGGGTATAAACATTACATTAAGTAATAAAAGCGCCTTTTAAAAAAAAATGGTATCACTGAAGGATTGCAGAAATATAGATTGTATTGATATTGGGTGATTGCCTTGAGTCTCTTGGGCTGTTTATATAGAATTACGAACTTCGAGGGCAAGAAGCATAATAGAGATAGAATTGGATTACAAAGTTAAACTAACAAATATAGTCCAGCCTTGATATACTCTACCCCCGGCACACGCACGCGCACACACACATATATACATAGTGAGATCGATACTGAGGCGAATAGCAAGAGCGTCGCAGATGGTCTAATTGGAGCATAATCCGAAGGCGCAAACTAGAGAGGGAGCCAGTGGATGCCGATGTCGATGTAGCCGGGAGTGGGCGTTGTAGTCGTGGTTGTTGTTGGTGATGTCGTTGATGAAATCGATTAGGTTGAGGTTGTCGTGGTGTTGTGTTTGATGTCGTCGCTGAGCGTTCGAAGTCACCGTAGCAATTGACGTAGACACCTTGTCGATCTTTCCAAACTTGGGAGCAAGCCAGGGACAAAGGCACGCTTCGATGTTGGCAATACCGCACGTGCGAAGACAAGAACCATTACAAACCATGCGAACCAGAGTCAGAGGGACCAACAAAAAAATTATCCGTGAACGGTCAATGCGTAGAAGTTGTTCACCGATGTGTTGGACTAGACGGAGTAGTTTTCAGAACAAAATTGATTTAGTGAAAAATAAAAATTAGACTGCGACTCTAGGAGCGAGGTCGTGATGGAGAAGACGATGAAGTAGTTGATTTCAGGAATTAGACCCGCATTTTTCCGCTTGTAGGAGAGCGGCATCGCTAGTGGAGGAAAAGAAAATTTTGTTGGCATTGATGTTGACCAAGATCGGTGGTGGTTGGTGAAGATGGTTATCAGCGATGATGACTACCGATGATGAAGGCACAACCCTTTGTTAATGCCGAGGCGCGTACTCAATTCAGTAGTTTTGCAATTAAGCCATGCATGTGGACTGCAGGTTAATTTCTCCAAAAACCGCTCATAACGGTGATATCGTAGGTTCAAGCCCTATTAAGCCCATCTGACCTGCCTAATCATGGTAGTCACCTGAACCACTCTCTCGGAAGTGAAAAATAGCATGACGTATGTACTACTCCCTCTGTTCGGGATTATAGGTCCTACGCGCATAACTAGGTTATTAATTTGACTAATAAAACATAACTTATATATTACAAAAATTATATCATTAGAAAATATAACCTCTAAAATTTCTAATAATATAATTTTTATACTATACTATTTATATTTTGTTATTCAAATTGACAACCTAGTTATCCGTGCAGGACTTATAATCCCAAACGAGTATCGTCTTTCAGTTCAGGGATAGGACGGTGAGTAGCAGTAGGCTCTTTCAATTTAGGTGAATTTGACGACTTAAATACACGTGCAAGAATTATAAACCCAAACCTGGACGAAGGAAGTACTACTGCTCTTCTCTCCACGTCTTGTTTTGCTTAGTTGGCAGGTGGATGACCGCCCTTATCGATCTCCATTAATTGGCCAACTGTATTGCTGGCAGCGTGTACTGATTTCTTGATGTGGCTGCCTGGTCCACATTTCACATGCTCCCTCCGTTCTGAAAATGATGTTACGGATTAATCTTGATTAGGATGTATCTAAAAGTATTCTAAGAGAGTATAAACACGTAGTATAGATCCGCGACATTCTTTCCTGGAGCTAATATATCAATTAAGCCAAGCCTCTCAGTTTCGCCCCTCCCTACCCTGAAGAAGTGAAGCTGGCGGATCCCATCGCCTCAGTTTCGCCCTCCCTCCAAGGATCATCGGCATGGCGTCCACTGGCGGCTTTGATGGAGCACCCAAGGGCGAGCCCTTCAGTTCCAGCTCCAGATCCAGTCCCAGGTTAGTACATACTCCCGACTAGCTTCTCCTATGTGATCTATATTGCTCAATGCCCTGGCTAGCTAGCTTTCCAGCTGAACCCGATGCAGATTATATAGTAATAAACAAATTACTATGTCTGATTTGATCCTTGTGTGTGCCCCTAGTTTTACGAGCAGAGACGGTAGTAGCACCGTGGGAAGCAACGTTTCAACGGAGCCAACAAGTCTGACGATCCGAGTACTGCAAGAAATCACTGATAATTTCTCCGAGGAGAAAGCACTTGGTCAAGGCGCATATGGAAAAGTCTACAAGGTATGATGTGCTCTTGTTTCTAACTGTGAATGTGTACGCCAAATGCGGTGTGGCATGAGGCGAGATGGCTCGCAGGCGGACAAGCATTATACAGCTATATGCTTGGCCACAACCACAATCTTCCTGGGCAGATTAAAGGATGCAAAAAACAAGATTAATCTGGATTTTCCAGGGAGCCTTACTCTGCAAAACATATCTATTGTGTCAATTTGTGAAACTGGTCTATTATTAAGATGTTCTGGTGTAAATTGCAAACGGTTTTATGTAGTAACTAGCAGTGTGGCCCTCGCAATTGCGAGGGCATCATTTTTAGTGTCAAATATGATAATTAAATAAATTCAAATTTCATGGATATTCACTTTTTTTATATACAGAATAATATAGATGCATAATCTAAATATCTAACTATATATCAGATAGATTCTCAAAAAAAAAAAACTATATATCAAATAGATGTGTGAACTCTTGGTTATTGTAGAATAATAATCGGTGTATTGAGAATGTGCTCATTGGCATCTTACTCGTAATCTAAGTTAAATATACAATATGAAGAATGCTTTAATAAGATTGAAATTTAAAATGTCTTAGTTTGCTCATTTTAGTGAAAACATTCAAACTCTTTATGTCAAACTAAAGAAAGGCACATGGTCAATAGTCTAGTGTTCCTGTCTCCACCGTCTCCTCTCATATTGATAATTTGCTAAGTTGTCGGGAGATAGGCTAACCTTGGATCCACCTCTCTTGTGTAGGTTTAGGTATCTTTCTTATTACCACCTATATGGGAAGATGGTGTCATACCAATAAGTTCTAGTTCTTCACTCTACCGTATGACCATGAAGGTTTAGTCCATGGATCCAATGTCTCTTACGCCTTGTTTTTTTTTATTTTTTCTCAGTATTTCAGGAATGGTGAAGCAATTGGGAAACTTGCATTTTGAGGCCCCATTTCAGAACAAAGAAAAAATATAGGAATTTAAAATATATGATTCCTATAGGAAAAATTACTATGCTACCATTTGGAACAAAGGAATAGATATCTCAGATTCATTTGAAATCCCTATGGAATAACATATTCCCTAGCAATTTTGGAGGAAAACAAACATGAGGTCTCACCTCATATTTTCAACTCATTGTGTCAGCAATTCTTCTGTTTTTTCCTTTGTGACATCCAAACGACATTTTGCAAGTTTTCATGTGGTTTTAGTTCCTACGTTTCTCCTATTAATGTCTTTTAACTTCATGCATTTCAAACGGAGCATGAGTAATGTTGTCCCTAGATTTGTTTGACATATGATCTTAGTTAGGACATCGGGCCTCCTAAAATTCTAGTTATTATAAACCACAGATTTATGTTGTGGATATAGAACATGAATCTTAATCTTATGGATGAATTCTTCTAACCATTACGCCAGACCTGCTCTTCTTTACATTGAATTTGAATGAATCAAATTTCTTATTTCAACTATTTTATTATTCTAGATCTCATATATTAAATACAGTGGCCTCCTAGATCTTAGTACTAATTTTTATATAAATTGTTTTTGGATATCCAACAATTTGTGGGCTTTATCTTCATTTTTTATGGAACCAAAATACAAAATTTCTTTCATTCTTACTTCTAAAATTACATGTAAAATATTTGGCGTCTTCTTTAATTTCTTAATAGAATGTTGGCTGTCGAGAATTTCAATTGATATACTAAATATTCAATAACTAAAAAATGTTGTGCACACGCCTTGCACATTTTTACTAATGATGTTTTAAACTCGGACTATATGAATCTTCGCAAAAAAAAACTCACTATATGAATAGATCAGCTTGTAAAGACATACCAAAGTAATTCCCTGGTCTGACACAATTTATTTCTGTTTAAACTTAAGGTTTTCTAGTCGCGACCTAATTTTTTTTTGGGCTTAGTCATAAGATTCCAGCGAACACCTCTTTTACATGCAACCTCTTTCGTTTATCCGTTTAATCTTAAGGTCTTCTAGTGCATGCTATTTTTTCCTTTCTTTCTTGCCTGAGTCCGTATAGGGAAAAAAGCGTGCAACCATGAACTGGCTAGATTTATTTCTGATTAATCTTAAGATTTTCCAAACTCGTTTTTTTAACACCCAAACTCGTTCCTTGGACGTGTTGCATGCAAACTCTTTCCATTATTTCTTATTCTGTTCGGTCCCTACCTCATGCACGTTTTGGAGGTGTCTATCTCATACACGATTAGGACGTGTTAGCTTTTCATGACAACATCAGTTTACGTAACTTTTCAACTATTAAATCTTAACCGTCAATTATAAATCCAACCGTCAATATAATTGTAGGGATGTGGATCAACCTAATGCCTCGAAAAACATCCTTATATTGCTTTTAGTATATAATAGATGGTACTTTTTTAATTACAATTTGCTCGACTAACCTAGACACCAAATTTCCATTGGTACTAAAATGTGGCACTAAACAAAACTACGACACCTCATACATACTTACACTTTATTTTCTCTGTCATTTGTTATACTATCAACTACTGACGGTCAATTTTTAAGCAGGCTGTGCATGCCAATGGAGAAGAGATTGCAGTGAAGTTGCTCCATAATAACATGTCATCAACTAATGATGAGCAATTCCAACACGAGTTTGACAACCTCATGATGCTCAACCATCCAAACATTGTGCGATTAGTGGGCTACTGCTATGAAACACAACGTCAGCACACAGATTACCAAGGAAGAATAGTTTTTGGTGAAACAACGTACAGGGCACTCTGCTTTGAGTACATGCACAAGGGGAGCCTTCAAAGACATCTTTCCAGTATGATGCTATTCCACCCCACTATTTACCACCTAAATGAAAATGATTGTCTGCATATGAGAATCATCGAACAACCTCCTTTTTTTTGTTTAAATTTACAGATGAATCCCATGGACTTGACTGGAAGACACGTTACAAAATTATCAAGGGGACATGTGAGGGATTAAAATACCTTCATGAAGGATTAAAAAAACCAATTTACCATCTGGACCTAAAGCCTGACAACATACTGTTGAATGATGACATGGTACCAAAACTCGCGGATTTTGGTTTGTCCAAGCTTTGTGGCGCAGAACAAACTCGGGTCACAGAACAAGCGTTAGGAACATTGTAAGTCATTGGAGTACTTTTCTAGTGGAACTGAAATGTTCTTACTACATAATGATTAATCTTGGTTATAATTATTTTGCCATGCGCAGTGGATACATGCCCCCGGAATACTTATTTCACCGCCTCGTCTCGAATAAAGTAGACATATTTAGCTTGGGTGTTGTAATTACAAAGATAATTGCAGGACCCGAAGGCCCAAAGAGAATTGCCGAAACGTCCAACCAAGAATTTCTAGATCAAGTAAAAAATCGCAATCTCTTCATTTCATAAAAATGATCCCTGATTATTATTTGACAACTATTATGATGTGCATTACATCTGAACATAGTACCATCCTATCTTCACACTTCGATTACACAGGTATATGAAAACTGGAGGAAGAGACTGAAAGCAACTTGTACTTCTTCAAGGATACTAGATGCATATTGTGAGCAAGTGAGCATATGCACGGAGATAGGACTGAACTCCATGGAGACTGAAAGGGGAAAAAGGCCTAGTATCATGGAAATTATAGATAGACTCGATGAGACCGAAACTTTGATTGAAAAGGTAAACCCCTTTTTGCTAGAGAAAATTAAAAAAACCACGACAATTAGGGCACAATAGTGATTTGTAACAAAAGGCCACCACAATAACGTTTTGTGACAAACAAATCACTGCACTGTGTAATAGTTTTTCAAAAAACAATGACATTCTATTTTAGCGTTGCTTACCACAATTCTGACCGGTGAGACCTACTGTCAGGCTGACATGGTACAACAGTGACGGTCAGGGGTGACATATGTTAGATGTTTCTAAATTATGTGGTTTTCCATAATTTTCCTGTGCAATCTAAATATTAAGAACCTTAGTTCAGCCTGTCTTTTGACACTCTGCCTAGTCTTCTTCATGCACGACGCGGTGAAGTGGCCTCTGGCCTGCACAGCACCGATGTCGGCAACAGAGTCATGGGAACCGACGAGCGCTAGGCACTGGGAATGCTACCGTTGTCGGCACTAGGGGGCAGCCTGCCGTTCACGGGGGTCTCACGCTCCCGGCGACATCGCTTGGCTCCCTGCTTGGCCGGGAGTTGGGGGCAGCATCAAGCTGGAACCGCGTGTATTTACCTTATGCACGCGTGCTAATTCACACATGACCTTCCCTGTACTACTTGTTGCCAAATTAATAATGTTTTTTGGCTGGCTCCTGGAAGGCGATTTCGTGGTCGGCGAACTCGCGACCATCGGCGCCAGCGAAATCCCAGAGGAAGAAGGATGACGATCAGGTGAGTTGTCTGTCTGCCTGCTTGGTCTCTCGCTGTACGCATACTTACCATAGTACCTGCACTCTCCCATGCATCGATATTATGAATTATGGATGGCAAAACAACGTATCTATCTACTCTACTACTATTCCAGGTGAAAGTAGAAGCGTTCGCAAGAAACAAGGCCATCCATTTCACGGAGACGTGCGACGAGTTCCCTGTCCTTGTGAGGATCACTGGGGTGCCGCGTCGTGCGGAGGAGGTGCCACGTGGCGTCGACGTTGTACTGGCTTTCAACCTCCTGTTGAGTAACAAAGACAGGGAGAAGGCCGTGATGATGTTATGTTAGTCGACGGGCTCAGCCCCAACGACCGGCTCTCCATCTTGTTCCTTGGGGCGTCGTGGCAACATGTGATGGAGCTCACGTATATGTCTGACCATGGCCGCGACGTCGCCAGGCTGAAGATCAAACAGCTGGCACAAAGCCACGCCGACGAGAGATTTGAATACCTTGGCCCCGTTCTGCCGTATGCAGCTAAGGTAAACTTTATATCAAAAAAAGTGTAGTACAAAACAAATACTCAAATCTGCATTCCTTGCCTATGAAGACCTTCAAAGCACCATGTTTTTCTCTTGTAGAGAACTTGACATACTCAGACTCTTTCAAAGAACCCTGCCTTTTCTCTTATAACCTTTTTATGGCTAGATTCTAGGGAAGCGTGGAGCGGAGGAGAGCGGTAGCCGTGCAGGCTACATCGTGCACATGTGGACTGGTCAGATGTACCCTGAGATACACGAACAAGAACAAGATATCAGCCAGGAGTTCCCGGTGCACACCATTGCTATACATGACGACCCCAAGGTCATGAAGCACATAGCCAACATCACCTCTGGCACATACACTTCCGTCAGGATCTGTTTTTTCCTCGACGACATAAAAAATGCCCTCGCATTATTCATCGCTAACATCGCATGGGTTGCACCCAAGTATGTCAGGGTCACCCTCCAGGCAGAACAGGGCGTCACCATATCCTCAATCGCATCAGGTCTCTATGGCAACTTTGTTAGCCCGGACCAAAAATCAGCTGTAGTAGGTCTCCAAAACATCTACGGTGGAGAGCAAAAGAACTTCATCGTCTACTTGACGGTCCCACAGGAAAAGGAGAAACTTGTCACCATTGGCGGCCGAGACCAGAGCAATGTGCTGGTTGCCACAGACGTGGTCCTGCTACGACCACGACGGAAATGCCTGCCTGATGAGATGGTCATCCACCCTAAGGTGGCAGCTCAGCTATTGCGGATCCGGCTTATGGACGGCATCGACAAACTGAATCAAGAACTGAGCAGGGAAAATCTGGGATTGCTGTTGGACGAGATCAAGAATTCGGACGAGGCTCGCGCCGCCCCTGAGAACATCCTGTCAGACCTCGAGGAGGAGGTCGCTGAAATAACAGACCGATATGGGGTGGACAGGAAATCCATCTTGTCATCACTAAATTGCCACCAGTTGCAGCATCCAACCACTAATAACAGACCGATATGGGGTGGACGGGGCACACACCGCAACATAGGTGCTTCCCAAATCATAGAGCAACAACGTTTAGATGAACACATCAATTTGGTAAGTACGTGCCTATATATTTTAAAGCTCCTGCCCATTGGTTCCGACCAGTGCCTTTTCTTTAAATGATTATTGGTTGATTTTTAACTCGGTCTCTCTGCACTGTTATGGATGGCAAATAATAATTTAGTTGAAGGTGAAAGGATTCACAAGAAGCAAGGCAATTATGCACAGCGAGACATGCGACGAGTTTCCAGTCCTTGTGTGGGTCACCGCGGCGCCATGGCGTCATGGCTGGGATTTGCCGCGTGATGGCGTGGACGTTGTCGCTGTGCTCGACATCAGCGGAAACATGCAAGAGGAGAGGCTGGAGCTTGTGAAGCAAGCCATGATGATCGTGATCGACAAGCTTGGCCCCAAAGACCGACTTTCCATCGTGACATTCCAGACTCGCAAGCATCGCTTTATGGAGCTCACGTACATGTCTGACGACCATGGCCATGGTCGGGATGCTGCCATGTTCAAGATCACTCAGCTGAAACCTTCGAGTGGAAGGTACACAGGCAATATTGCTAGCGAAGCTTTACAGGAGGGAGTTCAGGTATATATGTGCGTATATTCAAATGATCCACGGTAAACATTTATTTGAGTTGCACTTCTAACATGTTAGGTTCATGCCTAGATTCTTCGGGATCGTGGACTGGTGGAGAGCAGTAGTCGCGTAGGCTGCATGATTTTGTTGTCAGGTGGAAAGTACCCAGAGATCACACAAATAAAGATCAGCCCTGAATTCCCCGTGCACACTTTTGGTTTGGGTGCTGACCACAACCCCAAGGTCATGAAGTACATTGCTGACATGACCTCCGGCACATACTCTTTCGTCGACCAGGACATCAGCAACATCAAGGACGCCCTCGCGCTGTTCATCACCGGTCTCACGTCGATTGCCGCAACATCCATCACCATCACCCTGAGTGTTCACTGTGACATTGCCATATCATCCATCAATTCTGGCAACTACGTCAACCACATGAAATCTGACAAAATGTCTGGCACAATCATAATTGACCACATCTATGCTGGTGAACAGAAGGATTTCATTGTCAATCTTATAGTTGGGAATGCAAGGAAGGAGCTCATGACCATCGGCGGACAGTACAAGAGCTTCAAAAGTAACAATTCCATTTCTGAAATGGAAATATCCGTGCTACGACCTTGGTTTAAATCGTCACCGGATGATCTTACCATCCACCCTGATGTAGCAGCAGAGCTCATGCGGATACAACTACAAAATGGCATCATGGACATGCTAGAGAAGCAGAAAATGACCACCCAGTGTCTGCAGCAGCAATGGAACGTGATCAAGCACTCTGATGAGGGACGTGGCGCACTAGATGAGACCTTGTCTGGCCTCAGCATGGATGTGGCTGAAATGAAAAGAGACATTTCAGGGATACCTTACACACTGTCGTGGCTGTCTTGCCACAAGTGGCAGCGTGCAACCACCAAGGGCACGCCCAATAACTCCAGCGCTTTCCGAACAATAGGGCAGTACCCATATGAAGATACAGATTTGGTAAGCTATGTGCCTATATATTTTAAACATTCAATGGATCTGTTTGTTTTAACTTCATCTAATCTCTAGTGTTACCACCGGTCAATGATCAATGTATGGTAAACACTCGTGCAGGTTAAAGTAGAAACTTTCACAGGAAGCAAAGCGATTCCAAGTGATGACCCCTGCAACAAGTTCCCTGTCATGTTGCGAGTTATGGCAGCGCCACAGCAGCAAGCAGAGGAGATGTCGTGCGCCAGTGTCGACGTGGTCGCTGTGCTTGATGCTAGTGCAGGAATGCAGGGGGGGAAGCTAGAGCGCATGAAGGAGGCCATGATGATTGTCATAGCAAGCTGCGTGCAGAAGATCGACTATCCATCGTGTCATTTAACACCTATCAAACTCGCCTCACAAGGCTCACTTACATGACCGACCATGGCCGGGATGTCGCCAAGCTCAAGATCAGGAACCTAGCTGCCGGTGGTCAGGGCGACCTTGCCGCCGCTCTCTGGGAGGGAGCTGAGGTAAACATCTACACTCAATTGAGCCGTGGCACGTACCAAAATCCTTATTGCCGTTCCTTATAAATGAAATCAATGAGTTCCAACAATGTTTGGGACTTAGAGGAAATTCTCAAAGAAGCCAAAACAGTAGGATGCAAGTGGGTCTACAAAACAAAATATGACTCAAATGGGAATGTAGAAAAGTACAAAGCTAGACTTGTGGCAAAAGGCTTTACACAAAGAGAAGGCGTAGATTACAATGAGATTTTTTCTCCGGTCTCATGTAAGGACTCCTTCAGAATCATCATGGCACTAGTTGCACATTTTGATTTAGAATTACATCAAATGGATGTCAAGATGGCATTTCTAAATGGAGATTTAGAAGGAAATGTTTACATGAAACAACCCAAGGGTTTTTTCATGGAGGGGAAGGAACATATGAGATGCCGTCTAAAGAAATCCATTTATGGGTTAAAGCAAGCCTCTAGACAGTGGTATTTAAAGTTTAATGATACCATTAAAAGATTTGGATTCAAAGAAAATGTTGAGGACAACTGCATTTATGCAAAGTTCAAAAGTGGAAAATATATTTTCCTAATTCTATATGTGGATGACATTTTGCTTGCTAGCAGTGATGTTAGTCTACTACTAGAAACAAAGAAGTTCTTGTCATCAAACTTTGACATGAAAGACCTTGGTGAAGCTTCTTATGTTTTGGGCATAGAAATTCACCGAGACAGAAAGAATGGAGTGTTAGGACTGTCGCAGAAAGCGTATTGTGAAAAGATTTTAAAGAAATACAATATGCATGCGAGTAATTCAACACCTGCTCCCATAGTCAAGGGCGACAGTTTTGGGAAATCCCAATGTCCAAAGAATCAATATGAGATCGATCAAATGAAGTCAGTACCATATGCTTCGGCTGTTGGAAGCTTACAGTATGCACAAGTGTGCACTCGTCCTGACTTAGCATTTATCACCGGGGTACTCGGTAGATATCAAGAGAATCCAGGCATAGAGCACTGGAAGATGGTAAAGAAAGCTTTGCGTTATGTGCAAGGCACAAAAGGCCTCATGCTAACATATAGACGATCTGATTTCCTAGAGATAAAAGGGTATTCAGATGCAGATTTTGCGGGAGATAAAGACGACCGAAAGTCCACGACAGGGTATGTCTTTACTCTCGCAGGAGGTGCTATTTCGTGGAGAAGCGCCAAACAGTCGATAGTTGCATCATCTACGATGTATGCAGAATTCATAGCATGTTATGAGGCCATGGGACAGGCGTTATGGTTAAAGAAATTCTTACCCGACTTGAAAGTGGTTGACTGCATCAGCAGGCCACTAAAGATGTACTGTGACAACGAGCCCGCAGTATTCTATGCTCACAACAATAAGTCGAGTAATGCTTCAAAGTCTATAGATATAAAGTATTATGTTGTGAAGGACAAAGTCCAGGATCAAACTATAAGTCTCGAGCATATAAGGACAAAGGATATGCTTGCGGATCCGCTAACGAAAGGCTTACCACCCAATGTGTTCAAGGAGCACATAGCCGGCATGGGTTTAACGGGAAGCCTATGACTCCTGGACTAAAGAGGCCCAAAAGTAATAGGATTTGTTTTAGAACATGAAGGTATATAGTGGCTGTCTGATTCTATCGGCAATTGAGCTGAGACGATGAAACATGCTCTATGTATCATTCTGTGATGAAATAAGTAAAGTACAAAGTTAAAAGTAAAGTCGAGATCTAGGGGGAGAATGTTGGATAGATCTCTCCCACGTTCGAGCCCAACGGCCCGAACGGAGTCCCTCATCGCGCCCTAATCGGGGGCGCCCAACCCTATCCATGGTTGTGGGCCCCTGTCGCCAGTGCGTATATAAATAGGTGGGGGGGGCGGACGCACACGGTACGAGGTTCACCGTGCGCCGCAGCCTCCCACCAACACACCCACCGATTAGGGTTCGCACTAGGCCGACGGGAAGCTCCGCCGCCACCGCTCTCAACCACCCACGCTCACGCCGTCGCCCCTTTTCCCATGGCCAACGACGGCGGATCTAGCTCCGGCTCTGGCTCCGGAATCCCCTCCGGTTCCTGCCTGTCAAGCCAGGGCGCAGGTAGTCTCTCTCTCCCTCTCAGATCTACTTGTTCAACTACTACAGAGCATCTACCAAGGTTAAGCTAATTCTAACAAGATTTTTTATGAAGAGTAACGCTTTTGAAAATCAGTCTTTTATACGTAGATAGATGGGACGACTAAGCAGTGTTTAGTGAACGTGTCTATAAAGATGAAACAATTGTTTCTTGTTTGGATTTGGATTTATTAGAAAGAAGCATATGATGAGACCCATCGAGGCATGCACATACGGTCTCGAAAGTGTGGCCTGCGTAGCGAATACGTTCCGGCTAGCTAGCTAGTACTGGCGATCTTCATAAGAAAATTAAATCAATCAGTTGAATGAAGGTAGATACATATCTCGTTGGTGTGGAGCATCCTTAGGGCGAACCGGGAAGAGAGACCGCTGTTCCTTTGGATTCCGGCCGACCGGTGAGACATGCAGCAGCGAGTCACGGAACCCCTACCCCTCCATTGTCGCTCCTGGAACGTATGAAAACATCGGGTTACCAGCAAGCACGTCTTTACGTACAGCTCGTGCTTCCTTTGTTGGCTACCATCTCGCTGACCATGTACAGGATGCTCCAGCACGTCGTTCTCCTCCACGCAGAGACAATCCATGCCACACGCCTGCTCCTCTGAGTCAGGGCGCCGCCACCTCAGCCATGCCGTTCTCCATGTTCGCGGTACGTGGGGCGGCGCGACCCGGTCAGGGAGGAGGCGGACCTGGCCATGGGCCGCGCTGTAGGGGATGCGGGAGGAGGCGAGGCCGGCGCAAGCGGCGGGGAAGCACCAGGGGGCGGCGACGGGAGGCCGGGGTTCAATCCCCGGCGCGCAAGAGGTCGGCGCAGGCGGCGGGTAAGCACCAGGGGGCGGCGACGGGAGGCCGGGGTTCAATCCCGGTGCGTAGGCGAGACGGAAACGGGCTAGGCGGGACAGGAGAGACGGAAGCAGGAGAAGCTGTGGAAGGCGGAAGCGAAGCGAACATGATGACGGGTTGACTAAGCGTGGCACAGCTTGTAATTTCCTTGAACTGCCATGGGCAAAATCGTCTTTTCCTTTGAAAACGTATTTTTGGCTGACGATAACGTATTTGACTAACCTGTCTCAAGGAAAATTATTACTAGATAGATATATACATCTACATCTACACGGATATAAAAAAATCCAGAAGAGACAGATTCAAATAATATGAACCCTATGATCGACCGGTTGTGCAATGATGTATTGTCATTAGTGGTACCCGTCACCACCGGCTGACGTGTGAAAAAAATGGAGGATGGACACACTTAAAAAAAAATTGAGTAGCTTTGTGCGATAAAAAATTGTTAAATGAATAATATAAATAGTCACTGAAACACAACATTCCACACAACTAGTTCAATACATATGTTTTATATGTGTACAAATATTTCAAAACATCAACAGTCTTACATTATGATTATTTACAGGAAAATACTCATTCAACGCTAGTCATCGCCACAAGAGCAATATTAATTTGAGAAACAAGTAGACTAAATCATAAACAACATACTTTTTTCTTCAACAATCAAACTAGAGAGCTCACCAAAGATTATTTGCACATTAGAACTTATCATTTTTTTTCTCTTATCTTAGATCAACAATTTAAACTATTTTTTTAAAGTTGGAGTTCAAGTCTCATCAAATTAATGCTTTATATGTCCTTGGTAGAATTTGGCTCTCTTCCACTCCGGCAGCGCAAAGCACTCGGATCTATCGTCATCTTCCAGTCCACTGGTTGGGAACACATAGGTCGTCTGTGGCAATGCCCTTGTCGATGGATCTACCGCATCTGGTCTTTAGTTTGTGCAATGAAGAATTTTCCTTTTTCTTCTTCTTCAAATTCGTGCCCCTCTTGTGATTTGTGAAGATGTGCAGGCTGCCGGCGATGCCTGATCCGCATGTTTGCTCTTCTTCCTAGCTGTTTTTGTTCCTGTACTAGTTTTGCACTGTTCTTGTTTCTGTACTAGTTTTGCACTATTGCACCCAATACATAGGGGATACAGGGTCGGAATACATTGGTTGTCCCAATCTGGCTGCACGGCAGCGCACGACCGACGGTCCATATAGATATTTTTCGCATTTTCTGCTCGTTTTATAAAAAACCCGAAAAGGAAAACAGGCTAACTGGGCCGCCTTCGGTCCTGCCTTGTCTGCAATGGGCTTGATGCTTTGCTGGGCCACGCGCCGAGGAGCTAGCTGACGAAGCTCGTTCGTCTCCTTCGATTGTGGATGTCCTCCTCCTCGTATCGTTCCAGTCGTGACTTCCCTGTTTCCGTGCCCTCCTGGTTCTCGTGTATGCCGTTTAGCCAATCCCATGGTTGAAATTGTAGTCACTAAAACTGTAATTAGGCAGTGATTTATTCAAATCTGCCCCCCCCCCCCCCCCCCCCCCCTCCCTCAAGGTGAGAAGCCAGTCCCTGGCCCAACCAAAACCCTGAATATGTCGACACGTTCCAGCTGTCCAGACGCCGTTTTTGTACTAATGTTCCATCGCGCATCCCATGATGATCAAATTCAAATCTAAGACGGACCAGTAGGGTCTTGTAGCAACTCATTGAGCTAACGAAACTTGCTAGTTATTGACTGCACTAACTGAAAACGCACGCACATGCACTAGTTTGCTGTATTTATTCAGCTAACTCTCAACACTTATAACAAACTAACAAAGCTAACTCTGAACACTGTATTCCTTTTATTGTGTGTATACCAGAGCACATGTCATAAATCTAAGCGGGACTAGTATATATGGTGTTTAATTCTTCTACATCACGACCGACTTTACATAAAGACTATGTAGTGCCTCCTGAAGTTGTGTGCCAAATGTGTATCCCTCTTTATTCCTACCATAGAATAATGATGTGCCGGCAGCAAAGTTGATAACTATCTTCAAAAAGCCCGGTACAGCATCTTCAAAGCGAGCTTGGTTTATAGTTCTCCATTCATCTTCCATAAAGGAATCAATACGGGCCAAGGCAACCTCACTGTTGACCTTGTGTTCATGCATGTAACATTCCACCGTGGTTGCCACATCCCCTTTGTTCTTTCCAAGCTGCAATGTGCACGTACAAGTTTAGTCATAGATACATTAATTCTTGTCCACGCATGCAAAAAAAAAACATTAGAATTGAATCTATACATCAGTTGCTCCCATGTCATTCAATAAACGTATGATCTTCCCGCATGATATGACGATAGGGCCGTCAACTACCCACTCCATTGTTCCCTTCCTCAGGGAACCGCCCATGCCGACCACACTAGCCACACAAAGCAGTGGCACACCTATGGACTTTCCAGTGACATTCAGATGATTTTCAAAGCTTGGCTTGAAATTCTGGTGTGTCCATTCAGCTTCTTGGAGATAATAACTAGATAACCTTTGGAACTTCAAACAATTAAACATAGAACTATTAGTATATGTTACGGATAATATAAGTAATGCATCATCGACCTTTTACAAATATAGGGATGTACTGTACTACCTCTTTCTTGACGTAAACAACCTGATTTCTCTCCTCAAGTTCAAGTTGGTCCTCAAACTCCTTGAAGGTTGTGAGTAGTAAATCATAGAACATCTTTAGGTACTCTGGTAGATGAGATTCAGCATTGTGATCCCATCTAACGGAAAGGAGAACGTGGCCGGGGGATGATTAGTTGAGTGCCATCAATTTTGACTAGACAAAAAATAAATTAATGAAAAATGAAAGTAATCAAACCTTTGTATGGCCGTGTTTAGCTGCCGACTTTCCTCTATGGTGGCATAGACATCATATGTGTCATTCATCACCGTAAGTAATGCCGTTATTTTGGTAACCATCTCGCGTGCCATCTCAAAGTCCTTCTCGTAGTACAGAATGTAGGACCAAGTGTAAGCCTCCACCAGACGATCCCGAATATAGCTTAGTCCAATGTACCCGTAAGCATATTCCCACCACCTAAAATAATAGTTTAGTACTCTATAAAACATGTCGATCCTCCCTAATTTTGGGGCTGTGAGTTTTTTCTGGCTTTCGTCCAGATTTCCTTACTTGTATACATACAGAAGAGACTACGTACCTAGACAGAGACTTGAGCTCCTTTGAATGGACATGCTGCAAAAGGGTAAACTCCAGTTTGGCGAGCTCCAGTAGAGTTGGGTTATGCCCTTCCTCCTGTTTGTACTCTGACAAACCATGCAGTGTTTCCAATCTTCTGTAGGTTCTTGGCAGTGGAATGTGGAGGGCTCGTTCGACTTGCTCTGCTAAAGGTGACTTCAACTTGCCACTCATTGACTCAAGATGATACCTTGCGAAAGAACTGGCTTCTTGAAGCTCCGGCTCACCATGAACCGAAAGGAATGCAGCGTTGTACAAGGCTAACAATCCCTTTGGTTCATTAGTTATCTCCTCAAGGAAGGTCCCACACCCGTCCATGAATTTGTGGAAAACATCTACAATTCAAATATGTAAAACGATTGTGTATATTTTGGACTAGCCATTAAGAATCTGTGTTACAACCTCTAGTGACTTGATGGGTATTATCGATACAATGGATACCTGTAGATACCCAGAGTCCATGCTCTCTAAGCAAGCGAAATCGAAGAGCCACCTCATAGAGGCTGGAGCTATTGAAGTCGCGCTCATGGATATAGCGCAGCGCGATGTCTATCTGTCCCTGGAAGAGATGATCGATGCCGAGAAGTTGCAACGCATCCACAAGGGTAAGTGTACCTATCATGTCATGGTTGCATTCCTTGAATAGCAAACACACGTCCACCTTCAGTTCATCGACTCTCATCCTCATCCATTCCTCCGACCTCTGCATGCATGTATGTATACTCCATGAATTAATAAAATTTGGGTCGATGAGAGCGTGTGTATGAGTAATAGCATTCGTTCAGTAGGGTATAAAACAGCAACACTGAAATTTTACCGGAGCTGTTACCTACTGGCACGAGATTCACCGTTGATTCATGCCATAAGATTCGTGTCCGAGGTAAAACCATAATAAATCTAAAAATTCCTAGGAATGAAACCACAATGAATCTAAAACTTTGATTGTGGCACGGATCTTACGGCGTGAATCTACGATAGATCTTGTGCCGGTAGGTAACGTCTCCTGTAAAAAAGCATTCGCGTATAAAACAGAGAAACAATAATTTATCAGTAGCACTGAAGTACAATTATTCCATGTATAAAATCCAATCCATATTATGAGACAGAACGTACATACCTTCAGTGGTCGCGGCTCATATTCGATGAAGAAATTACCCCAAGACGATCGCTCATAGCCAGACAGCGTTTCAGCGGTGACAGCAGTCGTTGCTGCCGCCGGAGCTGGTGGTTTTTTGTAGCTGTTTGTTTGTGTAGATCCACTTCGGTCATCGCCATGAGACCTCGCTGATGTACTTCTACTGCGACGCTGAGGAGCCACCAAGGTAGGGGAAGCCCTTGGTGCAATATTAATGCAGGAAACCATGCCGAACATGTTTTGTGTTTACCTGCTATATATTATGAAGAACGGCACCAAGCTAGGCAGGCAGGAGCAGCTTATGAAGAAGGCAGCAGGCGTACGTGCAATTAATAGAACTGCAGCACAAGTGCAAAACACGTGCACGGACTATACCAGATATATAGTAGAAACCAAACCATGCATCTCCAAAAGGATAACTCCCGACGCACGCAGACACGCGGCCCGGCCTGGTTCTCGCTACTCTCTTATTATCCATTGGACAACGGAGACCAAGGCTGCGGGCATGCTCTTTTTTTTTTTACGGTAAAACCATCACGACTTATGGAACACATGTTTTTAGTACTACCCAAACTACTGTAGACATGTTTTTTTTACACTAAAGCAAACCATCACTACCCATTGCAGACACGTTTTTAGTACTCCCTCCGACCCATATTAATTGACTTGGATTTGTCAAAATTTGGATAAACCTATATATTCTCTCCGACCCATATTACTTAACTTGAATTTGTCAAAATTTGGTGAACCTATATACTAAATAGTGTCTAGATTCATCCAAATCTAGACAAATTTAAGTCAATTAATATGGATCGAAGGGAGTACTAAAATACTGTCTAGATTCATTCAAATTTAAATAAATTTGAGTCAACTAATATGGGAGTACAAACTACTTTGGACAATTTTTTACGGTAAAACCATCACGGGTAAAACCATCACGACTGCAGACTGGATCGGGAATCAATGTTGGCCAATTTCGTTTTAGAAAAAGTTTTAATCGAAAAGGTTACAGAGTCATACAGTAATACAAGGCTCCGCTTACGTAGTCGTCATCCACAAACTTTCTATGCCCGTCTTAGGCCTCCATTTTCTAGAATCCACTAACTTAGCCATCCGACAGGCCATACACCTTGCCAGGATCTACGGGTCACCCGTGTTAGCTAGATTAAGGCTATATACTATAAGGGAGCTACATATTATGGATATCCTTAACAGTAACATCATGAGAACTTTAAGATCCACGCCAGCTTGATGATATACTTGAATGCTTCGCCCAGAATAATGTTAGCTAGTCGGCATCACCTTCTTGAAGTCCTCACGAAAGTATAGCTAAAATTTATGCGCCTATGAATGTAGATGGAACGTTTTCATCTGTGTATTAAAACAAATTGCATAAGCGGAAACTTTTCGTCTCGTGTCTGTACAGATTCACTCATCGATGACCGCTCATATGCTGCATGTAAGAGCATCTCCACTCGGCTATCCAGTACGCCGATACGGATGCCAAGAATTGGCTCAGTCGCGTATCTAGAGATTTCGGTCCGATTTGGGCCAACTTTGATCCGGACTACCCAGGCCGAACTCAGGATCCCGGATACGCCGTACGAAGTAAATTGGCCGAGTGGACCAGCCTGTCAGCGACAGAAGCCGAGTCGCCGCCATCCTTCCTGCCGTTTTCCTTTTCCCGCCCTTGCCGCTACACCCCTCCAGCCCTCGACGACGCCGAACTCTGCCTATAAAAGGCGTACATCTCGTCGTCTCTCTTCACAGTCTCTCACACCACCCCTAACTCCGGCGAACTTCGGACGTTCGCACCTTTCTTCTTCCTCAACTCCGCCAAGAAGCCATGGCCGAGGGCCGACGCACGCTGTCGCCGTGGGAATCCCGGCTGCTCCGCGAGGCTCGCTATACGGCGCCGCCGGACACTCGTCTCCCCTAGGCTGGCAACTCAGCGCCGGTGGGATTCATGTTCCGCCTGTGTTGACCGGAGAGGACCTCGCCGGAGAGATCCAGGCGGCTATCGCCGCCATGCAAGACCCCGAACTCTCCGGAGAGATTCAGACGGCTATCGCCGCCATGCAAGACCCGGATCTCGCCGAGGATGACAACCTGGTCTTCTGGACGCAGTTTTTAGACGACAGGCGCCTCGAGAAACTCGCCCGACACGACGGACCATCGGGCTCGCCGCCGTCGTCGCGTCACAATGCGGCTTACCGCCGCTGGTGGAGCGTTCCAGGGCGGACTCTCGCCGGCGTCATGGCGCACATCGAGGCCGGCAACCACCCCCGCCTCGGCCTGTAGTTGCGGCGTCCGGCGTCGACCACGGCGGCGGCCTTTTCCTAGTTATGAAACCGATGTATTATATGCGCCCTTGCCCTACTTAATAAAATCCGCCGCTGGTGGAGCGTTCCAGGGCGGACTCTCGCCGGCGTCATGGCGCACATCGAGGCCGGCAACCACCCCCGCCTCGGCCTGTAGTTGCGGCGTCCGGCGTCGACCACGGCGGCGGCCTTTTCCTAGTTATGAAACCGATGTATTATATGCGCCCTTGCCCTACTTAATAAAATCCGCCTATATTCGCCATATTTCGCCGAGTTTAACTGAATTTAGCCGAACTTGGAAACTCGGTCTGGATACGCGAGTGAGAAATTGGCGTACCCAGGCCGAAAACACGTTTCGTCCGGCCGAAAATTGGCTGGGTTTTCGGCCTGGGTTTGTCCAACGAGTGGAGATGCTCTAAGTGATGGATGTAGCTTCCTCTAGATGCACAGGTTTAAAATGAACCTACACACTAAAATAAGTTTAGATACATTTTATTCACAAAACTAAAACATCTTATATTTTGAAACGGAGGGTGTACATGCCATTGTCAATCAAGAAGCACTAGCAATCCATGCATGATATAAATGCACGCCGGAGCATCAGCAGCAAACTAAACGTGGCCCAGCAATGTTGAAGCTCCTCACCCAGATGCAAATCAATGGCAGGTCCTCCTACTGCCCAGCAATTTTGATTTGTCAACAAAATTTTCCAAACATCCGAGAGCCTGGTATATATATTTATTGGCATTGGCGTACGAAATGGGCAAATTTTGGCCAGACGCGATAACCATGAATTTGCTACTACTATCTCTCTGTCCCAAAATAGGTGACGTGAATTTGTCTAGATTCACATGTATCTAGATGTGTTTTAGTATATACATCTATATACCTAATAATAAAGCATGAAGTGTTTCTTCCGGTCCAACATTTTTTTGGACAAAATTGTCCTCCTACCAAATCACATATTACCCACAACGCCACCCTTAAGTAAAAAAAAAATAACAACAAATTAATACCCATGAGTCGGCCGCCCGAGCTCATCCCTGCCCAAACCCGAGCGATAGAAAGGCCGGGCCCAACTCAATCTAGGCATGCACTGCAATCTCGGCCAAAAGCAGAACGAAAGTGGCGATTCTATACACATCGATGAGAGGAGAAATTGAATAGTCTCACATCGCCTCTTTATACCGAATCCGACCAATTCATATACGTCCGTAAGGTTCTTGGAATCAGCAACCGGCCTCAAAATCAAATACAGCACCACCGATTGATTAAAGGGAATTAAATATCTCATGTCCGAGCGAGATAGAGGGAGAGGATGTTGTGGTGGTAGATGGTGGCGATGCAGCCTGGCCTCCTCTGTGGTACAGCCGATGCCTAGGAGGGCGATGGAGGCGCCCCTCCAGGCGTTGGGGAACAGACGAGAGATGGGCGGGCTTGAGCGTCGATGGAGGGCGTAGAAGAGGGTAACGGCGTCGGCGACGAGACGGTGGAGAGGTCGCAGGAGAGGCGGCCATGGAGGCTTGCAGGGATGGAGGCATGGAGTAGGAGGTCAACGGGGGCTTGCAAGGATGGAGACATGGAGTAGGAATTCAACGGGGCAGCGCCTGTGTTGAGGTCGCAGGAGAGGCGGCTTGCAGGGATGGAGGCATGGAGTAGGAGGTCAACAGGGGGCTTGCAAGGATGGAGACATGGAATAGGAATTCAACTGGGCAGAATATCTGAATTGATTACCTTCTGAGATATTGCATTGAGGAATGCACACAGCTTCACAATGGGTACTCGAACATTTTTCGGTAGAAGCCCCCTCAATGCAATCGGAAGCAACTGCGTCATAATCACGTGACAGTCATGAGACTTCAGGTTTTGGAACTTTTCTTTGCCATGTTTATTATCCCCTTTATATTAGATGAGAAGCCAGACGGCACCTTGATACTGTAAAGGACTTTAAAAAAAAAATCCTTCTCTGCTTTGGTAAGAGCATAGCTGACACGACTTAAGTGACGCCCTTTATCCGTCTTGTTCTGTGTATGCATGTTCTTTGGGTCTTTCATAATTTGTTGGTCCTTCCATGCTTCTGGTGTATCTTTTGTCTTCCCATACACGTCTAGGAATCCTAGCAGGTTCACGCAAAGACTCTTCGTCACGTGCATCACGTCGATCGAAGAGCGGACACATAAGACTTTCCAATATAACAGCTCTCAAATATAGATTTCTTCTTCCACATGGGTGCGTGTCATGTAGCGACGTCGTTCGGAACTGATTGAACGTCGAGACCTTTTCTAAAGATTATTTCTATGTCCTTGATCATACCAAATGCATTATCACCAACAGGGAGAGTCGGGAGTTCAAGATAACTCCCGACACATACGCGGCCCGGCCTGGTTCTCGCTACTCTCTTATATATTATCCATTGGCCTCATTCCGTATCTTGCCACCTGTGGACAACGGAGACCAAGCAAGGCTGCGCGCGGGCATGTTCTTTTTTTTTTTTGACAGCAAAACCATCACGACTGATCGAACACATGTTTTTACTATTCCCTCCGTTTCAAAATATAAGATGTTTTAGCTTTGTGAAATAAATATATCTAGACTACTTTTAGTATATAAGTTCACTCATATTTGTAATGAATCTACGCACTACAATAAGTCTAGATACATTCTGTTCACAAACCTAAAACATCTTATATTTTGAGTACTACACAAACGTTATCTCAAGAAAAGGATGCACTTACCAGCAGCTCCATCGCACCGTCGGCAGCCTCCCATCTCCAGACTATATACATCTAAATAAATTACGCAAGTACTACTACTAAAACTGATCAATCAGAGCAAGTTTAATAATAATCAGCTAAAGTGCAAAGAAATTCTGCCATGACCTACGCTCTCGCTCCTTGGGACATACACATCACACACCACCATTTGGGCAATAATAAAAAGACACAAGAAAAAGCACAACTCCTCGTGCACAATTCAAATGTAGAATCACAAGTACAACCAACGAGGAGACACAACTCCAAGTTCTGCTCCAGACCATTTACACAAATGGAGTTACAATTCGACAAATACTCAGCATATTTCATGAACCAAAAGAAATATACCACACATATAGGCCACCGTGGCCAGCACAACAGCAGCGGGGCCCACCGATGAGCCGTAGCCGTCCGTCGGCAACAGGGTAAATGTGAATTGCCCCTGTGCATGACTGCAACTGCACAAAGACACAAATGACAGCATGTGAATAGAAAAGTCTGGAAACGCACACATTGCAAATTGGCGTATATAAGCACTGAACATGTCACCGGAATTGCAACTTTTAGTAGCTGTACCTCTTGGGATTTAATCCGCCTGCTTGTTGAGGTATGATTGGTCTCACAGATCTACCTCGAACTGCATTTACAAAAGTAAAAAAACTAGTTAGAACCTTGCAATAATATTTAATGGTAAAAAACATAACTAATGAAAACATACGCAAGTCCCGCAGTTGATTTCATCTATCACACGGCCAAATTTGAAATGCTGGAAGTGCACTCGGCCTCTACAAACATTGATATGTTTATTATGAATAAAAAGTAGATTTCCTCAACAAAAAATAAAAGAACAGAGCTAGCATCAGGTTCAAGCTTCAATCAGGTAATGTTAAGATGTGCATGTTTCAGCTAAAGTGCAAGAAATTTTGCCATGACCTATGCTCTCCTTGGGACATACAGATCACACATCACTAATTGGGCAATAAAAGGACAGAAAAGCACAACTCCTAGTGCACAATTTAAATGTAGAATTCAGCTTAAATCACAAGTATAACCAACGAGACACAACTACAAGTAGAGTACAGAGCATTTACAGAAATGGAGTTACAATTCGACAAATACTCAACATATTTCATTAACCAAAACAATATACCACATATAGGCCGCCGTGGCCAGCACAACAGCAGCCTCCCCGTAGCCGTCGCCATCCGTTGGCGATAGAGTAGATGCAAATTGCCTATGTGCATGACTGCAACTGCACAGAGACACGAATGATAGCAAATGAGTAGAACCTTATGGAAATTAGAAGACGGGCTGCGACACACATTGCAAATTGGCGTATAAGCAGTAAACATGTCACCAGAATTGTAAAACAGCAAATATACATAGCAATAAGTGACAGAAAACATACTATCACAGTGTTGTCACCCAAAAATGCATTATCAGATGACTAAAATGATCAAGACAGCATTGGAGTTTACGCTTCTAGTGGAGAATAAATCTTTCTGCTTGGATAAGTTGTGGTTTTTGCAGGGCAGGGCAGGGCATAACAAGAGCTACATGCCTATGCAACAGTGCATAACAATAATGTCCTCTGGAGCATTCCGCAACTGACAAGGCAAAGATATAATAAAATATCACATGGCAGCAATTTTTAGTAGCTGTACCTCTTGGGATTAATCCGCCTGGTTGTTGAGGTATGGTTGGTCTCATGGATCCACCTCCAACTGCATTTACAGAAGTAGAAGACAAGTTAGAACCTTGCAATAATATTTAATGGTAAAAAAAATAACAAATGAAAACCTATGCAAGTCCCGCAGTTGATTTCATCTATCACACGGCCAAATTTGAAATGCTGGAAGTGCACTCGGCCTCTACAAACATTGATATGTTTATTATGAATAAAAAGTGGAATTCCTCGACAAAAAATAAAAGAACAGAGCTACAATCAGGTTCAAGCTTCAATCAGGTAATGTTAAGATGTGCATGTTTCGGCAATAGAAACTGCAATATATCTAGCTCATATATCATAAGTTGCTAGCTAGAAAGTAAGTGCTGAAGAGATCGAAGCAATCAATACAGCAAGAGGAAAGCAACAGCCGTTAACAAAACTGAAAGCTACCCGGTTTTTCATGGATAAGGTGTCGCATCTTAGTACTTCAACAACACATGATTCTCTCATGTTGAAGGATAGATAGTAGATCTTATGTCCTTGACCTGGGAGCATTTAGATAGAATGGAGTAAAGCTTCATATCATGCACCAAATGCTCCCAGGTCCAAGACCACAATTTATGTCTAGCTCATGTAAAACATTGCACTTCATAAAAATTGCATCATTACACACCATAATTGGGCACACTAATATTTCTATCATGCCATTAAACAATAAAACACCAAGTAGGTTCATGTAGCAGGAGATGATGATTCGGTAGGTATCCAGTTCGATCTGAGTATATGCCCAGGTGAATACCAAGCTTCACATGCACAAAATGCTCCCATGTCCAAAATCTATCGTAGAATGATGAGAAGCAAGACTGACTCTAAATGGTATCAAAAGAAATGCCATTTGCAAGGCATGAAACTCGACCCGTCTAACAGTTGTAGAACAACTCGCTAGCATGGATTCAAGACAATTCAAAAAGTGCATATCATACCTTAGAATTTGAATTGATACTTTACTGTATAGCATGCAGATTTCAAGCATTTTTTAACAAAACAAAGAAAGAGAATGCACTGCACTGCACTTCTGGAAGGTTATCAAATGTTCTTCCTACGTTAGGTACAAGTAATACACGGGTATAATTTTCCTTAGATACTAACCAGCAAAAAAGTAGGGCTCTAGATCTGAACACAAGAATGGGACATACCGACGCCTCATAGTCTACAAAAGAGCATAGTCTACCCCAGCATGACAACTAATGATACTAGTTACATCCTTGTAGAAAAATAGGATCAGCCAACCACCAAAATTAGTGAAGTTTTTCCCCTGCTGCACGAATCTAGTAGAGAAACTACACAATGTAAATACAATAGAGCATATTTTACAGTGGAGCATAGAAAAATCAATCAAGTGAAGCCGTATACCATGAAAGAAGCTCGAGGCTGCGGATTTCAAACAAAAGCCATCCGAAGGCGTCCAGCCACCCCGATGCCACGGGCAGAGCCGATGCAGCGTAAGGTTCGGCCACAGCACCTCTGCAAAGAACCTTTTTTTCAGTTCAGATTGACTTGGGTCGCGTCCTCCACCCGGACGACCTCGACACATCATGTCGCAGCACACCAAAGAACAACAAAAATTGCAATGGCGTGAGCAGTGCAGCTATCAATTCTTGCAGCAGCAGTAGGAACAAAAGACGGCATACAGTAGTAGTAGGAGGAGAAACTTACTGTGGAGGCTGCGTCGAAGACATCCATGGCGGCGAGGGTGCTTGGAAGGCCTCCGGTGATGGCCAGGAGCGAGCGCCGTCAGCTCCACCACCGGAGGGACCGCGACGTGTGGGCAAGGCAGCAACTAGGGTCCTCCTCATCCTCGACGCCGACCGACCGGCGACGACCCTAGGGTTTCGCGGCGGCGAGGGTAGGAGCTCGATTGGAGGCGCGGTGGGGAGGGAATCAGCAGGGAGACGGATCCGGAGTCACATGGTAGGGTGGCGAGGCTGAGGTGGCCCGAGCGGCGGCGAGGCTGGATCGCCGGAGCTGGGGCGAGGTCGCGTTGAGAAAGGGCGGCGGCGTCCATCTGGTGCTGCGGGGCACGCTTGGTGCGGAGGGCCGGCGGACGGGAGGGGTGGCCGGCCGGTGTAGGCAGGGGCGGCGGAGGGCTGGTTGGCCGGAGGAGATGGAGAAGGGGCTCGGGGCTGGGACTCAGGCGAGATGGTCGCTGCGTTGGGCTAGGTCAATACTAGCTCTCACGATTTTGGGCCGGGCCAAATTCTAATTTGGACCACAATATTCGTGGACGAAATCATTTTCTCTCAAAAATAAACATTCGTGGACGAAATATTCGTGGCGCCTTTCATGGATCGTGCAATCATCAAAAACAAAACACCACTAGCTGGTGCATGCAAGGGAGTAACTTACGGTTACTCGTGCCATATAATCTACTCCCTCTGTTTTATAATATAAAATGTTTTAGTTTTGTAAAAGGGTGTATACTCTTTTTAGTGCGTAGGTTCCAAGTGAATCTACACATAAAAAAGATTTAGATACACTCTTTTTTATAAAGCTAAGACATCTTATATTATGAAGCGGAGGGAGTACACGGCATCAAAGCTGCCATACGAGATGACCAACGACATGGCCATGCGTCTTGTATATCCTTGATCGAACTATTCGGCGCTAAACCGCGTAGAGTAGAACCTCTCTGTTTGTGGTCCTCTCTTGCATCCATCTCATTCTCCTTCGCATGCTGGCGCGATCAATCGACTAAACGCGCACACACTTGCATCCTCTATCGCTGATAAACGATACAAACTAACTCTGCTCCCTAGGCTCAACAACTAGGTCGAGAAGACAAAATAGCAAAACACACAAACACGGCTTACCGGACCAGCCTAAAAGAGCTAGATGAAATTTTATTATAAAATTTATTTGATATTTTATGTTTAGAAATTTATATTCTCCATTTTTACATGTGCTTACCATGTCTTTTAAAAGGTCAATTTATATTATACTCTCTACTATTGTTTCACACCCTCGGGATATTTGTATGTTGAAGTATGATGACAAGAGCGAATCATATGAAACGACGAGAATTTGCATGTAGGGTTATGGCCTAATGTCTATGGTCGAGATCTATGGATTTTGGTACAGATCTACGATTAGGCTCTAGGGTTTCCAAAGGAGGTGCGGCGGGTTTAGAGTATACGTTTAGGGTCTCGGGCTATGGTATACATATAGGGATTAGGGCATTGATCTAGGATCTAGGTCTAAGAATTAAATCTACTCTTTAGGTTTAGAGACGGTCTACCGTATATATTTACACCATAGATCCTACATTTTAGACCTAGTTGACATAACTCCTGCACGTAGGGAGGAACTTATGGTCACGTCGTATATGATCTAGTACAATATGCTCGTGAAGATCGCCAGCGAAGAGGAGTCTGTATTGAACTACTACCACCATAGCACAAGACAAGCAACGACATGGTCATGCATCTTGTATATCCTTGATCGAACTATTCGGCGCTAAACCGTGTAGAGCAGAACCTCTTTCTTTGTGGTCCTCGCTTGCATCCATCTCATTCTCCTTTGCATGCCCGGCACGATCAATCGACTAGACGTGCACATGCTTGCATCCTCTGTCGCTGACAAACTATAGAAACTTTGCTCCTCTTGCTCAACAATAACTACACCATAATTAAAACACAAACACGTTTACAAGAACCACCATAACAAGCTACTATCGATCAGATAGACCGAGGTGAAGATGAAACTTAGACATTTACATTCTCTATTTCTGCATGTGCTTAGCATATCTTTAAAAAGTTGATTTATATTATAATCTTTATTGTTTCACACCATTGGATATTGTGTGCAGTATGATGACAAGAACGAACTGTATTAAACGATAAGAATTTGTGTTTAGGGTTATGGTATAGGGTCTGCGGTTAGGGTCCAGATCTAGAGATTTTGGTATAGATATACGTTAGGGTCTAGGGTTTTTCAAAGGAGGTATAACTGGTTTAGAGTATAGGGCTATGGTATACATATAGGGATTAGGGTACGGATATGGTTCTCGGGTATTGATCTAGGATTTAGGTCTAAGAATTAAATTTAGCATTTAGGTTTAGAGTCGGTCGAGGGTATGTATTTACACCCTAGATCCTACATTTTAGACCTAGATATAATCCCTAGCTACACTCTGGTCCTTGGACACAAACCTAGATCTAAGACCTAGACCACGTGTTTTGAGTTTCGATCAACAAAAACTATCATGACCCGCTAAAATAAACAACATTTTAAGAACTCTCGAAAATTTGAGAAATCATTTTAGAATTATCTTGTCTTTGAATTTTGACTGGGCGTTAATTATAGGAAAACGATACTATCCCCCGGGAGATCTCGTGATTTGATCCCCCGGGTCGCGTCTCTCACGCGCGTGTGGACGAGGTCGTGGTGGGCCCTCCACCTTATCTCCTTCAACTCCAATTTCTTCTCTCCCGTACAACCTCCTCGCGTCGCCGCCGTCATGAATTCACGCCCGTCTGTGCCCGCGTCGTGCTGCCTGCGTCGTTGCGCCGGCTGCCTTCGCTCCCGCGCCCTGCTGCCTGCTTCGCCGCGTCGCCGCGCCGCCGCGCTGCTGCTTGCTTGCTACACGGTCGCCGCCGCACCTGCTACTCGCGCCGCCGCGCCTGCTGCGTGCGTCGTCGCTGCACCTCGCTGCTCCTTTTCCATGGGTGCTGGCACGGTGGTTGTGGTCAGAGCCGCCGCATGTCTCCGCCGAAGCCCCGTCCTCCTCCCACACCATCCTCTCCTCTGCCCATTGGGCGGTGCTGCAAGTGCCAAGAGGGAGGGAGGTCATAGAAGGTGCGAACGAGGCCATGGCGGCCCATATGTTGTTGCCCTTCCCTTATCTACAGGCCCTTTGCTATGGCAGTTGTTTTTTTTTTGGTTTTATTTTTGCTACATTTGTATATATTTTTAGCTACATACTCATATTTGTTTTGCTACTTTTCCACTATTCTCGGAGTGGTACTATGATCTATGTGTGAATCAGTTTTGCTACAACCGTATATATTTTTTGCTATAAATGTTTTATGGTTCTGCTACAAGAGCGCAATGTTTTTGCTACGAGGTCCTCGACGAGTCTTCGGCGATGTCTCTGATGAAGTCATCTCTAGCGATATCGATTGTTGCTATATTAGTATAATTTTTTTTGCTACAATTGTTCTTCAATTTTGCTACACTAGCACAAAGTTTTTGCTACAAGGTCTCCGACGAAAGTCTCCGGCGAGGTCTCCGGTGAAAATCTCCGGCGAGTCGGGTTTGCCACATTAATACAACTTTGTTGCTACACGGTCGCCGGCGAAATCTCTGGCGAGGTCCAGTCTAATTTTCTATTTTTTAGGCCGAACCGTTTTCTGCTACATGTAGCAAAAGCGGGACTAGTTGTAGCAAAAACGGGATTTGACCCCAAAAAGAGGACACGTGGTTGGCTTGGGACCCGGGGGATAAAAAGCACAAATCCTCCGGGGTACGCCTAGTACTGTCCTTAATTATATATGCATTGCGATTCTACTCTAGGCTTTTAGATAATTACATTTTGGACGCCTTTTTTTGAGAAATAAACATTTTTCATTTTTTGTTTCATCACCTGCGATTGACCTAGCATGTCTCAAGTGAGACCATCTGGTTGGTGTCACTCCAACACTATCATATTTGGTGTCCTCGTTGACACCACGACATTGTTTAAAAACCCAAAGAAGGAAACACTGATACCCCAAGGATAAATGCGCTTCCTCTGATTGCGTGTGCAAGGGTAATAAAATAAAACATGCCGACAAGCCAACGAGATCCCGTTGGTCAAATGACGGCCCAAAATTACATTCCATGTGCATTGTAATCGTTGATATGCATGATATGCTCTAGGGTGTAGGTCTATGGTCTAGGTGTAGGGGTCTAGGTTAATATTTATGGTCTAGATCGAGGATTTTCGAATGTGGTGCCACTTCAAAGTTGTCTCTAGGAGTTAGGGTATAGGTCTAGGATCTAGGGTATATGCTCATGGTATAGGTCTAATTACTAGGGTCTAGTTCTAAGGTTCTTGGTATATACTTAGGGTCTAGGTCTAATGATTAGTTTATAGTGACCTAAAACCTAGATGTAAACCTGGGTATTCATCAGTATGCATGTAGATTGCTATTTCGTGCATGTTAGTTTCTCGGATATAGGTTTAGGGCTACGGTCTATGGTCTAGGGTCCATATCTAGGGATTTGGGTATAGATCTATGTAGTGGTATAGGGTTTCGGAAGGAGGTGCAACTTCAAAGATTTTCTAGGCGTTAGAGTATAGGTATAGGGTATAGGGCTATGGTATACATCTAGGGATTATGGTATGGATCTAGAGTTCTCAGGTTTTTATGTATGTCTAGGAATTAAATCTATTGTTTAGGTTCAGGGTCGATCGAGTATATATCTATACCTTAGACCATATATCTTAGTCCTAGATATAAACCCTAGCTACACCCTAATTCTTGGATCCAAAACCTAGACCTACAACCTAGATCTAAGACTTAGACCAAAACCATGGATTTTTTACTTTAGTCAACAAAACTATCATGACAACGCTTAACTAAAATCGACAAAATTTTAGAACACTCGGAAATTTGAGAAATCATTTTAGAGTTACTTTGTCTATGAAATCTGACTCGGAGCGAATTTCATTTAAATTTGTATGATTATACTCCGTTTTTTAGATATTTCACACGTCTAATTTTCGTTCAAGAAATCAACCCTTTTTCCTTCTTTTGTTTCATCATTCACTCAAGCCCGACCATCCAGTTTGTGTAACTTCGCCACTTCCAAATTTAGTGCCCTCGTTGACACCACGATAAAAATCGTGTAATATCCCAAAGAAGGAAACATCAATAACCCCCAAGTGAAAATATGCTTGAAAGTGCGAGTGCATGGGTAATTAAATAGAACCACACATCTACAGGCCAAGGAGATCTCGTGGGTCAAATGATGGCCCAAGGTTAGATTTCATGTGCATTGTAATCATTGGTATGCATGTAGATTGGTATTTCATGCATGTTAGGTTCTAGGATGTAGATATAGGGTAAGGTTCATGGTATAGAGGTAGGTTAAGTTTTTACGGCCTAAATCAAGGGTTTCGGATGGGACACCACTTTAGAGTTGTCTCTATGTTTTAGGTTATAGGTCTAGTATCTAGGGTGTATGTTCATGGTACAGGTCTAGTGATTAGTGTATAAATATAGATGCTTAATATAGATCTAGGGTCCAATGACATAAAACCTAGATCTAAAAACTAAATTGAAATCAAATGAAATTTTAGAAACAAAGAAACCAGAAAAAATTAGAATTCTTTCATCTATCAAGTACAGATGGATTTGAGTTACATGTGAATCCATTTGAATTTGTTTGAGATGATTATATTTCGAAAGCCAAGGAACTTTTGGAAACCAACATTTGCCTTTTTTGTTTTATTATTAGTGATTAATGAGCCTCGTCTCGCCTTTGATCATTCGGTTGGCATGACCTACCAGTATCAAGATCGGTTCCCTCATTGACACCAAAGCAACAATCGAGCATGACCACAAAGGAAAATATTGATAATGACGAGAGCATATGTTATTGCCCTGAATACAATAATAACCAAGGAGACTGGTATTTCATGCAGTTTAGGGTTGATGGTACAACTCTAGGGCTTATGGTCTGAGTCAAGGGATTATTATATGGATTTAGGGGTCTAAGGTCTAGGTCTAGGGTTAGGGTCTATATCTAGGGTCTTGGGTATATATAGATCAAGGTTAGGGTTTATGATCTAGATATATGGTATCGAGTCTATGGGTTTTAAAGGAGGTGTCATTTTAAAGTTGTGTTTAGGGACCCTAAACAAGCTACTATAAGTGTGAGGTGTCGCTTCAAAGTTGTCTCTAGGGGTTAGGGTATATGTTCATGGTATAGCTCTAATGACTATGGTTTAGATCTAAGGTGATTGGTATAGATCTAGCGTCTGGGTCTGGTGATAAGTGTCTTGTGACCTAAGACCTAGATTTGAACCAGGGTATTTCATCGATATGTATTTAGAATGGTATTTCATGTAGGTTAGGATATATGTATATGGTTATGGTCTATGGTCTAGGCTTAGCATCCAGGTTTAGGGATTTGGATATATATCTATGTCCGGGTTTAGGGTTCCCGAAGGAGGTGGAACTTTAAAAGTAGTGTCTAGGAATTTGATTATAGGTCTACGGTCTAGGGCTATGGTATATGTATAGGGATTATGGTATGGATCTAGGATTCTCATGTATTTGTCTAGGTCTAGGAATTAAACACAAGGTTTAGGTTTAGGGTCAGTCGAGAATATATATATACCCGAGAGCCTATATCTTATCCCTATATATAAACCCAAACTACACCCTAGTCCTTGGACCCAAACCCTGGACCTATAGCCTAGATCTAATACTTAGAACTAGACCATGGGTTTTTGAAATTTGGTTAACAAAATCTATAATGACAACTAAATCGACAAAAATTCAAAACACTCGAAAATTTGAGAAGTCATTTTAAAAATAACTTCGTCTATGAAATTTATCGAGTGTGAACCACATTTGAATTTGTGTGATTCCGCTCTATTTTTTTAGATAATTAAAGTTTTAATGCTGATTTTTGTTCAAAAAATCATCATCTTCCCTTTCTTGTTTCATCATTCGTGATTAACCAACATGTCTCAAGTCTGACCATCTAGTTTGTGTGATTCAACCACCTTCAAATTTGGTGCCCTCATTGACACCGCGACAAAAATCGTGAAACATCCCAAAGAAGGAAACACTGATAGCCCTGAGTGAAAGTGTGCTTACTCTAAGTGCGAGTGCACAAGAATTAAATAAGAATCACGAGTCCAGAAGCCAAGGGGATCACAAGTGTCTTACAACTCAAATTAGATTTCATGTGCATTGTAATCATTGGTATATGCATGTAGTTTCGTATTTCATGCATATTAGGTTCTAGGGTGGGTTAGGGTCTATGGTCTAGGTCTAGGTGTATAGGTCAAGTTTTTATGGTCTAATCGAGGGTTTTCGGATGAGGTGCCACTAAATTTATCTATAGGATCTATATTCACGGTATAGGTCTATTGATTAGGATTTATATGGAGTGATTATTATATATCTAGGGTTTAATGTTGTAAAACCTAGATCTAAACCCTAGACCACGGGGTTTCCATTTTTGGTCAATGAATTTTTTCATGAGCCACCAAAATCAAATGAAATTCCATAAACCAAAAAAACTATTTTTAGAAATATTTCATCTATTAAGTTTGATCGGATTTAAATTACATTTGAATTTTGTGTGAATCTAGTCAAAATTGTTTGAGAGTATTAGATTTCGGAAGCCATGTAAATTTTGGAAAACAATATTTGCCTTTTTTATTTTGTTATTGGTGATTAATCGGCCTCGTCCTAGCTTCGATCATCTAGATGGCACGACCCACATTTATCAAGATTGTTTCCTCGTTGATTCCACAACAAGGATCGAGCGAGACCGTAAAGGAGAAAAATACTGATACCGACGAGAGCATATGTGCTCCCCCCTCCCCCGAATACGATGAGAACTCAAGAAGATTGGTATTTCATGCATGTTAGGGTCTAAGGTACAAGTCTAGTGATTATGGTCTAGCTCAAGGGATTAGTGTACAGATCTAGGGGTCTATGATCTAGGTTTAGTGTTACGGTACGTCTATATATAGGGTATTGGGTATATAGATCTTGGATAGGGTCTATGATCTAGATATACTGTACCCCGAGTCTAGGGGTTTCACATGATGTGTCAATTAAGAGTTATGTCTAGGATTTAGGGACTAGGTATAGGTAATAGGTTCAATGTCCCGGTCAAGAGATTAGACTAGTCCCAATGGGGGTATCATAGGTAGTATCATGCATGCCATGTTGGCAAAATTCTGACGTGGCATCCTAATTAATGATGAAAGAGGTTGTGTTGGTATCATAGGTAGATACCGTATCATAGCACGTAGTACTAGAAAAATTAATCTCAAATGAATCTTGTACACAATTTTGCATTGAGATTCTACAAAACAATAAATATACTAAGAATATGGTACTACTACATGATACTATGCATTGTGGAGGTGGTATCATATACTAGTATCATATGCATGATACTACTATATGATACTTCCCATTGTGACTAGTCTTAGGGACTACTAGATCCGTGGTCTAGGTCTATAGAATAAATCTTATGCATAGATCTAAAGTCTAGGTTTAGTGATCGAGGGTATAGATCCAAACCATAGATATAGACCACATACCAGAACCATAAAAACAAGCCTTGGTTTTAAACTCTAGCTAGTACTACTTTAGTCCTTGGACCCCAAACCTAGACCTAATTAAAACGTGTATCTAGAACATGGGTTCTTTTAATTTCGTTTGATGAAAAAGCTATTATAACCTACTTAAATCAGCGAGTTTTTGGAACTCTCGTAAATTTCAAAAGTCGCTATAGAAATAATTCGTTTATGAAATTTAACCAAATTTGAATTCCCTTTTCCATTTGACTTGTCCTAGTCCAATTTTTTCGAGATAATTGTAGTATTTTAGAAGGCGCAGAAATTTGTGGAAAGCAAGGTTTTTTTTTTCTTTCATGTTTCATCATTGGTGATTAATTCACCGGTCTAGCTAGCTATACATGCAAAGTACGTGATTAAATCCAGCGGCAAAACAAACTTTGGAATACATACACACACGCCGGAACTTTATTTAGGCCGAAATCACGCGGGAGGAAAATTAGGCTAATTCCATGCGCCCACCGCATCCGCCATCCGCATCTCGAACGGGAGGAAAATTTCCCTCCCAGCGCCACCTCCCCCTGTCACTCCTCCCCACATCCCCTCTTCTCCTCCTCCTCCTCCGTCTCAGGATGATTCCGCCCAACTCCGGTGATTCCCTGCCTCGCCGGCCACCGCCCCAACACCCCATCCTACCCCTCTGTCTATTCCACGCCATAGAACCGTCGATCCGTAGGCCCGCCACAAACCCTAGCCGGTGGCGTCCATGGAGGAGGAGGCGGCGGCGGCGGCACAACGGGTGGTGGTGACGCTGCTGTAAGGTTGATCTCCACTCGATCGAGCCCAACGGCTCGACCGACCCCTTGACCGCGTCCTGATCGGGGACGCCCAACCTCCCGGTTGGTGGGCCCCTGTCACATGCGCGTATATAAAGAGGTGGGGACCATTGGCACAACCAACGAGGTTCATCGTGTGCCACTCCCCACGCCTTTCCGATCGAGGGCTCGCGCAGAGTGACGGGAAGCACCACCGACGCCACCGCCTCACTCACCCACGCTCACGCCGTCGCCCTCCCGATGGCCACCGACTCGGGCTCGAGGAGCCTCACCGAAGGTTTGCCCCTCTCTCTCTCTCTCCCGATCTCCCTCTCCCTCTCAGTTTTCGATCAGATCCAACCCAAAGAGCTCTACTGTAATCATCTAGGCTAGAAGATCCAAAAGGCCAAATCTAACATTGGTATCAGAGCCACTTCTAGTCCTTTTTCTTTCGGTAGAAAAGCAAAGAAGAAAAGAAACCCTAGACCTACAGTGCGCCTGCCCTTACGGCCGCGCCGTTCCGCTCGATCTAGATGCGCATCCTATGCGAGGCATCTAGACGAAGAACACACCCCTAACGGGGCAAAGAAAAAGGGCAAAGTAAAAGTCCTAGATCTAACCCCCAAAGAAACGCCAAAGAAATCCCAGATCCCGCAAGATAGACAGAAAGATCCCACCTCCCAGATCCCAAACCACCCCAAAGAAAACCCCAAAGGCCCGAAATTCTCAAAAAAAAAAAGGGTGAGCCGGCCGTTGCCGGCAAAAGGGCACTTCCTCTTGGCCACTTGACGGCGGCGCACCCACCCGCCGGTGGATGCGCTCGCCGGCAAGGAGCCAAGGGAGCGCCGCAGGGTATCACCGGGGAGGGGCATGGCTCACCGGAGCGGAGCGGAGGGAGGGGCGCGCCGTGGCGGCCACCTCGCCTCGCCCGACTCGCGGGCTCACCGGAGCAAACAGAGAAGGGAGGGGCGCGCGATAGACGCGGCCACCTCGCCTTGTACTCGGGCGGACCGGCCACCTCGCCGCGGGAGGGGCTCGGCCACCTCGCCAAGGGAGGGGCGCGGCCACCTCGCCAAGGGAGGGGCTCGGCCTCCTCGCCGGATGCGCCGCTAGAGAGTGGGAACGTGGGGAGGGAGGGGCCGAAGCCGCCTCGTCCGCTCCTCCACGCGCCGCCGCACCGCCGCTGCACGCGGGCCCGACGCGCCGCCGCCGGCGCAGCCGACGCGGGGCTGCCGCGGGTGGGCGCGGCGCCGCCACGAGGGCCGCGGGGCAGACGCGGAGAGGACGTGTCGCCGCCGCGGTGGCCACGCGCTGGACGGGGGGCGAGCGGGGGTGGCGGTGACCACGCGGGGCAGCCGGCGCGCAGGACGCGGCGCCGCAGCGGTGGCCACGCGCTAAGGGGGGATGAGCGAGCCACGCGGACCACGCGGTGGCCGCGCGGGAGGCGGTGTGGGGGGTTGTGTTCTAGGGTTTGAAGGGGGCCGGCAGCTGGGAGCTTTATACCCCCGCGGAGCGCGCCCAACCGTTAGATCTAGGTCTGGCGCGATGGACGGCCAGGATCGACGCGGGCGGCGGCCGGCTGCTGGCGGGCCAAGGCAGGCCAGGCGGGCCCTTGCTGGGCTGCTGTTTGGGCGGCGGACAGGCAGGGTCCACAGCGCGCGGGCGGTGGCTAGCGCGCGAGCGAGTGGCCGCGGGCCGCTGGGCCAGGTGGGCCGCTGGGGGGTGCCAGGCGAGCGGCCCTCCGCTAAGTGCCGCACGATGCGGTGCAGGCTTTGGCGGGCAGGCCGGCTGGGCCGCCCAGTCCGCCCAGGGAAAGTTGGCCCATTAGGGCATTTTCTTTAAACAGTTTTCTGTTTTTTTTTTATAGAAGCTGTTTTTAATGTTTTTTGTTCATTTTTTGAGCAAATTTCATACAGTTTTTTCTATTCAAAACATTCCAACGAAATTTTGTTTAGAGAATATTAAAGTGACAGAAATATTTCTGCAAAGTATTAAAGTTGATGAATTTTTATTCATTTTTCCGCTGCAAATAGTTAAAGGCAATTGCTTAAATGCAATAAAGTGATAGTTAATTTTTTCAAAAGATGTGATAAAGTGATATTAAAATGAGATTATGATTATGTTATTATATAACCAACGTTATTAATAGCATGATCATGATTTGTCATTTTATGTTAAAAGGTGCATTTATCTATGTAAATAGTTAAAAGGATTTATTAAAGGTTTAAAGTGAATTAAATTTCAAAAAGTATGTTAAAGTGATTATTGAAACAATTATGGTTCTGTTATTTTATGACCAACGTTATTAATAACATGATCATGTTTCGTTGCAATAATATATGCATTTATCTCTATTATCTGCCCAACGGTGATATAGATTTAATTGCATAAACAGTTGTATGTTTTAATTTATACCAACGTTGGATTAATGCATGCAATTGTTGTTATGGTTACACATCATTGTGGTGTAAAGGAAGAAAAGATGATGATGTTGCATGGCATGAAAAGAAAAGGACCATGCTCTATTAGATATGGCATATACCTTAGAGAACCAAAACATGTTTAATACCAACAAAAGTTGCATTATTTTTTAAGAACACAATTGAGAACGCTAATGCGGGCTCAATTGCAAAGTGTGCTTCCGCATGGGAGTTTATAGAAAAGATAAAGAGCTAGTTCACTGATTCTCAAAAGGCATATGCCCCACCTGCTGAAAGAGCCGGTGACAGAAAGGTACAATGGAGGTGCACATGGCATAAAAGACTCCGGATAAGCAACATGGCAGCTAAGCTTAAACCCATGGATGCTGATTTGGAGCTAAAGGCTGCACTCCTTGTTCACTTGGTGATGGCTTCACTGCCTCAATAGTTTGACACCTCTGTTGTCAATTATAGCATGTTCCCAGAAAAATGGGACATAGAAAAGACTAAACGCCTTCATTACACGGAGATTTGATATGTGTATCCCATGTGGACAAAGATAACTATGAGTGTGATGTGGCAAGTATGCCATATGGTTTATATATATTTGTGTGGGTGTTGCTACCTTACATGACAAGCTATATTTATTATCTTTGCATGAGAAAGTTTTTTCTGTGTGTGATGTGAATGGAAAAGTTTCCTTGTCGAACAAAGAACAAAAGAAAAGAAAGCGAACTCTTGACTCATCGAAACTATGGCACTGAAGACTAGGCCATATTTCGAGGGGAAGAATAGAAAGCCTCGTTAAAAATGATATTCTTCCTTCGTTAGAGTTCTCCGACATAGAACAATGCATAGATTGCATCAAAGGAAAGTATGTCAAACAAATTAAAAAGGGTGCAAACCGAAGCATAGCTACACTAGAAATAATCCACACGGATATTTGTGGACCGTTTCCGGTGAAAAGTGTGGATGGATATGATTCATTCATAACATTCACGGATGATCACTCCCGGTATGGTTATATTTATCCAATCAAAGAAAGATCTGAAGCGTTGGATAAATTTAAAATTTTCAAAGCTGAAGTAGAAAATCAGCATGATAAAAGAATCAAAATAGTCCGGTCCGATCGTGGGGGGGAGTACTACGATCGGCATACTCCATATGGTCAAGTACCAGGACCTTTTGCACGGTTCCTGCAAGAAAATGGAATAGTCGCCCAGTATTCTATGCCGGGCGAACCTCAGCAAAACGGAGTAGCTGAAAGGCGCAACCGTACCCTTATGGATATGGTGCGCAGCATGATGAGCTATTCCATCCTCCCATTGGGATTGTGGATGGAGGCGCTTAAAACCGCCATTCATATTCTCAACAGAGTACCAAGTAAGTCGGTGCCCAAAACACCGTATGAATTGTGGACAGGCAGAGTCCCCTCTCTGCACCACTTGAGGGTCTGGGGGAGCCCAGCTGAGGCAAAAGTTTTCAATCCAAACATTGCAAAGTTAGACCCCAAAACAGTATCGTGCCATTTTATTGGCTATCCAGATAAGTCCAAAGGCTATCGTTTCTACTGTCCCGACAGATATACAAAGTTTGTAGAAACGAGACATGCAATCTTCTTGGAGGACGAATTGATGAGGGGGAGCACGGTAGCTAGGAAAATTGATCTTGAGGAGAAGAGGGTGCATGCACCTAATCCGATGACTCAGGAGCCATTTTTCTCGCTACCTGTTGTGCCACCATTTACAACCCCTGAGGTTGTGGTGCCGGCACCTGTTATGACTCCACACGTGACAACAATGGGCGAAAGTTCGGAACCTGTCCATCAGGAGCCACCTGAACTCACTGTTGAGCACGAAAGGGAGCCAGAACGGTCACCTACTGTAAATGTGCCTGAGCCACAGGCAAGAAATGAGCAAGAATCTGATGAACTCAGACGGTCTAAAAGAGAACGAAGACCAGCCATTTCCAAAGATATCTACAAAGTTTACAATGTAGTTCATATGGAGGGCGATCCTACCTCCTATGAAGAAGCCATGAGTAGCCCTCACTCAGCCAAGTGGGTGGAGGCAATGGAAGATGAAATGATATCGATGAGTTCCAACAATGTTTGGGACTTAGAGGAAATTCCCAAAGGAGCCAAAACAGTAGGATGCAAGTGGGTCTACAAAACAAAGTATGACTCAAATGGGAATGTAGAAAAGTACAAAGCTAGACTCGTGGCAAAAGGCTTTACACAAAGAGAAGGCGTAGACTACAATGAGACTTTTTCTCCGGTCTCATGTAAGGACTCCTTCAGAATCATCATGGCACTAGTTGCACATTTTGATTTAGAGTTATATCAAATGGATGTCAAGACGGCATTTCTAAATGGAGATTTAGAAGAGAATGTTTACATGAAACAACCCAAGGGTTTTTTCATGGAGGGGAAGGAACATATGGGATGCCGCCTAAAGAATTCCATTTATGGGTTAAAGCAAGCCTCTAGGCAGTGGTATTTAAAGTTTAATGATACCATTAAAAGATTTGGATTCAAAGAAAATGTTGAGGACAATTGCATTTATGCAAAGTTCAAAAGTGGGAAATATATTTTCCTAATTCTATATGTGGATGACATTCTGCTTGCTAGCAGTGATGTTAGTCTACTACTAGAAACAAAGAAATTCTTGTCATCAAACTTTGACATGAAAGACCTTGGTGAAGCATCTTATGTTTTGGGCATAGAAATTCACCGAGACAGAAAGAATGGAGTGTTAGGACTGTCGCAGAAAGCATATTGTGAAAAGATTTTAAAGAAATACAATATGCATGCGAGTAATTCAACACCTGCTCCCATAGTCAAGGGCGACAGTTTTGGGAAATCCCAATGTCCAAAGAATCAATATGAGATCGATCAAATGAAGTCAGTACCATATGCTTCGGCTGTTGGAAGCTTACAGTATGCACAAGTGTGCACTCGCCCTGACTTAGCATTTATCACCGGGGTACTCGGTAGATATCAAGAGAATCCAGGCATAGAGCACTGGAAGATGGTAAAGAAAGCTTTGCGCTATGTGCAAGGCACAAAAGGCCTCATGCTAACATATAGACGATCTGATATCCTAGAGATAAAAGGGTATTCAGATGCAGATTTTGCGGGAGATAAAGACGACCGAAAGTCCACGACAGGGTATGTCTTTACTCTCGCAGGAGGTGCTATTTCGTGGAGAAGCGCCAAACAGTCAATAGTTGCATCATCTACGATGTATGCAGAATTTATAGCATGTTATGAGGCCATGGGACAGGTGTTATGGTTAAAGAAATTCTTACCCGACTTGAAAGTGGTTGACTGCATCAGCAGGCCACTAAAAATGTACTGTGACAACGAGCCCGCAGTATTCTATGCTCACAACAACAAGTCGAGTAATGCTTCAAAGTCTATAGATATAAAGTATTATGTTGTGAAGGACAAAGTCCAGGATCAAACTATAAGTCTCGAGCATATAAGGACAAAGGATATGCTTGCGGATCCGCTAACGAAAGGCTTACCACCCAATGTGTTCAAGGAACACATAGCCGGCATGGGTTTAACGGCAAGCCTATGATTCCTGGACTATAGAGGCCCAAAAGTAACAGGATTTGTTTCAAAACATGAAGGTATATAGTGGCTGTCTGATTCCATCGGAAATTGAGCTGAGACGATGAAACATGCTCTATGTATCATTCTGTGATGAAATAAGTAAAGAACAAGGTTAAAATTAAAGTCGAGATCAAGGGGGAGAATGTAAGGTTGATCTCCACTCGATCGAGCCCAACGGCTCGACCGACCCCTTGACCGCGTCCTGATCGGGGACGCCCAACCTCCCGGTTGGTGGGCCCCTGTCACATGCGCGTATATAAAGAGGTGGGGACCATTGGCACAACCAACGAGGTTCATCGTGTGCCACTCCCCACGCCTTTCCGATCGAGGGCTCGCGCAGAGTGACGGGAAGCACCACCGACGCCACCGCCTCACTCACCCACGCTCACGCCGTCGCCCTCCCGATGGCCACCGACTCGGGCTCGAGGAGCCTCACCGAAGGTTTGCCCCTCTCTCTCTCTCTCTCCCGATCTCCCTCTCCCTCTCAGTTTTCGATCAGATCCAACCCAAAGAGCTCTACTGTAATCATCTAGGCTAGAAGATCCAAAAGGCCAAATCTAACAGCTGCACCGCGACCGTATGGACCACGCGCAGGCGACGTGGCCGGCCAGAAGCCCGCGACCTTCACGGACGCCGGGGTCCTCCAGGCCTGCATGACCGCCGGCGAGCGCCGCTGGGACGTTTCTGCTTCACGCGTCGTCGTCTCCCTCGCCGTCTCGTCCTCGTGGTGGTGGAGCAGACGGTGAGACGTACACCTCCGTTTTCTCTTTTTGCCCACTACAGAAAACTGTTAGCGATCTAGACAGCAGCACGCCTGTGTGTGCCATGGTATTGACGAATTCCAGTTAAATGTGAGGAGGCACGTTGAGGAACGGATTACTTCTCTAAAAAAAAAGAAGATTGGACTATCACCAATCGCTGGGAAGCAACGAGTGACAATTTTGTAAAAAAATTCAACGTGGATGCATCTTGCCATGAAACTGAAAGAAATGGAGGTTGGGGTACTGTTTGCAGGGACAACATGGTAGAATGCCGTGTTATGCAACATCTGGTCTGCTCACAAATATGACCGGCGCCAATTAGTCCTTGCACTCCATGGTAGTTACTATTTTCCTACATAGATCTGTTTGACTAGCTGAGATTAGTTTGCTAGCCTGGTTATGAAACCGGTCATTGGAGAATGGATGTTGTCTAGACTCAATCGGCAAGATGACAGAACTAGTACAAGCCATCGATCACTATACCTATGATCATATCCAATTCTTTGTTTGTCAATCTGAAGAATTGTCTGGCCTGCAATAGTTTATATGTTATAGACCCTTTCTGTTTAGGGGTTCATTGTTTGACCCATGAAAATATATCTCAAATTTTTGTTCTCAAGTCTTCGTTCATGAATCGATTTTGCATGACGCTGGCTGGAGTGTAAAAACGCGATCCCGTGCCGCTTTTACTTCTATACGATTGGATGTGTTCTAGATTTAATATAGGAATGCATTTACTTAGCTCGGCTTGGGCATTCTCCTAAGACCACACAAATATGCTAGCCAGTAACCTCCTAAATATTATATTGACAACTCTTCTTTAGTTTGAGCATATCCCATGCTAGAAAAGTTCACTTTAAGATTTGATCATGAAATTTGAGAATCAGAGACCTACTTTGTCCCCTAGGTATAGCTTGCAATGATGTAACTGCAATGAGCTAGCCAATTAAGCTTGAGAACCCCATTATTGGAAGCTTTTCATGTTTATTACCAGCTATATTTTTGTATATGAAAACATTGTTCTCGGCCAAAATGTTGAGGACACGAGCGCGCAAATGTACTACTGTGGCAAGATGTTTTCATTTGTCCATCTCTATAAACAGGCATCTGAAGGTATATCCTTGGATCAATTTCCTCTTGAAATGATATCAAAGTGACCGATTTCCTTTCATCCCGGCAGGAATTGATTTCGTGGCTGGTTGCCAATGGGGATCTCTCGACATCTGTTCCACGAGTTCTGCAGTGGCATATATAGCGTGCTACTGATGTCACCGGAGCGGCGAAGAGGCTGCTGCCGTCCTTGGCCATGGATGGGCATGATGTGTGCAGGATGGATGGCATCACCATCAACTTTGGGGTCAAGGTAATCTCACATCATCTCTCCAGTTGCTATGGTTGGTGAATTGTGTTGCTAGTGGTGCTACCTTTCTGTAACTTAAGTTAGCTTTTAATTGCTGTTGTTATGTCTGAGTCAAGATGTTAACCAGAACTATTACCTGTTAGTTACTTGCTAATTGTTATGGGCTATTGAATGTCTCATGCGTGTGTGGTTCTACAAGGTACTAAGCTAATTATCAAAAGACATTGTGCATATCAAACTACAGGTGCTTCTATTCTTATAGTTTATTTGATCCCTAAGCATGGTCACTGCACTACTAGAGCTTATGTATTAATGATTTTCATGGAGCCATGTTTGCTAGCTACTGCTTGGCTTAGAAACTATATCAGACCATATTATATCTTCCATTTAATTATTGTTGTACACATGTTAATAATAGAATGACTGCTACACTCCATTTAGTAGTATCTTAACTTGCTTTTTGAATGTGTGTAATGCTTTAGTGCATCTTTTAAGTATAATGGTATCGTTTCCTTAGTGGATCTTGCGTTATTTTCCATGAACAGATGCTATACTAGAATACCCCTTGTGCCGTGTGTAGGTGTAGTATGTATCGACACTACTTGATTTCTAGATAAGTTGTATGTGTAGTATCTATGTGTTGATGATAATTCTATGATTTTTAAGCGTGCTAGTTATTATTAATGCATAGGAAATATTTGTGTGATTTTTTCAGATCGTTACTGAGAATGTGGGGTGAAATGCATCACGCTCATTTCCTATCCGGGAGTCCCAAGGACCTCTCGACTAAGGTCCAGGAGGAGCTGTTCAACCCTCTTGCCGGCGTCGACAACGTACAACAGCGCTCTCTTGCCAGATTCAGTGGCCAGTGCCATAGCCACGCCATGCGTTCCACCTGCCACCCAGACCAGAAGACTAGCTGCGCTCTGCTTGTATTGTTCCCTGTGTTCGTCGAGATATAAATCATTCATTTAGCTCCCTAATTCAATTGTTCATATGTGTGTGAGGTGCTGATTAGTTATTCTTGTTGGATGAATCAGATCTTGATTTCTTAGCATGTAAATTCCCATGGCCGTATAGTAGTTTTGTATTCTTGTTCCCGTGTTCCGTTGCACTAGCGTCTAGTTAGCTCTTGCACTCCTGATGGATGGATCGGATGGAGACACACACTAGTGAAGCTGCCCACGTATGCTTGTACTTGAAGTTTGATTTCTTGAGTTTACTTGAATTGGACAGTAGCTAGTTTTAGAATTACTTGCACAATTTTGTTAGGATCTGGGAGTACTGCAAAAATTCTCGTGTGTATTTATCTTGTTTTGTTTCAGAGTGGTTCATGTTTCACACTAGTCCAACTGTCCAGATAAAGTGATACATGTTAATTGGGCTGGAGCTGGGTGTGGATGATGACACGGAAGGGCAGGATGGGGATGACCTAGACATGCTCGACGAGGAGGTTGTCCAGCCTCATCTCGAGCTTGAGGGTGACATCGTCCAGCCCATCCAGCCATGACTGTGCCATGCAAAAGATCCCCTTTTCCCCATGTTCTTCCTTGCATTGTAGACTTCTTGCTCATCTTGTCATGTTCCATTGGGCATCTTGGTGATTAGTTTGATTCATACAGGAAACTAGTAATAAAAATGAAGGGCATATAATTTAGGACAGATATATTTTGTTTACCGGACTACAATTCAGAGTATATAAGGTGCATATACTAGGATTGAGTACAAAGGATGCATCTTGAATAATATGGTTCCAGAAGTTATTTTTGAACATGTCTGTAAATTCTAAAACTTAAAAGGTTTACCATTCTAAATTTATTGCAGGAAGTTGTCCCTTTTAATTCAAGCATGTAAGCATCCTTGGTTTCTATGTAATAATATGGTTATCCGAGATGTTCTAAATTGACTAATAACTATCTATTTATCATTACAGTGTGTATAGTTGCTGCACATATGCTGAGCTTTGCCTTTGCTGGGTCACCATTCCTCCTTTTATACTTTGAGAGTCTAGTTTTTCTGTTTGATTTGATTAAGAACATGCAACCTGCCATTCTATGTTTTTGGCTTACATGGAATGCCAAAAATGGTTTGGAATTCATCCAGATCATATAAGATGGTTCATCCATCACCTGGTACTCCATTAGGGAAAATTACTTGGCTCAAAAATGTATATTTTGACACCTTGATCATTTGTTATTTTAGGATGACCATGTTATTTTGTGAATGATGATGTATGTGAGTTATCATTGTATGGCTAACAGATGTTGTCGTCATCTTCCTGGATGTAATTCCCAAAAAATTGACATTCATTTTGATATATGTTTCTTGCCGTGGCCTTTTTGTCCCGTGTGCTAACTTGTGTCATTCATGTATGCTGTTTCTTTTTCCTCATATGAGCAACAAGCGACTTATGTTTTCAGCTCCAATAATATGCTACGAAATTTATTTGTGTCCTTGATAAAATGATCGGAAAACTGATGTATGTCTCCTATTGCCATAGCGGAAGCGATGGAGGCTGGTGTTGAGCGTGGAGCCGAAGAACGCAAAGGCGCACACATACTACAAGGGTTTGATAAGGCCAAGATACAACAGTTGTGCTGCAGCAGATACAATGAAGGCTGGAGTTTGGTGTGACACAAAATCAATTGTCATGACTTCCAGGAAAGTAAGATATAGTGCAGATGTAGCAGTTGGTGATGCTGCTGTTGATCTTAGGCGATACTATAGGCATGCAACAACTGCTGTTGGTGATTTAACATTCATTTATGAACGTTTGCGGGAAGGTAAGCTGATAAGTGTCCATAGAAACATGCATTTTCCTCATACTTTTTATGGATCTGATATCCCAAGTTCCACAGTTTTTCCTAGGTGACTTGTTTCTACATTTGTTGTTTCTGAGATGTTAAAAATTGACAAGAACTATCCATTTACCATTACAACGTGTTTATTTTCTGCATATGTGCTAAGCTATCCTTGGTTTGCTTGGTCATCATTTGTCCTTTTTATAATTCTAGTTGATTTTTATTTTTATTTGATTATGAACATGCAACTTGCCAATTTTGCTTACATGAAGTGCCATATAACGTGTCGAATTCATCCAGATCAAATCAAATGATTCATCCATCACGAGCTACCCCATTTTAGACAGTACAAAACCTCTTCCTTGCACTCTTAATATACTAGTTGCCTTTGAGCTTGTGAATTGTTTATTCACCTTTGAAATAATTATTCTAGGTTTCATTTTTCTAAGGCATCTATTTTATCTGGATTCCTAATTTGCTATTTATTCCTGATTGTTGGTCAGGAAACACTTACTCCACCTTCTATCTAATGTGATGTACATTTTATTTGTATTTTCACTTCATCTGTGTGGTTACTAAATTCCGTTCCTTGAGTGCGTCAAGTAGTGGATTTGGGTACCCTTTGACTTGCCTGTTTGACAAAGTTTACTTATTTATTATAGGTGTATAGTAATGCTACAACTATGACAAGTTTTCATGTTTTTAAATTACATGTCTTTGTCCAAACCTCTCAAGTTGTTAACCTGTACATAGTGCTAATTTAATAGAGCTATAATGAAAATGCTTAAATATTGGTGACTATTGCATGAGTTTTTTTTTAGTTTTTTCAGTTGCTTATCCAGTCATCACTTACAGTTACAGGAGGGCGGCAGCGGGGATCTGGTGGGAGGCTAGCAGCGACAAGGGTAACTCGACCTGATTGTCCCGTTCGTCGGTGACCTGGATGCACGTTGCCTCCATTGCTTGACCTGGACGTTGCCTCTATTGCTTGACCTGGTGGCAGTTGATGGCATTGCACCACCACATCTCTGACAATTATCCGCAACTGCACATCGTTGGTAAGCCATGCCTCTCCTCTTCCTCTCCCTCTTGTCCTTGAGATTCTAGGGATCTTTGTCCACTATCGATTCTAGTTTTGTTTGTTCTGGATGGAAATCACATCTCTGACAATTTGTATGCTTTATGTGCATACTGTGTGGACCAGACTAGGAGAAATGATATTGAGTGTTTGTTTCATGTTAAGATCACATATATATTGAAAGTCATGCTAATTTTGGGAATTCTCGCATCCAATCAAAATTTTCTGTTGAGAGTTAATCATGGCTTGAGTAGTAGCAATTGCATTCAGTTGGCTCTGTGCTGGCTGAATTTTGTTGCCTTTGACTGTTGACACCAGGGACAGATCAGCCATGATCAAGGGGTGTGATGCTTTGTAGCACCTCTATTTTAGCAGGAAGGATGTTTGCTGCAGTTCAAGTGGCGCCCTCGACACCCAGCTTAGCTACCGATTTCATTGGAGAGGACACCGCCATCTCGCCGCTGCTGGTGTCTTGCTACTTGGCCGTGGACGACCTTGAATAGGTGCAAACAGTTTTTTAATATGCTTCCCTTTCCTTTACTGTTCCGTTTTTATTTGGTTGTTTTGGCTGAATCGTGATTCGGTAATAGGCTGCTTACTTAATATGTTCTGATGCATGTCAATGGTTTGTAGTTTATCTCTTGGCATGTTAGAGGCCATATGTATATGCATTGTCACAATATCAATTATGTCCTCTGAATATGTTGTTTATGCACTATGATTTGCTTCTGCTTATATGGATTGGACTGAACTGAGGCTAGGAGAGAATGATCTCTGGTTCGTGATCCACGATTTGCTTGCGCTTATACTCCCTCCGTTCCTTTCTATAGTGCCTATAGTTCTATAAGAAAAATTCCAAAATATAAGATATATTGAGTTACATAGCTCATATGGACAACTTTGTTAGGGAGTTTACATAAAGTATATAGCGTTTCATGTCTCCTGCAAACTCCTCTATTTTATCACATCAATTGACAACGAGAAATCACACCCAAAACTATTTTAATTTTCTCTCCACATGTGTTTCTTAATTTCCATGCTAAAAACTATAGGCACTATAGAATGGAACTGAGGGAGTATTAATTATTATAGTTTTTTTCAAGGTACTCTATTTATGGTTCAATCTTGCAACAAGTGTCAGAATTGCTGTTGCATTCTTGTGCCTATCTAACTAGTTAATTCATAGTTTAGTACTTACCCATGTCGACTTGTCACTGATGGTGTAGAATCCATAGTTCATCTACTTTTTACATGTGGGAATTAATGGATCTGCAGGTGCTGTTTGACACCTATCTGGCTGCTCGCATTTGAAGCAGGATTGTGTGGTAATGGCTCCATCAAGCTCGGCATCCTCAAGGTAAGGCTCCCAATTCGCCGCGCTTCCATCCTCTTGTGCAGGCGATTGTACGGTGAGATTGATGGCTCATGATTTTTGTGGTTATGAACGAAATTTGAGTGAGCATAATTTGGGTCTTGTCATGTTCAATCTAGTGTTACTATGGCCATTTGCTCTTCTGTTATCAGTTGTGTTACCATGGTTCACTAGGACGCTGAAATACTAGTACTAATTATATAGTCAATGCTATCTAATATTTTCACTATCCTGGATGGTGCATGCTTTGCCTGATTATCATTTATGAAAGAAGCAAGAATGTGGGCATATGATTTCTATATATATGCAAGCATCAGTTTATTAGCTTGATATAAAATATGTGAGTTGCATTTCTGGTTGCCATGTTGTCATATTGACCACCCGAGGAACTATGCACTTCATTACTTCCCTTTTTGGTGGTTAAGTTGGCTATTTTATATGATATGTTGGAAGCTGACTGTTAGCTCAATGTGTCCCATCTAATGATTTGTTGTACTCCATCTGTCCCAAATTAACTGACTCAACTTTGTATAGATACAGATGTATTTGGGACAGAGGGAGTAGTAAAGATTTAAAATGGTAGGTTTTGATTTGCAATGACAAATCCGGTGCTACCTTTTTAGGATCTGTTAGTCAAGATTTTTCCATGTTTGTTGCAAACTGCCTCTGAAATACCCCTGCGGCATACCTGCATATTCTCTCACTTTTTCTTTCTTTATGATACTTATTCTTGCTTTCCCAACCGTGGACTCTATAAATGTTTTTTATGGTTGATATGGGACTCTGAATATTAACTTGCTAATATGTTTGTAAAAAATAACTTGCTATTTTGTCTTGTATATAATGATATATAATCCGTGGCAATGTTATTATTGCTATGGCTTTTCATATTTAGGATTATGAGCTGTTTGATTTATGTGCTAGCTGGTCATACTATTCCTTCTTCTAAGATAAGATGATGGCGAGGTTTAGACTTTGCTGCTATATATCCTATAGGGCATGCTCTTTGTCTTGGTAAAAATATTTTTTTTGAGATCTTATAGAACATTGCAAGTACTATGTACTCACGCCACTGTGCTTCTTGTAGGTGAACAGACCATCCCAGTCCCATGATCATGCTTGTGCTCTATCGGGAGCTTCTTCCCATGCTCTTGTACTTCCATTTTGGTGAATTCTTGGACTAGGTAAATTCTCCATTTCTTCTTATTTTCCCTCTAATAATAACTGCTCTTGTGATGTGATGGACACCTAGTCTGTTGTGTTTGCCCAAGAAGTTCTGTGTTGTTCACTGGATGCTAAAGCTTTATTTCATGGATATCCCATTCCATCTTTTTTTTTTCATGTGCGTGCCAACGAATTTGAAAGCTCAATGTTGATAGCAATAAGGAAAATCTGCTGCCGTTTTTCATCTGAACAACATTCTGCATGCTCACAACCAAGTTCCACTCGAGGAACATTTTGTAGTCATTCACCACATGCCAGTAGATTATATATGAAGCTATGAATGAACACTAGTAGTAATCGCCGCCCATTGATTGCAAAACATTTCATTCCATTCATTGTGCACGCACACACATGTTGATGCCTTGGCCTATCAGAGCTCCAAAGTATAATTATTATCTTGTTTGCATACATGTCGAGTAGTAGCAGTTTCCTTGTGCCATTTTCTGGAGGATGTGATGTTTTCTTGGTCTGTTTGTTGTCATGCAGGGATGCACATGAAGGAAGGACATAATGAGCCCTGGAGCCCAGTTTGACCTGTGAATGGTAGTCGCTGAGCCGCGGTGCTGGAGAGGTACACTGAGCAGTCACCCAGCAGGGTGTTGTGGGGGTTGTGTATGGGAGGGGAGGTGGACACATATGGCCCTGATGCGGCGGCAGCAGCAACAACATTAGGGGTTAAGTGGAGCTAGATGTGATCAGATGAAGATGGTTTTGTTTTTTCACCAGAGAGCACACATGGATATGGTTGGTAACCTGGGATGTGATGGTGATTGGGCATCTGGGGAGTTCAGATGAAATGTGGCGAGCAAGTGCAATAGTAGTATCATGATGTGCATGTGTTGCTTGTGTAGCTTTTCCTGATGGTAGCTAGCTGTGTGTTGTTAATTTTTCTCTAGCTGATGTTCATGTGCTGCTGGATGCATGTTTGTTAGCTGATGTTGATGGACATATAGCTGCCGACGCTAGCATTGTCACTGTCGATTTAATTTTGTTGCAATTCAATACTATTAGTTGATGGTACCACATTTGAGGTGACGAGCATGCATAGCTGATAGTGTTTGTTGTTTTACCTGATGCTAAGCTGGCTGGTGTGCACATTTTATTTTCACTATAATATCTAACAATTATTTGTATGCCATGTTTTTTGCTTACATTAAGTGCCATTTAGCGTGTCGAATTCATGCAGATCAAATAAAATGATTCATCCATCACGAGGTGACCATCGGTGACTATTGCATGACTATTGCATGAGTTTTTTAAGTTATGTGAGTTGCTTATCCAGTTATCACTTACAGTTACAAGAGGGTGGCAACAATGATCTAGTGGGAGGCTAGCAGCAATAAGGGTAACTCGACCTTATTGTCATGTTCGTCGGCGACCCGGACGCACGTTGCCTCCATTGTGCAATCCAGAGGTTGGTCGCCTCTATTGCTTGACCAGGTAGCTGTTGATGGCATCACACCTCCCAGTCTAAGGCAACTATCCGCAAATGCACATCGTTGGTAAGCTCATGCATCTCCTATTCCTCTCCATCTTGTCCTTGAGATTCTAGGAATCGTTGTCCACTATCGATTTTAGTTTTGTTTGTTCTAGTTGGAAACCACATCTCTGATGATTTGTCTGCTTTATGTGCATTCTGAGTGGACCAGACTAGGAGAAATGATGATTGAGCGTTTGTTGCATGTTAAGATCACATAAATATCGAAAGTCACTAATTTTCAGGCTGTTTCTTGCTTCCAATCAAAATTTTCTGTCGAGAGTATGGCTTGAGTAGTAGGAAATTGCATTGAGTAGGCTCTGTACTGACTGAATTTTGTTGCTATTAACTGTTGATACCAGGGGAAATCAGCCATGATTATGGGGCGTGATGCTTTGTAGCACCTCTATTCAAGCAGGAAGGATGTTTGCTGCAGCATGTTGTGCTGGTGTGGCGCCCTCGACACCCAGCTTCACTGCTGATTTTGTTGGAGAGGACACCGCCATCCTTGCCGCTAGTGGCGTCCTGCTTCTTGGCCATGGACGATCTTGAGCAGGTGCAAACGGTTTCTTACTCTTCTGCCCTTTCCTTTAGTGGAAATGTGAAGATTGGTTTGATGTAAAGTTCTGTTATGTTGTTATCTGATTGTTTTGTCAAAATTGTGGTTCTGTAATAGGCTGCTTAATATGTTGGGATGCATGTCAATGTTTTGTAGTTTATCTCATGGCATGTTAGAGGACATATGTATATGCACTGTCACAATATTAATTATGTCCTCTGAATATATGTAGTTTATGCACTATGATTTGCTTTCGCTTATAAGATGGGGCTGAACCAAGACTAGGAGAGAGAGAATGATCTCTAGTTCGTGATCCATGCTTTGCTTGTGCTTATATTAATTGTATTAGTTTTTTCAAGGTACTCTGTTTACTGTTCAAATCTTGTAACAAGTGTAATAATGTGCCCATCTAACTAGTTAAATCATAGTTTATTACTTACCTGTGTACGGTTGAACATCGTAACAAACTGAGGGCGACTTCTTTTCAGCTTCTGGGCCAGCTTTGAGGTTGTGGACCGCTGAAGCTCGAAAGAACTCTCCAGCTTCAGCCCGGCTTATTTTCACCGAGAAGCTAGTATCGTGTGTATATCCAGAAACTGCTATCGACCATATTCTCGAGAGTTTTCCGAGTTTCTCCGCTAGGAACTAAATCGGCACCCAGATTTACCCTTTTTCTTGCTTCTATTTACAGCAGAATACCATCCTAGAGGATAACGTTTGGAAAGTGGAAAAAATCCAACCCCAGAGTGATGGGGGGAATCAATCGTTGAACTCAACTGACTCGCCACCTCTAAGCTACTTACCTCGCACGAAGCCAGACGAATTGAAGTGCCTCGAAAGCACCGCGGCAGATGGCCGGGAGGCGGCCTCCGCCGCGCTACCAAATCCCAACTACCGCTGACATCGCCGTACTCTGCGGCCCGCTGCCCCTACCCTCCTATCATGCCGACGCCGCCGACGCTCACCTCGAGGCTCACATACCGAAGCCAAGCCAACCAGCCCAGCGGCAACTCGATGGCTTCTCGTGTAGGGGTTCGTAGCATGGAAAACAAAAAATTTCTACCGCATTAACACACAATCAAGATCTAATCTATGATCAAGCCAAGATCTATCTACTAGATTGTAGCAACGAGTCGATAGAATACTAACCCTCGAAGATCCAAAGTGGTTAACGAGAGCAGATTCTCGTGGATGATGTAGTCGTACACTTCCGATCTCAAGATCGCGTAGACGATCCTTCCGGCGCTGCGTTCTGGCAGCGCTTCCGCAGTCGGTCACACGTTTGGTACTCGATGAAGACCTTCCTCTCCCTTGTTCCAGCAGGCAGCGGAGGTTGTAGCACTCTCCTCGCGATTTCGGCAGCACGACGGCGTGGTGTCGGAAGTAGAGGGGAGATCTCGCAGGGCTTCACCTTAAGCCGAAGCGAGTATGGTGGAGTAAGAGAGGGCCTTGGAGATCTACGGATTAGAAGCACCAAGGGGGGTAGTGTGGCCGGCGGCTAGGGCTTGGGGAAGCCCTAACTCGGCGAGTTGGGAGGAAACCCTAGGCGGCGGCAGCACTTGTGTGGAGGCGCCAGGAGCTAGGGTTTTGGTGTAGGGAAGAGTGGGCACCCCTGCCCCTTCTTTTATAGGTGGGAGGGAGGCGGCTAGGAGGAGGGAGTCCTCCTCCAACTCCTCCTCCTTGGCCGGCAGGTGGAGGGAGTGGGACTTCCTCCCTAAGTAGGTTTCCTACTCTCCCTCCACCAAGCAAACTTGCCGTTTGACTTTTTCAAATTGGCATTTGACTTTCAAACTAGGATTTGATTTCTTCCTTTATTTTTGCCCAGCCAAGTGACCTAGTACATGATGCAACCATTCCACATTGTCATGACACATTCATGTACCCTTCCCCTCCGGAGTGCCGGACATTCCGGAACCTTCTAGAACATTCCTGATGAAAACACCGGAATCATTCCCAAACTCCAAAACAGGACTTTCCTTATATGAATCTTATTCTCCGGACCATTCTGGATCTCCTCGTGATATCCCGGATCCCATCCGAGACTCCGAACAACATTCGGTCTCTTACTCATCATTCCATAACTACTTAACAACATCGAATCCTTAAGTGCGTCTCCCTACGGTTCGTGAATTATGTGGACATGACCGAGACACTTATCCGATCAATAACCAATAGAGGAATATGGAAATTCATATGGCTCCCACATATTTTTACGATTACTTTGCGATCGAATGAACCACTTACATACGATACTAATTTTCATTTGTCTCATGATAGTTTACTTATCCGAGGTTTTGGTCGTCGGTATCTCTGCATACCTAGTTCAACCTCGTTACCGATAAGTACTCTTTTCTCGTTCCCGTGGTATGTGATCCCTTGTGAACCAGTCACATGCTTGCAAGCTAATTGGATGACATTCCACGGAGAGGGCCCAGAGTATATCTATCCATCATATGGATGGACAAATCCCACTCTTGATCCATGTGCCTCAACCCATACTTTCCGAACACTCAATGCCACCTTTATAGCCACCCAGTTACGGTGTGGTGTTTGATGTCATCAAAGCATCCTTCCGGTGATGGTGATTAACATGATCTCATGGTCGAAGGAATTAGGTTACTATGTATCAGAAAGCTTATAGCAAATGAACTATATTAAATGACTTGATCTTTATGCTACGCTTAACTATAGGAGTATGTCCATCACATCATTCTCCTAGTGATATGACCATGTTGTTAATAACATCTCTATGTTCATGATCAGGAAACCATGATCATATATTAACCAACAAGCTAGTTTAACAAGAGGCTTTACTGGGGACTCTTTTATGTTTACAAATCACACAAGTGTTAATGTTTCCGGTTAATACAATTATAGCATGGTATGTAAACATTTATCATAAGTATGAAGATATGATAATAACCACTTTATTATTGCCGCTTGGGCATATCTCCAACAGTCTCCCACTTGCACTAGAGTCAATAATCTAGTTTCAAACCTTTGTGTATTCAACACCTATGGCTTTCTGGTGTCGTATGCACACGATTGCTAGTGGTCAACTGATCTCCGGATCTGACACTTCCAGGTCCAAGTGTAATTGCATGTCTCTGCGTCTCTACGCATCACTCATTCTCTAATGAGTTGGCTTTGTATAAATTTGGTCCTTTGGTGAGACCTTTAGTTCTTTGGGGTTAAAACATGTTGATAACATTGTCGTACAATATATCTTCATAGTATTATCCTGCTATGAACTACACCTAGTTTGATAACAAACTAATTGACACAAATGCCCTCTTTAGCTGCTATAATAGCAGTTATATACTTAGCCTTTTGTTGTAGTATCTGTCATAATGTCTCAACTTTGGAACTCATCCAAATCCATTATGGAACTTACTTTCCATCATATTGTGCCACCCTTAGTTTAGATTGAGATAAACTTAATTTGTACTTTGTGACAAAACTAGTATCAATGTAATTCATTTACAATGAACTAACCATCTATTTGTCACTTCTACAAAATAATATATTCTTATTTCTTTTACAAAATCATAAGAATATCTTTACTATTGTCCAATAATCATCTTATGAATCATTCTGGTATACGCTCATAACATTTAGAGCATAGGACATATCTGGATTTGTACATATCACAGTATGATTGATATAAATACTCTTTGTGATTTCATACATCAAGTATCAATCTATACTTGAATATTTGTTTCACTTACCAAGTGTCAATACACTTGAATATATCATCAATATTGAACTCATTCAATCCTTTCTGTGCGACAAGAACCTTTCTTGTAGTTTCTATATTGAACTCATTCAATATATCATCTATGTACTTTCGGCACAACCTTATTAGCATCTATTGATGCCAAATATTTGGGTTTTGCCTAAGTCTTTCATCGAGATGAAATTCTTATCCTGTGTTAATAAAAGATACATTATTTCCAATCAACAATATGTCTTCCACATAATGTATTAGAAACATGTCTTAGCGCTCCCACTTAATTTCTTGCAAATGCAAGCATCTTCATCGTCTCCGATGAAATTAAACTCTTTTAACAGTTTCATCATAGTGAAGATTCCAACTCCGCGATGCTTACTTCAACCATTGGAGTTTGTATATGCTTTTAGCATCCTTTGAATTAACAAAGCCCTTTGGACCGTGTTATGCACATGTCCTAGGTAACAATTCTATTATAAGAACTTGTTTTGTTTATTCAACTACCACATAACAAAATTATATGTAGTGGTTGCTACATTAATCCGTCTAGACTAAATATCGCTATGAAAGATCAAATCTTGTCATAGTCAACATTTGAACATTGTTGTGAAATCTTTCCCAACATGTCGACTATTTCATAGATGTGAAACATCCATGTCTATTTCTTTATAGATCCAAACACAACTGTAAGGTCTTACACCTTTCTCGAGGGTCTTTCAAGTCCAAAGCTTGATCTCTCGTATATGGAACTATCACGGATTTTATGGCTTCAAGCCATTTGACGGAGTCAGGGCCCATCATCGCTTCTTTGCATGTAGTCGGATCATTATTGTCAAATAATGATTTAACTCTCAAATCTTGGTATTTGATTGTTTACCCGACCTACTTGGTTCAATAGAAACTTTGACCTCTGTAACCACAACTTTTGAGGCACGTGGGCCATGAGCATTTGTTGCTGCCTCCGGAACACTTTTCGGCGCTGTACAACTTTGCACACATAGCTAAGGTTCTTTAAACCTTATCAGAATTCTATTGTCCTCACACTTAACTTTTCACGAAAAATTCCTTCTCAAAGAAACTTGACGTTCTAAGTGACAAACACTTTTGTCTCCGATGTTATGGAGGAATACTTAACAGTTATTCGAAATAACATACAAAGACAGGTTCATCCGACTTTGGTTGCAAACATCTTTCTTATGCATAGCATACCAATGTTTAAGAAAGGACAACTTGGGTTTTATCCCAAACCATAACTTTATATGGTGTCATTTCAACGGATTATGATGGAGCTCTTTTTAGTGGAAAAACGGTAGTCTCTAAAGCTTTTAATCTTTAAAATATAATGGCAGTTTTATGAATTACACCTTTGATCTTACCATGTCAAACAAGGTTTAATTACATATCTCGAACGCTACATACTCTTATGGTGTTTCGGAAAATGCAAATCCATGGAACGATTCCTTAAATCTTAGGTATTATGTTAAACTTGTAACTCAAATATCTTCCTTTATGATCTTAACATAAACTATTTATATTCTTGTTACAATGATTTTGCACTTCATCTTGAAAGTCTTTGAACTTTTCAAATGTTTCATACTTCATCCTTATTAAGTAAATATTCATATATTCACTCAAATTTTTGGAGGAAGCATATGAAGTTGAAATCCATCGCTCTTGACTACACATAATGGACTTCATACAACAATATGTACAAGTTCCAATAAGCTAGTCATTCGTTCCTTTTTGGCCTATGAACGAAGTTTTAATTATCTCTAGGAAAGTTTCACAAGCATCATTTGATCAAAAATCAAAAGACTCAAAATTCCATCCACATGGAGTTTCTTCATGTTTTCTTTCCAATATAATTTAAACGGCGATGTCACTTCCTAAGTGATCTTTTAATCAATTTGTCTTTCGACATTTTTTAGCACTAGTTTTATGGATGCGATTTCTCCAACGAGATTTGTAAATCATCCATGTTTTATGGATTACGACAATTATTTGAACAACCCTTTTGTTCTCATAATACCTGATAAAACAAATCTTGAAGGCAAGCTTTTAACGAGCAATACAATAACCCTTTATTTGTTCTCGATGAACATCATCACATATGCTTTTGCTAGTTACTTAGGCCATTGTAGTTCATGAATTCTGTTGTTTCGTATGACGATTCATACCAACAAATTTAGTATTAAACACTTAAGAACCACATTGTTTAACAAGCAAAGAATATATCCATAACACGTATATCCTTTATATACCTAAACTGAACAATTCTAGTCTTTTCTTTTCTTCCATATATTTATGAGATTCTCTTTCAGTATTTCTTTTTCTGTTTGAAAGAATCTATCAACATCAATAGTGGAGCCATACACATGACATATAGTCCAAAGCGTGTATAGTTAAATACCAATGTCTTTGGACTTGCACTTTGAAGTAGATTACCATCATCAAATGTTTGGTGTTCTTTCAAATTCCTTTCTTTAGTAATCTCTTGGTGTAGTAAACATTTTACCTACATCAAATATTCACCCTTATCATGGAATTATCCATGATCAAGCTGCTTTTAGCTTATAACGATGAATCGCGAGTATAATGTTGCTCTCCAAAACCTTTTGGAGAATTAAGACGACCAGCATCTCCAACCTTTTGCAAATTCTCATCAAATATGAGAACATGACTTTTGCCATATTATACTCTATCATGTTACAACCAAAAGTTCGTTTCAGATATCACAATATCTTCCACACATCATGGTTTCTGAAACAACTCTTTCAACTCCTAGATTACCTTGATATTGAAACTATCTTTCGAATATCAAGAATCATGGAGACAAACATGATACTTATACACTAACACTGGAATTGTCACTCTTGATTTAATACCAATTATTAAACTTCATGGAGTAACCGTAACTTACTGAAAGTTTGCAATAGGACTTTTAAACTTTAGATTAACACTTCAAAACAATACGATACCAGTTCGTAAAGTAACTAACTAGAATTCTATAGTTCTATCATCTCAATTATAACTAAGCGCAAGGTGGTAAACAGATGCCAATGACTACAACAACTATGCAAATTCACTTTGATTTAATTTATGATAAATAGTGTTCAACTTTTAATCATATTGCCGTTGAACTCCCACTCAAAACAATATCCCTCAAATTGTTTTAGTGATCACATGAACCAAATCCACCACATCAAAACCGATCATCACGAGAGTTGATGGCGAACAATCAACATGTTCATCATATCTACTATATGACTCATGCTTTACCTTTCGGTGATTCGTGTTCCGAGACCATGTCTGTACATGCTAGGCTCGTCAAGATCAAACCTTAGCTTCCGCATGAGCAAATCTGGCTTGCTCACGTTGTATACACTCGCAGAATCTAACACACCCGATCATCACGTGGTGCTTCAAAACAACGAGCTTTAGCAATGGTGCTTACTAAGGATGAACACTTTAAAACTTGAAATTGTGTGCTTGAGGGATCATCTTATAATGCTACCGTCGTGAACTAAGCAATACAAGATGCATAAAAGGATTAACATCACATGCAATTCATAATATGTGATATGATATGGCCTTTCTACTTGTGCTTCCGATCTCCATCTTCAAGCATGAACATGATCTCCATCATCACCGTTGTGGCGTCAAGGTCAATAGCGCCGCTTCATGGTTGTCATCCACCAGCATCAACTATTACAACTACTTTGAATAATAGACACGCGGGTCTTAACGGAATTTAAAATACAACCATATGGCTCCTTCCGGTTGCCAACTTACAATAAGGAACATTGCATACATCATATATAATCACAATCATGGCCATATCACATCACATCACACCCCTGCAAAACAAAGTTAGACGCCTCTAATTTTCTTTGCATGTTTTACGTGGTTTGGGGCTTTCAATAAGTGTCGTTCTAACTTACGAACAAGAACCACAACATTGATACTAGTATTGTCAATCACCCGTTGTAAATTGAATCTTAACTATGTTGGGAGAAACAGGCACCCGCAAAGCCACTTATGCAATACAAGTTGCATGTCAAGCGTGGAGCAAGTCTCATGAACGATGTCATGTAAGGTTAGCCCGGGCCGCTTCATCCCACCATCCCGCAAGATGCAAAGTACACAAGAAGCAATCGACAACAAAAGCATCAACGCCCACAATGACCATTGTGTTCTACTCGTGCAACAGATCTACATATAGACACGACTCTGATACCACTGTAGGGGTTCGTAGCATGGAAAACAAAAAATTTCTACCGCCTTAACACACAAAGATCTCAGATAGTAAGGTTCTAACTTGGCGAGCCTAGCATGTACAGACATGGCCTCGGAACACGGACCGAAAGGTTAAGCATGAGTCATATAGTAGATATGATGCCCATTTGATGCTCGCCTTTGAAGCTATACTGTCAACACCCGGATTTTTAATCCCAGATGCCCGTTGTGCCATACATCGCAATCCCAGGATTACCATTTTTGCGAGACATAACAGAATTGGATACCATAGTACATCATCCATTACAAACCGTACATAAGTTCTTACACAAATAGGGATCTCATGATCCAGTTCTTAATACAACATCAAGCAGCGGAATACGTAATAATAACGGTAGCGTAGGCGAAGCTCCATCTTCGGGGTCACAGGCAATGCTGACGATGGGAGATGATCCTAGTTGTCGTAAACTTCCTGGGGTCCATCCTCTAGGTACTCCTCTTCATAGTCTGGCCATGGCGATAGCCAGGAACAAAGCCATGAGTACTCTTTAAGTACTCGCAAACTAATACTAACAAGTGAGGGGTTTTTTTGATAATCGGACACTAGGCTCTAGGGTTATTTTGCAAAAATCTAGATTTATCTCTACTAAGTTTAGAAGCAACGAATGCTAGTTGAAGTTTTATAACACCTAAGTGGGAACTTGTATTTCATATCACAACCCTGTTGTGGTCAAGTCAAAGTCTCAATTCATTTCACAAGTCATTTTGAAAAGTCTGACGGGGGAACAGTATGGCCACTCCAACTGTCCATAACTGCGGACGCGGCTATTCGAATAGTTTGACACTCTGCAGAGATTGTACACTTTCACCACAATATTCGATACATCCATCAGGAACAAATCCTGAATTCACCATACTCAGTATGCGGATAATCAATCCTAACTTTTCAATTACACGCCCTAGTATAAGCACCTCTCCTGTGAGTTTGGCCTCCCAACCATGACCAACTGTCATCTTGGGTACTGCACAGGTGGGCAATCTTCACAAGGTAGCCTCAGCTCATACCTTGGCCGTGAGGGAACTAATACTAAGGTATATAAGTTTCTAGTCAAGCCCTACCCAATCTTCGGGTATTGTGGTTGTACGATAAAATTGGAATGGTATCGCATCCAGACAACCATCAGTTTTATAAAGGGCTAAGGCTCATGCCTCAACATTTTCATCACCAAAATCATCATGTGTTCGGAAACACATGTCCAAAACATTTTAATAGAATGATCCATCATTCCAAGGTTTTCACAACCATTTTTGCACCAAGTATTCCCATCTAAAGTTGATCAGGTTTTATGCTTAGCACTAGCATCTACAAGTGGGGGTAAGTACTAATGAAGGGTGGTGGACTAGTGGAGTTTTCAACTAAGTACAACCTTATGTCTTAGGCTGATATCAAGGTTTCTAACTTAGGCCAAATTTTATGCTCTTTATGCAACCTTCACATATCTTTCTAGTATCTACCATTCACTTAAGTAAGCTCTAAGTAATAGCTTTGATAAAGAAATAAAGTATAAATCTTGTAGTAAAACTAGGATTGGTTTATCAAGTGGATATGATCAGATATGCTTAAGGCATATAGTGGGCATAGTAACAAGTAGTGGTTTGTGGCATCAGTAGGGTATCTTGCAAGGGTTAGCTTGCATGGATCCACTTAGTTAATAAAGCTTGCCTTGTGCAAAGCCGTGGTTGAAGTTCTCCTCGGCTTCTTCTTCGTAGAATCCTCCTTCCTCCTCGTATCCTTGGTCGGTACTAGCGTCTATAAATAAATACGAGGTACACAATCACCAAAAAATACTTAACTACTTGCAATCATCACACACAAGGGTCCTATAGATGATCTAACATCATCTCTAACATTACAAGATTAAGGCTTGGTTTGATTCCTTTTATTTTTAGAAAAGTAATTTCTACTCATTGAAAAACTACTTAAGATTTAATATTCTCCAAACCAAACATGGGATCATGTTGACACATGTCATCACCACATATTTTAGTCCATGGGAACATGATTTAAAGTGGTGTCACAATTTAATAAGGTTTTACCCTTTTATTTTAATTAAATAAAGTGACTAGAAATGCCTGTTGGAGATATGCCCTAGAGGCAATAATAAATATAGTTATTATTATATCTTTGTGTTTATGATAAATGTTTACATTCATGCTATAATAGTATTAACAAGAAAACATTAATACTTGTGTGATTTGTAAACTTAAATTGAAGTCCCTAGTAAAGCCTCTTTATAATACTAGCTTGTTGGTTAATAAATTATTGTGGTTTCCCTATCATGAACATTGAGATGTTATTAACAACAAGATCATATCGTTAGGAGAATGATATGGTGGACATACTCCTATAGATAAGCATAGCATAAAGATCAAGTCATTTTAATAGTTTAATTGCTATATGCTTTCTGATACATAGTAACCTAATTCCTTCGACCATGAGATCATGCATATCACCTTTACCGGATGGATGCTTTGATGACATCAAACACCACACCGTAACTGGGTGGCTATAAAGGTGGCATTGAGTGTTCGGAAAGTATTGGTTGAGACACATGGATCAAGAGTGGGATTTGTCCATCCATATGACGGATAGATATACTCTGGGCCCTCTCGGTGAAATGTCATCCAATTAGCTTGCAAGCATGTGACTGGCTCACAAGGGATCACATATCATGGGAACGAGAAAAGAGTACTTATCAGTAATGAGGTTGAACTAGGTATGCAGAGATACCGACGATCATAACCTCGGATAAGTAAACTATCGTGAGACAAAGGGAAATTGGTATCGTATGTAAGTGGTTCATTCGATCGCAAAGTAATCGTAGAAATATGTGGGAGCCATATGAATTTCTAGATTCCTCTATTGGTTATTGTTCGGAGAAGTGTCTCGATCATGTCCGCATAATTCACGAACCGTAGGGAGACACACTTAAGGATTCGACGTTGTTTGAGTAGTTATGGAATGATGAGAAAGAGACCGAATGTTGTTCGGAGTCTCGGATGGGATCCGGGATATCACGAGGAGATCCGTAATGGTCCGGAGAATAAGATTCATATAAGGAAAGTCCCGTTTCAGAGTTGGGGAATGGTTCCGGTGTTTTCATCGGGAATGTTCTAGAAGGTTCTGGAATGTCCGGCACTCCGGAGGGGAAGGGTACATGAATGTGTTATATCAAGTTGGTATGATTGCATTATGTACTCGGTGTCATCGCTGAACAAAATAGAGGGTTTATTCAAATCCTAGTTTGAAAAGTCAAACGCCAAGTTTGAAAGTCAAACGGCTAATTTTGGGAAGTGGAGAGGGAGGTGGAAACCGACTTGGGGGAGGAGTTCCTCCTCCCACCACCACCGCACCACCAAGATGAGTTGGGGAGGGACTCCCCTCCCCTTTGCCGGCCCCCTCCACCTATATAAGGAGGGGCAGGGCTCCCCTCCTAGACACAAGTGTCTACACCTCTAAACCCTAGCCCCAAGCCGTCGCCGCCTCCATAGCCGCTGCCGGCCCTAGGGCACTCGCCGCCGCCTAGGTGAAACCCTAGCCGCCGGCCTAGCCCCCTCCTCGGCGTGTCTAAACCCTAGATCGTCGAGGTCTCTCTCATAGTCCACCATACTCGCTCCGGCTTAAGGCGAAGCCCTGCGAGATCTCCCCTCTACTTCCGGTACCACGCCGTTGTGCTGCCGGAATCGCGAGGAGAGTGCTACAACCTCCGCTGCCTGCTGGAACAAGGGAGAGGAAGGTCTTTGTCGAGTACCGAACGTGTGACCGACTGCGGGAGCGCTGCCGGAACGCAGCGCCGGAAGGATCGTCTACACGATCTTGAGATCGGGAAGAGTACGACTACATCACCCACGAGAATCCGCTCTCTTTAAACACTTTGGAATCTCCGAGGGTGAGTTATTCCATCGACTCGTTGCTAAATATAGTAGATAGATCTTGGCTTGTTTGTTTGTATGGGATAGAAATTTTTTGTTTTCCATGCTACGAAACCCTACAGTGGTATCAGAGCCGTGTCTATATGTAGATCTGTTGCACGAGTAGAACATAATGGTCATTATGGGCGTTGATGCTTTTATTGTCGATTGCTTCTTGTGTACTTTGCATCTTGCGGGATGTTGGGATGAAGCGGCCCGGGCTAACCTTACATGACATCGTTCATGAGACTTGCTCCACGCTTGACATGCAACTTGTATTGCATAAGTGGCTTTGCGCGTGCCTGTTTCTCCTAGCATAGTTAAGATCCAATTTACAACGGGTGATTAACAATACTAGTATCAATGTTGTGGTTCATGTTCGTAAGTTAGAACGACACTTATTGAAAGCCCCAAACCACGTAAAACATGCAAAGAAAGTAGAGGCGTCTAACTTTGTTTTGCAGGGGTGTGCAGTGATGTGATATGGCCATGATTGTGATTATATTTGATGTATGCAATGATCCTTATTGTAAGTTGGCAACCGGCAGGAGCCATATGGTTGTCTTTAATTTATGTTAAGACCCGCGTGTCTATTCAAAGTAGTTGTAATAGTTGAAGCCGGTGGACGACAACCATGGAGAAGCGTCATTGACCTTGATGCAATGCCGGTGATGATGGAGATCATGTTCGTGCTTGAAGATGGAGATCGGAAGCACATAGAAGAAAGGCCATATCATATCACATATTATGAATTGCATGTGATGTTAATCCTTTATGCATCTTGTATTGCTTAGTAGACGACGGTAGCATTATAAGATGATCCCTCATGCACATGAATTTCAAGTCATAAAGTGTTCACCCTTAGTTAGCACCGTTGCTAAAGCTTGTTGTTTCGAAGCACCACGTGATGATCGGGTGCTAGATTCCGCAAGTGTATACAACGTGAGCAAGCCAGATTTGCTCATGCGGAAGCTAAGGTTTGATCTTGACGAGCCTAGCATGTACAGACATGGTCTCGGAACACGGATCACCGAAAGGTAAAGCATGAGTCATATAGTAGATATGATGAACATGTCGATTGTTCGCCATTGAAACTATATCAACTCTCGTGATGATCGGTGTTGATGTGGTGGATTTGGTTCGTGTGATCACTAAAACAATGTGAGGGATATTGTTTTGAGTGGGAGTTCACCTAGATTAATTTTATTATTAATTTGAACTCAATTTGTCATAAACTTAGTCTAAACTATTGCAAATATGTTGTAGATCAATGGCAGCCCCTACCATCAATTTTAATGCGTTCCTAGAGAAAGAAAAGTTGAAAAACAATGGAAGCAACTTCGCGGATTGGTTCCGCAATTTGAGGATTGTCCTCACAACTGGTAATTTGACCTATGTGCTGGATGCACCGCTGGGTGACCCACCTGCATCTACTGCTACCGATGAAGTAAATAATGTTTACCTCACTCGGAAGACTCAGTACTCCACAATTCAGTGTGCTATCTTGTATGGTTTAGAATCGGAGCTTCAGAAAAGGTTTGAGAATTCAGACCCATATGATATTGTCGAGGATCTCAAATTGATCTTTGAGACTCATGCGGCGATTGAAAGCTATGAGGCTTCTGAAAAGTTCTTTACCTGCAAGATGGAAGAGGGCAGCTCCGTCAGTGAGCATGTGCTTAAGATGTCTGGGCACGCAAACAAACTTCAAAGCTTGGGTATAGTGATTCCTAATGCTTTGGGGATTTATCGTGTCCTCCAATCACTACCACCAAGTTACAAGAACTTTGTGATGAACTACAACATGCAGAACATGAACAAGACGTTGCCAGAACTCTTTGCCATGTTGAAATCTGCAGAAGTGGAGATCAAGAAAGAGCACCAAGTGTTGTTGGTCAATAAGACCACCAAATTCAAGAAAGGCAAGTCTAAGCAAAAGGGACACTTCAAGAAGGGTGGTAAGAAAGTTACCACGCCGACGAAGAAGACCAAGGCTGGACCTAAGCCTGATACTGAGTGCTTTTACTGCAAGGCAAAAGGTCACTGGAAGCGGAATTGCCCAAAGTACTTGGCGGATTTGAAGAACGGCAACATCAAGAAGAAAGGTATATCTGATATACATGTTATTGATGTGTATCTCACTAGTACTCGTAGTAGTGCCTGGGTATTTGATACTGGTTCGGTTGCTCATATTTGTAACTCGAAACAGGTGCTGCAGAATAAACGGAAGCTAGCGAAGAACGAGGTGACGATGCACGTTGGAAACGGATCAAAGGTTGATGTGATCGCGGTCGGCACGCTACCCCTTCATCTACCATCGGGATTAGTTTTATACTTAAATAATTGTTATTTGGTGCCTGCATTAAGCATGAACATTATATCGGGATCTTGTTTATTGCGAGACGATTACTTGTTTAAATCCGAGAATAATGGTTGTTCGATTTATATGAGTAATATGTTTTATGCACATGCACCTTTGATAGATGGTCTATTCTTGTTGAATCTCGATAGTGGAAATACACATATTAATAACACTGAGGCTAAACGTTTGAAATCGAGCGATAACTCGACCTATATGTGGCACTGTCGTCTTGGTCACATTGGAGTGAAGCGTATGAAGAAACTCCATTCCGATGGACTTCTTGAATCACTTGATTTTGAATCACTTGAAAGATGCGAAGCATGTCTGATGGGTAAAATGACTAAGACTCCATTTTCTGGTATGATGGAGCGAGCTACGGACTTATTGGAAACCATACATACCGATGTGTGTGGTCCAATGAGTGTAGCATCGCGCGGTGGTTATCGTTATGTTATTACCTTCACGGATGACTTGAGTAGATATGGGTATATCTATTTCATGAAACATAAGTCCGAAACTTTCGAGAAGTTTAAGGAATTTCAAAGTGAGGTAGAGAATCAACGTAACAAGAAGATTAAATTTCTATGTTCTGATCGTGGAGGTGAATATCTAAGTTACGAGTTTGGCGAGCATTTGAAGAAATGCAGAATACTTTCACAATTGACACCGCCGGGAACACCACAGCGTAATGGTGTGTCCGAAAGTCGTAATCGAACTCTCTTAGATATGGTTCGTTCTATGATGTCACTTACAGATTTACCGCTATCATTTTGGGGTTATGCATTAGAAACAGTCGCATTCACTTTAAATAGGGCACCATCTAAATCCGTTGAAACGACACCGTATGAATTATGGTTTGGGAAGAAACCTAAATTGTCGTTCCTTAAAGTTTGGGGATGCGAAGCCTATGTAAAGAAGTTACAGCCGGACAAGCTTGAACCCAAAGCTGAAAAATGCGTCTTCATAGGATACCCGAAGGAAACTATTGGGTATACCTTCTATCATAGATCCGAGGGCAAAATCTTCGTTGCCAAGAATGGATCCTTTCTAGAGAAGGAATTTCTCTCGAAAGAAGTGACTGGAAGGAAAGTAGAACTCGACGAGGTTGTCGAACCTTCTCTCGAACTTGTGCGTAGCGCAGCACCGGAAGTAGTTCCTGTGACGCCTGCACCAGTAAGAGAGGAAGCTAATGATGATGATCATGAAACTTCGGTTGTAGTTGCTACAGAGCCTAGTAGGTCAACGAGAACTCGTACAACTCCAGATTGGTATGATCCCGTTATGAGTGTCATGTTGGTGGACAACACCGATGACCCTGCGACATATGAGGAAGCGATGATGAGCCCAGATTCCAATAAATGGCAAGAAGCCATGAAATCTGAGATTGAATCCATGTACGAAAACCAAGTATGGACTTTGGTGGACTTACCGGATGGCCGGAAGGCTGTCGAGAACAAATGGATTTTCAAGAAGAAAACAAATGCTGATGGTAATGTTACTGTCTATAAAGCTCGACTTGTCGCAAAAGGGTTTCGACAAATTTAAGGAGTTGACTACGATGAGACTTTCTCACCTGTAGCGAAGCTAAAGTCTGTAAGGATTATGTTAGCAATCGCTGCATATTATGATTATGAGATATGGCAGATGGATGTCAAAACAGCATTCCTCAATGGAGACATTGATGAAGAGTTGTATATGATGCAACCCAAAGGTTTTGTCGATCCTAAAGATGCTAACAAGGTATGCAAACTTCAACGGTCCATCTATGGATTGAAGCAAGCATCCCGAAGTTGGAATCAACGTTTTGATAAGGTAATCAAAAGTTTTGGTTTTATACAAACTTATGGAGAATCTTGTATTTACAAGAAAGTGAGTGGGAGCTCTGTAGCATTCTTAATACTATATGTAGATGACATATTGTTGATTGGGAATGATGTAGACCTTCTTAATAGTGTCAAGGAATATTTGAATAATAGTTTTTCAATGAAGGATCTTGGCGAAGCAGCTTACATATTAGGCATAAAGATTTATAGAGATAGATCGAGACGCCTAATATCATTGTCACAAAGTACATATTTGGACAAAGTTCTAAAGAGGTTTGGAATGGAAGATAGCAAGAAAGGGTTCTTGCCCATGTTGCCCAATACGACCTTGAGTAAAACTCAAAGTCCGACAACGGCAGAAGATAGAGAAAGGATGAGTAAGACTCCCTATGCCTCAGCCATAGGATCTCTAATGTATGCCATGCTATGTACTAGACCCGACATTGCATATGCTGTTAGTTTAACTAGCAGATATCAAAGTGATCCAGGAGTGGATCATTGGACAGCGGTCAAAAACATCCTTAGGTACTTAAGAAGAACTAAGGATATGGTTCTTTCTTATGGAGGTGATGAATAGCTCATTGTTAATGGTTACACCGATGCTAGTTGGAACACCGATCCGGATGATTCTAAATCACAATCTGGATACGTATTTACTTTGAATGGTGCAGCAGTTAGCTGGAGGAGTGCAAAGCAAAGCGTTGTGGCGAGATCTTCAACTGAATCGGAATACATGGCTGCTTCGGAGGCTTCACAAGAAGCGATATGGATGAAAGAGTCCATTACAGAGCTGGGTGTGGTTCCTAGTGCGCTGGACCCAATGTCTATCTACTGTGATAACATGGGCGCCATAGCCAATGCGCAAGAACCAAGGTCACACAAGAAGCTGAAGCATATCAAGCTACATTTTCACGCTATTCGAGAACATGTCCAAGATGGGGACATAAAGATTTGCAAAGTACACACATATCTGAATGTGGCGGATCCGTTGACTAAACCTCTCCCGAGGGCAAAACATGACCAGCACCAAACTGCCATGGGTGTTCGGTATATTACCATGTAATCTAGATTAGATGACTCTAGTGCAAGTGGGAGACTGTTGGAGATATGCCCTAGTGGCAATAATAAATATAGTTATTATTATATCTTTGTGTTTATGATAAATGTTTACATTCATGCTATAATAGTATTAACAAGGAAACATTAATACTTGTGTGATTTGTAAACTTAAGTTGAAGTCCCTAGTAAAGCCTCTTTATAATACTAGCTTGTTGGTTAATAAATGATTGTGGTTTCCCTATCATGAACATTGAGATGTTATTAACAACAAGATCATATCGTTAGGAGAATGATATGGTGGACATACTCCTATAGATAAGCATAGCATAAAGATCAAGTCATTTTAATAGTTCAATTGCTATATGCTTTCTGATACATAGTAACCTAATTCCTTCGACCATGAGATCATGCATATCACCTTTACCGGATGGATGCTTTGATGACATCAAACACCACACCGTAACTGGGTGGCTATAAAGGTGGCATTGAGTGTTCGGAAAGTATTGGTTGAGACACATGGATCAAGAGTGGGATTTGTCCATCCATATGACGGATAGATATACTCTGGGCCCTCTCGGTGAAATGTCATCCAATTAGCTTGCAAGCATGTGACTGGCTCACAAGGGATCACATATCACGGGAACGAGAAAAGAGTACTTATCAGTAACGAGGTTGAACTAGGTATGCAGAGATACCGACGATCATAACCTCAGATAAGTAAACTATCGTGAGACAAAGGGAAATTGGTATCGTATGTAAGTGGTTCATTCGATCGCAAAGTAATCATAGAAATATGTGGGAGCCATATGAATTTCCAGATTCCTCTATTGGTTATTGTTCGGAGAAGTGTCTCGATCATGTCCGCATAATTCACGAACCGTAGGGAGACACACTTAAGGATTCGACGTTGTTTGAGTAGTTATGGAATGATGAGAAAGATACCGAATGTTGTTCGGAGTCTCGGATGGGATCCGGGATATCACGAGGAGATCCGGAATGGTCCGGAGAATAAGATTCATATAAGGAAAGTCCCGTTTCGGAGTTGGGAAATGGTTCCGGTGTTTTCATCGGGAATGTTCTAGAAGGTTCTGGAATGTCCGGCACTCCGGAGGGGAAGGGTACATGAATGTGTTATATCAAGTTGGTATGATTGCATTATGTACTCGGTGTCATCGCTGAACAAAATAGAGGGTTTATTCAAATCCTAGTTTGAAAAGTCAAACGCCAAGTTTGAAAGTCAAACGGCTAATTTTGGGAAGTGGAGAGGGAGGTGGAAACCGACTTGGGGGAGGAGTTCCTACTCCCACCGCCGGCGCACCACCAAGCCGAGTTGGGGAGGGACTTCCCTCCCCTTGGCCGGCCCCCTCCACCTATATAAGGAGGGGCAGGGCTCCCCTCCTAGACACAAGTGCCTACACCTCTAAACCCTAGTCCCAAGCCGTCGCCGCCTCCATAGCCGCCGCCGGCCCTAGGGCACTCGCCGCCGCCGCCTAGGTGAAACCCTAGCCGCCGGCCTAGCCCCCTCCTTGGCGTGTCTAAACCCTAGATCATCGAGGGCTCTCTCATAGTCCACCATACTCGCTCCGGCTTAAGGCGAAGCCCTGCGAGATCTCCCCTCTACTTCCGGTACCACGCCGTTGTGCTGCCGGAATCGCGAGGAGAGTGCTACAACCTCCGCTGCCTGCTGGAACAAGGGAGAGGAAGGTCTTCGTCGAGTACCGAACGTGTGACCGACTGCGGGAGCGCTGCCAGAACGCAGCGCCGGAAGGATCGTCTACGCGATCTTGAGATCGGGAAGAGTACGACTACATCACCCACGAGAATCCGCTCTCTTTAAACACTTTGGAATCTCCGAGGGTGAGTTATTCCATCGACTCGTTGCTACAATCTAGTAGATAGATCTTGGCTTGTTTGTTTGTATGCGATAGAAAATTTTTGTTTTCCATGCTACGAAACCCTACAATGCCTATGTAGCATTCTTTTATTACTTGAACATTATTTCTGCAAGTAAACCTATATATTTTTATATATTCTGAAAGGTATGGTTAAATGTGATTTTTGAGAGTTGGAATCAACTCAAAGGCTATTATGGTTTAAGTTTGAAAAATGTTTGAATACAGAAAAGCTTCTGCCTTGTTATTTTTACCATGGGTGATGTATAGATCCAAATGACTTGAATCCAACGGGCTTGGATTCAGCATTCCCAGACCTTTCCAACAAAATTAGTTTCATTCAATTTGGTGCACTAAATCGATCTAGGTTGATTTTTGAAACTGGGTACAGAAGTGAGTTTGAAATAAAATGGAAAAGGTTTAATTCAAATAACTGGGCTGCGCGGGAAAAGTTAACGGGCCGGCCTGCTAAGCGTAGCGCTTCCGCGGGCTGCTTAAGTGGGTGTGCCCACTCGTTAGTGAGACAGTGGGGTGCGAAGCGGTACGGGGCAACGTGGGTCGTTCGATCTAGTTCTAATCCAACGGCTGGGAGTCATCGTCGACGTTGAGCAACGCCGGCGAGACAGAAACCTAGCGCGGCCAGTGGGGGTTACTGGGGGATCACCGGGGTGCAGGAGAGGGTCGGCGAGGCGGGCGAACGACGAAGTCGACGACGGCGAACTCAGGGGTGGTCGCGGCATCTCCTGGGGTGGACGAAATCGATGGCGCCCTTCTTCTCCAGAGGCGGCGGGCTCCGGTGAAATTCCGGCGAAGTGTTGCTCGCCTTGCTCCGGAAACGGTGTGGCACGATCAGTGATGGGAGGGGAGTAGAATGGTGTGAAGAATTCGAGCGGGGGTGGCCTCTATTTATAGTCGAGCAAGGGGACCGATGGGGCGCACGGTGAGCTCGTCGGGGGCGATGGTACAGGCGGCTATTGGCACGGGCGAAGGTAGGGGCGGTGCGGTCTTCCCTGGCGATGCTCAACGACATGGTTTCGAGGCGGTCTAGGCACGGTCCGTGCGTGTGGTCCAGGGGTTGGCAAGGTTCGAGCGGTGGACAGGGAGTGGCGGTGGACGGTGGGCTGCCTCCCAGACATGCTGGCTAGGCTTGTTTCTCCTCCTAGCTTGTTGTCGACACTGGGGTGGCAATGGTGGCTTCGGCTGTTCACTATTGATGGTTCTGGCAAGCTCACAGTGGTGCTAGTGCTTGGTTAATCTTGCTAGATGATCTACTGAGCTGGTTGTGAGCTAGATAGGGAACCAGTTAGGCAAGAATCACTGCTCACAATAGTGTTTGGATTTTGTTTGATTTGTGTCTGCCAAGTGTTTGATGAAATGGCCGCATGAATTCAAGTTTTGAATTTTGAAAAGATTTTTGGTGAGTGTGCTAGATTGGTGCTGGTGAGTCTGCAGATGCTTGGGTTTTGAAAGTTGAGCTTGTTTGAGTGGTTTTTGAAAAAATGGGATCTTCCCATATGATAAAGATTCAATTTTGAATTGTCATTTAAACTATGTATTTGAAAGTTTCTGGATGATCACAAAGTGGGCCTTGATACTTTGTTATGAGTACATTCAAGGGGTGCAAAGATCCAGAAAAGTTTCTGTTAGGTTCTGAAAGTTTGAGACGGCAAAAGTAGGCATGGGAGTTAAATTGGTCAAAATGACCATTCCTTTATTTTATTTGTTTTGATTACTTGTCTTTGGGAAAAGTGTGGGAAATGTTTTAGATGATGTTTATTTCACCTAAGAAACATTTTACAAGCAAGGAAACATACAAACAAGGTGGTTCAAAAGAATTTCAAATTAAATGCATACACATATGCATGCTTTCATAATTTTATTTAGAAATTTTTTTGTTAACCCTAATTTTGATGATTAGAGTTTGATGATTTAAGTTTAGTATTTTTGGGATATTACATATACCGACTCACGTGATGATCGGACTTGGTATAGTGGATTTGGTTCATGTAATCACCAAAAAGGCACGAGGGATGTCGTTTTTGAGTGGGAGTTCATTCTAATATGGATTAGTTGAACTCAATCTATCATACACTTAGTCTAAACTTTACAAATTCTGTTGTACATGGCACCACCTGCTTTTAATTTCGATGTGTTCATGGAGAAAGAGAAACTTGCAACGAACGGTAGCAACTTTACCGAATGGGCCATGAATTTGAGGATTCTCCTCTCTGCTGCACAAAAGCAATACGTGCTAGAAGCGCCACTAGGCCCCCCACCTTTTGAGGATGCCCCTGACGAGGAGAAGAATGTCTATCAGACTCGTCAGGAGGACCACAACTTAGTTCATTGCGGCATATTGTATGGGCTAGAGCCGGAACTTCGAAAGCGTTTCGAAAACGACAATGCTTTTGATACAATGGGTGAGTTGAAAATGATTTTCGACACACATGCTGCTGTAGAGAGATACAACGCTTCAGAAAAGTTCTTTAGCTGCATGATGGAAGAGCACAACTCCGTTAGTGAGCATGTACTCAAGATGTCGGGTTACGCCGATAAGCTTGTGTCCTTGGGAATAACGATTCCCATTGACTTAGGCATCCATCGTGTTCTGCAGTCTCTACCACCTAGCTATAAGAGCTTTGTGATGAACTATAATATGCAAGGCATGAAGAAGTCTCTCCCCGAGCTTCTGTCAATGCTTAAAACTGCAGAAGTGGAGATCAAAAAGGAACATCAAGTGTTGATGATCAATAGGAACACTGGTTTCAAGAAAGACAAGAAGGGAAAACGGAAGGGAAGTAAGGGCGGCAAGCCGGTTGCCGTGCCTGAAAAGAAACCCTGAGTTGGACCTAAGTCTGATACCGAGTGCTACTATTGTAAGGGGACTGGCCACTGGAAGCACAACTGCCCCAAGTATTTGGCAGACAAGAAGGCCGGCAAGGCAAACAAAGGTATATATATGATATACATGTTATTTATGTGAACTTGACTAGTGCTCACAGTAGCACCTGGGTATTTGATACCAGTTCAGTTGCTAATATTTGTAACTCGAATCAGGGGCTGCGGAACAAGCGACCGCTAGCAAGGGGTGAGGTCAAGATGCGTGTCGGCAATGGATCAAGCGTTGATGTGATCGTCGTCGGAACGCTGCCTCTCCATTTGCCGTCGAGATTAGTTATAAACTTGAATAATTGTTATCCGGTGCCTACACTGAGCATGAGCATTGTATCTGGATCGTGTTTGATGCGAAGTGGTTATTCATTTAAATCCGAGAACAATGGTTGTTCTATTTATATGAATGAAATCTTTTATGGTCATGCACCGATGATGAATGGTTTATTTCTATTAGACCTCGATGACAATGTTACACATATTCATAATGTTGATGCTAAAAGGATTAAACTTAATGATGATATATCCGCATATATGTGGCACTGCCGTCTAGGTCATATTGGCGTTAAACGCATGAAGAAGCTCCATTCAGATGGACTTTTGGAATCACTTGATTTTGAATCATTTGATACATGTGAGCCATGCCTTATGGGCAAGATGACTAGAACGCCGTTTTTCGGTTCAATGGAACGGGCAACAGATTTATTGGAAATCATACATTCTGATGTATGTGGTCCAATGAGTGTGTCGGCGTGAGGTGGATATCGTTATTTTGTTACTTTCACGGATGATTTGAGTAGATACGGTTATATCTACTTGATGAAACACAAGTCTGACACCTTTGAAAAGTTCAAGGAATTTCAGAATGAAGTGGAAAATCATCATAATAGAAAGATCAAATTTCTACGGTCCGACCGTGGAGGTGAGTATCTAAGTTACGAGTTTAGCACTCACATGAAAGAATGTGGAATTGTTTCACAACTCACACCTGCCGGAACACCACAGCGAAATGGTGTGTCGGAACGTCGTAATCGTACTTTATTAGATATGGTTCGATCTATGATGTCTCTGACGGACTTGCCATTGTCATTTTGGGATTATGCACTAGAAACTGCTGCATTCACTTTAAATCGGGCACCATCTAAATCCGTTGAAAAGACACCGTATGAATTGTGGTTTGGAAACAAACCTAAGCTGTCATTTCTTAAAGTTTGGGGATGCGATGTTTATGTGAAGAAACTTCAACTGGATAAACTCGAACCCAAAGCGGAAAAATGCGTCTTCATAGGATACCCTAAGGAAACTATTGGGTATTCCTTCTATCACAGATCCGAGGGCAAGGTTTTTGTTGCCAAGAATGGATCCTTTCTAGAGAAAGAGTTTCTCGCGAAAGGTGTGAGTAGTCGGAAGGTAGAACTCGAAGAGGTTATTGAACCTTCTCTTCAAAGTATGGCGAGTAGCGCAGCGCCGGAAGTTATTCCGGAGTTGGCTTCACCTGTTGAAGAGGGAACTAATGATAATGTTCATGAAACTCCGAAAGAGAGTACTATCGAACCTCGCAGGTCTAGCAGGACGCGTGCAGCTCCCGAGCTATACGGAAATCCTGTCATGAATTTCATGGTTGATGAAAATGATGACCCTGTGACATATGAAGAAGCGATGATGATCCCAGATTCCAACAAATGGTTAGAAGCCATGAAATCCGAGATGGAATCCATGTATGAAAATCAAGTTTGGAACTTGGTGGAATTACCTCACGACCGAAAGGCCGTGGAGAACAAATGGATTTTCAAAAGAAAAATGATGCTGATGGTAATGTGACCGTCTATAAAGCTCGACTTGTCGCAAAGGGGTTTCTACAAATTTAAGGAGTTGACTACGATGAGACATTCTCTCCCATAGCGATGCTAAAGTCAGTTAGGATTATGTTAGCAATTGCTGCATATTTCGATTATGAGATATGGCAGATGGATGTCAAAACCGCGTTTCTCAATGGTAATATTGAAGAAGAGTTGTATATGATACAACCAAAGGGTTTTGTCGATCCTAAGGATGCTAACAAGGTGTGCAAGCTTCAGCGATCCATCTATGGATTGAAGCAAGCATCACGAAGTTGGAATCTCTGCTTTGATGAGGTGATCAAAGATTTTGGATTTGTCCAAACTTATGGAGAAGATTGTATTTACAAGAAAGTGAGTGAGAGCAATGTGGCATTTCTGATATTATATGTGGATGACATATTATTGATCGAAAATGATATAGATCTTTTAAACAGTGTTAAAAGTTATCTAAACAGCAAATTTTCAATGAAGGACCTAGGTGAAGCGTCATACATATTAGGCATAAAGATCTATAGAGATAGATCTAGACGCCTAATAGGGCTATCGCAAAGTACATACCTTGATAAGATTTTAAAGAAGTTTAAAATGGACGGAAGTAAGAAGGGGTTCTTACCTATGTTACAAGGCAAGACATTGAGTAAGACTCAAAGTCCGGCTTCGGCGGAAGAAAGAGAGATAATGGACAAGGTCCCCTATGCTTCAGCCATAGGCTCTATAATGTATGCCATGCTATGTACAAGACCGGATGTGGCACATGCTATTAGTTTGACTAGTAGGTACCAATCGGATCCAGGTTCGGAACACTGGATAACGGTCAAGTGCTATTAGTTTGACTAGTAGGTACCAATCGGATCCAGGTTCGGAACACTGGATAACGGTCAAGAATATCCTTAAGTACTTACGAAGAACTAAGGATATGTTTCTTGTATACGGAGGTGAAGAAGAGCTCGTCGCTAAGTGTTATGTTGACGCTAGCTTTGACACCGATCCGGATGACTCTAAGTCTCAATCCGGATGCGTATTTCTCATGAATGGCGAAACGGTTAGTTGGAGGAGCTCCAAACAACCTGTGGTGGCGGGATCAACAACGGAGGCCGAATATGTTGCTGCTTCAGAAGCGGCTCAGGAAGCAGTTTGGATGAAGGAGTTCATATCCGAACTAGGAGTGGTTGCAAACGCGTTGGACCCAATGGTGATCTATTGTGACAACAATGGTGCCATTGCCAATGCCAAAGAGCCAAGGTCTCACAAGCATTCCAAGCATATTAAGCGCCGGTTTCACTCCATCCGCGAGCATGTCAAGGATGGAGATATAAAGATTTGTAAAGTACATACGGATCTCAATGTAGCAGATCCATTGACTAAAACTCTCCCTAGAGCAAAACATGATCAACACCAGAACTTGATGGGTGTTAGATTTATCACTATGTAACTAGATTATTGTCTCTAGTGCAAGTGGGAGACTGAAGGGAATATGCCCTGAGAGGCAATAATAAAGTGTTTATTATGTGTATTCCAAGTATATGATAGATGTTTATTTTGCATGCTACAATTGTATTAATAGGAAAACATTAATACATGTGTGTTTAATAAACAAACAGAAAGTTCCTAGTTATGCCTCTCTCATAAACTAGCTCGTTGATTAACAAGATGATCAAGGTTTCCTGATCATGGACATTGGATGTTGTTAATAACGGGATCACAACATTAGCGTAATGGTGTGATGAACATTCATCCGAAGTATAGCATTACGATCAAAGTTATTTAGTTTATATTGCTATAACAACTTACGAAGTGATCCTAATCCTTAGACCATGAGATCATGTCAATCACTAACACCGGAAGAGTTTCTTGATAACATCAAACGTCACACCGTAACATGGTGATTATAAAGATGGATTCAGAACTAATAAAGTGTTATGTTGAGGATCATGGATCGAGAGTGGAATTTGTTCATTCCGATGACGGATAGATATACTCTGGGCCCTCTCGGTGATATCACATTGATTAGCTTGCAAGCAAGTGATTTGATCACTAGAATGTTATATCACGGGAACGAGAAAAGAGTGCATGTCAGTAACAAGATCAAACTAGGTATGGAGATACCGATGATCGAATCTCGGACATGTAATATATCGTGAAACAAAGGAATTAAGATACTAGCGTAAAAAGGTTCCGACGATCACAAGAAAGTCATCGTTGAATGTGTGGGAGTCAGTATGGGTCTCCAGATCCCGCTTCTGATTATTGATCCGAGAGGGGTCTCGATAATGTCCGCATTATTCACGAACCGTAGGGTGACACACTTAAGAGACACCGACATACAATTGGAGCAAAAGTTTCATGCTGAAAGAATGAACAAGCGCAGGAATTTATTTCACTAGATACCGAAATAGGTTTTCGGGTGAAATTGCATAAAGTGGTTATGCATGTGAAATAGAATTATAGCAAGGGGTTATTTGTGAATGTTTGTCATTAAAGTAATTGACAAAATTCTGAATAAAATAAAAGAGTTTTATTTAATGAGAATTTGCATTAAATTTGGTGGAAATTTAATGGGAATTTTGAGTGGGTTTTTTAGTGGAGAAAATTGAAGGGCCATTTTGTGAGTGGGTGTCCACCCACATGAATGAAGGAGGGGAGGGGGCAGACCCCATGGCCGGCGGCCAACCCCTTGGGTGCCCCCCTCCTCCTATAAAAGGCACCCCTCTCCTCACTTCTCACTCACACCTCCTCGTGAAGGATCTCTCTACCCCTCTAGAATTTACCCCCCATGGTCTCGGACTAGCGAGATACATGTTTCCGGTGGCTATTCGGCAAAAAAGAGTTGTGCTTCCGCTGCATCGCTGGAGCGAGGAGGCAGAGGTTGCTCAGTGCCTCGAACGTGTGTGCGAGCACGGATGCGCTGCTGATTTGCGGCGCTAGGACTTTCTCTTGATCTTGAGATCGGCAAGAGATCGTCTACATCAACCACGAGTTGAACTCGTTAAGATTTGTCGGTCTTCAAGGGTATGTTCTCTACGGATATACATCCGCCCGTTGTTTGTATCTAATAGATAGATCTTGGTACATAGTTCACATCGTAGGAAATTTTTTGTTTTCTATGCTGCGAACCCTACAATCTCAGTTTTAGATTCCAAACAATTATTTAAGTAAACAATAATGAAAATTAATAATAATCTTGAATCCAAATATAAAATAAAATGATTTTATTTTATTTCCTTTTTCTATTTAATATGGAATAATTCATATATTTAAATCCGTAAATCGGAATTTGACAAATAAAATGTCTAAACCGATCAGAAAAATGTGAGGAATCCAAATATGACATCCATATAATCTTGTGCAAATGGGGTGGTATCATTTTGAATTAGCCATTTGGTGGTTGCTTCATAAAACCCTCCATTTTTTGTGCTTGGAAAATGGAAAATGGTTTTTTGGTGCGACGAAAAGGAAAACTTCCACATGCAACATTGTTCTCCTTTCCATGATGCATATGCATGTACAATATGGGCACATTATCACAAACTATGCCTTGATTCTAGCGATAATATTGATCATTTGACCCGAAAGCTAGGAAACCTCGAATAAGACAGGCCATTTTGTGAAGTTTTTTGAGACATATTCAATATAACAAGTTTTATATTTTTCCTTGCAGCCATGTCACATAATATGACACCACGCGAAGGTTTCACATTGTTTCGATCGTTTTTTAATTTTTTATGACTCTTTTAAACTATCGACAAACTTTGTCAAACGACGGGTATGAAGATTCTTAGCTCGGAGCTGAGCCTCTCTAAACTTTCATTGAATATCTAATGAAATAGCATATTATGAACATAAAAATGATTTTGGTAAAAAATCATGCCCATCAGATCATGTACATGTAGTTCATATCTGACCCACTTCCTACAGATTCGGCAGGAATTTGTCTTTTTCACCTGGAGGGGACGGAAAGGTTTGATATCCCCCATTGGGACATTGTCCGTTTAATGTGGTCTAGTATTTTTGAAAAATGGGGTGGTAGCATTTTGAATTAGCCATTTGGTGGTTGCTTCATAAAATCCCCCATTTTTTACGCTCGGAAAATGGAAAATGGCTTTTTGGTGCGGCGAAAAGGAAAACTTCCTCCTGCAACATTGTTCGCCATTCCATGATGCACATGCATGCACAATATGGTAAGATTATCACAAACTATGCCTTAATTATAGCCATAGCATTGGTCATTTGACCCGAAAGTCAAGAAACCTCGAATGAGATAGGTCATTTTGTGAAGGTTTTTGAGACATATTCAATATAACAAGTTTGATATTTTTTACTTCCAACTATATCACATAATATGACACCACGTGAAGGTTTCGCACTGTTTCGATCATTTTTTGAATTTTTTATTACTCTTTTAAACTATTGATAAACTTTGTCGAACGACGGGTTATGAAGATTCTTAGCTCGGAGCTGAGCCTATCTAAAATTTCATTGGATCTCTGATGAAATAGCATATTGTGAACCTAAAAATAATTTTTGTAAAAAATCATGCCCGTCCTATCATGTACGTGTAGTTCATATCTGGCTCACTTCCTACCGATTCGGCAGGAATTGTCTTTTTCACCTGGAGTGGACGGAAAGGTTTGAGATCCCCCGTTGGGACATTGTCCATTTAAGGTGGTCTAGTATTTTTAAAAATGGGATGGTAGTATTTTGAATTAGCCTTTTGATGGTTGCTTCATAAACCCCTCCCCATTTTTTACGCTCAGAAAATAGAAAATGGCTTTTTGGTGCGATGAAAAGTAAAACTTCCTCCTGCAATATTGTTCACCATTCAATGATGCACATTTATGCACAATATGGCCATATTATCATAAACTATGCCTTAATTTTAGCGATAATATTAGTCATTTAATCTGAAAGGCAGGAAACCTCAAATGAGATAGGTCATTTTGTGAAGGTTTTTTTGAGACATATTCAATATAACAAGTTTGATATTTTTCCTTCCAACCATGTCACATAATATGACACCACGCGAAGGTTTCGCATTGTTTCGATTGTTTTTGAATTTTTTATGACTCTTTTAAACTATCGACAAACTTTGTCGAACGACGGGTATGAAGATTCTTAGCTCGGAGCTGAGCCTCTCTAAACTTTCATTGGATCTCTAATGAAATAGCATATTGTGAACCTAAAAATGATTTTTGTGAAAAATCATGCCCATCAGATCATGTACCTGTAGTTCATATCTGACCCACTTCTTACCGATTCGGCAGAAAGGTTTGAGATCCCCTGTTGGGACATTGTCCATATAAGGTGGTCTAGTATTTTTACAAAATAGGGTGGTAGCATTTTGAATTAGCCATTTGGTGGTTGCTTCATAAAATTCCCCGTTTTTACGCTAGGAAAATGGAAAATGGCTTTTTGGTGCGACGAAAAGGAAAACTTCCTCCTGTAACATTGTCCGCCGTTCCATGATGCACATGCATGCACAATATGGGCAGATTATCACAAACCATGCCTTAATTCTAACCATAACATTGGTCATTTGACCCGAAAGTCAAGAAACCTCGAATGAGATAGGTCATTTTGTGAAGGTTTTTTGAGACATATTCAATATAACAAGTTTGATATTTTTCCTTCCAACCATGTCACATAATATGACACCACGCGAAGGTTTCGCATTGTTTCGATCGTTTTTTATTTTTTTATGACTCTTTTAAACTATCGACAAACTTTGTCGAACGACGGGTATGAGGATTCTTAGCTCGGAGCTGAGCCTCTCTAAACTTTTATTGGATCTCTGATGAAATAGCATATTGTGAACCTAAAAATGATTTTTGTGAAAAATCATGCCGATCAGATCATGTATCTGTAGTTCATATCTGACCCACTTCGTACGTATTCGGCAGTAATTTGTCTTTTTCACCTAGAGTGGACAGAAAGGTTTGAGATCTTCCCGTTGGAACAATGTCCACTTAAGGTGGTCTAGTATTTTTGAAAAATGTAGCATTTTGAATTAGCCATTTGGTGGTTGTTTCATAAAATCCCCCTTTTTTATGCTCAGAAAATGGAAAATAGCTTTTTGGTGTGACGAAAAGGAAAACTTCCTCCTGCAACACTGTTCGCCATTCCGTGATGCACATGCATGCATAATATGGGCATATTATCACAAACTATACCTTAATTCTAGCCATAACATTGGTCATTGATCCGAAAGCCAGGAAACCTCGAATGAGATAGGTTATTTTGTGAAGGTTTTTTTGAGATATAATCAATATACCAAGTTTAATATTTTTCCTACCAACTATGTCATATAATACAACACCACACGAAGGTCTCGCATTGTTTCGATCGACTTTTGAATTTTTTATGCACGTTTTAAACTATGGTTAAAACGGCGAGATTGAAGATTCGTATTCAATATAAATATCTAATATTTGAGTGTAGATAGATAGATCTTGTTTTTCTACAAATTTTGATATATTATTTGTATTTTTCTAAATTAGAATGATTTTTTTATAATTTTCCTAAGAGTAATGTGATAAAAGGCAAAAAAAAAGAAAAAGAAAAAGACTTTGCCGTGTTTACTACGGAATACACACGGCAAAGGGCTTTTGCCGTGTATACTGCAGAATACGCACCGCAAAGGACCGACGAGGGCACACGGCAAAGAGACCACCGTCTGCGGCCGTTAGCTCCTTCCGTTAAATGGACATGTGGGGTCACGGGTCCCACCTCGTTACCATGACAACACCTATGCCGTGTGCCGTTGTCGACTTTGCCGAGTGTATTTTCTTTGCCGTGTTCCTTTATGAGTCTTTGTCGTGTATATTTCTTTGCCGTGTTCTTTTTTAGAAATTTACCGTATTCACGTACTTTGCCGTGTATTTTCTGAGTTACACACGGTAAAGACAGACTTTACCGTATTCCGATCCGTTTGGCACACGGCAAAGATATGTCTACACGGCAGCGACATTTTTCCCACCTCGTTACCATGACAACACCTATGCCGTGTGCCGTTGTCGACTTTGCCGAGTGTATTTTCTTTGCCGTGTTCCTTTATGAGTCTTTGTCGTGTATATTTCTTTGCCGTGTTCTTTTTTAGAAATTTACCGTATTCACGTACTTTGCCGTGTATTTTCTGAGTTACACACGGTAAAGACAGACTTTACCGTATTCCGATCCGTTTGGCACACGGCAAAGATATGTCTACACGGCAGCGACATTTTTTCGATACTGATGCCCTTAATCAGAACATTAGAGAGTCATGTGAGCTCTACGGAAATACTGGTTGTTCCACATTGTGGAAAATAGTTTATAATGGATATGGCATGTATCGTGGATCGACGTCCACAGTATTTAAATCTTTGAAAGTGAAAAAAGAAATCACTCAATGTCAACGAATCTGCAAGATGCATCTTGCATTATCACTACTTAATAATATCCCACAACCTTCTATATATTCACCTCGACGCACGCACTGCGCAATAATTAACCACGTACAGCAGCTTAATTAGTCATATCGATTAGTAGAGAGATGATGCGTGGGCGCGCGCACACACGCACGCACGAACATTGTGTATCTTGCAAACTCACCAACACACATTGCTAGATATATCGTCTCGGATGAAAACTAAAAGAGGCAGTTGGCAGTAGGGTGTCAAGTCCCACCTAGATCCCAATTTTAGTTTATTTTAAATTTCAAAATACAAGATTTGTTAAAATTTTACACTAAAATTTTAAAATAAACTAAAGGTGATACGAATCCCACTTGATACTCTAGTTGGCAATGGCATTTAGCTGATCTTTGGAACAACTTGTTGATTTAGTGAAAGATAAAATGTCGCTTGTGGCGGGATATCTACTCCCTTTGTTACAAAATATTAGATGTTTTTGCTTTTTAAAAAAAATATACCTAAACACTTTTTAGTCTGTAGATTTACTCGTTCTGCTTCTAACCTACATTCTAAAAGGCGTCAAGATTCATGCCTAGGCCCAGTTCTTTTAGGGGCTTCTCCGAAAAGCCGCCCTCCCCTCAGCTTTCTAGGGAAGCCGGTCAAAAAAAATTACGAGGCTTCCAAAATAGTTAAGGCTAAACAAATTTGAAAGCCTCGTAAAATTTTTGAACCGGCTTTCCCAGGGAAGCTGGAGGTAGGGCAGCTTCTGGGAGAAGCCACCAAAAGAACTAGAAAACTAGAACTTCTTATATTCTGAAATGGTAACTTCAACTTTATGGTCTCTTGGATAGAACAGCATTTGCTCCTGATTTTCCAAAGCTCAGCTAAATGCCATTGGCAATTGCCAAGTGTCCAGTTTTTACGTCTGGCTAAATAGAGCTGAAAGCAGGTCGCAAAAGCCAGTGACACACACACAAGCTTATAAGCGCGACGAGTCCTTCAACCTTCCAGCACACACGCACCGCGAACCAGGTTCGAGCTCCGGCGACCCACAAACCGCAATGAAGCGCCCGAGCCGCTTCGTCGCCGCCGCATTAGCCGCGCTGCTGGTCGCCGCGACGCTGCTGGTCACCACGCTCATCAGATCGCCGCTGCCGCTGCTTCCGTTGCTCCCGTGCCTGCCAACCGTCACAGCCCCCTCGGGCGCCGGGTACGAGCCCGCCGGCCTCCCCGCGCTCGCCGACGCCCTGGTCTACTACGCCACCACGTCCACCGTGCCGCAGCAGTCGAGCGCGGAGATCGCGCTGTCGCTGGCCGTGCTCCGGCGCCGCGCGCCGGTGCGGCTGCTGGTGTTCGGGCTCGGCCACGACTCGCAGCTCTGGCACGCGCTCAACCCGGGCGGCGTCACCGTGTTCCTGGAGGAGGACCCCAAGTGGTACAAGGTGGTGCGCTCGCAGTCGCCGCACCTGCGCGCGCGCCTCGTCAGCTACCGCACGCGGCTCGACCAGGCCGACCTCCTCCTCGGCACCTACAGGAAGATCCCGGCCTGCGTGCCCGGCGGGGGCGCCGAGCCCGGCGTGCGCGGCAACGCGGCGTGCCCGCTGGCGCTGCACGACCTGCCGGCCGAGGTGTACGAGCACGAGTGGGACATGCTCATGCTCGACGCCCCCAAGGGGTACTTCGGGGCCGCGCCGGGAAGGATGGCGGCCGTGTGGACGGCGGCGGCGATGGCGCGGGCCAGGAAAGGCGAGGGGGACACCGACGTGTTCCTCCACGACATCGACCGCAAGGTGGAGAAGGCCTACGCCAAGGAGTTCCTCTGCGACGGCTACCGGGTGGGAGCGGCAGGCCGGCTCTGGCATTACAGCATACCGCCGGTGTCGCGGCGCGAGAACGCGACGGCCGGCGGCGAGAGGCCGTTTTGCTGACGCCTATAAACAGTCAAAGTCTCAACTTTTTTTTTTTGACATGGGCCGGGAGCACAGCACTTGCACATGTATGAGACCGACGTGGAGCCTAGAGGCTATAATGTAATAGTATCGCTGATTGACCTACAGATTTTTTTTATGGGAAATGATCGACTCTGTGGCCTCAGATCTCAAGAACATTGATGGGGACACGGGGAGACAGGGAGTACGTTTCACTCTTCTCATGGCGCTCGTGCACATGTCATGGGCCTGTGTTTGAAAACACTTTTGCTATTTGACTGCCGCCTGTTTTTTTTTTTTGAAAAAAAAATTCACCGCACGATCTATCAATAATAATCAATCAACAACACTACAAAGAGGCTTATAAGTACTAAAAGTTAAAAATAGTCACCGAACCATTTAGCGATGACTACATACACTAGAGCGAGCCAAAATAGAGCCGTCGTCCTCGACTATCTATCATCGGAGCTAAGCAGAGCTTCTCGTAGTAGAGCTTGTTCTAGCAGACGGAAAGTAATTGTGCTAAGGTCACACATATAGTTGAGGCAAACTCGCGGTGGAGGCCAAGGTGGATCCAGATTGCGATGATGAACGATGCTAACCAATGAAGGATAACAAGTGTTATAAACTAGGCCGAACTATGTTGTTTTTCAATCTATGGCGAACTATGCCAAACTTTCTTTGTTTAATTTAATGTCAAACTATGCCGAACATTGCTCTATATTCATATTTATGCCAAACTATGTGAATTTGAGACGAATTCGAGCAAAAAATCGCCGATTTATCCTTGCCTGGGAACCACGTCTGGGAATGCGAGTGAGAAAGTGGTCGTTCCTAGGCCAAAATTTACATCCATTTGGTGCTAAATTGTGCCGGATTTCAGCCTAGGAACGCCGAACGAGTGGAGGTGCTTGTAGGCAGTGGCGGATCCAGAAACCTAACAAGCCCCGGGCCAAAAACTAAGCCGGAAAAACTACTAAAGAAATTCTTATAATAGCATAGAAAATTTGGTATGATAGTAAACATGAACATATATTTTCAACTCTATCATTAATCAATCCAATAACATACATAAGAGATGCGTAATAATTAGTAGTACCGAATAGAAAAGATATTACCGGATCATTGGTTTAGTTCATCAAAACCTCCCGTAGCCCGTAAAATCAAATGAGACGATTACCAAAGGAAAATTCATGTGTCTGATTGGTTTGGTTTTGAGATCTATGGATAAAATCTCTTCACATTGTGTTCCTGCAACAATAAATCGATTACAAACAAATATATCCAACTATCCAAATTCCAATCAGTTATCACTTATTAGTGTATCCAATGAAACTACTGAATTTACCTAGCTGGACTCAAATCAAAGGTAGCATAGATACACTAAATTGAGTGATTTCCAATCAGATGCATCTGAGAAAAGGAGGCAGATGTAGAGCTACAGGAGGAGGACGGTAGCAGGGGAGTGGGGGACTGGTGCCTGGCTGGCAGCGACACAGATTGGCCCTAGCAGGCTTTTGTATACTCGCAGGGGGTTAGGAGGAGTCCATACTCGGGAGATGGACAAACGGGTTCAAGGGTCCGTTGGTCCGGGGAGCATAGGAGGCAGGGGAGTGCGTCAAACATCCTGCCGGTGTGGCCCTGGCCGGTGACGGAGCGCTTCCTGCAGCGCAGGAGAGAACGAGGGTCAACGACGGAACAAGGGCGTATGCGAACAAGGACTTCTGGAGATGAGGATTTCCTCACGATCGACCCTCGAGCATGCTAGGTAGGGAGGCCAGATGGGTCGGTCTTGGGCTATGCCTAGGGCCAAACTGTTTTTTCCTTAGATAGTAAGTAGAATTTTTCGCTGCGTCCTGGGCCATGGCCCAGGTTGCCCTGGGCCTGGATCCGCCCCTGCTTGTAGGGTTCGTTGCATGTAAAAAAAATTTCTACCGCAAGAACACGCAAAACCAAGATCTAATCTATGGACAAGCCAAGATCTAAAATCTACGAGATCGGTGCAATGAGATTGTAGAGAACTAACCCTCGTAGATCCAAAGCGTTTACCGAGATCGGATCCTCGTGGTTGATATAGTCGATCACTTGCCAATCTCAAGATCGTGTAGACGATCCTTCCGGCGTCGCGTTCCGGCAGCGCTTCCGCAGTCGGTCACACGTACGGTAGTCGATGAAGACCTTCCTCTCCCTTGTTCCAGTAGGGCAGCAGAGGTTATAGCTCCTCAGAATCCCAACAGCACGACGGTGTGGTGGTGGTGGTGGAGGAGGAGAGGTTTCTGCAGGACTTTGCCTAAGCCGGAGCAGGGCGGTGGATGAGAGATAAGAGAGGCGACAACTAGGGTTAGGCGCCAAGGGACAAGGGGTGTGTGGGGTGCGCCCCCACCCCTCATATAGGTGGGTGGCGTCCGGCCAATGGTTCCCAGCCCAGGCCGTGTCCCCCCCAACTCGACCACCAAGGGGAGAGTTGGAACCTTTTCCATCTAGTCTTCCCTCTTACCAAAAACTAGAGTTTGACTATTCAAACTAGGGTTTGATCCTTTTACTAGTGTTGGCCGAATTGGCTCTTTAGGGTTTGGTGTGGTTGACCCCTAGGGCTTGCCACTGTCCAAGTGACCCCCTCCCGGGGTGGTGGAACCACTGGTGGTCCCTCTAGAACATTCTAGAAGTATCCGGTCAAAACACCAAAACTTTTTCCGAACCCTAGAAAACCATTTTTCTTATATGAATCTTATTTTTCGGACCATTCCGGATCTCCTCGTGATATCCTGGATCCAATCTGAGACTCCGAACAACATTCGGTCTCCAACTCATATTCCATATCTACTTAAACAACATCGAATCCTTAAGTGTGTCTCCCTACGGTTCGTGAACTATGCAGACATGATCGAGACACCTCTCTGATCAATAACCAATAGAGGGATCTGGAAATCCATATGGATCCCACATATTTCTACGATGACTTCGTGATCGAATGAACCATTTACATACAATACCGATTTCCTTTGTCGCGCGATACTTTACTTATCCGAGGTTCGATCGTTGGTATCTCCATATCTAGTTCAACCTCGTTACTGATAAGTACTCTTTACTCGTTTTGTGATATGATATCCCTTTTGACCTAGTCACATGCTTGCAAGCCAATTGGATGACATTTCACCAAGAGGTCCCAGAGTATATCTATCTGTCATATGGATAGACAAATCCCACTCTTGATCCATGTGCTTCAACCCATACTTTCAGAATACCTAATGCCACCTTTATAACCACCTAGTTACGGAAGTGGCGTTTGATGTCATCACAACATCCATCTGGTGATGGTGATTAACATGATCTCATGGTCGAAGGATTAGGTTAGTATGTATCTGAAAGCTTGTAGCAAACGAACTCTAAATGACTTGATCTTATGCTATGCTAACTATAGGAGTGTGTCCATAACATCATTCTCCTAATGATATGACCTTGTTATTAATAACATCTAATGTCCATGATCAGGAAATCATGATCATCTATTAATCAACAAACTAGTTTAAGAAGAGGCTTACTAGGGACTCTTTTATGTTTACAAAACACACAAGTATTAATGTTTCCGGTTAATACAATTATAGCATGGGATGTAAACATTTATCATAGACATGAAGATATGATAACAACCACTTTATTATTGCCTCTTGGGCATATCTCCAATAGTGATCTTATGAGAAGTGTACGCGGGAAGGAGATCAAAATGGTAGAGGAAGCACATACATAATAAACTACTTCTTTATTTTTTGTATTACCCCACAACAACTCCGAAGTCATGGGCTTTGACAAATGACTCACTACCGCACACACTTCTTTGCCGTGTGGGCAAATACACACGGCAAAGGCCACCCGGAACACGGCAACGGCTTTGCCGTGTGTAAACACATGGAAAATGCCTCTAGGCACCCGGAACAAGACTGAGCAAGATGAGAGGGAAACTCCCCATTCCGGTGAAACCGGGTGGGATACTGCCGCACTTTTGAAACAGAATGATCACACTTTGGGTCAATGAAAAGAGCAAGATGAGAGGATTTCACGACAAAGTCTGAAATTTGTTGTTTGACATCCTTTAAATTGTTCTCAATTTTGAATGTGTGATCATCATGAAAACCGGGTAGGATAGTGAGAGACCACAACAGCCTATTCATATGTGTGTGCTCATGATACTATGAAATAATATCACCTAACATATATGTAATAAAAGCCTTGCTAACTAAATGAAAGGAAAAGAAAAAAACAGTCATTTGTCGTGTATACATGCGAATACACACGACAAAGGCTGATCTTTGTCGTGTACCTAACAGCGAGGGCACACGGCAAAGATTCTGCCGTCCGCCCCTCACGGAGGGTGTACCTATGGGGCCACGGGTCCCACGTCGTTGCCGTGAACTGACCTTTGCCATGTATCCTTAGGGCTCTTGCCGTGTTGTTTTTCTTCTTTGCCATGTGCCTTGGTTTGTCCATTGTCGTGTTCACTTCTTTGTCATGTGTTTTTGTAGGAATCTGCCGTGTACATTTTCTTTGCCGTGTGCTTCTGAATGTCCACATGGCAGCGATCATCTTTGCCGTGTTTTGGGCATATTGGCACACGGCAAAGGACAGGGGCGACGACAGCGAGTATTTTTCCCGTAGTGACTACGGTGATTTGTCAAAGTTTGGGATAACATCGGCGTGTAGTGGCCAGTTTCATGTTGGATTAGGGTGACTATGGAGTTCACCGTTTCATTTTTTTCTGGAGAGGGTGAATAGAAATTTTGGAACCCGTAGCAAAGCACGAGCATTCAACTAGTAATAAGCAAAAGCATTTCTATTTTTAACGCTGAAACCTAATAATGGACCAACAAAAGTACAAACGAACCCTAGAACTTTGGAGGAAATTGGGTAATCTATTAGGATCATACATAAACTTATGAGAATTATTCCAATGATCAAAATCATATAAAATTTAAGAGAGTTCTAGTACACCTCATCAAATAAAACTAAACTAACTCAAATATTTTCTAAATTATTGGTAACAAAATCGAACTAAATTTAGTTGTGAATTTATACCAAGTAAAAAAATGATCATTATACCTTAAGAACTACTCTATCTATAGTGAAAATTTACAATTAACAATTGAAAATTGACTTTGTGATGATGTCATTAAGTAAGTCTATCTGGTGATAATGGAAGTAAGATAATGAGACGTGGCACAAGAAAGAATAGAAAGAGAAGTATGTACAGTGATGGCAGACAAATGAAACGGGCAAGGAAGCTTGCACGTGTAGTAACATATGTAGTCAAAACCGAAATGTGTGTTACGTATATGTTCGTCCATCAATTAGATACAATTTGACCAAGAGTTACATGTTTTTTTCGTTATTCTGTAGCGACGCACTGGTTCTTGGCTACTCCTAATTATATACGGGTGAGTGTTTGCTCCATTCAAACACTATAAATAAAAATAAACTATTATCAAGAATTCTCTGCTAGCTAATAAAATATATCGGTCGGAAAAAAAAATCTTGTTGTGGGAATGAAATGACACATCAAATTTTCTAGATTTCTGAAGCAAAGAACACACTATATTGTTGTTTTGTTAAAAAAAGAATTACATTTAACATGGAGGAAAAAAGGAGAATACAAAGGCATGGCCCACATATATATGTTTCCTATATTTCATACACTTTTTGGCCTCACGTGGTTAGTTCACTTCGAATCTCTTACGACCTGCTCATTGTTGTCTACGTCGTCCATGTTTCCATGATGCCATGCTTAATATCCCTGGAACTGAGGAGGTGGCGGGGACGCGTACTTCGCCGACACGACCGGCGGCATAATGAAGTTGTCGAACGCCGGGGTAGGAACTGATTCTGCCGGAGGTGCCTTTGGCTCCTCTTTCTCGGCCGGTGGTGGTAGAGTTTTTTCTGGAGGAGGCAATAACACTGGGGCCGGTGGTGGCAGGCTGACCGGTGCCGGTGGTGGAGGAGACTTGACTGGAGGCGGCGGTGAGCTAACTGGAGCGGGTGGTGGTGGAGACTTCACCGGGGGAGGTGGTGAGCTCACTGGAGCTGGTGGAGGCTTCACCGGTACTGGTGGTGGTGGTGAGCTCACTGGTGCAGGTGGTGGTGGAGACTTGACTGGAGGAGGCGGTGAGCTCACCGGAGCTGGTGGTGGTGGTGACTTGACAGGTGCTGGTGGCTTAATCACTGGAGTCGGTGGTGGTAAAGCCTTCTCCGGTGTAGGTGGTTTTGGTGGAGCGGATTTCACCGGTGGAGGAAGTGATTCAACTGGAGGTTCATACTTCTCGGTCAGAGTTGGAGTTGGCGGTGGTAGAACCTTTTTGGGAGCGGGAGGTGGAAGAACCTTCTCCGCGGGCGGTGGTAGAACCTTTTCGGGAGCGGGAGGTGGAAGAACCTTCTCCGGTGCGGGTGGTGGTAGAACCTTTTCAGGAGCGGGAGGTGGAAGAACCTTCTCCGGTGCCGGCGGTGGTAGAACCTTCTCCGGAGCGGGTGGTGGTAGAACCTTTTCGGGAGCGGGTGGCGGAAGAACCTTCTCCGGAGCAGGCGGTGGAAGAACCTTTTCGGGAGCTGGTGGTGGTAGAACCTTCTTTGGTACAGGTGGCGGTAGAGACTTGACGGGCGGAGGTGGAGAGCTCACTGGTGCGGGAGGTGGAGGAGATTTCACCGGAGGAGGTGGAGAGCTCACCGGTGCTGGTGGTGGAGGAGACTTGACAGGAGGTGGTGGGGAGTGGACTGGTGCGGGTGGTGGAGGAGATTTCATCGGAGGAGGTGGGGAGTGGACTGGTGCTGGTGGAGGAGGAGACTTGACTGGAGGAGGCGGTGGTGGGGACTTCACCGGAGGTGGCGGCGAGATGACCGGTGCGGGTGGTGGCGGAGATTTCACCGGTGGTGGTGGAGACTTTTCCGGCGCGGGCGGTGGTGGAGATTTCACCGGAGCTGGTGGTGGTTTTACCGGTGTTGGAGGCGGGAGTTCTTTCTTTGGAGGCGGCAGTTCTTCCTTGGGAGGCGGCATTTCTTTCTTTGGAGGCGGCAGTTCTTCCTTGGGAGGCGGCAATTCTTCCTTGGGAGGCGGCAATTCTTTCTTTGGAGGCGGCAGTTCTTCCTCGAGAGGCGGCGCTTCCGTTGGCGGTGGTGCTTTCGGGCGCTCAGGGGACAACGGTAGCCGGCCGGATGTTGGAGGTGGCGGAGTAGCAGTATACCCTTCCGGCGGCGGTGGGGGCAGTTCTGGCCCGACGATCGGTGACATCGGTGCCGGCTCAGGAGCTTCCACTCCCGGTGGCGGCGGCGGCAGCTCGGGCCCAACGATGGGGCTCATCGGCGGCTTCTCGCCTCCACCAGAGCAGGGGTGCTTGCTGCAGTCAACGGGGCGCGCGAGCACGGGCGCGCACTGGAGCGTGGTCTTCTGCAGCGGCCGCAGGGAGCCGAGGCAGTTGCCGGCGTCGTTGAGGTTCACCTCGGCCTTCTCCGAGGGCATGCAGGGCGCGGACTCGGACTCGAAGAAGTTGTCGGCGAAGCTGAAGTTGACGAGCATGGGGAGCTCGCAGATGGACTCGTGCACGACGCTGGTGAAGACGTTCTTGGAGACGTCGAGCTGCTCGAGCTTCTCGCAGCCGGAGAGCTCCTTGGGCAGCGTCCCGACGAAGCCGTTGCCGCTGACGTCGATGACGGTGGTGTTCTTGAGCTCGCCGAGCTCGGGCGGCAGGCATCCGTCCATGGTGTTGTTCATGAAGACGATCTCGTCGAGCGTGTGCACCATCTTGCCGATGCTCTTGGGGATGCAGCCGATGAACTTGTTGTTGGCGAAGACGACGACGGAGGCGTTGGAGTTGCCGAGCGTGTCCGGGATGGGGCCGACGAAACGGTTGCTGTTGACGAAGATGGCGTCGTACTCCTTTTCGAAGAGCGCCGGCGGGAGCTCGCCCTCGAAGTCGTTGAAGCGGATGTCCATGTACTTGAGCGCCACCATCTCCAGGCACACGTAGGGGAAGAAGCCCACGAAGCGGTTGTTGCTCACGTCGAACTCGTAGAGGATGGTGAGGCGTGACATGCTCTTGGGGATGATCCCGCAGAAGCGGTTCGAGTTGATGTGGAAGAAGGCCAGGTCCGTCAGCAGGCCCAGCTCCGGCGGGAGGTACCCGGCGATGTCGGCGCCGTTCAGGTCGATGCCGGCCACCGTCGTCGCGTTCGCGTCGTCAAGGGCCTGCACGTTCAGTACTGAGTTCTCATCCATATCCATACATTCACAACATTTAATTTCTGACATATATAGCATCAGTACGTACTACTACTACACTTGGATTCAAAATTAAGAATATCTTTCGATCGATCGTTAATAAATTGACAACTGAACGAGTAGTACGTACGTACGTACGTACCTGGGCACAGATGACGCCGCTGTAGGCGCAGACGTCGGTGCCGGTCCAGTTGGCGGTGAAGTTCTTGGGGTCGGAGTAGAAGGCGTGGTGCCATGACTGGAGCGCGATGTAAGCGCGGCGAAGGCGGTCGTTGGGGAAGACCAGCTTCTTGGCCTCCTCGGCCAGGCGGTTGTTGAGCTCGCAGTCCGTGGGGAGGTCGCCCTCCGGGCCGGCGCCCGTCTCGTTCATGGCGAGGAGCTGCCTGTGCGCGATGTAGGAGGCCTCGCCGACGGTGACGGCGCGGGCGGAGGGCACGCAGGCGGCCAGGAGGAGGAGTAGGGCGGCCGCCATGAGGCGGCCATTGGGCAGCAGCGGCGGCCCGTGGTGGTCCATGGTGAGAACGGGAGTTCCGTCCGGCAGTACAGTGATGAGGTGCCACCGCCTCGGGCGACCGGGTGATATAGTGGGTGGCGACCTGCCTCGAGGGATGGCATGCATGGCGTGGTGGCGTGTTCCTCGCGTCGATGAAAATGGATGGCCGGTGGCGGTGGAGGGCTGCGCGGGTTCCGCGGCCTAGGTTGGAGGACAGGAGCGGTCGTGCCTACCCGCCCATTTTTGGGTAGCTTTGCATTTCTTGCATGCCGTTGATTCTCTGCTCCCGTGCTTGGTTAAGGGAAACGTTCAAACTAGTTTTCTTTAATTGTTTTTGTCTGGTTTCCTATTTTTTCGGTGTCGTTTATTATGCTTTTCCGTTTTCCTTTTTTTCCTTTGTTTTTTATGTAGATGTGTGTGCACATTTTTGTTTTACAACACACACATATCATCTACATGTCTTGCTTATAACTGGTTAAATTTGTAATACTAAATAGTACTCTCGTTGTCCATAGTTACCATATATACTTTATGGATTCAGTTTGACCAAGGATATAGCAAAATACCAAGAACAATAATGTAAAATAACTATTATTAGGGTCTTTATAAAATATTTTTTGATTATATGCATTTAGTATTGTATATGCTTATAATTGTATCCTATATGCTTCGTGAAACTATACAAAGTTTGACTATGACTAAATCTAAAGTTCAAGATATGATCAAAGGGGTTATTTGTTAATGGGCCACGTCGAATGTGGCTTTTCTTGTGGGACGCCTGTGCCGCAGGCGTGCGTCCATCCGTGCGACGGGACGCGTGGAACGCATCGAACGGGTTATCCCTTGCGTACCCCCACGTCCGGCTTTTCATTGAAAAAAAAAACAAGGCTGAAATACAATCCCCTTCCGTATCCTTTCCCCTGTACCTGATTGCCTTCCGTAATACACGTACAACAGTTAAAGTAAAATTAACACACGAGATATATGCAATCACATCGCGCGGGAACACACATAGGTGCGCGCCAAAAACTCATCTGTCGCTAATGCAAATAGAAATAGGAGAGATTCAAGCCGCATCAATTAACACAGGAAAATTTTCTCCAATCAATCGAAGAATAGTACTCCTACACAAGCTCCAATAGAACAGTGCAGCAGATCAGCACAAGTCGATGATGGCTTCTTCAAGTAATGGTGGGCATGATGATGGCGATGGATCTCACTCACGGACAGTAAGAAATATGACCCTATTCTTCATGCCGAATCGTACTCAGCGTTTACAATTTCTTCTGTTCCAACCGATTGTGGGAATTCTTGCAATCCTACTATCCCCTTCTCTTTACAAAATTTCTGGAAACATCTGCATACAATGGCAGTAAATGATTAGGAAAATTAACGGCCTTTGTTTCAGAACCTGTACCAACTGATTGCCCATACAGAATTATATCATCTTGCTCTATACCATACTCCTTTTTCAAATTCATACATAGCTTAGGAATTCAGGTTCTTACTTAACCAATTATTTTGTGTATTCACTAAATGGAATATTAATTGATATAGGATTTCCAAACAACAGCACAGGATCCCACTGATGGAAGGGTACCAAAAATTGGCATGCATTTTTCATCGGAAGAGGAAGCTTATTCCTTCTATAACAAGTATGCTGAAACTATTGGTTTTAGCATTAGAAGAAGTAGTGGCATAAATTGAAGAACTCTTCTACAATGCAACAACGGACATTTACATGCTCTCGTCAAGGTATGTGCTATATGTAATTTGTTATGATTGCAATCATTTACTAATGCAATAGTAAACCTATCACAACTTATAAGTTATCGTGGGGAAGATAAAAGAGAGGATACATTCCGCTACAGCAGGCCTGAAACACGATATGGATGTACCGCCCGTATGAAGATAAGCTTTAGAAATGGAGTTTATGAACTGTATGAATTTGAGGCGACACATAACCACATTCTTGCTCCTGGAACCATGGCCCACTTTTTGAGATCACAAAGAAAAGTAACAGAAGCACAAATAGCAAATGCAGAGGTTGCAAAGTCTGTAGGTATTTCTAATAAAGCAACAATCGATCTCATGGCCAAACAAGCAGGTGGAATTGGAAACCTTGGTTGTACACGAGAAGATATAAAAAATCGGTTGTACTCAAAGAGAACAATAAAAGCAAAGGAAGGTGACACAGGAGAGTGTTAGAATACATGGAGAAGAAGGTATCAGAAGATGTCAATTTCTTCTATTCAATTCAAGTAGATGAGGATGATTTGATAACTAATATTTTTTGGGCTGACTCCAAAATGGTCTCGGACTATGCGATGTTTGGTGATGTATATGCTTTGACACCATATACAGAAAACTAGACGATGGACGTCCATTTGGTTTGATTGTTGGGGTAAATAATCACAAGAAAACTGTTGTCTTTGGTGCGGCACTTCTCTATGATGAAACCGCTGAAAGTTTTGCTTGGCTATTTAGAACTTTTTTAAAAGTTATGTCAGGAAAACATCCACGGACAATTTTGACTGACGAAGATGTGGCAATGGCGAAGGCAATTAGCATAGTCCTACCTTATTCTATACATAGACTTTGTGTGTGGCATATGAATCAAAATGCTTGCAAGCACCTTGTTGGAGTTGTTACAGAATATAAGAAGTTCAATGCTGATTTTTAGCATTGCATCTATGATATAGAGGAGGAAGATGAATTTATAAGTGCATGGGATGGAATGCTTGACAAGTATGGACTACGTGAGAATGAGTGGCTCCAAATGTGGTTTGAGAAGAAGGAGCATTGGGCACTAGTGTATGGCAGAAATACGTTTTCAGCCCAAATGACCACTACCCAAAGAAGTGAAAGCACGAACAATGAACTGAAGAGATACATCAGTGTTAAATATGACATGCTTACTTTTTTCCATCATTTTGAGCGGCTGGTTGCTGATAAAAGATTTGAAGAGGTGAGGTGTGACTTCAAAGCAACACAGACTAGTCCCAAGCACTTATAAATTCATGTGCTACAGAAGGTAAATCTTGTACTGATAATTGCATAGCCTACTTCCAAACTAAGAATTATATTTAGCATTATTGTGGCAGGACTGAACATCGACCCTAGTAGAATTTCAAAACACAATGAGGGGCTTGTGAAACCAAAAGGTATCAAGTTCAAGGAGAATAGTACGAAAGGATCAAGAAGACCAGTTGGTGGCTTTGAGAAAGCAACTGCAAAGAAGAAAAAAAACATGGATAATACTATACAATTGCAGCAAAAGGGAACCGTAACGGTATACGAATCGGTACCATTTTTTCCTATGAAACCTTTAATTGTACTGACCTTTCTATATGCGTTTTTACAGGGTCATTTGGAGAAACCAACCACAAAGAAGAAAAAGAACATGAACAATACTATACAAGTGCAGCAACAGGGCATGCCAACGGTATAAAAATCAGTAACTTTTTTCCTATAAAACTTTTAATTATACTGACCTTTCTTTATCATTTTTATAGGGTCATTTAGAGTTTTTCACAAATCAAATGGCTCCGTATCAATTACAATACAACAATATCCTAAATGCTTCGATACCACCTTCAATTGGTAATGCCATCTCAATGCCAATACATAACCAAGAACTGGCAGGATCCCAACCTAACGGTCCAATTGGTAATACAATTCCAATGTCAACGCATTCCCAACAACTAGCAGAATTCCAATCCTACGGTCCACTAGCGGTATAAGTAGTCCACACTTTCAAGTTTCTTGTTTTTAAACTTCAATGAAATTGAACTTATCAATATTTGTGCAGGGCCATCCAACAAATCACTTGTACACGTATTTACCACAGCAGATGTATCCTCTAAATCCCTCACTGCAAGGGACCATTGGGACCTCTACCTCTAGTTTGATGATAAGACAAAATCAAGCATTCTTCGATCAACAAAAGCAGCCATAATAAATTTGTATTTTAGGGTTCTACAGCAGCATACGTATGTTCTGAATTCCTAGCTGCACGGGACCATTGGGACCTCTACCTCTAGTTTGATGACAAGACAAAATCAAGCATTCTTCTATCAGCCTTTGCCAACATGATAAATTTGATTTTCAGAGTTCTATCTCATGTATGTACAGACTTCGCTCTGAAGTAATTTTTTTTAGAATTTATATCTAACGTGAACTGAATGATACTCCATCTCCCAATCAGTACTAGTTCACACAAATTTGCAGAATTAGTGTCCAGAAGTGCGGTGCTCACCTTAGATTCATCTCCGATCATAACTCAAATCAAACGAGAGCAATAGAAGAAGAAAAGAAAGTTTACCTCTATCCGTGCGTGAAGCTGAGTCCAGGAGCAGTCCGTTGCCTGGAAGCTCTCCTGCGGACGGAGGCGCGACGGCCTCTTCCACCTTCTCACCGCTGCGGGGAGTGTGACCAGCGCCAACTCCGCTTGATGCCGGTGGCCTGATTTTGATTCACGCCGGTGGCGGCTGCGCGCTTGCCGGGCAGGGGCCTGATTCTGATTCCAGCCGTCGGCGCGCTTGGCGGGCAGGGGCTCGCAGCGAAGGAACAGAGGCGCAGCTGCGCGCTCCACATCCCTGACCCGAGGTAGCAGCGCGGCGAGATCCGTCGACGGGGTGGGCGGACGAACAGAGGTCTCGCCGGCTGGCTCAGTCACCATTGCTGCTGTTCTTGGTCAGCTCGAGCTCGGGAACGGGGGAAAGAATAGGATTAGGAAAGAGCTGTGTACACTATTGGAGAAGGATACAGACGGGTGATGTCTCTATCGTTCTATTTTTTTTTCCGATTACCGGACGTGGGGGTACGCGAGGGATAACCCGTTCGATGCGTTCCACGCGTCCCGTCGCACGGATGGTCGCACGCCTGCGGCACAGGCAAGCCGCGTCCTTTCTTGTGTGCCTCCTATTTGCTGCAAACAGCGGTTACTTGGAGCCAAAATTGAGACCTTGGTGGCGTACTGATTTGCTGCTACCCATCTACGCTTGAAGTTGACCATCCACATGCTACTATAAGTCAGTTATGGGTTATCTGGATATTGGAGTAATATAAAGCAGGGTTTTGGAAAATACTATAACTATCAAACAAATGAAAATTCTGTTTGGTTTGCCCACCTATTGACGCAATATGCAGAACTTAGTTCATGTAACACTCGAAATCCATTTTTTTTTTGTTGCAAAAACCACTATTCTAAGTTTTAGCCTAAATGTGTTTCCTCTACATACACCCGTTCTCGACTAACTTTTGGATGTTTGATTATGGTCCGTGTGGATCATATGGTCTGCATGGATCATATGGTCTGCATGGATCATATGGTACATATGTTTGATCACTTGCATGTTTTTGATGATTTTTTAGTTCTTCTACTACTTGATAATGTATTTGAGATAAATAAATGGTTTCAAGCCTATGGATCCTAGAGTATGATATCCTTTTTTTTCTTTAGACATCTAGTAATCCTGTGATCAACCAAATGCCCATGTTGGTTATTATGAATGTAGGTGTTGTGCTCCACTATCTTGTCATTATAAGCAATAATCTTGCCTAGCCAAGGTTATTTTAGTAACCTTTGGAAAGTTTCAAGTTTGCTAGTGGTATTAGACTTGCATGACATGCATGTTTTGTTAATTGAGTCCACATCGGGCTAGAGTAGTTTGGTCTATACATAGAACATGGGCGAGTAGTATAGTACTTTTTGACAAGATCATGGGCCTCGGGTAGGCCCACCATATATAAAGGACATGCCACTTGGCAGGGAAGTTCCTAGGTTCCATGAAGGAAGCACTTAGCCGGTTCATTCAACACCGCTTCCGAGCACGGATCATATGGAAGATCAAGCTACATTTATCTCCAAGGATCTTTCGGGATGTTATTTGAAACCAACATTAGATCGGATATGTAATATATTGTTAGCATCCACTCACCCACATAACGAATGACTCAGCACTTGTAATCCTAGATCCTCACATATATAATGGGCCTAAGTATCCACCAAGCAAGATCAGATCACACATAGCCATCTCACCAGAGAGACATCATCTCCCACCCACCATAGACGAGGTTTAGCATACCTAGAGTTCTTGACCGAGCATACATTGAGATAATCCATACACCACAAACACGAGTAGAGTCTTCACCAAGCACTATAGCCAGGGCCTGAACGTGTATATTATCGTGTCACATGTGTGCTACCATCCGATCTTGCTGAACATGTGTTTCTTCTGAAAAACATATACTGATGCGAAAATACCAAGATAATTGGCATGCCAGGTAGGGGTATGCATCCTTGGATCTACTTCAGCATGCTTGGATGGGCAATCCCATCATCTAAATTGGTGGCATCTCCATCACCCTAGGCCAGGTGTTTCGCTTTGAAACACTCGAATTCATCGCCGCCTCCATCATAAAGCTGGAGCTCTCTTCGCCCAAGTAGATCGAGCTCGGGGGCTCCCTCTTGACCAATGATGCCCCCGGCCTCTACACTAGTCTTGGTCTGGGCACCCTAGTCCTTCAGCATTTCTTGGTCGCCGCCATACATGGTGCACCCTTCAAAGATCTGTAAGACCTTGACTCAGACAAGAATGAGTCCCCGAGCTCTCCAAACCGAGATATCGATAGGGTCGGGGACATGCATGTGTTCTCCCCAACCCTAACCCATTACATAGGGGTCTACTTCCTCCCCTAAATCAGATGATAAAGTCGACATCCGTAAGGATTGTCCATCACATAGTGCATGTCCAACCACCGATAGATCTAGCTACTCCATCGACATGGATGAAGCCGTCGATTCAACTCCACATGCCAACCACTCGCCCTGGACACCTTGAGGTTGGCTGGCAAGGACTTACCCTCCCATGCTAGAGGAGTTCTTCACTAGATACAAAGATAGTGGAATTAAGCTCGATGCACACACTCGTCTTTGGTTGCACTAGGGAGATACAAGCTCTCAGATCAGGACTACGAGGGGCATACCTCCAAGCTCGAATGGTCATCCCGGTTGAAACAAACCGGCTCTTTGACGACACATCATCCCTTTCGCACCATAAAATACAACTACTTGATAGCGAATGAGACGCCCTAACCTGTTGGAGATATGCCCTAGAGGCAATAATAAATATAGTTATTATTATATCTTTGTGTTTATGATAAATGTTTACATTCATGCTATAATAGCATTAACAAGGAAACATGAATACTTGTGTGATTTGTAAACTAAAATAGAGTCCCTAGTAAAGCCTCTTTATAATACTAGCTTGTTGGTTAATAAATAATTGTGGTTTCCCTATCATGAACATTGAGATGTTATTAACAACAAGATCATATCGTTAGGAGAATGATATGGTGGACATACTCCTATAAATAAGCGTAGCATAAAGATCAAGTCATTTTAATAGTTCAATTGCTATATGCTTTCTAATACATAGTAACCTAATTCCTTCGATCATGAGATCATGCATATCAACTTCACCGGAAGGATGCTTTGATGACATCAAACACCACACCGTAACTGGGTGGCTATAAAGGTGGCATTGAGTGTTCGGAAAGTATTGGTTGAGACACATGGATCAAGAGTGGGATTTGTCCATCCATATGACGGATAGATATACTCTGGGCCCTCTCGGTGGAATGTCATCCAATTAGCTTGCAAGCATGTGACTGGATCACAAGGGATCACATATCACTGGAACGAGAAAAGAGTACTTATCAGTAACGAGGTTGAACTAGGTATGCAGAGATACCGACGATCATAACCTCGGATAAGTAAACTATCGTGAGACAAAGGGAAATTGGTATCGTATGTAAGTGGTTCATTCGATCGCAAAGTAATCGTAGAAATATGTGGGAGCCATATGAATTTCCAGATTCCTCTATTGGTTATTGTTCGGAGAAGTGTCTCGATCATGTCCGCATAATTCACGAACCGTAGGGAGACACACTTAAGGATTCGACGTTGTTTGAGTAGTTATGGAATGATGAGTAAGAGACCGAATGTTGTTCGGAGTCTCGGATAGGATCCGGGATATCATGAGGAGATCCGGAATGGTCCGGAGAATAAGATTCATATAAGGAAAGTCCTGTTTCGGGGTTGGAGAATGGTTCCGGTGTTTTCATCGATAATGTTCTAGAAGGTTCCGGAATGTCCGGCACTCTGGAGGGGAAGGGTACATGAATGTGTCATAACAAGTTGGAATGATTGCATCATATACTAGGTGTCATCGCTGAACAAAATAAAGGGTTAAATCAAATCCTAGTTTGAAAAGTCAAACGCCAATTTGAAAAGTCAAACGGCTATTTTGTGAGGTGGAGGGAGAGTAGGAAACCTACTTGGAGAGGAGTTCCCTCCCTCCACCGCCGGCCCACTTGGAGACCGAGTTGGGGAGGGGCTCCCCTCCCCTGGCGCGCCCCCTCCACCTATATAAGGAGGGGCAGGGATGCCCCTCCAAACACACAACACCACGCCCTCTAAACCCTAACCCTAGTCGCCGTCGCCCACCATAGCCGCCGCCGCCCACCATAGCCGCCGCCTAGGGAAACTCGCCGCCGCCTAGGGCAAACCCTAGCCGCCGGCCTTGCCCCCTCCTTGGTGCGTCTAAACTCTAGATCGCCGAGGTTCTCTCTCATAGTCCACCATACTCGCTCCGGCTTAAGGCGAAGCCCTGCGAGATCTCCCCTCTACTTCCGGTACCACGCCGTTGTGCTGCCAGAATCGCGAGGAGAGTGCTACAACCTCCGCTGCCTGATGGAACAAGGGAGAGGAAGGTCTTCGTCGAGTACCGAACGTGTGACTGACTGCGGAAGCGCTGCCGGAACGCAGCGCTGGAAGGATCGTCTACGCGATCTTGAGATCGGCAAGAGTACGACTACATCACCCACGAGAATCCGCTCTCGTTAAACACTTTGGAATATTCGAGGGTGAGTTATTCCATCGACTCGTTGCTACAATCTAGTAGATAGATCTTGGCTTGTTTGTTTGTATGCGTTAGAAATTTTTTGTTTTCCATGCTACGAACCCCTACAGTGGTATCAGAGCCGTGTCTATATGTAGATCTGTTGCACGAGTAGAACACAATGGTCATTGTGGGCGTTGATGCTTTTGTTATCGATTGCTTCTTGTGTACTTTGCATCTTGCGGGATGGTGGGATGAAGCGGCCCGGGCTAACCTTACATGACATCGTTCATGAGACTTGCTCCACGCTTGACATGCAACTTGTATTGCATAAGTGGCTTTGCGGGTGCCTGTTTCTCCCAACATAGTTAAGATTCAATTTACAATGGGTAATTGACAATACTAGTATCAATGTTGTGGTTCTTGTTCGTAAGTTAGAACGACACTTATTGAAAGCCCCAAACCACGTAAAACATGCAAAGAAAGTAGAGACGTCTAACTTTGTTTTGCAGGGGTGTGCTGTGATGTGATATGGCCATGATTGTGATTATATTTGATGTATGCAATGTTCCTTATTGTAAGTTGGCAACCGGCAGGAGCCATATGGTTATCTTTAATTTTATCAAGACCCGCGTGTCTATTCAAAGTAGTTGTAATAGTTGAAGCTGGTGGATGACAACCATGAAGAGGCGTCATTGACCTTGATGCAATGCCGGTGATGATGGAGATCATGTTCGTGCTTGAAGATGGAGATCGGAAGCACAAAGAAGAAAGGCCATATCATATCACATATTATGAATTGCATGTGATGTTAATCCTTTATGCATCTTGTATTGCTTAGTTAAACGACGGTAGCATTATAAGATGATCCCTCATGCACATGAATTTCAAGTTCTAAAGTGTTCACCCTTAGTAAGCACCGTTGCTAAAGCTTGTTGTTTCGAAGCACCATGTGATGATCGAGTGTGTTAGATTCCGCAAGTGTATACAACGTGAGCAAGCCAGATTTGCTCATGCGGAAGCTAAGGTTTGATCTTGACGAGACTAGCATGTACAGACATGGTCTCGGAACACGGATCATCGAAAGGTAAAGCATGAATCATATAGTAGATATGATGAACATGTCGATTGTTCGCCATTGAAGCTACATCAACTCTCGTGATGATCGGTTTTGATGTGGTGGATTTGGTTCGTGTGATCACTAAAACAATATGAGGGATATTGTTTTGAGTGGGAGTTCACCTAGATTAATTTAACTATTAATTAGAACTCAATTTGTCATAAACTTAGTCTAAACTATTGCAAATATGTTGTAGATCAATGGTGGCCCCTACCATCAATTTTAATGCGTTTCTAGAGAAAGAAAAGTTGAAAAACAATGAAAGCAACTTCGCGGATTGGTTCCGCAATTTGAGGATTGTCCTCACTGCTGGTAATTTGACCTATGTGCTGGATGCACCGCTGGGTGACCCACCTGCAGCTACTGCTACCGATGAAGTAAAGAATGTTTACCTCGCTCGGAAGACTCAGTACTCCACAGTTCAGTGTGCTATCTTGTATGGTTTAGAATCGGAGCTTCAGAAAAGGTTTGAGAATTCAGACCCACATGATATTGTCCGTGATCTCAAATTGATCTTTGAGACTCACGCGGCAATTGAGAGCTATGAGGCTTCTGAAAAGTTCTTTAACTGCAAGATGGAAGAGGGCAGCTCCATCAGTGAGTATGTGCTTAAGATGTCTGGGCACGCAAACAAACTTCAAATCTTGGGTATAGTGATTCCTAATGCTTTGGGGATTTATCGTGTCCTCCAATCACTACCACCAAGTTACAAGAACTTTGTGATGAACTACAATATGCAAAACATGAACAAGCAGTTGCCAGAATCCTTCGCCATGTTAAAATCTGCAGAAGTGGAGATCAAGAAAGAGCACCAAGTGTTGATGGTCAATAAGACCACCAAATTCAAGAAAGGCAAGTCTAAGAAAAAGGGACACTTCAAGAAGGGTGGTAAGAAAGTTACCGCGCCGACGAAGAAAACCAAGGATGGACCTAAGCCTGATACTGAGTGCTTTTACTACAAGGGAGAAGGTCACTGGAAGCGGAATTGCCCAAAGTACTTGGCGGATTTGAAGAACGGCAACATCAAGAAGAAAGGTATATCCGATATACATGTTATTGATGTGTATCTCACTAGTACTCGTAGTAGTGCCTGGGTATTTGATACTGGTTCGGTTGCTCATATTTGTAACTCAAAACAGGTGCTGCAGAATAAATGGAAGCTAGCGAAGAACAAGGTGACGATGCGCGTGGGAAATGGATCAAAGGTTGATGTGATCGTGGTCGGCACGCTACCTCTTCATCTACCATCGGGATTAGTTTTATACTTAAATAATTGTTATTTGGTGCCTGCGTTAAGCATGTACATTATATCGGGATCTTGTTTATTACGAGACGGTTACTTGTTTAAGTCCGAGAATAATGGTTGTTCGATTTATATGAGTAATATGTTTTATGCACATGCACCTTTGATAGATGGTCTATTTTTATTGAATCTCGATAGTGAAAATACACATATTAATAACATTGAAGCTAAACGTTTGAAATCGAGCGATAACTCGACCTATATGTGGCACTGTCGTCTTGGTCACATTGGAGTGAAGCGTATGAAGAAACTCCATTCCGATGGACTTCTTGAATCACTTGATTTCGAATCACTTGAAAGATGCGAAGCATGTCTAATGGGTAAAATGACTAAGACTCCATTTTCTGGTATGATGGAGCGAGCTACGGACTTATTGGAAATCATACATACCGATGTGTGTGGTCCAATGAGTGTAGCATCGCGCGGTGGTTATCGTTATGTTCTTACCTTCACGGATGACTTGAGTAGATATGGGTATATCTATTTCATGAAACATAAGTCCGAAACTTTCAAGAAGTTTAAGGAATTTCAAAGTGAGGTAGAGAATCAACGTAACAAGAAGATTAAATTTCTATGTTCTGATCGTGGAGGTGAATATCTAAGTTACGAGTTTGGCGAGCATTTGAAGAAATGCGGAATACTTTCACAATTGACACCGCCGGGAACACCACAGCGTAATGGTGTGTCTGAACGTCGTAATCGAACTCTCTTAGATATGGTTCGTTCTATGATGTCACTTACAGATTTACCGCTATCGTTTTGGGGTTATGCATTAGAAAAAGCCGCATTCACTTTAAATAGGGCACCATCTAAATCCGTTGAAACGACACCGTATGAATTATGGTTTGGGAAGAAACCTAAATTGTCGTTCCTTAAAGTTTGGGGTTGCGAAGCCTATGTAAAGAAGTTACAGCCGGACAAGCTTGAACCCAAAGCGGAAAAATGCGTCTTCATAGGATACTCAAAGGAAACTATCGGGTATACCTTCTATCATAGATCTGAAGGCAAAATCTTCGTTGCCAAGAATGGATCCTTTCTAGAGAAGGAATTTATCTCGAAATAAGTGACTGGAAGGAAAGTAGAACTCGACGAGGTTGTCGAACCTTCTCTCGAACTTGCGAGTAGCACAGCACCGGAAGAAGTTCCTGTGGTGCCTGCACCAATAAGAGAGGAAGCTAATGATGATGATCATGAAACTTCGGTTGTAGTTGCTATAGAGCCTCGCAGGTCAATGAGAACTCGTACCACTCCTGATTGGTATGATCCCGTTATGAGTGTCATGTTGGTGGACAACACCGATGACCCTGCGACATATGAAGAAGCGATGATGAGCCTAGATTCCAATAAATGGCAATAAGCCATGAAATCCGAGATTGGATCCATGTACAAAAACCAAGTATGGACTTTGGTGGACTTACCGGATGGCCGGAAGGTTGTCGAGAACAAATGGATTTTCAAGAAGAAAACAGATGCTGATGGTAATGTTACTGTCTATAAATCTCGACTTGTTGCAAAAGGGTTTCGACAAATTCAAGGAGTTGACTACGATGAGACTTTCTCACCTGTAGCGAAGCTAAAGTCTGTGAGGATTATGTTAGCAATCACTGCATATTATGATTATGAGATATGGCAGATGGATGTCAAAACAATATTCCTCAATGGAGACATTGATGAAGAGTTGTATATGATGCAACCCAAAGGTTTTGTCGATCCTAAAGATGCTAACAAGGTATGCAAACTTCAACGGTCCATCTATGGATTGAAGCAAGCATCCCGAAGTTGGAATCAACATTTTGATAAGGTAATCAAAAGTTTTGGTTTTATACAAACTTATGGAGAAGCTTGTATTTACAAGAAAGTGAGTGGGAGCTCTGTAGCATTCTTAATACTATATGTAGATGACATATTGTTGATTGGGAATGATGTAGACCTTCTTAATAGTGTCAAGGAATATTTGAATAATAGTTTTTCAATGAAGGATCTTGGCGAAGCAGCTTACATATTAGGCATAAAGATTTATAGAGATAGATCAAGACGCCTAATATCATTGTCACAAAGTACATATTTGGACAAAGTTCTAAAGAGGTTTGGAATGGAAGATAGCAAGAAAGGGTTTTTGCCCATGTTGCCCAATACGACCTTGAGTAAAACTCAAAGTCCGACAACGGCAGAAGATAAAGAAAGGATGAGTAAAACTCCCTATGCCACAGCCATGGGATCTCTGATATATGCCATGCTATGTACTAGACCCGACATTGCATATGCTGTTAGTTTAACTAGCAGATATCAAAGTGATCCAGGAGTGGATCATTGGACAGCGGTCAAAAACATCCTTAAGTACTTGAGAAGAACTACGAATATGGTTCTTTCTTATGGAGGTGATGAACAACTCGTTGTTAATGGTTACACCGATGCTAGTTGGAACACCGATCCGAATGATTCTAAAACACAATCTGGATACGTATTTACTTTGAATGGTGCAGCAGTTAGCTGGAGGAGTGCAAAGCAAAGCGTTGTGGCGAGATCTTCAACTGAATCAGAATACATGGCTGCTTCGGAGGCTTCACAAGAAGCGATATGGATGAAAGAGTTCATTACAGAGCTCGGTGTGATTCCTAGTGCGCTGGATCCAATGTTTATCTACTGTGATAACATGGGCGCCATAGCCAATGCGCAAGAACCAAGGTCACACAAGAAGCTGAAGCACATCAAGCTACGTTTTCACGCTATTCGAGAACATGTCCAAGATGGGGACATAAAGATTTGCAAAGTACACACAGATCTGAATGTGGCGGATCCGTTGACTAAACCTCTCCCGAGGGAAAAACATGACCAACACCAAACTGCCATGGGTGTTCGGTATATTACCATGTAATCTAGATTAGATGACTCTAGTGCAAGTGGGAGACTGTTGGAGATATGCCCTAGAGGCAATAATAAATATAGTTATTATTATATCTTTGTGTTTATGATAAATGTTTACATTCATGCTATAATAGTATTAACAAGGAAACATTAATACTTGTGTGATTTGTAAACTAAAATAGAGTCCCTAGTAAAGCCTCTTTATAATACTAGCTTGTTGGTTAATAAATGATTGTGGTTTCCCTATCATGAACATTGAGATGTTATTAACAACAAGATCATATCGTTAGGAGAATGATATGGTGGACATACTCCTATAAATAAGCGTATCATAAAGATCAAGTCATTTTAATAGTTCAATTGCTATATGCTTTCTGATACATAGTAACCTAATTCCTTCGACCATGAGATCATGCATATCACCTTCACCGGAAGGATGCTTTGATGACATCAAACACCACACCGTAACTGGGTGGCTATAAAGGTGGCATTGAGTGTTTGGAAAGTATTGGTTGAGACACATGGATCAAGAGTGGGATTTGTCCATCCATATGACGGATAGATATACTCTGGGCCCTCTCGGTGGAATGTCATCCAATTAGCTTGCAAGCATGTGACTGGCTCACAAGGGATCACATATCACGGGAACGAGAAAAGAGTACTTATCAGTAACGAGGTTGAACTAGGTATGCAGAGATACCGACGATCATAACCTCGGATAAGTAAACTATCGTGAGACAAAGGGAAATTGGTATCATATGTAAGTGGTTCATTCGATCGCAAAGTAATCGTAGAAATATGTGGGAGCCATATGAATTTTCAGATTCCTCTATTGGTTATTGTTCGGAGAAGTGTCTCGATCATGTCCGCATAATTCACGAACAGTAGGGAGACACACTTAAGGATTCGACGTTGTTTGAGTAGTTATGGAATGATGAGTAAGAGACTGAATGTTGTTCGGAGTCTCGGATGGGATCCGGGATATCATGAGGAGACCCGGAATGGTCCGGAGAATAAGATTCATATAAGGAAAGTCCTGTTTCGGGGTTGGAGAATGGTTCCGGTGTTTTCATCGGGAATGTTCTAGAAGGTTCCGGAATGTACGGCACTCCGAAGGGGAAGGGTACATGAATGTGTCATAACAAGTTGGAATGATTGCATCATGTACTAGGTGTCATCGCTGAACAAAATAAAGGGTTAAATCAAATCCTAGTTTGAAAAGTCAAACGCCAATTTGAAAAGTCAAACGGCTATTTTGTGAGGTGGAGGGAGAGTAGGAAACCTACTTGGGGAGGAGTTCCCTCCCTCCACCTCCGGCCCACTTGGAGACCGAGTTGGGGAGGGACTCCCCTCCCCTGGCGCGCCCCCTCCACCTATATAAGGAGGGGCAGGGATGCCCCTCCAAACACACAACACCACGCCCTCTAAACCCTAACCCTAGTCGCCGCCGCCCACCATAGCCGTCGCCGCCCACCATAGCCGCCGCCGCCGCCTAGGGAAAACCCTAGCCGCCGGCCTTGCCCCCTCCTTGGTGCGTCTAAACTCTAGATCGCCGAGGTTCTCTCTCATAGTCCACCATACTCGCTCCGGCTTAAGGCGAAGCCCTGAGAGATCTCCCCTCTACTTCCGGTACCATGCCGTTGTGCTGCCGGAATCGCGAGGAGAGTGCTACAACCTCCGCTGCCTGCTGGAACAAGGGAGAGGAAGGTCTTCGTCGAGTACCGAACGTGTGACTGATTGCGGAAGCGCTGCCGGAACACAGCGCTGAAAGGATCGTCTACGCGATCTTGAGAACGGCAAGAGTACGACTACATCACCCACGAGAATCCGCTCTCGTTAAACACTTTGGAATCTTCGAGGGTGAGTTATTCCATCGACTCGTTGCTACAATCTAGTAGATATATCTTGGCTTGTTTGTTTGTATGCGTTAGAAATTTTTGTTTCCCATGCTACGAACCCCTACATAACTAAGCTTAGTGAGGTCCCAAAGTCGACCACGCGCCGACCATTACCATGGCGGCATGGCCGAACACGAACTCTCTCGAAAGTATGGAGGAGAACACAATAACTTGGTTGTGTTGGATCCGCCTCCATACATCACCGAGGGCACCATGTTGGGGATATGCTTTAGCGATATCACCATAGCACGACATTATTCTGGATAACCCGGGTGTCCCACAGATGGAAGCAAGACCTATGGCCTGCTAGGCGATCTAGTTAGGGGAATCCAGAAGGGAGGCCCATGCCAGATAATAGGGAGGCTATAGTTACCAACATAGACGAAGCCAAAGCCTTGGAGTATAAGACACGAAGACTTGTTAGTATTAGTGTATGACTCTATAACTTGTCTGGTATGGACTTGTCCTATAACCCTAGGTTCAGACGCCTTTATAAGTCATACCTATGGGATCCTTTAGGGGAGACAAGCTACACGTAACACAATCTCGCATAGCGAACCATACAATTGAAGAAAAATATGCCCTAGAAAAAATAATAATATTGATTATTAGCATATTTCATAAAGTTTATGATTAAGTCTTATATCATTCTATAACTGTATTGAATGGAAACATCAATGCACGTGTGATATATAAACAACTAGGAGTTTTCAGTGAAACTCTAGTCACTGGTTCATTGGTCAACGGATGAAGGTTTCTTGATCATGTTGGTGCCCTGGCATCAATTGACACTAGAGTCATCTCATTGGATAATGAGATGGTGAACATACCCTATCTAATGCATCGTTACACAATCATGTCACAGAGTTCAAGTTGCGATGATCAGAAAACATAGTGACTTATTCCTTATACCGTGAGACCATATCTAATCACTGTCTCCCGAGGATACTTTAATGTCACCTAACGTCACTCGGTGGAACAGTGATCATAAGGGAGCCATTGGGTATTAGGAGGAACATGTAGAGGCATATGTGCCAAGAGTGGGATTTGTCCATCCGCGTGCCGGAAAATACTTTGGCCCATTCGGATAACTTATATCCATAAGCTATGAGGTGTGTGACTAGGTCACCAGGGATATCACTTATTGGATCAAGTAAAGTAGCTATTGTCAGTAACGAGGTTGAACCTGACATGATGATGTCATTGATCAAGCCTCGGACAATACAAAGTATCATAGAGATAAAATGAATAATACACAACGTTTATGGTTCAACGACAAGTCTCGTGAAATGCACATGTGGTCATCATGGGTATCCAGGTCCCGATGTTGATCATTTGTTAGAGAGGAGTATTGACCATGTCTGGAGTGTTCACAAACTATTGGTTAGCACGCTTAAGGGATTGACGAAGCTTAAAGATCGTTAATGTCTCATTCGGAATTACTGAAGAAAAGAGAAGAGAGAAACCAGCAATGTTCTAGAGAGATCCGAAGGTGTTCGGAGAAATAATAAAGGAAAAGGACCGAAAGAAGTTTCAGATAAATGGTGATTTAAATATATATATTTATTATATGATAATTATGAATTAATATGTTCTATATAAATATTTAAATAAAGATTTATAAAGGTCTCTTTCTTATTAGGAAAAAACCCCGGAGAAATTTTAGCTAAAAAGAAACTGCGAGAAAAAGGCAAAAGAAATAGCAAAATGAGCAGATTTGACCACCCACGTGGGAGGCATGTAGTGCAGTCCGCAAGGGGCAACGAGGCGTAGGGCTCTGTGCGTCACACGTTGATGCTATTGTTGCTAGGTCGCGTGCCCGTGGAGGCTGGCCACCTGGGGCCTGCTCATTGCAGTGTCAGGCCGTTGTGCGCCGCAAGCGCGCCCGCGCGTGTCATGCGGCCGGCCCACCCGGCCGAGGCCACGTCACCCGCCCGCCTGGACGCTTCCGCTGCTGGCTGCCTCCTACTGGGCTAGGTTGGCTCTAGGGTGGCCCACCCGGGTTGCCCCAAAGGGCCCAGCCGGCTGGGAGCTATTTTGCCCCTTTTTTCTATGGTTTTTAGTTCCACTTGGGGCACCTAAGGTGGGTCCTCTCCCACTGCCTAAATATAGAGGTGACCATACGAGGATTAAAATACATAATAAAATAAAGAAAAGTCATGTGTAGCCTATCTCTTTTCTCTCTCTTGTGACCGTGACCCCTTGTCAGGGTTGTTCGAGCAAGGAGTTCTTCACCGCGAAGCACCGTCATGCTTCGGGACTAGGAGATGGAAGATCTACTTTCACAATATCGACTAGATTGATACACCATAAACGTATCTACAATTTTTGATGTTTCATGCTTGTTTAGTATCTACTTTGCTTTGCTTTGTCTACACTTTGAGGTATTTTTATATATTTTCTGGTACTAACCTATTAACAAGCTGCTACAGTGCTAGTTGCTTGTTTTCTTCTGTTTTTGGTTCCAGAAAAGGCAAAAAATCAATATTCTCGGAATTGGACGGAACAAAAGCCAAAGTCAATATTTTTACCGTTGGGAACACGGAGCTAGAATACAAGACGGAGAAGATCCACCAGGGGGCCACACCCCCTGGCCCGCGCCTGGGGGGGTGCGGCCGCCCTGGGTGCCCCTGCCTCGCCTCTTCGTCTATAAGAAGCCCCCGACACCAAAATCCTAAGTACCCGATAAATCTTCCATGAAACAGTCTGTAACCGCCGCCACCATCGTCCCTAGATCGGGGGATCTAAAGCTCTTCCCGGCACGCTGCCGAAGGGGAGATCATCCCGGATGACTTCTTCATCAGCATGCCAGTCTCCGGTATGAAGCATGAGTAGTTCCACCTTGGACTACGGGTCCATGTAGTAGCTAGATGGTTGTCTCTCCTCCTTTGTGCTACCATGCTTTGATCTTGTGATCTCCGTTCATGATCAAGATCATCTATTTGTAATCATGCATGTTGTGTTTACGGGGATCCGATGGATATTGAGATTACTATGTCAGATTGATTAATGGTTTTGTCTTATTGATTCTATCATGTATGTGTTGTTTGTGATCTTGCATGCTCTCTGTTTCTAGTAGCTATCTTGGCCAAGTAGATGCTAGTGACTCCAAGAGGGAGTATTTATGCTCGATAGTGGGTTCATGCCTCTATTTAATTCAAGGGAAGTGACATAAATCTCTAAGGATGTAGATGTGCTGTTGCTACTAGAGGGAAAACAACAGTCTCTTGTTCATGGAACAAGTGGATTGTTTACCTTACACACTTTGCTTCAAGCAGTTATTCGTTGCTTGCAACTTAATTCTGGAGGGGGTTCGGATGATAACCTGAAGGTGGATTACTTGTCATAGATGCAGTTGGATGACAGTCTATGTATCTTGTTGTATTGCCCAATCAAATCTCATAGGATCATGAATGTCTAGTATTGCATTGTTATGCCTTGCTCAGTCCTGTCAATTGCTCTGCTGTAATTTGTTTAGCCAGCATGCCATATTTGTTTATCTTAAGGAGAGCACCTCTAGTGAACTATGGACCCCGGTCCAATCTTTACCATTGATACATCTTCCACTGTTCCTGTTTACTTCCTACAAAACCACCATTACCTTCCACACCATACAGTTAATCCTTTGTTTTCAGCAAACCGGTGAGCTTGACAACCTCACTGTTCGTTGGGGCAAAGTCTTGAGTTTGTGTTGTGCAGGTTTCCAAGTTGCTAGCAACACCTTTGAGTTGTTTCCTTCTTCCTACTGGTTCGATAACCTTGGTTTTTCTTACTAAGGGAAGACTTGATGTTGTGCTGATCATACCTTCCTCTTGGGGTCTCCCAACGAAGCTCTACATTGAACTGAGCCACCACCATGGATCAGGGAGAAGTGGGAGTCGTCGTCAAGCACCGTATGTGTGTGTGTGACTCCCGATGATGCTCGACGTGGCACTTCGTTGGTAACCCCAAGCGTAGGGTGCAAAGAGCAAGCAGCAAGTTTTCCCTCAGTCGAGACCGAGGTTATCGAACCAGAAGGAGGAAGGAAACATCACACAGGTGCTGCAAGCAACACGGAGACCTGCACAACACAAACTCAAGACTTTGCCCCACCGAATTAGTGGTTGTCAAGCTCACCGGTTTGCTGTAACAAAGGATTAAACGTATGGTGTGGAAGGTAATGGTTTGCAGCAAGTAAACAAGTAATAGTGGAAGATGTATCAATTGTAAAGATTGGACCGGGGTCCATAGTTCACTAGAGGTGCTCTCCTTAGATAAACAACATGGCATGAAGGGTAAACAAATTACAGCAGGGCAATTGACAGGAATTGAGCAAGGCATAACAATGTAATTACTAGTCAGAAAGATCCTATAAGATTCGATTGGGCAATACAACAAGATATATAGACCGCCATCCAACTACATCTATGACTAGAAGTCCACCTTCAGGTTATTATCCGAACCCCCTCCAGTATTAAGTTGCAAGCAACAGACAACTACTTTAAGCAAAGTGTGTAAGTTAAACAGTGCACATGTTCCATGAACAAGAGACCGTTGTTTTCTCCCTAGTAGCAATAGCACATCTACAACCGAAGAGATTATTGTCACTTCCCTTGGAAACTAGCACTAGCAACTACTTGGCCAAGATAGCTACTAACAACGAAGAGCATGCAAGATCACAAACATGATAGAATAATAAAAACAAAACCATTAATCAAACCAACATAATAATCTCAATATCCATCGGACCCCGCAAACACAACATGCATGATTACAAATATATTAGATCTTGATCATGAACGGAGCTCACAAAATCTATACATGAAAGCACAAAGGAGGAGATACAACCACCTAGCTACTACATGGACCCATAGTCCAAGGTGGAACTACTCACGCATCATACCGGAGAGAAGGCCTCCGGGATGATCTTCCCTCCAGTAGGGTGACGGGAAGAACTTTAGATCCCCCTAATCTAGGGACGACGGTGGCGGCGACTGCAGAAGGTTTCATGGAGATTTGATTGGGTGCTTAGGGTTCTGCATCGGGGGCTTCTTATAGGCGAAGGGGGAGGCCGAGGAGGCGACCAGGGGGGGAACCCTAGCCAAGCGTGGGCCCACCCCTGGCCGTGCCTAGGGGGTCTGGCTGCCCTGGCCCGCTTCCTCGTCTCCCCTCTGGACTTCTTGTTCCCCATGGAAAGTAATTGACTTTGACGTTTGTCCCGTCCAATTCCGAGAATATTTCTTTACTAACTTTTCTGAAACCAAAAACAACAGAAAACATGCATCTGGCACTGTTGCAACTTGTTAGTAGGTTAGTACCAGAAAACATGTAAAAACACCTCAAAGTGTAGACAAGCAAAGCAAAGTAGATACTAAACAAGCATGGAGCATCAAAATTTATAGATATGTTTCCGACGTATCAACTCCCTCGGGCGGCTCCGTGCTTTCGGCGCTAGGAGTTGTCAGGCCTTTGGACTTCGTGACCTCGAGGTCAGCGTCGGAATGACTTCGTCAACCACGTTCCTTGCAGTACGTTAACTGCGCTTGGTCTTTAAAGGTATGGATACCATATCCCCTCCTGTTGCTGTATTACTAGTAGATAGATTCTGGCATTAGGGTTTTGTTCGTAGGAATTTTTTTGTTTTCTGCCCTCGAACCACAACAACAATCCCTATAACTCAACATATTTTCCTTATAGTGATTGGAAGTAGGAGTAGGATCTCTCCACCGTCATGGGATCTAAACCTAGGTAAGATGTGTAACATCATACCCGCCAACTTGCTGGCTACAACCCTGGTACTCTAACACGCTGCGAGGATCCCTTATCGCGTACCCATCGAAAATACCATGATAGTTGGTGCCCACCGTGGGGCATAGGGCGCTTCGAGCTCTACACTGGGTGAGGCCCAATTTATTCACGGGAATCAGTGACACCTTCGCTGTCGGGCGTGTCCAGTTCTCGGTAATGTTCTGACCATCTCTCCGGATGAGTTCTGGATCCCGGCGAAACAAACCCAACCCGCTCCTCCATTGTCCAAAACGGAGACATAAATCTCTTCATCAGCGTAGTCATCTCGGGATCCAACTCCCAGGAAGCCATCCAAGCAACAAGCCCCACATGGACTGCCTTCAGGCTGGATACAATTGCGGAAGATCGACCTGGCTCAGATCTCTCTTTGAATTTTGCTAGCTTACATCTGGAAAATTCAAGGCCCACTCAAACTGTCCATGCGCAGGGTATAATGGTGGAAGACTGAAGTGGATCCACTTGGTTATCTTATCTTTCTTATTTCTCTCTTCTCCATCTAAGCAAATATCCAACGTGGCAGTTAGAAGGGATGGCTGACGTTATTGCATTGTACGTTCCCTAAGAACATGTGAGATATTTTCAAGCAGAGCGGATAAGAACCGGTGTGGGGATAGCTTGGGGTGCATTCCTCTGGATAAGTACTCAGTCTTTTCTAAACCAAGCACCGGATAACAAAGAACCTTAGGCTGTGCAAAATATCTGGCAAACTTACATACAGGCCTTGGTTTTTTTTATCCTTGTTCTTTTATTTTTGCATGTACGGACTAAATCAAAAACACGGATTGTCTTATTTTTAAGAGTGAATTTCACTTTTTACCCTTTACTTGTACATTTGTGACACTAATTACCCTATATAGTGAAAATTCATCTAAATTACCATGTTTGGAAACTTTAAACACTCATTTTCTTATGCATATCTATTGGGCAAGGTGTGAGGTGACGATTGAACTTTAAAATTATCGAGATGACAACAAAGAATAGAATATTTGGTGCAGAGAAGGGTAGATATGATCGACGACGACGTCCTCCGATCTTGATATATTTTGTGGCGGTACATCGTCCTAACATGTCAGCCTTATCCAAGAACACGTGTTGAATGCTAAAACGGGACAAAATCATGCTTAGAATTTTCTTAAATAGGACATTCGGGTACAACTTCTACTAAATGGGGTAATTAGTGTCTCAAATGCACAAACAGAGGGTAAAAAGTGGAATTCACTCTATTTTTAATTCATATAAATTTGCTCTAATGGTGAAATTAGACATTCAAAATTTTGGGTCATAACACAACCCCTCCCCTCACTCTTGTTCTTTTCCTGGTGGGAGGTGGTATAGGATTGTGACCATTTTTCATATGCACTAGAGTTGTTCGGTAAAATGCCCGTTAGAGCGATGCGACTTGAATTCACACAAGACAAACATGATATGAGGTGCTCGAGCCACACTTAAGTTTTCTCATCTTTGTTTTTTCAAGTGTCCTAAAAGGTTAGCAACTATTTTCTCATTTATTAGACCGCATGGTACTACTTTTAGTATCGTGATTGTGTTTGATATATAGTTGTATGATGCAGATGAGCGATCCATGGATGTACGGTGACCGATGCTCTGACGCTTACAGAGAATGCGTGCATTATTTTTCGCCTTGTGGCCAAGGCGAACAAGTGGCATGATGGTTTTATGTGTTGTCCATGTGCTGAATGTTGGAATGAGCAGGCTCAAACTTCCTCGAGAGTCATTCAGAGCCACCTGCATTGGTCCGGTTTCATGTTTGGCTATAATGTTTGAACCAATCACGGAGAAAGAGGGGTTATGATGGAAGACGGCGATGAAGAAGAGAACGATGCTGACAATTGTCGATCTATGTTCCTTTAATACGCTGATACCACAATGAAAGACAATGAAGAAGAAGTAGGTGAAGAACAGGCACCAGATGAGCCCACTGATGATATTGGTCAGATCATTTCTGATGCAAAGCGAGGATGCGACACTGAAAAGGAGAGGTTGCAGTTCGAGTAGATGTTACAGTACCACAACAAATTGGTGTACCCAACATGTGAAGATGGCAAGAAGAAGCGAGATAACACAGTGGAATTGCTGAAGTAGAAGACAGAAACCAGTGTGATTGACTCAGGATTTGAAAAGTTGTTGGTACTAATAAAGAAGATGCTTCCAAGAAAGAATGAATTGCCCGCTAGTACATATGAAGCAAATAAGCGTGTCTGCCCTTTAGGATTACACGTGCAAAAGATACATGCATCCCCTAATGACTGCATCCTATACCGCGGTGAGAAGTACGAGAATATGGATAAATACCCGGTATACGCTCCATTGAGGTATAAGATAAGAAAATATGACCCTGGTGATGTTGAGGGCGAGCCGCCCAGGAAGAGGGTTCCTGTAAAGGTGACGTGGTATGCTCCTATAATACCACGGTTGAAACGTTTGTTCAGAAACAAATAGCATGCTAAGTTATTGCGATGGCACATGCAAGACCGTAAGAAAGACGAGATATTGAGGCACCCCGCTGATTGTCGGCAGTGGAGAAAAATCGAGAGAGACTTCCCGAACTTTGCTGGTGGCGCAAGAAACTTATGCTTTGGTCTAAGTACAAATGACATGAATCCTTTTAGGGAGCAGAGCTGCAGTCACAACACCTGACCCATGACTATGTATCTACAACCTTCCTCCTTGGTTGTACATGAAGCAGAATTTTATTATGATGTCAGTGCTCATCTAAGGCCCGAAGCAACCCGACAGCGACCTTGATGTGTACCTAAGGATGTGTACCTAAGGCCCGAAGCAACCCAATAGCAACCTTGGTTGATGAATTTTTACAATCGTGGGCAAAACCAGGTGTACGTGTTTAATTTAACCTACAAGCATTGCTGTTCGTAACCATAAATTAATGGCCTGCTCTTAGTAACATTTTAGGACAGACAACAAGAGATACAATATATGCACGCACTGTTTATATGATACTGAAAGTATATATCTGGAAAAAAAATAGAAATAATGTGTATCCGTAAAGTCGTCGTTTTCTTCCGCCCAGACATCCCTTAAGGAAAAAATGCAAGCATTTTGATGGCAAGACAGAAATCCGGACGAAGCCTATCCCTGTTACCAGTGCTGATGTATTTGGTATTATCAAGGATTTAAATGTAATAATTGGAAAGGATCCCGGAGGAAAACCTGTTCTGAAAGACGTCGGCAAACACGCACCCATGTGAAAGAAGAAATCTATATTTTGGGAGCTACCCTATTGAAAATTCCATGAGGTACGATCTACAATCGACGTGATGCACCCGACGAAGAATCTTTGCGTGAATATTGTAAGCTTTCTGGGCTTGTATGGGAAGTCAAAAGATACCCAGAAATCACGGGAGGACCAAAAATATTATAAAGGACGAGACGCCGAATACATATACAGATGGTAACGGAGAAACCCGAGGAGACCGCGAATAGCCTTCTAAGATTTTTAACGGAGCAACATTTCTGTGACCACATATTGTTTTCTTACAACTTCAAGTGAGGGTCTTACTCTGTTGTACACACTCACTTTTGCTTACTCGATGTTAAGTGCAATTGATGAGTTACTAACGTATATATACACGTGTGCAGGTTTCACTGGATTCTGCTAGGCATTCAACTTGATAAGGTAACAGTTGAAGTCTTTGACTCATTAAAAAAGACATGGAAGAGTTCCGTAGCATGTAGGACATGCTCTAGAGGTAATTTCAATTATTCGCGCTATATCAGTCTCTATTCATTGATTTCTTACATATCAGGTAATAATGAATAACTCATTCATTCATTTTCTTTGCCGGGTAGGGTTTGGAAAAGTTTCAAGACTGCAACATTTGGTTCCTTTAGTAAGAATTTGACATTTACTCCGGTCTCGGTAAGTAGTACGTGATATGTCCGCGCATCTCTTTGCTTCTAGTTTCAATACAATTATGATGCTAGATTATTATTTTGATTGAATTCTATCCTCGTAAAGTGCGCGGGACAGCCACAGGGGACGAATCTATGTGGATTATACGTTTGCAAGTTCATTCGCATGTTTACCTCCGAGCACAAAGATTTTAGCATCGACGTAAGACATATACATTCATAATTTTATTTTATTACCGTCACTTTTTGTTATCATAATTGATATTGATCTCCTTTTCTTGTATAGTTTGAGGCTATGAGGGAAAATCTCATACCACAACAATGCCTACTAGGAATTGCAGAGGAGATGGCGGAATTTTTGATGAAATAGTTGATAGACGATAGCAGAGAACTTAGTGTAAATAGGCACTTCTGATGATCCCCGGCCGTGTAATTGAATAGACGGGCTCTAGTCCCGATAATTGTGATCTCCATGTAATTATCAAAATTGCATATATTTGTAGGCTCAATGGGCGTAAGGCAAGTTATCTTATATATGCACGAACGTGTACGGTGTGGTAGCATAGAAATATTAGGAAACTATTTTGAAAATGAAATAAATAAATAAAAAGAATACAAAATGAATTCTCAATCGCGGCAGAGAAACCACCCAAAATACTGCCGCGGCAGAGAACCAAAAAAAGAAATAAATAAAATGAATACAAAATGAATTCTCTACCACGCAGAGAAAGCGCCGAAAATGCTGCCGCGGCAGAGAACCATTTGTCCCGGCTGGTAAATGGGCCGAGACTTGCTCAGGCCTCTAGTCCCGCATGGCCAGTCCCGGTTAAAACCGGGACTAGAGGGGCCTTCTCCACTAGGGAGATGTTTTTCCTTGAACTTCGATAGAGAATTCAGTAGGTTGGAATTCTTAGATACAACATTTTAAATGTGCTCTAGTTAGTCTATACCCCCATCCTACATGAATCATGCAAAACCTAATCCTTAGAAAAATTTATGTTTCTAAAGTGTAGAGCTTAGAAAATTCTTGGGGAAAGCTAAAACTTATTGAATGTTAAATCTGGTACCACAAAACAATCAGAAAGACGTGACCACAACATGGGAAGAGCCTTATTCATCCAATGATGGCATACCTGTCAACGATCGACTAATATGGATAGGCCTCTACCATAGCAGTACCTGCAAATAGGCTCCACCAGCATCAGCCATTACACCCTCTGCCATGGAGTATACATGATTTCTTAAGGCCTTGTTTTGTGCTAGAGGTTGTGAGTGTAGAAATTATAGAACCCTAGAATATTGTGTTGTATTGATCCGACCCTTGTGGGGATTTATATAGAGTTACACGCGGATAGATAGAGACTTTGAGTATAAGTTATAGAGTCCTAGTTTATCTCTAGCCTATACACGTATACATACTCTAACATCCCCCTCAGTTGGAGCGGGAGTAAAGCGGACGCTTGCGACTGGATTTGAAGTCTTGCGCTTCCATCGTCTTCACCTCCTTCACATCATCACCTGCGTGGACATGATCATGGCTGGCACCTAGGGGCGGTGACTGCGTCCCCTTCTAGTGCCTCTCTTCCCTCCCGCAGTCACAGCGGAAGTGGCGTGGACGCAAGTGACGACACGAACACTGTTGACTGGAGTTCTTGAGTTGCTGTAGACGTTGTTCTTGATGTTGATGTCGAGGTAGCCGTGGTCATTGTAGCCGCGCCGGAGGCGCAAAAAATTTTCGCGGTTTGTGTCGTAGGGTTTTAGATTTTTGTGCGGTGGCGGCCGGGATCTGCGGCGGCGGCGGGTTTTGAGCGGCGACATCGACGGGTTTTGGTTGTAGGTTTTTGTAGGCGGCAGATCGCATAGGATCGGCGGCGGCGGGTTTTTGACCAAGGGGGCGAAGCGATTGTGTGATCGCCCTAGCAGAGCGCCGGGCTGCGGCGACGATGGTTTTAGACCACGTGATGTAGACCTTGGCGATGATTTTTGTTGGCGATGTAGAACTCGATGAAGATCTTGGTGTAGTCGTGCAACTTGATGTAGATGTTCAGGTCGATGTAGTTCGGCTTGATGTGATGCAGATCTTGATGTCAGTGTAGTGTAGATCGATACAACTCGATGTAGATGTATTATGAAGTCGACGAAGATCCACGGACCCTCCCGGTGTCCCACGCTGCGACCCGGCGGTGAAAGAGTCGTGGTCGTCGGCTTTCCACGCGTGACCGTCCATGTACGGGGCTGCCGCTGATCTCTTGAAGGAGCAATGTGTATCGCAAGTATACTTGATTTGTTTCTTATACCTGTACTGGGCATGCACGTACGATGCGGGCTTGCAGCGATGGAGTCAGATCGGCCAGCATCGTGGCCTGCTGGCACTCACGCGCACGCGCGAGACGGCGTGAGAGGCCGGTGCGCTCCTGGTCGACGTCGTGTTGCAGGCCGGCGAAGCCGGAGTTGATGGAACGCCGTCTTGATTTTGCACTAAATTTTTGCCGGACAAGGATCTTGGTATTTAGGGATTTATTTTGTATCTAAACAGGATCTGATCTATGAAATTGGAAAAACAAAATTTGGATCTAATCTAATCTAAAGAACTGATTCGATCTTTGATCGAGACCGGGTGCCACGCCCCCAGGAGATTGATCTCCCCTGCCGTAGCGCGTTGCGGAAGTGGAGAAACCTAGGATCGGTACCGTAAGGCTAACCGCTCTGATACCATGTATAAATTATAGAATCCTAGAATATTGTGTTGTATTGGCCTGACCCTTGTGGGGGTTTATATAGAGTTACACGAGAATAGTTAGAGACTTGGAGTATAAGTTGTAGAGTCCTAGTCTATCTCTAAATTATACACATATACGTACTCTCTAACAGTGAGGAGGGGATTGATGGGGTTAATTCCATGGGGATTGGGTGATCACCCGATCCCCTATAAAACTCTTTCATCCCCACTATCTGGTAAGCAATTCAATAGCCTTGTTTTGACACCAGGTCACGGGAAAGAGGCGGAGGCAGCGACGGAACTTATACTCCATGAAAGCTTGGCGATGACAACACCGCCTTCTTCCATGCCAGGGCGTCTGCGAGGCTGCGCAGGAACCAGATCAAGGTGCTCCACGCCGCCGGGGTGCCGGTCTCGTGCCACGCTGGGAAGGAACGTATCCCGAGTGACTTCTACACGAGTCTTCTGGGGGAATCCTCCCCCATTTGGTAACGCGAGCCCAGCCTGTTGTTCGATCATGTGCCTGGCCTTGCCACGCTTGAGGCCCCCTTTTCGCTCGGGGAGCTTCGGGAGGCGTTGTGGGCGATGAGGCTGGACAGTAGCCCCGGGCCCGGCGGCTTTGGTCCCGCCTTCTTCCGCAGCTTCTGGTCCACGGTTTCCCCTGACCTCATGGCTTTCCTCGAAGAATTCTATCATTGTCGCGCTGATCTTGACGGCCTGAACCGTGCCTACATTGCTCTACTGCCCAAGTCGGAAGATGTTGTCACTGTGGACGGCTTTCGGCCCATCTCACTCCAGAACTGTGTGATCAAGATGCTCACAAAAATCCTGACCTCACGTCTCTAGCGGTTCATTGAAGAGTTGGTGGCGTACGAGCAATCGGGCTTCATCCGAGGGCGATGTATCACCGATGGGTTCCTCTATGCTGCCGACCTGGTTCAGTGTTGTCGCATTCGAGGAGTCCCCGCGGTCGCCCTCATACTTGACTTTAGGACAGCCTTTGACTCAGTGAATTGGGATGCCCTAGATGCGATCCTCCGCACGCGTGGATTTGGTGACTGGTGGCGTATTTGGATCCGTGTCCTCTTGGAAACTGGCAAGGCTGCTGTGCTACTCAATGGGGTCCCAGGGCGTTGGATCAACTGCAGGAACGGGCTGCGCCAGGGGGACCCCCTCTCGCCGTACTTGTTCCTGATAGTCGCTGACCTCCTGAGACAGATGATCCCGAAGGACGGAGATGTGCATCGGATCATCCACCCCTTAGCGGACGATCTCCCGTGCCCTGTGGTGCAGTATGCGGATGACATGCTACTCCTGGTACGCGCTGATCCCGGCCAGCTCTGCCGCTTGCGAGACATACTTCGGGAGTTCTTGGACGCGACAGGGCTTGCCATCAACTATCACAAGAGCGCCTTCGTGCCCATCGGCATGCCTGCCACGGGTGCGGCACGTCTGGCTGCCATCTTGGGATGCCCCGTCTCATCGTTCCCCCAGACATACCTGGGTCTCCCCCTTTCGGACCGCAAGCTGCCTGCCTCTGCCCTGGACTACCTTGTAGGGAAGATCGAGCGATGCATCCCTCCCTGGCAGATCCGCCCCACCTTCCTTGGTGCTAGGCTTACGCTCTCTACATCCGTTCTGTCAGCTCTCCCTGCATATGTGATGTCAGTTGCGCGACTCTCTAAGGGGACAATCGCGAAGATGGACCGCCCGCGGCGCGGCATGTTGTTGAGCGCCATGACATCCTGCTCGGGCAGTTCATGTCAAGTGTCGTGGGAAGTGGTGTGTCGGCTTCGCTCTGAGAGAGGACTGGGCATTGTCGACCTCGCTCTGCACAACACGTGCCTCCTGCTCAAGAAACTACATGTCTTCCTTTCTCGGTAGCACACCCCGTGGGCCGACTAGGTCCGCGCGAACTGCATGTGCGCACACCCTGGCCCTCCGACCCCCGTTTGGCAGGTCTTCTCGTCTCTCCTACCCCTGTATCGGGCGATCACTTCTATGCGGGTGGGGCACGGCGGCTCAGTGGATCTATGGGGGGACAACTGGACCTTGCTTGGCGCGCTCTTGGCCGCCCTGCCGGCAGCGTACTCCCATATGATCTGCGCGACCGGCTCTGTTCCAGACGCACTTGCGGATCGGGCTCTCGTGCTCGGCACACAGGTAAGGGTGACTGTCTGAGCTGAGGCGGAGCTTCGGGTGCTCCACGGCGCTCTGGATCACCTCCTCGCCCGCGCCTCCGCTGCTGATGATGAGCGGTCTCTAGCGTGGGGGTGATGACCACCATTTCGGTGTTGGGGCTGCGTACAGGATGTTGAAGAGCTCCGGCTGTGCCCCCTCCCCTCCACGACCTGAACTGGGCTGGATATGCGCCACTCAAGGTTAAGGTGTTCATCTGGATCCTTCGTCACGGCAATACCCGCACACTGGCTTTCCTGCGGCACATTGGGTGCTTGGACACTGATGTGTGCCCCTTTTGCCCGCATCGATCTAAGACTCTCGACCACCTGTTCTTCACTTGCGTGCGCCTGCGGCTGTTCTGGCGGCGCGTACTTGGGCCCCGTCGAAGCGCACTCCCCACCTCTGCCGAGGGGCCTGGGCCTCGCTCCAAGCGAACAACCCCTCCTGGGGCGTTCCGCTGTGGAGCACCGTCGCCTCGTGCCTCCTTTGGGTGATTTGGAAAACCAGGAACCGGATGGTCTTGTATGTTGTCCGTCTCCCCCTTCCGGCGATCTTCGAGCAAGTCGTCGAACATCTGTGGCTATGGCGGGCTCGGGTCCCTCCGCGTGTTGACTTCGAGATTGTAAAGCAGTGGTGTGCCACGCTGTTGTAATCCCTTGAGCTCGCGCTCCCCCTCCCCCACCCCCTCTCCCCGACCTTGTAAAACTGGATGGGCAACTTTCGCCTTTTTAATGAAAATGTGCAGGTGGGCAGTTCGCCCCGTTGTGCCGCTCAAAAAAAAAAATCCCAGACAACAAAACTGTTGGTTCAAGGTTCCTTCGGGTTTCGTGTTAGGACGGTTTAATCTTCTTTGATCCCGGCTAATCCCTCTCTACAAAACAAGGCCTAAAGGAATTGGGTAGAACCTTTGCTGGCCTAAAGAGCAAATAGTCCAAGGAGAATTCAAATCAAAAGGTATTTGGTTTCTTGAAGAAATCCGGTTAGAATAATTGCTTACCGGTACATATAAAGAACACGACCTAAGACCAATATGATCGATCTATCAAACTCTTGCGATCGGAAACTCGTGTACGAGATGACCTGTATGCGATTAATCTGGCAGTACATCTTGTCCACAAAAACGGAGATGAAATTCAAGGTTATAGGAAACATGGTGCTATACACGTGCGTGCATGTGCATGCTTGTTCAGTTCCTATGATTTCTGAGACGCAATTACCTTGGAGATCTAGCATTAGAGGACCGTGTCGCCGTGACACCACACCACACGCACTATGGCACGTCCAGGAATCAGAGGCATTTTTTTTAGAGGCATTTTTTTAAACTGTCTCAAATTGTAGCTATTTGTGACACTTTGATAAATAGTGCCTCAAAATATGAGATTTTAGTGGCAGTTTTGAAAGTGCCACTAATAGTTTATCCCTTTGAGGCATTATTGATAGTGCCTCTAATGTTTTGAAAAATAGAGGCACTGTCTAATGCCTCCATGCTAAACTATCAGTGGCACTTTGACCTGTGCCTCAAAAAGACATATCTTTTAGAGGCATTTTTTATGATAATGCCACTAAAAATATATCAACCGAGGCACGATTAGAAGTGCCACAATTGGTTACCATTTAGAGGCACTAAATTATGCCTCTAAATAGTGACCAATTGTGGCACTATATATAGTGCCTCAAAACAACTACGTATTAAAGACAGTTTGAAAAAATGCCTCAAAATAAAAAGGATGGGAAGAGGATATGAAAAAAAGAAGCTTTTTTGTAAGTTTAGAAACATGGGGGAAGGTGTTTTGCGTGTGTGCGATTCGGATTAGGAGGCACGGAATGGAAAAGGCGTGGGAAGCGAGTTCCAGGTCAATGTGAAATTTGGCACCACCGGGTCTTTTGTTTTGAGATTTGATTTGCTCGAGCTGAGACGAGGATTCATGGAAGCTGAAAGGTACTATACTTATTTGTCAAAGTCGTGCTCGGTCCTGTGTGAACATTACATTGTCATGGATCAAAGCGACTTGTGTGATACTACAAAGCAGTGTGTGTGCGGGAGTTGGTGATCTGGATGGACCAATGTTTTTTTTTTGGATAAAGAGAATATGAATATCGCAAAAATATCTATTACACTCAGCCTTTTAGGGAAAGGCCCCCGCGTCGTCTAGGGTTAGGCGACACGGGAGGTGATCGACACCGTGCCACTACTAGGCCTCCACCGTACCTCTCGTCCTTCCCATCTCCCGCCACCACCGCCGGAGATCACACCGAGCAAAGCATGTGTGAGACGGCAGCGACGGTCCCCACGGGCGGCGGCCTCTCTCCTAGCGACGGTGGGCGGTTCCTCGTGGATTCGACGACATGGTGCCACATGACATCTCGTGGCGATGATGGCGCTCTGGCAGCGTAAGCGGACGCGGCTCTCTCTCGACAGTGGCGTGCCTTGGGCACTGAGTCGACCTCTAGGTTCCTATCTGGTCTTTGGGCCAGGGTGGGCTTCTAGGGCTGGCTTGGCTGCAACAGCTGTGTGGGTGCCATTGGTTGTACGGGTCATGGTGGTGCCAACGGCCGTCCTAGTGGCGGCGGCTAGACCTCCATCATCCTTTCCCTCCTACCATCCCTGGAGGTGCGGCGACGCCGGCCAGGAGAGCTCCCGCCCGCCGCAGCCGCCGATCGACGACGACGGCGGCGACGAAGATGATGGCAAGACCGATCGTAGCTACAGCGTCATGTAGAAGCGGCAACGTCTTCGGTGACGGCATCGGCGGTTTTTTTTTTATGTTTTTAGTTTATTATCTAGCCTAAATTCGGGTGTTCGCCCGAACTTGATGTAATCCGCCTACATTCGCCCATGATCAATAAAATCCGCCTAAATTTACCGAAATTTATTAAATTTTTTCAAACGCCGGAACTCGGGAGTGGCCATAAACGCTGGGATGCTCTAAGCGGAAGATGCATTGGCTCGATGGAATGCCCTGACACGTCCAAAAAGCCATAGAGGTTTGGGATGCCCTGAACTCGTTTTTTCTCTGTTAATTAAAGAAAGAAATACAAATCGTGATGTAGGCCCATCGTATACGGGAGCCCATCGTTCCATGGTATTCGACGTGGAGGCCCGTCTCTACATGCTACTATCTCTGTACAGAGCTCGATCCCGTTTCATCCCCAACGGAAGTTTCTCCGCTTGCCGCCGGCGCCTCCAAAGCTCCGCCGTCTCCGTCGACATGATCCGCCTCCGAAGCTACATCGCTGCCCGGCTCCTCTCTTCTACCTCCGCTGCTCCAATCTCCCCAGCCCACCGCCTCCTCTCCGGGCCGCGGCCGCGCCCGTTTCCCCAAGCCCTAGCTTCGCCCTAGTTTCACCAAGCCCGAGCCCCCATCGGCGTCGATCCTGTCCTGGCCGCCCCTCCGGTTCCCCTGCTTCCTTCCGTGCGGCCAGCCTCCGCCTCGCAGGGTCCTCGCGTGCCATGGCACCGCCCCCTACCATGCGCCTCTGCTCTCATCCTCCCAGGACGCCTTCCCCAGCAGAGCAACCGATGTCGGTCCTCTAGATGCGCCGGTGGCGTCGCCACGGCGAGGCCGATCCGCTCACCTCGGGCGACCCCTCCGCGTCCACACGTCGCTGGTCAGTATGCCTCTTCCTTGATCTCACGACCTCCCATCCTCTCCTGCTTATTTTTGTTTTGCTGCTAAAAATGTTTGGAGATATCAGTGTATACTGTATAAATCTGGTTCTAGATAAATCATGTCACCATATGTAGCATGGATCTATGGCCGTTATAAACTAAGTATATTTGTCCTGATGTCGCATGCAAGTGAATCTTCAAATTTTTACTATTATTACCACCGCAATATTCGTACAACTATATCTATCATGAACATTGTCTTATATGTTGTATCTTGTCTGTCATGTATACAGAGCTAGTTGACCAAAACATGATTGCTGATTTGGCAGACTTGCTTTTGAAACTCTTCCGTTCTCTTGGCAATTCCAGATGTTATGTCAGATCCTGATGCTAGTAAGTGCCATTTCGAATCAGTGCACTTTTATAAATTATAACAGTATAGATTGAGGTTTGTCTCTAGACTACTAGAGAAAACCAGCTAGAGGAAGCAAACTGTGTTCATACGTCTTTTCTTTCTATGCAAAACATGAGAACCATTTTTCATTTGATTACTACCCATGTGATGCCTAAAGTTATATGGCAAGCCATTTGGATCTATGTTGATGATGGTCGCTATCTCTTCGCACTCTAAACAGGTAATGCTATGATTTTTGATACACTGGTATAGAAGCGGGTTGTCTCGGAGCCCGACGACTATGAAAAGGTGATGGAAGCTACACCAGATCTCATAATCAACAAAAATTGCAGAACACATTCATTCAAATATTTGTTGCTGCTTGATTTGCTTAATTCCAGTGAAATTAATTACTGTACTACCATGGTTGTGAAGTGAAAACTGTAAAAATTGTATTAGGCTGGTTGCTGCATACATGTTCTGCTCCTTTTTCAGTGACATGAATTCTTTTCCATGGGTTAATCTGATGCATAAAAGTTGGAAGCAAATAGTGAGTGTTTTATATCGTGAACATATTCGAGGTATTTCTATGCGGTTGAATTTAATATTGGGTTTCCATGAAGGAATTGAAATAATCTGAATTTCTATTCTTCCTTTTACCTTTCTTGCTTACAACTGCACATGACACAGAGACACAAGCTTTTTACTGAATATATGTGTTACTGGTATACACAAGCTTTGGCAAACCATTCTTGTGGTTCTACTCTTCCAGTGTTCAGTGTACAAATATATCGTGAACATAATCAACCCTCTCACCCCAGCTCGACCCTGTGATTTTGTTCTCAGTTGCAAACTAGGAATATCTTCTCTGCTCAAAACATGTATGTGCACTGCTAGTACAACATGTATATACACTGCTAGTACAGCTAGTATGTGCATGTATTTGAGAACAACAATTAGACAGCATGTATGTGCACTGCTAGTACAGCTAGTTGAACCTGTGCATGTATTTTTTAGGGACATGAATTCTTTTCCATGTTATCTGATATCCTGATATGTTGCTTGTTTTTACCATGTTTCAGAATGTATATTCATCTTTTAGCTTGTTTTTACAGCTAGTCAAGGCCTCCCGGACCGTCATGGAGGAGTTCCTCACCGCCTTCCGGGAGGAGATGGGCGTCAAGGGCCGCCTCGACCAGGTGCAGGAGGCGCTTGAGCAGGAGGTGCTGTGTTGGTTTAGTGTGTTCAGTATTGAGTGTAGGGCTCCTGCCATAAGTTTCTAGTGGTTCTGGTGTCGAATTATTGCTTCCTAGGTTGGGGTTTTTGTGGTCGAGTTCATCATAGATGAACTAGGGTTCTGTTGCGATGATATCATCAGAAGATGTGAGACCCCCATCCTTTTTGTGCAGATCCTAACAAGTCCAGCTTCTCACTTTCGTAGAGCTTATCACCTCGCTTGAAATTTTAGGCTTGGTTTGGTTGGTTAAAATTTTATCTCTCGCTTGAAAAAGGGGAACGGTTCTGGGTACTATGCCATGTAGTGTGTCCGTAAATTTTTTCGGTAAAACCAGTACGTAGGTGTAGCATTACTTAACAGGTGCTACTGAATATGGAGGATAATGCATAAGATGAAATTATCTTCTGAATGTTATTCCTCTATGCAACCTGGCATCTAGAATGAATTGAGCACCCTCTTTAAGAAAACAAAATCTACAAATGGAATAGTAGGATAATTTTGATGCTAGAATTTGTCTAATGTTTTCTAAAATGAGTATACAAAGTACTGGTCTATCAAGATTCTTTGACAGCATATCCGTTCACTATTTTTTCTTACCGTATTAGTATGTGAAGCAGATAATCTTAGAGAAACAACTCTGTCTATTGATTTGCATTTGAGTAGTGCATCCATGGTTTTTTAACGATTGTTTGCATGCCTTTATAATTTGAATATTAGGATTAGTAGAGTCCAAAGGAAGCTAATATATTGTTTGAGTGATTCACAGGGTTGCGGTTTGCAGTCCTATGCATCGAGTCAGTGCCTCTAGCAGGTAGAGTTGATTTTGATTGTTGCTTTGCTGATCCCTGCCTCTCATCGTGAAATCAAGCGCCTTCCTCCTTAGGTAAGCAAGACGCTTCTCCTGTCTAATATTATGTTTATGATATTGATGCTAATGTATGGCTCTTTGCAGTCCTTCCAATTTTACTTATATTGCTACACAGTGATCAGTACTGTTTTGGCTAGGCAGTGCTTGGTACCTTACTTATATTGCTGCAAATTAATGAATCCTGCTATGGCTTTGTTCTTTTTCTGTGAGCGCTATTTCTCAATAAACTGAACCACTTTTTGATTTGTTTAAGGCTCTTTTTGGCCTCGGTTTCTGTCTGCCCAAAGAGAACTTCAACTGAACCTTGATTAGCTAATGGAAGACCAAGCGAGCATGCTAAATAATATGTATAGCAAAAAGGTACAGATTCTCATCTTTGTAGATCCTTCTTTGCCTATTTTTCTCTGATCCGTTAACGGACTAACGCGCCTCGACTACTTAGATGCTAACTCCTCACATATAAAAATCACATTGCAGCTGTTTGGTCCATAGGCTATGGCTGCTAGCCAAGTTTACTCTTTTTGTCTTGCACATTTTTTTAAGATGGTGCCTTGTTTGTCTTGCAGGTTGTTGTGCACAGGGTCAGGTGCCATCTTTACTGTGCACAGATGGTGAAAGCTGGAAAGAAGATATGCAGCTAAACTCCAAAAATGGTTGGCCGTCAGGTTCCCGATGCAGATGTGTAGACGTATGATGATGGTGTCATCTGAAAATAAGATATGCAGCACAATCTGCTGGTATAATATGCGGACTAATTGGTGCATCAGAGTTGATATCATCTACTGTTTCTATAAGGATGGAGGGAAGTTCCTACTGTATTTTTTTATAACTGTATTTTTTCATAGGTCTATAACAACTCTTTTTGTTTTTTTGTTTTTTATGGTTGGTGCCCATGGTACGAGCCTACAATTGTGGGAAAATATCCATTCCTGCTGTATAAAAAGCTCCTTTTTCTCTTTTAACTTTCTTAATCAGTCAATGGACTCTCCACACATCTCAATTCTTCATATAGACTCCATAAGCTTTGTTAAACAAAATTCTGATAAAACTTTGAGATAGCTAGCTGATATGTTTTTATTTCTTGTACACATGTAGCGATATTTTTATTTATATACAACAAAGTCTTGAGTATGATTATGGAAGTTCGGGTGTGTCATTTCTCACACCCGAGATGTTAACAAGTAGGAATTGCTAAATTACAGTAACATTTATGTTTTACTTATGTCCTTCCTTCTGTAGGACTTTTCGTTAATAGTAATTTAATCATGCATAGTGAAAAAACTTCTCGAATGTATTTCAACAATTGGATCTTCTTCACAATGATAGGAAAAAACATGCAAATGGATGAGTAGAGTGGATTTTACAAGGATGATCCTGATTTGCTAAGAGATTTCAGAAGTAAATGATTCCAAGATGAACAATAAGTATGTGATGGAAGAGAAGAATCTGCACAGAATTTTTGCAACCCTGCTGCATTATTTGTATGTCTGCAATATTTATGGAGTAGCTTGAGCACACAAGGGAACTTGTATGTATACAATAAAATGTGAGTTCCTTTTTGACAACATCTAGTTAGGAAAGATTCCATGATTTGTTAGGGAATCGGAAACTAAAGAAAAAGAGCAGCTTGGACATCTTCCTTACATCTTGTTATAGCTAGGGAGTAGGAAAACAGTAGAAACTTTGGTGCTGATCCTTTTGTGGTGGATCTTGTTGTAGGTTGATGAAACATCACAACAATTCTCCATGAGGTGCTGATCCTTTTGTGGTGGATCTTGTTGCAGGTGTATATTTTTCCACGAAAAAACTGTGATTTTAAAAAGCAGCTTAGTGCTCCCGAGTACCTGTTAGTTGGTTTATGAAGTAACTGTGGTGGATCTTGTTGTAGGTTTATCTGCAGGCATTGTAGTGATTTATTAATGATACATTCCAAAAGGGCATTCTTATCTTTTGGTTGCATTGGACGAATGACAACCAGTATACAACATGTAGGAAGGTGGTTTATGGAGGTACTCTTCCCTGACATTTTTTATTTCTGTGACAAAAGCTGTAATTGCATTAGGCTGAATTTCACTAAGCCACCATATTCTTGTTGAGTATCATAGAGCTTGTTATCATATGCAACACATTAGTTTTACTGCTACTGGAGATCTGACTTTTGTTGATAAATGCATGTCTAGATCTGACTACATTAGTGATGTCTATAAATGCATGTATAGAATGTCTATAAAGTTACTCCTGATTCAGCATGGTTAGTGATGCTTTTCTAGAATGAATCATGCATCTCCATGGAGAATGAGTCAGTATTTCCATGAGCATCTAAAAACAACACTCTTTTTTTATAGAGAATGAATCAGGATTACCTGCTATTTGTGAAGATTTAAATTAGCACCACTCTTTTTCTGTATCTATGATTTGTTGATGCAACACGCCCACAACTCTTAGCAAGAACTAAGAGATTAGGAGTTGTGGTTGTATGTTCGTTTGCTTGCGTGTCATACTTTATTCTTGACAATGACATGATTGTTTGGATATTTTTTAATCTGTTCCCTAAACTTGCCAGACACCTGAATGTGCTAGTGGCTAGCGATGTTACTAGAATGAGTCTTAATCTGAATATTTCTAGAATTATTTTCTCTACACTGAAAAAGTTTGATGGTGTCTGCATTAGGGAACTGCCTGTCCTGAGATCAAACAGATTGCTGGTACTCCCTGGCAGTTCTTTCTTCCGCTTATTGCACATGCCCTTTAAGGTGAAACTGAGCAAATTTTGCATGTCTCATTTTTTTGTAGGCAGAGCTAGGATATATGGGTCTAAATTCCCAGTTGGCAAAGTGACCTGTCTAGATGCTGAAGATCTCTCATTACTACACTCGTCTCTGAAGTCATCTTCCCCCATTATAGAGGTGTATGGCTATTGTAATTTGACTGTAACAATTTGAGTGAAATTTAAACCTCTGCATAAACTACTGTAATTTGAGTGAGCTATGTATTGTTTTGTATTACTGTGATTTTGAATTGATGTGATTTGAGTGCAATGCCTACTGTAACGTGACTGCTGTAATTTGACAATTTGAGTGAACCATTTTGAAAATTTGACTGCTGTAATTTGACTTCTGTTAGCCAAATGGTTACTGTAACTTTCCTGTTGTTATCTTTTAGAGGCACTATGGAGAGTGCCTCAAATGGTTGATGGTTGATTTTTAGAGGCACTAGTGATAGTGCCTCAGATGATTGGCTTTTAGAGGCACTATTGAGAGTGCCTCAAATGGTTCGCTTTAGAGGCACTCTCGATAATGCCTCAAATGGTTGGTTTTTAGAGGCACTATTGAGAGTGCCTCAAATGGTTGGCTTTAGAGGCACTCTTGATAGTGCCTCAAATAGTTAGCTCTAGAGGCACTATTTAAAATGCCTCAAATGTTTAGTTTTAGAGGCACTCTTTAAAATGCCTCAAATAATTTGGATTTTGAGGCATTTTTTAAAACTGCCGCTAATAACTTTTACCTACATGATTGTCTCTGGCGTTTTTTTTATTGCCTTAAAAAATCAATTGTGACACTAATTTAACTATTAGAGGCACTTTAGAGGCACTTTAGAGTGCCTCTAATTGGTGTACATGCCATAGTGACGCCGACCTTCTGGTACACCACAAGAAGAACCACGGGTAGTTGGTTGCACCTTACTGATCATGCAATATGATACCTGCACATGGACGGTCGTCGTCCGAGCTTGCTGGCGAGGTGCATGAATGGAGAGGGGAAAGAGGGAGGCGGGGCCACGAGGGTGAGCCACACTCTGTTCGGCGGCGGAAGCGGTGGTGCCGGGTTGCATTGGAGGGGTCGCTGCCGCCTTGTCTCCATCATGTCCTCATCGTCGTTGTTGCCGCGGCGATGGTAGGGTTAAGCTACGAGGGCTATGCAGTGGCAGGCCGCGGACAACACGCGAGGTAGAGGACAGTGGCGGCGGCCTTGACCCTGCCGACGAGGATCGAGCTAGACGGGTGTAGGGTGTCGCAAGATCTGATCCAAGGGATTGGGGACGCAATCGGAAGTTTGTGTGCTAGCCTTGTCGGCGCATTGATTTCTTTGGTACACCTATCGACGCTGCAGTTGTCTGAGAGGAGAAGAGGTTGGACGAAACATTTGACGTATCAGGCTGACGACAAAACGCGACTTCTTTTTTAGGTAATAGATAGATAGATAGATAGATAGATACATAGATAGATAGATAGTTAGATAGATAGATAGATAGATAGATAGATAGAGATATGGATAGGTGGCGCCTAGCGCGGATAGAGAAATGGATAGGTGGTGGCGCTGGATACGGATGGACATCGTATAAAGGACGAGCTCCTTTCTTAGTCCTGCCACCGGTGAACTCCTGATATTGCTCCGTCGCCATGGTAGGTAGGGTTTGGGGTCCTATCGGGGGAAGGCAAGCGAGACTCACTACTGAATACCCGATGGATCGATGCTGCCTGGGTTTCGTTGGGCTTGGCCCATTTGGCGTGAGGGAATGAGGGTCGGACAAAGCGGGCAACGAAAGGTTTGACGTATTGGTTCTTTTTTTATAGTATATAGATATAGATATAGATAGATACATAGAGATAGAGATATGGGCCAAATTCCACCAAACCGCATTAATGCCCTCTAATTTTCTCTTCTCTTCTATTTCCATCTTTTCCCTTTTCCTTTTCTTTTAATTTGAATAAGATTGGATCTTGGCAAAATCGTCATCGGGATCAACCCAAACCATACCTATTAGAGGCCATTCTCCTTTTCATTTCCTTTCCTCTACCCACAAATATTTTTTTTGAAACATATGAAATTTGCTTCACATGCATGAACTTTTTTGCAAGGCATAAACATCTTCTCCATTCTTATACCGAAATAGAACTGTCTATTTAGAAACAAAAAATGAAAACAAAACCGCACATGTTTATTGGGCTGGACCGAGTGATCGATGTCCATTATGAAACTGTGTAGGAGATGGTATCATCCCTCGGTTTCGTTCTCGTGGGCGTTAAGATTTTATAAAAGGTGTCCTAGTTGTTCCTACTTGCCATCGACCAAAGCTGATATGGGTTGTTCCTACTTGCTCCTCTTCTCCTTGAACACATTGGGCGCCCGACACGCACCGTGTTGCCATGTAACATGGAGTTCACTGGACCTAGAAATCGACCCAGCAATAGGGTGATGTGTACCCAATGAGGCCGTTCAGAGAACCCAAAAGTAGCGATTTCTTGCAACATCTTCGTAGACCATTTGTTGAAGGTCACCGGATCAAGAAAATTGTAATAGGACCCCCAAATGTTTTCAGTTTTAATGACATATTGGTCTGTCATAACAACTGAGGGGATGAAAAAGTACTCTTATTATTGAATATAAGATTCAATGATGATGCAAGCACATCCATAACGAGCATAGAAGCGGGCATGCATCATACTGTTTAATTTATGGGGATTTTTTTTTTTGAAACGGAGGCAGCTCCCCGGCCTCCGCATCAAAACGATACATACGGCTTTTTATTGTATTATTAAATGAGTTTAGATCTCGAACACAAACACAAAGACAAACAAAAAAGTCTAAGCATGTAATATATGCTGATCACCAGTGATGGACACCGGCAACGTGCAACAGCATTTGTTGCCATCCTCCACGCAACGATTTGTTGCATTCCGTAGATTCTTGCCAAGGCATAAACCATTGCACTTTGAATCGGTGCATCTTTCTGACATCCCTTCGCAAAAATAACCTACACACGAAATTATAACATGAGTTAGCATAATCACAAGGGTAGACAAATTATTAGTACAATGTGTTTATTCATCGGTCCGTTGCCGATGCGTGCCATAAGTTGAAGAAAAACTTACAAATAGACTAGGAGTACAAGCTATAATATCTTGTTGGATTTTGACCAAAGATCGACCAAAAAAAGAAGAGAGGATGGCATGTATGTAGAATTAACCTGGGTCTGCATCACAGGATAGCATCATAGTGGCCATCACCACCATGAGGGCTGCGAGGCATGCAACGCTTGTGCTCCTCTTGCAAATCGCCATGGCTAAATGTAATGCTAGCTAGCGATCTACTGACGTCTTCTCTCTACTTTTGCTGTTTGGTAGATCTCGCAATGTGTTGTGTTGACTTGGACGTCCTTTCCCTAGTGTTTATATAGGGGCGACCACGCTAATCGATCCTGCATTTTATGGCGATAATTAATTATTGCCCTAATCATAGGGAGGGATTAATGGATTAATTTCTATATATCCTAAAAATAAATCGATCCAACATTTATGGTGAAAATTAAATCGCCTACCTGATTTTTTGGCCTTCATCGATTTTTTTTTTTTTGGCGCTTGTAGTCTATCTACCCAGTATCCAATAAAGATCCATCACGTAAAAGAAAAAAATCTGAATAAGCTGCGGAAAATCAACGGAAGCTATAAAGACATGTAGAATGGTTGATAAAACAATATTATCTTATACATGCCACTCTAAAGGTATGATAATAAAAGAGGTATATACCCTTTTGGTCCCATAACTTGCATAGCAGGAGCAGATTAGTCCCACATCTTGCAAAAAGTGCAAACTTAGTCCCACAACTTGCATAGTTGGACTAATTAGTCCAATTTCACCAAAATTCATCTTATTGATCAAATTTCAACAGGCAAAGCGTTTGCAATAAACCCCTCAGACTCTTGCTAACCCCTAAACTTGACACGCGGCGTTGTAATTTTTATGAAAAGACCCCTATATATTTTTTATGGCATATGCGACCTAGGTGTTGTCTTATATGTGGGTCCCACTTATTCTTGCAAGTGAGAAATAAATAAATTAAAAGAGCTGGGACAGGATTCGAACTCAAGTGGAGACTAAATGTTTTGGCATCACTAGCGCATACTACTATTCCGCCGACCAATTCGTCTTACACGATGAGTACACGATGAGACCCGGTCGCCTTTTGTGAACTCCCTATGCCGGTGGCGTCGCCTGCTGCGACTAAGTAGTTGGCCTGAGCGACGGCGTCAGGGTTGTCGTCGAGAGCAGTGTACTTTCCGACTGAGAAGAGAGCGGACCAGGGTAGCCGTCGGCACTGCATCCGCTGCCATTTGATGGTTGTGGTGGTGGAATCAATCAGTGATGGCGACGACAACGACCATACCACCTTGTCGGCGGTGGCTATACCATAGTTAAGTGTGGCGTCTACATCCAGCCCTCTCGCTGAAGATTCAAGGGTGGCACGTGCAGGGCGTCTACCCATAGTGATTATGTCGTGTTGTCGGGGGTTCGGCTAGAGGGCGACGTGTGCGGTCAGGTTTGTGTTGATTTGGCGGCGGCGACAAGTAACCTTACTATGCAGAACTTGGAAGGCGGGCACGTGGTTCCGTTGACCAGGTTGTCTTGGAGCTCGAGCCACGTGAGCGCCAACGATGCCATCTCGTAATACTATTGGATGGACACCCTAAGGACCGGGAATACGAGCGGCATGGCCATGCAGGTGCTCTGCATTGCCAGAGCACTGCTACACATGCACACCGACGTATCAGCCTAGCCATCCTGTAAAGATGGCAATGGGTACTAATGGGTATCCTTTATCCTATTTAGTGAAAAAATAAACTAAGTTTTGGTAAAACACCGTTTTTAAGAAATATAGTTTATTTGTTTGAACTAGAATAAACTAGAGAGTACCCTAAACGTTGCAAAGTTCCATCTCTCTATCATCTTGCCATGGCCACCATTAGACATGAAGTAGTGTCCCTTCTCCGATCAATTTTTTACCTTGATATCATCTTACTAATTTGGTAAACGAGCGGGCGCCCCAGCTTAGCATGGCACAAAGGTCACATATGAAAGGAGCTCCCGTGATTGTGAGTATACATGCTAATGTGAATAATAATATACCTTGCTGGACGAAATCATTAATCGCTAAGCGGTTTATCGGTATGTGCATGTGTTGTGCTAAAAGATTTAGTTTGCACGTGGGTTCGAATCTTGTCTACTCTCTTTTAATTTATTATTTCTTTCTCCACACACAGATAGTGGGACCCACATGTAACACAACACCAAGGTTGTATATGCCAGAGAAAATATGTAGGGGTCCTTTCATAAAAATTGCAACCCACATGTCAAGTTTTAGGATTAGCGAGAGTTTGAGGATTTTTCTGCAAACTTGTGCATCCTGTCCAAATTTTTGATCAATTAGGTGAATTTTAATGAAATTGGACTAATTAATCACAGTTATGCAAGTTGTGGGACTAGTTTTGCACTCTTTGCAAGATGTAGGACTAATCTGTTCCTGTCATGCAAGTTATGGGACCAAAAATGTATATACCTCTTAATATGATGCACACTAGATCATTTTTTAGTCTTGTCTCTATGGACGGATATTCCTAAATATGTGGTGAGACGTATGGTTGATAAGAGATCATCTCTTAGATAAGAGAAAGCAAACGTTTCTCTCTCCTCCAACTCAGAAATCATCCTACGTGGCATTGTAAGATAAGAATAGAATAAAATCATTGTACATGCCTAACCTGCTCTGTGGCAAAGTGCCAGCCTCCTATGGAGGGTTCAAAATTGATAGCTTCTTATACAAACAAGTGCCTCTGCGGTGTCCCGCTACCAAATCCATGAAACAAATGGATGATGATACCATGGACACTATGGATGATGATGCAAATTTGGATAATCAGATGCCATTACTTGATCTACATAGAAATGTCAGTATCAATACTGATTATGCGAATTTTTCTCATGTAAGAACTGATATGGATGGAATAATAGTTAATACAACAAATGAAACAAAGTAAGTATGGTAATAGTTACTTCTCTTGCATTTTGTGTGGTTGTTTCATTTTGCTACATGCATTTTAATTTTAGCAGTAATTATTAGTAATTTACAAAATGCTAACTCACTTGTGCACATTTTCAAGAGCAAAATTGGTAAACGACCCAAGAGAAGCAAGATCTGAGAATGAATATGAACTTAAAAGGAACATAAATGTGGTGGAGGTAAAAAAGCTGGAAGAGCTGAGGCTTCAAACTTGTGCTACTAAACTTGTCTAACATGCCAGCCTAAGAAAAAAAGAGAAAAGTTTTGTTCATGTCCACTACAACGTGTAATTTCTGCTATATTTTCCTAGTTGCATAGTGTCGAGGTATTTTTATGATGGTAGATTAATGTTCGGAAGGGTCACACTGAGAGATCAGGATGGTAGCACACTGAGAAAGATATTTATACAGGTCCTGGCCCCGAAGTACGATGTTCGGTAAAAACTTACTCATGTTTGTGGGTGTTTAGGATTATAGTAGTGTGCTCGGGTGATCTCGGTCTCACCTATGGTGAATTGTAGCATCATGCAAAGGTACACAATGATGAATTATGAGAGATGTGTTCTAATCCTTCCTAATCTTGTACATCCCATTCAGCGTGCCTACCCCCTTATATATATGGTGAGCGCTAGGTTTACAGAGTGCCGAGATGGGACTTACAAGTGGCGATGCATATACAAAATCCTAAAAGAAATATCTAGATCCTATGTTTCCGGAGTAACTTCATATGCTAAAGAATATGTTTGGTGATTCGTCCCGGCTTGGACGCCAAGACAATGATATTCAGGCCCTTGCCTGGGGCCCAAATCTTCATGGTTGGCCACCATGGATCCAAGAGGGTCGTCATCGGTTGTCTAGGACCACCCGGTACCTATGACCTCATCACATAGGTAATGATAATTTCTATGTAGAGAAAGAAACAAGCTCCTCATGTTGCCACTGAACCTAGGAATTTGAGGTCTTCTTAAAGATTAAATGTTGCACAAGATGAGGGGGTACCTAAGAATGCACTTCCAGAACCTAGGCCTAGAGATGTGCACTTGGATAAAAATAAAGGTATGATTCTTCATAGTTGTGTGTTCTTTAATACTTGTGAACAAATCTTGCGGAGCTTTACCTGTGTGCTTGCTCCGTTTAGTAGGTGAGGAGAGGGAACTAAGGAAACTTACTACTATGGAAAGCATATGATGAAGGCAAAATAAGCCTAAATTGAAACTGGAAATCAATGATATTGGTTAGCCTATTGGTTCTTCTGCTACCCGTTTCATGAACTTCGTTGGCACAAAAGTTAGAACAAAGGGCTTTTCGATTGTATTTGTTGATTGGAGGAAGGTTTCTCTGCCACTAGAGCTTGGTTTATGGGCTGAAGCAAAGGTATTCAAATTCAATTTTTCCTTTATGTTGAGTATTTCATGTAAGGGTTGTAGCAATTTTTTGGTTTTAATGTAGTTCTACTGGCATATAGACCAAGCGGTTGTCGAGTGCTATATGAAAAATGCACATATTAAATGGAAATAATTCAAATCATATTTGAAGAAGGATTATTTTGATGAATCATTGGAGTATGATAAGCTAGAGTATGCTGAAATAATAGTATCATGTGATAGTAGGGTACATCTCGATAAATGGAAGGAGCTTGTTGATAATTGGATGACTCCAGAAGCTTAGGTAAAACATCGACATATTCTGGAAGTTATAGTTTATTGTTTGTCCTATATGTATGACTTGTTCATTCGTTTGTTGATATTTTTTGTGACATAATGTGAATGAGTTTCTTTGGTAAGCTCGATCAAAAAGAATGAAAGCTACTAGTTCCAAGCATAAACAAACTCATACTGCCGGAAGTAAGAGTTTAACTCGTGTTGATCAAGAAATGGTATGCAATTTCTATTTTTGTTGTATGTTAACTTGCAATATTGCATCATTTATCCATGATTATTTACATTTGTTCGTAACTATCATTAATTACATCGCACAACAGGCCGTACTTTATATTCTATTGTGATATGCATATTACACATTATCTTTAGTATTGGTGCAAATAACATAGTATTACTAGTCACTTTCTATTATGAGATGATTCGTAGCACTATTTAGCCTCTAAATTGCTTGCTTCATGTGCAGAACACTAGCGGTAGACAAGGTTTCCATGAAGCGGTCAATAATATTGGCATACAAAATGGTGATGAGGTTGAGTAAAATGCTAGCTATACATGGCGACACTAATGTTAGAAGAAAAAGTACTAATGCACGAAAACTACATTAAGGGCAAGAAATGGTACAATCATTTGCCACGTGCACTTTTGTTCCTTTTTTATCTCTATTTAGCCTCTAAAATGGTCGGTCTTGTTGTGGAACATAAGGGCTCAACAATGTTTTTGTGAAATTTGTAATATTCGTGGAGAGGTTTTTGATGATGAGGTTGAGTCAAATGCTCCTGTTAAAGAGGGAATCCTATTACATAGAGTCAAAAGAACAAAAAAGTGGTAATTATTTCTTTGCTACATGCAACATTTGAACTTTCCCCTATTTTTTGTAACTTGTGTTCTGATTTGAATTTGTGCCTTAGGGTACTATATAGCATAACTAGACCCCTTAATGTCCATGTTGCAAAAGGAATTGTGCAAACGAGAGATCCACATGATCTGGTAGGGGATGATTGTCCTTGTGATCAGTGTTTTGATGTTGTCATCAATTTAGTGTGCAAGTTAGACACTCAGTCACCTCGAGATATATGGCAATGTTGTCACCATGGGTTTAGCTCGGGGAACGTCCATTGCATGGTCAACTACTCTGGTGAGAATGCGGACTAATATTTTATCAGTTCATGTTTGGCAACTGATCTTGACATATACTAACTAATGATGATTGTTCTAGTTAAATGAATCAAATAAGGCAGCAAATGTGGGACCAGGTGTAGGTACCAAACTTCCACACTTTGGTACTGAAAACCTTGTGCCCATTGAACTTTCTTGATACGTATGATACTTTAGAGAAGTTGTTTGAAACCTGTTATTATGCATGATTATAACTTAAGAGGTTATGATCAAGAACTAGTTAAAATATTCGCAAATGATATGATGTTTTTTGTGATATCTGCTGAACTTTTAAGCATGTGTGTAATGGTGAATTTGAAGGTGTAATTGGCTGCGATAGAGGTCACATGAAAAGGAATTAAGAAAATATAAAACTCACCTACCTCTTGACCGTCAGATTTGGCCTACCTATGGTCCAGATCGTCTCATCTTGCTGCTGCGTCATTGCAACCCCGTTCACTGTACAAATTCCCGTGAAAATCCGGCCCTACGAATATGGGCTGCTACTCCGTAGGTCAACCTAAAGGTCCATTCATTAAACGGGCTGATGGACTATGGGCCCATGGCAATAAAAAATATATCCATCTGTTCCCACGGCAGCGTCGCGCCACACGATCGACGTGAGGTTTTATGTCGCTAGCCTCTCCTCGCTTCTTCAGTTTCTTCCCTTTCCGTTCCTTCAGTTCCTGGTATAAATGGTTCCACGTCTGTATTATTTCTGCTCCCATCTTGTTTCTCTAGAACTATTTGGTGTTTTGGTTCTTCTACCTCGATGATCGTTTGACATAGGTGAAGAACCTCCATCTTTCCTTGCTAGCTTAAACTGTTCTTGAGTTCATGTATTGTTGTGGTTTCTACTGAACTGATTGTTTGCCTTGGTTGATCAACTTGATCTTTTTTTTCTAAATTGTGTCCCGGTTTCAATTTACATGCACTTTTGGCATGGAAGAAATAAAGTGCGTTCTGAATTGCCTGGACCTTCTCACTTCGGTGTTCAAATATGGCTCCTCAGCAGGTTAGCTTTCGATTGCATGTCTCTACCTTGCTATTTCCATGTAATCTTAATGTTAAAAACTTGATAGGTGGCACAGCAGAGAAATAATAAGCATCTGCGAGGAGGAGTCTTGGATGTTCCTATTGTCGATGGAGAGGAGGTTGGTCTGAAACGAAGGCGAATCCTCATACTCCATTCATCCAAATTAATGAATTCAGATTTATCTAAATTTCGGATATATCTAGTACTAAAACATGACTAGATACATTCGAATCTAGATAAATCTTAGTCCGGTAATTTGGATCGGAGGGAGTATAAAGTAATGTAATGTCCCTAATATCTGTACATTTGGCTTCTAACTTTTTACCTGATATTTATCTAATACTTTTGGGTGATCTGCGGTTGTTGTGTGTTGTAATTTGCTATGCGGCGGCAAATTCTTCGGTGGTCTAGGAGATCTGTGTGTTATCCTTGTCATCTCTAGCTGGTGCCGATTTCCCTACGGAGTACTATTATTGCTCTAAGTTGTTCCTCAAAAAGAAGTCATCGCTCTAAGACTGTATTAGACTGTGCATCAGTCAGACCCAGCTCGCCACCACATGAGCCAACGCCATACTAGCTTAGATCCACCGAGCCCACTGTAAAATGAGGCCTCTGACCTAACCCAACCCAAAAGACCAGTCTGATGAGTGAGGTTTGCCCCACATTATAAGTTGAGTTCTTCATATCTAATTTTTGATGTAGGACTAAACCTAACATTCTAGCTCATCACACATTAGGACAAACAGGCTTCCCCACACCATGGAGATGTCACATCTTATTTCGACCATGCGACCTGATATCGAGTACTTTCTAGTGACAACATATCTCCTCCCATTACTAGGAGATCAACTATGAGGCTCTGATACCACTTGTTAGAGAACATATTGGTTTGGCCCAGCTTGCCACTACACAAGTTAGCATTACCATCCTAGGTCCACCTAAGGCCACAATCAAATAGGCATTAAGCGGCTTTGCTCAATAGCGAGGGCATCAGTATCTTCCCTCTAGTCCTCTCCCCCTCTCCTCTCCTCTCCTCTTCGTCTTCTTCCTTGAGAGTCGCTTCAGCGTCGCCGGCTCCCCTCCCCCTCTCCTCTGGCTCTGGCTGGAGTGGATGGGGTGGGCGATGCTGGACGTTGTATAGCAGTAGTTGTAGGTGGTCTGGCCTTGTGCCGGTCTTGGGCTGGATGCCCGTAGTCGGAGGCGGTGCTAGGGCTCTGTGCAGCCAGATCCTTAGCATCTTAGGGTTGCTTGTCGGTCTCCTCCTTGTCCATGGTGGATGGATGGCGACGGCGATGACCACCCCTCTCCTCAATAAAGCTGCGTTGGACGCTGGTGCTAACCAGAAGCGCCCAGATCTGAGGTCCTCTCTGGCCGGCCGTGGTGGCAGGGGGAGATGGCCTGGTTTTGGGCGGCGGCTGCGAATCACCGCGTCTTCGAGCTATACTCTGGCGCTTTCGAGCGGCGCCAGCAGGTCGCCAAGCTCCCCCCTCCGTGCGGCTGCAGTGGATGCATTCACTAGAGGGTGGAGCAATCTTGGTGGCTCGGCCATAAAGTTCGAGAGCTTCTTCGAGGCGTTGATGGCGACAAGCTCCCCTTCCAGATCTCGGCCTGCCGTGGTGGCGAGGGAAAGAAGGGAGGAGGGCCTGAAGCTGTTGATGCTGGAGAAGGATGGGGCTGCCTGGTGTTCTCAGGCGGCGATGCTGCGACTTCTCCGGCGTTCCCCAAGCGGAAGCATTATGCCACCCACTATCCTTGGCCAAGAAGATGGCCACACCGAGCTCGAACGGCCTCTGTGCCTGAGCTTCTATAACCGCCATCGGCGGCCTTTTCTCTCCCTCCTCGCGGCATCGTGCGTCGTCGTCGGCCCAAGTGCTTCGTCCCCGGTTCCAACAACGGCAGCCGTGGCTGGAGGCGAGATTGATGCGGTGTGCAGGACTCGATCGCGTTTGGGCGCTTTCCTGTAGGGTGCTATGTGCAAAGTTGAGGGACCTTGTTGTATTGTCTTTTCTTTTCTGGTCCTTTCTGTAAATTGTACCCACCGCTTTGACTAATCGCAGTATCTAGGTCCTTCGGGGCCTATCCTGGTTAAAAAAAAAGAGGCATTAAGCCTAACTCAGCCCAAAAAGACTAGCCTAATGGGTGAGATTTGTCCCAGTTTATAAGTTGGGTCCTCAACATCTAATTTCCGACGTCGGTCTAAACCAAACATTCTTTCATTTCTCTAATCACACACCGATTACATGGGGCTTATAAGGTATTTAAAATCTAACACAACAGGACTAGGAACCGAACCAGACTATCATGTTCCAGTACAACTATATGTCTAATCCTAATCAGAACATTGACATGCTTATTTCTAACACGATCCGTCACTACTTTCACTATGTACCGATTGCCATGTGCAAATTGTTGGCCCAAACTCATCGGTACTTTCGGACGGGACGTTGTAACAAGAGATGACATGCAACAATCTTCGTAGATCTTGGTTGCTGCTCCCTGGATCCATCTCACACCTACATAGAAAATGAGCCTAAATATTTTTTGATCATTTTTTTGAAAGGAATGCAGTAGGGGAAGCCCCTATAGCGAGTTTTTTTTGAAACAATAAGAATCCACATCTGCATCCGTGAGGACGTGAACTGGCTGGGCTGTACATCCACTTCTATTTTTTGTGCTAGTATTCTTTTTATTACTCTTGTTATTTCATATGTATGATGCACGCGGATTTTTTTTCATTTTATACAATTTGGTCTCTTGGAAGATCAGTACATATCTTCCCCTACATTGCCATATGGACTACCGAAACACCTCCAACCCTAGATACGCTCGCTTTTCTCTCTGTTACTCTATGTGGTGTACCAAACATTTTTTGGTGCTATTTCGTTGTCCCTTTTCCTATTTACGGAACTAGCATAGTGGCCCTCGCAAATGCGAGGGCATCATCTTGATTGAAAGTGCTCGATAAATAATAACATCATTGCACGGATATCACATTATTATGCATTACGTGTTAATGAGCAAAAAAAATCCATATAACTATCGCAAATATTATGTCAAATAAATTATTATGTCATAAGTTTGAGACACCCATGTGTTTTGTTTCTAAGTCATATTGGGTCAATAATTGTAAGTGTAGTTTCTATATGATGTTAGGTCAATACCCGAGGTTAGTTAACTTTCGTAAAAGATCAACGAACTAAAAGTAAAATCATTTATAATATTTAGCCTACATGATGTTACTGAAACAACTATCTTCTATTGTTAAGTACATGTTTACATGTTGGTAGCCAAAGTTATAAAAGTAGGACTCCATCACATTAATCCCAGTGTCGTGATAAGAAAAATAAATGCGCTGCAATTATTGGAAAAGTTATGGTTAAAAACTCACGTATGCGAGTAACATCTTTGACCAGCTTAAATTTGTGGGTTAATGATATGTAATCTGTGAAAACACCTAGCTATGTTGTTTGCAAGTGATATTAAATCAGTACATATAACTATAATTTCGACTTGGTTAGTCATCATTCAAGGTTCATTAACTTTAATAAGAATTTGATCGACTAAATGGAAAATGGTATGTCCTCCATAATAATCAGTCCATATTAAAGAGTGGAAATTGGCTTGTCCTTATATTTCCTTCTCACATTCGTTTTAGAAACATGAACGGTCTCTTCACAGTGAAACTTTGACCATTATTTGTCATATTAATATGCTTCTCAAAACAACATACTTATTTGGTAACATGTTTATATATCGGTAGTCAAAGCTACAGAAGTATGACTCTAAGTTTTTCTGGAACACATCTATTTGTATATCATATTTTTTGTTTAAATCTCTCTATGTTATCCTAGTTTTTAATCCACTGGTTCTACACACTTGGTCGCATGTACTTTGTGTCAATGAACATACTACGTGGCTTACACAACATAATTCTTGAATCTTAACCAGTCAACAATTTTATCGTATAATTGGAATGACATGTGCTCTTTTGTTCATTCTTTTACATCAGAGGAAGACATAAAACATATTATAAAGATATATATCATAGAGAAGAACATATCCGCTAGAACAACTTATGAAGAATTATGATTTTATGCTTTTCAGATCGATACTAAAGATTAAACATATCAACGAATTTAGCAAACAACTCTAATGTTTAAGGATATAAGAACAATTGAGCACACCCTGTTCCATCCTCTTGAAAATATAGGGTCTTACACTTTTGATTTCATACATATAAAAATTATACCATGTTTTAAGGTCTTAATATCACAACAGTAAGATGTGTATCCATGAGAAAAATGCTCAATAAATGGAGTTTCCTAACATTTATACCTCACTTTATGTTTTGTACTCAAAGTAGAAACGTAGTAGTTGCCTTGAGAACCAACATTTTTATTGGATGGTTAGCAGGGAGGGCTATAGCCGTAGTTCATCTGTGATGAAAACCAACATTTTACATCATGTGTCTCATTAAGCCAGAATGTTCATTTCGTGACACGCGAGAACCTATGGTGATTTATCCCTTGGTGCATCATAAAGAAGAAATATATTTCAGTGTGAGGGACATTCTCGTAAATAGTGTGAGTAATGTGATTATTTTCTTAACCTTAAAGTTCAGAGACTCCAAACTTTTGTATGTGATTTGAGAATGTATGGGTTTGATGGTAGTCAAATAAAATTGTCACTTTTGTGTAAAATACCAACGATTGATATATCATATCATTTTGTTTAAAATATATTTTTGCTATCTCGGTCTTCCACCAATTGGTTCTACGCACACTCGATCACATGTATTTTTATGTCATGCAACAGGGTTATGCAACTTGGAAAACATAGTTCAAGACTCTTAATCGGTCCTCAATTTTATTTTGCTTGGAATGACATGTGATCTTATGTCGGGATTTTTAAATAAAAGAACATATATTGAATATTTTGAAGATATATATCATGCAAAAAATATCCACTTGAACAATTCCTAGAATTAATATTGTACACTTTTCAGGCCGCTGAATAAGAATATTATCGCCAAGATTTTTGGATACTAAAAATAAAACATATCAGTCACTTCACCACACAACAAAACTAACTTGTAAGGTCGTCGTGAGCAATCCAGAATGCCTCATCCTATCATGTTGACAATCTCGGTTGTATACTTTGTCTTACATATATATTAAAATTTGACCATGTTCAAGTTTTTACTATCATGACTATAAGGCATGCAAAGAAGAGCAATTTTCTTAATAAACTGAGATTCAGAACATTTGTACCTCCTTCTATGTTTTTACGCAAATTAGAAATGTACTTGTCTTAAGATCTAGTTTGTGATTGGAAATTGTGAGAAGGGTCGTTGAACCCACAGTTCTATGGTGATCAAAACCTTGGTTTGACATCACGCGTCTTGGGAGGATTTTTTTTTGGAGGGACATTCTCATCCCTCGAAAAATTTGTGGAGATTTAGACCCTCGGATATCGTTAAGAAAATATTTTTTGATGTAAGGGAGGTTCAAGTCGGTAGGGCGAATAATGTGATGACTTCTTCAACCTTGAAGTTGGGCTTCTCTAAAGTTGTAGACATTTTACGAGTATGTTTGTCTGATGGTAGTCAAATAACGCCCTTTATGCATGTGTACTCAATCATACATATGTCGTACAATACTGTTTGGGTTCACATCTTTTATTTTGCAAAGTACTCCTTATTATACAATTTCTTTGTCGTACAATACATATGTCATACAATACTGTTTGCCCTGTATCACGTTTCAGCCAGCTTTTGTTTTTGGGACAACTGCCACGTTCCACCGATGGTAGCTAGAGTACACGGCTGTTTTTTTTTTTTGAGATGTACACGGCTGTTTTTTTAGTAGAGATAGAAACGGAAGTGGAGTATGTTTTAAACGCTGATTCTTTAGTTACGGGACTCCACAAGGCACAAGTACACATACAATACGTCCGGATCTGACAAGTAACATATCACGTGTCAAATAGGTTACGTTACTAATAATCTTTTGATAAATCATAGCCGTAAATTTCAGATCTAACACTCTATATTATTGGGATGATGTGGATCAACCTGATGCCTCGAAAAACACCCTTATATTGCTTTTAGTATATAATAGATAGATGTTGTTATCGTGTTTTTATGTTTGTTGTCTATGTATATCTGATGTATGCACCTATGTCATCTAGTAATGTTCCAAATGGTCAGTTCGTGTTAGCGCTACTGCATGACATTTGTTGCCTGCACACGATAGCAATTTCTATATCTTCTATATTTGTTAGGTAACACTAGACTAACAACATGGCAATTCTGTTATTTTCATGTCATGAGAATCACATGAAATCCTTTTTGTATATGCGTGGCATTTTTAGTATTCAGTAAATAGAAAGATTTAACTATGGTTCAAAAATCTTTTTCAGTAACCAGTACATGGCAATTTCAGTATACACTACATGGAAGTTTCAGCTATGGATCAACAATTTTTTCAGTAATTAGTACATGGTAATTTTCATTATGCAGTAAATGGGCAGATTTAGCTATGGATCAACAATCAGTAGTCAGTACATGGAAATTTTAGTATCCATTACATGGCAGTATTAGCTATGGGTCAACACTTTTTCTGTAATTAGTACATGGCATTTTCTATACAATGGTAGTTTTAGCTATGGATCAACAATTTTTTTCTGAAATTAGTACATGGCATTTACAGTACTTAATAAATGGCAGTTTTAGATATGCATAAGACATAATTTTTTTAGTTTCATGGCATTTTGAGCTATCTATTACTTTATGATTATATTCATGTACAACTTACATGTCATTTTCAGTGTTATATTAATGGCAATTTTCAGATGTGGACCAGATTTTGGTAGATCCATGCATAAGTTACCTTTTTTAAAGTTCTTCCAATATTTTACATGGTAATTTTAAACGTAACTATATGTTTATTTTTCTTTTTTTAGTTGTACTGCAAGCTAAAAAATATTGGTGTTACATTGGCTGTTTAGGTTGTCAAGTTCTTGATGTTTTTCTATAGAATAGGGGGTAGGGGATAACATGGTTTTCATTAGATAAAACACATACATGGCACATCTTCGTCTTTACTAATTGGAATTTTTTTGTTGTGGCTTGTCCCTGGTGATTAAGATGATGGTAGATTGGTCTTTTCTTGGTGATTCTAGCTTTTCCCTCCTAGTATTTTTCTAGGCGATGAGTTGGAGAAAGTTGGGGATTGGGGGAGAGGGGGTAGGACGTTTGGTGCGGCCGGCTACAATAGTTGTAGAGGGTTGAAACCGTGGGGATCTTCTGTTGCGTCCATGGTGGCCTTGTCTTTGGTTTTCTGTTGGCAACTCTAGATTTAGGTCCCTTGTCTTATAGGAGAAGAAGATGGACCAGGGGTAGGGTAGGTCTGGGATGGGCAAAAGATGGTCATGGGGGGATCAGATGTAGTTTGAATTCGTTGAGGGGGAGGAAAGAGGTCAGTAGTCGAGTAGTCGGGTGCCATAGTGTTAGCGCGGATGAGTGGGATGACATTCATCGTGAATGAGAAAGCTGGACCGAACGGGCATTGACAGCCATCACGTGTTGGAAAGTTGGAGCGAACAGGAGGAGAGGATGACGTAAAATCCGAGTCACGGCTCGCTCTCGCGTGCTCTCACTTGATTGGGCCACGTAGTTGTCGCGTTGTGGAAATAGTGGGAGTACGATTGTGTGCTATTCAAAAGATCAGTGTAGCCAACTTGGTCCATTTGGTGTCGAACTCGGTTGTCGTGCTGCGAAAATAGCGGGACCAAGTTGGCTAACAGTGGCATACACCAATGAGCAATGGGTATATATGTGTGGGCACGGCTGATAGATCAGTGTCAAGATGATATACATCTTGTAAGTTTGATCCTTACTAACAAAATGTGTACCAATAGCTAATCACCAATGAATTTTATTATATCTAATAAAAAGGTTCTCAATCACGAGGACGGACAACGTCGACCTGATCGGGCTTGGGCTCCAACACCAAACAACAGCACTTGTTGTTATCCTTCGCGCAGTGAAATGCCTCTTTGTAACCCCTCGAATAACACCAATCCTTGCATTTGTATTCGTCACATCCATCTTCAAACCCTCCTCCACACAGTTCTACACGAAAATTTTAAATGAATTAGCATCTTAAATAACGATGGCCTCATTCATTGTTTCATCGTCCATCGCGTGTTATGCTATCAGTTGTGAACATAGTTGGAAGAAATAAATTAGTATATATATATCTTATTGGATTTAGCCCATGAAAAGATCAACCACAGATCGATAAAAAAGATGACAAGTAACTAAAACATAGCTCAATCTTCATTAGACACTTTAGGTCTACTATATATAATCTTCAATTTTTTATAGAGGATGCAATGTACCTCCGGGTGGATCTGCTGCATCACAGGATAGCATCACCATGGACATCACCACCATAAGGGCAGCCAAGCACACAATGCTTTTACTCCTTTTGTTAAGAGTCATGGCAATATATATATTGCTAACTTTCTACAAAGATATCTTCTCTTCTTTTCTTAATTGATCTTCGGGAAATGTGTTGGCAGTAGACTCTTTTGCTAGTGCTTATATAGATTTGAACAAGCATCATGCATTACATGTTGATAATTAATTATCATTTTAACCGTAGGGAAGATTTAATGGTGTGGTTTATATGGTGATAATTGATAATCCTAGTAATTTTAGGGTGGACTTAATTTTGCATTCATGCTAATAAATATTTAAATCCTAATTTTGGGGTGGATTTAATTGTGCATTTATGGTCATAACTAAATTATTGTCCAAATTTTAGAGTTAATTTAATTGTGCATTTATGATGATAATTAATTATTATCTGAGATATAGTCGATTTATGGATTCATTTATGCATATCTAAATTGATTTTCCCATCAATTTTATAACCTTAAGTGACTTATTTCCTCGATTTTTTTACTAGCTAATTGCATGGGACATTCAAATACTTGTCCTCTAGGTGCAAAAACATCCAAATACTTGCAACTTGGGGTTAGGTGGTACATAAACTTGTCTATCATGTGCAAATACCCCTAGAGTTGATCAGGAAATACCACATGTCGACGTTAGCGCTGGCGCTGGTTTGGTAATCTTATGAAAGAAACCTTGAATCTCTCTGCGTTTGGTCAATGGAAATTTATGAAGAGGTCCCTGATAAATCACATCGGCTCCAACATTACCACGCGTACTGACCGGCACTTCCTTAACTGTCTCCTTTTCGTGACTTCCTCCACGCCGTCGACCGAATTCGCCGCTCTCCTCGATTTTTCCGGATGCTGCCATACCTTTATCTCTGTCCGTTCCTGGAGGATTCTCCTGACTACGGTATGGTGCGCCGTTTCCCTCTCTATTCTCTTGTCTATTTTCGTCAACGCCGTCGCGGTTCGTCGTCTTCGGCAGGTTATGGTTCACCATCGATGTCTGAGCAAACAAGGAGCTGCACATGGTGCAAACGGTCCGATTTGGCATGGATTGTGGTAATGTGAAAGTGCGTAGATAGAAATTTGTCCAATTTTTTTGCCTCTGTTCATGCCGGTGTTCATGGATTCATGGGGAGTGGCCCACCACATGAAGACTCAACACATAATGAATTGCAAGTGCTTCTGCATGGAAGTGAAGATACAACTGAGCCAGTTATTCTCAATATAGGATGTGAAGCTCCATCCACTTCGCCTTGTTCTCCGACTCCATCTCCTTCCTCAGCCTGTCCTATTCATCCAGCTGCCTCCGCCTTGCATCTTTCTCCGCCGCAAACCGTACCCGCACCATCGATGCAGAACCAGAGGGGGTGGTCCTGCCCTTCATCTACGCTGCTCGGAAAACAAGAGAAGGCTACCTCCCGGTGCTCTCCATCGACGACTCATTGGACTGCGCCATCCATTGCCTCCTTCCGTCACTGCCACTGCCGTGGAACCCTAAATCGTTGTTGTGATGTTGAGCAGAGGGAGGGGGCAGAGGGAGAGAGAGAGAAGAGTGTGGGTGACGACCGTTAATCCTTAGCATGGCAGTTCCAGATTTGCACCTAATGGACAAGTTCATGTACCACCAGACCCCAATTTGCAAGTATTTGGGTGTTTTTGCACCTAATAGACAAGTATTTGTATGTCCCATGCAATTAGCTCTTTTTTTACAGTTGGACTTGTCTTGGTCAGATCTTCCAAAGTAGATCCCATATATCTCACTTGTCGCGATGAGATCTTCCAAAGTAGATCCCATATTATGGTGTGTTTGATGGCGATAATTAATAGATCCCATATTATTATATTCTAAGAATGTTTTCGGAACAAAAAAACTTCCACTTGTAACACATGATTTAACCGGTGTGTTACATGTTACTTACCTACCATGTAACACATAATTTACACATCCCTATAAATGGGCTATGTGTATACTCTTTTGCATGGATGCCGGAAAATACAAAATTGCTGAAATCGTCCATACTAAATATGAAATTCAAAAGCTCAAAAACTTATGTATGTCAAATCGTTTGGATCTGTTTTTACCATTGGACTAGTCGCGATGAGATCTTCAAAAGTAGATTGTGTTTTGATATATTTGGATGATCTTTTTTGGACTTAAAAGTTATCTACGTGCATACGTAAGTTACCTATCCTATAAAAGGTTAGTGTACAAGCTCAACCACAGATCCATTTCGTATTACCCGCCCTACGAGTGGGCTGTGTGTGTGTGTGGGGTGGGGTGGGGGGGGGCTAAATTGCTGATGTCACTCATATTAAATGTGAAATTTAAAATTCAAAATATTTTATAGCTCAAACAATTTTTTTAATTTTGGATGAGATTTCATCGTTGTTCTAGTTGGTGACGAGATTTTAGAAACTGATCCATCCTTTCCGATAAATAAGGCTTATAATTTTTTTTAAAGTCAAGGGAAGTAAAGAACTTTAAGGAAAAACTATTAACAACTATTGTATTATGTATATCATATAAAAATAGATTTTATGATGTATGTAAGGATATTCATTTTGTAATGTACATGTTAATAATTTATTCTAAAAATTTGGTCAAACCTCATGTTTGACTTTTCAAAAAATATAAGCATATCCATTGGAACGAAGAAGACAGTAGGCCCTATGTTGACCTGTTTAGACAAATTTTCGGACTCAAAGTTAACCACCTGTAGCACGTGAGTTATTCAAGCTGTCCTAGGGAAGTTACACACCCTCGGCTTGAAATTAGATCTCACTTTCAGTGGTTTATTTTTTTTAAGCTTAAAAGTTACGACTAGTTTCATAAATATGTTGCCCTTTTGGGTTGGTATATTTATCATGGACAACTAAGTAACCATATACTAAAATACTTGAGCAAGTATATAAGTATTAGGGTGATAATTATATCAATTTCATGGTGATAAATTAGACCCAAAAATATATGGGTAACCATATATATATATATAGGTATGACAAAGCGGCTAATTCGAGGATGATAGATTGACAGTGATGTGGGGCGACCCGAGCGGTAGCCCTCCAATGGCCGCCTCTCTACTCAGGAGCGCGAGCTGAGTGGGGACACGGCCGTAGGCAGGAGCTCCTCGACAGCAAAAGCACGTGAGGTGGGTGACCACCCGAAGGAGAAATTTGAAATGCAAGCGGAGGGGAAGAGTTGTATAAGGGTGTGGTCTACATGGGAACTCTGATGCGAGCGCATAGCTCCGATGTTGAAGCGATCCTACATGCGTCGGGGGTATGGAAGCTCGGAGCAGGATGTCCGCGAGCTCGAGACAGGGACGGCCGATAGGAGGACCTTTGTCCCCCAAGGATGACATGGAGGTGTTGGAACACTCTAGGGATGAGCTCGACGACAAAGGCTGGTCAAGGACGATAGGGAGATTTGAGTTTGAAATTTGAATCTGCTGGCCAAATTTGAGAAGTTCTGAATGAACGAGAGATTTCTCTAAAAACCTACGGGAAATCTATGTTCAGAACGGTCGGCAAGTTGTAAAATCTGGCGGGCTAACCTTTGTCATTTCATTGGAGCGGAAACAATCGCGTGGGCAAAGTGTGAACACGTGAATCATAGCCAGCTAAGGTTTAAATCGAAAATTTAAAATGTTTCGTAGATCAAACTATTCGTCCGATTTTCATCATTGAGTTAGTCGCGACGAGAACTTCAAAACTAGATCCCATGTTGATATGTTTCGATAAAACAAAAATTGGACTAAAAAGTTATCCACCTCTAACATGTGAATTATCCATGTGATAGTATATAATTTATCCACCATGTAACATATAAGTTATCTATCATATTGATACGTCTGAAACGTATCTATAATTTTTGATGCTCCATGCTTGTTTAGTATCTACTTGGCTTTGCTTTGTCTACACTTTGAGATGTTTTTATATCTTTTCTGGAACTAACCTATTAACAAATTGCCACAGTGCCAGTTGCTTGTTTTTTTTTCTGTTTTTGGTTACAGAAAGGCAGAAAATCAATATTCTTGGAATTGGACGGGACAAAAGCCAAAGTCAGTATTTTACCGTGGGCGACACGAAGTCCAGAGGAGGGACGGAGAAGCGAACCAGGTAGGCCAGACGCCCCCCTAGGCGCAGGTGGGCCCTACCCCGTGCCTGGGTAGGGTGTGGGGCCCCTGGCCGCCTCCCAGCCTCGCATCTTCGCCTATAAGAAGCCCCTGATGCAGAAACCCTAGGCACCCGATCAAAACTCTACGAAACCTTCTGTACCCGCCGCCACCGTCATCCCTAGATCGGGGGGGGGGGGGATCTTAAGTTCTCCTCGGCACGCTGCCGGAGGGGAGATCATCCCGGAGGCCTTCTTCTCTGGTATGATGCGTGAGTAGTTTCACCTTGGACTATGGGTCCATGTAGTAGCTAGATGGTTGTATTTCCTCTGTGTGCTTTTATGTATAGATCTTGTGAGCTCCGTTCATGATCAAGATCTAATCTATTTGTAATCATGCATGTTGTGTTTGCGAGGATCTGATGGATATTGAGATTACTATGTCAGATTGATTAGTGGTTTTGTCTATTTGATATTATCATGTCTGTGTTGTTTGTGATCTTGCATGCTCTCCCTTGTTAGTAGCTATCTTGGCCAAGTAGCTGCTAGTGACTCCAAGAGGGGGTATTTATGCTTAATAGTGGGTTCATGCCTCTAGTTTCAAGGGAAGTGACACAAATCTCTTTGGTTGTAGATGTGCTGTTGCTACTAGGGAGAAAACAACGGATTCTTGTTCATGGAACATGTGGACTGTTTACCTTACACACTTTTGCTTAAAGCAGTTGTCTGTTGCTTGCAACTTAATACTGGAGGGGATTCGGATGATAACCTGAAGGTGGACTTCTAGTCATAGATGCAGTTAGATGGCGTTCTATGTATATTGTTGTATTGCCCAATCAGCCTCATAGGATCTTTCTGACTAGTAATTGCATTGTTATGCCTTGCTCAGTTCCTATCAATTGCCCTGTTGTAATTTGTTTACCCTTCAGGCCATGTTGTTTATCTAAGGAGAGCACCTCTAGTGAACTATGGACCCTGGTCCAATCTTTACCATTGATACATTTTCCACTGTTACCTTTTTACTTGCTGCAAACCATTACCTTCCACACCATACATTTATTACTTTGTTACATCAACCGGTGAGATTGACAACCTCACTGTTAGTTGGGGCAAAGTCTTGAGTTTGTGTTGCACAAGTTTGCGCGTTTCTCGCAACACCTGTGTGACGTTTCCTTCCTCCTACTGGTTCGATAACCTCGTTTCTTACTAAGGGAAAACTTGCTGCTGTGCTGATTCACACCTTGCTCTTGGGGTTCCCAACAGGCTCAACGTTAGCCATCAAGTTCTCTAGCGCCATCAAGGAGTCATCAACAAGTTTTTTGGCGCCGTTTCCGAGGACTTAAAGAAGAAGAAGCTCCCTCATCAACAGCCAGCCAACAAGTTTTCTGGCGCCGTTGTCGGGGAGGCTAAGGATGTCTTCATGAGGGGAGTCCTCCACTTCCTTTCTCTTTACTTTGTTTTTAGTTTACTTAGTTTATTTTGCTTGGTTTTGTTTGCCTCTTTTCAAGAACTCCAAAAAAATTAGTCTAGTTTGGTTTTCTTTCTTTACTCAAAAACACAAAAAATTAGTTTCTGCTCTAGTTGCTGGTCTGTCTTTGCCTTGCTTTCTATCAATGGCTGGTTTCTTTGAAACTAGTTCTTATTGGCAAGGTGGGTTCACGGAAGAACAAAAGAATTATTATAAGGAACACCGTTTGTCACAAAAAGGGAAACACTTATGGGAACAAATTGATAAGTTGAATACTATTGCTAGAGATGTTTGCTCTACTTATAATGTTACTTATTTCTTTGATAAATCGTGTTGCTGTAGTAGGCATAAACACCTTCCTTTTCAATGTGAGTATAATGATAATATTACCATATCCTCTTATGATAAAGGAAATTATGACTTTTATGATGTGGAACAAATTGAAGAATTTATTGCCTTCAAGGGTTCATTTGAACTTGCCAGTTTGCTTGAAAATACTGATGATGCACTAATGACCCACAAGTGTAGGGTATCGCAACAGTATTCGCGGGTAGTATTACCCAATTTATTGATTCAACACAAGGGGAGCCAAAGAATACTTGCAAGCCTTAATAACTGAGTTGTCAATTCAGCTGCACCTGGAAATAGTTCTTGCTCACAGAAGTTTATCAGTAGCAACAGTTTGATAGTAGCAATAGCAAAGCAACAGCAACAGTGAAACATGAGCAATAGTAACAGTAACGGTAAACAGTAGGATTCGAGTGCGGTAGGCATAAGGATGGATGGACGGGCTTTGCATGGACGAGTCTAAACATGTAACTTCAAGATCTAGGGCATTGCAGATAAACAATAACACGCATCCAAGTACTAAACAATCCTAGGCATGTTCTGCAAATATAGTCATACGTGCTCGCAATGATAACTTTCAAAACATCTTCTGTCCAGCCAGCCCGTGGCAGTGGGGCCTCTAGGGAACTACTGGCAATTAAGGTGCTCCTTTTAATAGAGCACCGGAGCAAAGCATTAACACTCCGTGAACACATGTGATCCTCAGACCACAGCCATCCCCTCCGGTTGTCCCAATTATTGTCACTTTGGGGCCTTTGGATCCGGACAATGATATATGTACACAACTTGCAGATAAGATCACAAACAATACTATCATAATGATTCAATAATAAGTTCAAATCTAAGATCATGGCACTCGGGCCCTAGTGACAAGCATTAAGCACAACAAGTTGCAATAAAGTCAAATAGCACTAATAGAGATACTAGGCACTATGCCCTAACAATCTTAATCGATTACATGATAGAACTCATCCAATCCCTACCTTCCCCAAGCCTATAGCGGGGGATTACTCACTCATGGATGAGGGAAACATCGATGGTTGATGGAGAGGCATTGGTGATGACGATGGCGATGATCCTCTCCAAATTCCCCGCCCTGGCAGGGTGCCAGAATGGAGTTTCTGGATCCAAATCTTGGTTTCTGATGGTGGCAGCGGAGCAGAACTCTTTCTAGAAAAACGTCGAACCCCCCTGGGTTTTTAGGTCAAGGGGCAACTTATAGGCGCCGAAGGAGCCCGAGGGGGTGCCTGGGGTGGCCGTACCCCCTAGGCGCGTGGCAGGGCCCACCCGCGCCTGGCAGGGGTGTGGGCCCCCTAGGCCTCCACTCCGTTTTGTCTTCTGGCTCCGTGGGTCTTCTGGTGAAATATATTTTTTGGCATATTTTCTGGGATTTTTCCTCATAGTTGGTTTTATGCACAAAAACTAGACACCAAGGTAATTCTGCTGAAAACAGCGTCAGTCCGTGTTAGTTGTATCCAAATCACACAAGTTTACAGGAGAAACAATAGAAAAAGTGTTCGAGAAACTAGATACGTTTTGGACGTATCAACTCCCCCCAAGCTTAGCTTATTGCTTGTCCTCAAGCAATTTAGTTGAAAATTGAGTGCGATAAAAGAAATTTCACGAACACATTTGATTCATATGATGTATATATCCTCAGCACATGATAGATGCTTAAACCATTCATAATAATAAGTATGGAACCAAGTCTACTCAATAGTCATTGCAAGCTATGAAGAGAAACCAACTCAATAATAATAAGTAGCATGGAACATAAACATAAGCAACATTGCAATTCTAAGAGTAAGGTATGATAGAGTGGTATCTCGCTTGCCTTTGTTTGTAGAGCATAATATAAATGCCAAGGCACCTATTAAGTTCAAGTGAAGACTAGAGGTAAAAATGTCAAAGATACAAGCATCAAAGTCATGACATAATTAACCCAGTTTTGGAACAAACACAAGAATGACAACTACGTTGGAATTATGCCCTAGAGGCAATAATAAAGCTATTATTATTATAATTCTTGTTCATGATAATGTTTATATTCCATGCTAGAATTGTATTAAGCGGAAACTTTAATACTTGTGTGGTTTGTGAACAACACCGTGTCCCTAGTACGCCTCTATGGACTAGCTCATTGATCAATGATGGTTAAGGTTTCCTAACCATAGACATGAGTTGTCAATTGATAATGAGATCATATCATTGGGAGAATGATATGATGGACAGACCCAAACTAAGCGAAGCAATTAGATCGTGTCATCGTGTTCGTCTTTGCGAAGCTTTTCTTATGTCAAATATTGTATTCCTTAGACCATGAGATAATGCAACTCCCTGGTATCGGAAGAAAGCTTTGAGGTCATCAAACGTCATCCTATGAGAGGGTGATCATAAAGGTGTCTCTCAGGTGATCGGAAAGTATCTGTTGGGTTGTATGTATCGAGATGGGATTTGTCCCTCCCAAGTCGGAGAGATATACTTCGGGCCCACTCGGTAATCGATATCAACACTTCTTGCAAGCATGTGGTTAAGGAGTTAATCACAAAGTGATATCGGATTATGGAACGAGTAAAGTACTTGCTGTGAACGAGATTGAACTAGGTATGACGGTACCGACGATCGAATCTCGGGCAAGTAAAATATCGCGAGACGAAGGGAATATATATATGGGATTGATTGAATCCTGGCATCGTGGTTCATCCGATATGATCATCGATGAATGTGTGGGAGTCAATATGGGTTTCCAGACCCCGCTGTTGATTATTGATAGAAGATCATGTCTGCATATTCTCGAACCCGCAGGGTCACACACTTAACGTGTCTCGACGCTAGGATAGATTGGATAATTGGTTTATGAGTTTTTGTTCGGAGTCTCGGATGGGATCCGGGACATCGCGAGAGGTTCCGGAGTGGTCCGGAGAATAAGATTCATATAAGGCAGTGCAGTTTTTGGAGTTCGGAATTGTTCCGGGTTAATCGGTATTGTATCGGAAGCTTCTAGAACCTTCCGGAAGGGGACCAACGTGGCCACACCTTCCGGGAGGGGGCATGGGCCTATGAGGGAGTGCCCTGGCCGCATTGGTCCAGGGGCACAAGGCCCCATAGGGCCCAGCCGGCCAAGAGAGGTTTAAACTCTAGATAGAGCTTCTAGAAGGGGGGGTTTCCTTGCCCCCCCACTCTTCCTCCTTAGGTCCGCCGGCCTTGGCTTGGGGGAGGGGCTAGGGCTGCGCCCACCCCTCTATATATAGAGGTCTGGGGGCGCACCAACCCCCTACACCTTCCCCTCCAACCATAGCCGCCCTGCTGCCCTCCTCTCTCCCTCCCGACTGCTTGTAGGCGAAGCCCTGCTGCAGAAATTCTCCACCATATGCACCGCGCCGTCGCGTTGTAGATCCAACCCATCTCTCCACCATACTTGATGGACCAAGGAAGGAGGAGACGTCGAGGTGCTGCACGTGTGCATCTCACGGAGGCACCGCCACTTGTGGTGCTAGATCGGATCGGATCGCGAGGAGGAGAAGCGAGTACGACTACATCACCCACGTTCCGACGAACGTTCCGCTGTGCGAATCTTCAAGGGTATGAAGATCTAATCCAATCTCTCTCATTGTTTGCATCTCCTAGATTAGATCTTGGCTTTCTCTCTGTTCGCATCCGTAGAAAATTTTGATTTACTATGCCGCGAAACCATTCAGTGGTATCAGAGCTAGATCTATGCGTAGATGTGTTTCACGAGTAGAACGCAACATGGTTGTTGCGGGCGTTGATGTTTTCTGTTGCAAGCCTCTTGTTTGTGTTCTTCTTATGACGCGGGATAGTGAGATTGAAGCGGTCCAGGCCATCCTTACGCGACGTCGTTCGCGAGACCGGCTCCGGACTTGACGTGTGGCTTATTCCACACATGCGGCTGGTGGATGTCAGTTTCTCTCACTATAGTTGTCATGGGATTAACACCAGAGTTTGGCAACCATAATATCACCGTTGTGGCTTTCCGTAGGTAAGAATCGTTCTTAGCATCTACTCCCATAAGCCACGTAAAACATGCAACAACAAAGTAAAGGCGTCTAACTTGTTTTTGCAGGGAGTGTTTTCTGTGATATGGTATGGCACAAGATGTGATGTGTATAATGTATGCGATGATCATGTTTTGTAATGTTTCACGACTTGCATGTCGATGAGTACACAACCGGCAGGAGCCATATGGTTGTCTTTATAATTGTGTATGACCTGTGTGTCAGCTTCTTATATGCCATGTAATAGTTTCACTTTATCGCTAAGTAGTTAGCAATAGTTGTAGTTGCTATTCGTGGTGGAGGCAATCATGGTGGAGTGATGGAGATCATGCCGGCACGCACAAGATGGAGATCATTGCGCGAAGATTGGCTATACCATGTCACATCAAGTTATATGAATGTGATGTTTATCCTTTTATGTATCTTATTATGCTTAGATCGCGACGGTAGCATTATAAGATGATTCCTCACTTAAAGATCAAGATAAAAACTGTGTTCTCCCCAAGTATGCACCATTGCGAAAGTTCGTCGTGTCCAAGCATCACGTGATGATTGGGTGCTATAGACTCTACGCTCACATACAACGGGTGCAAGCCAGTTTTGCACACGCGGAAATACTTGGGTCTAACTTGACGAGCCTAGCATGTACATACATGGCCTTGGAACACAAGAACCGAAAGGTTAAGCATGAGTCATATGAATGATATGATCGACACTTCGTTGTCCACCATTGAAACCACATCTCTTCTCGTGAAGATCGGATCAGGTGTGGTGAATTTGGATCATGTTCACTAAACAACTTGAGGGATGTTGAATTTAGTGGGAGTTCATCTAGTAATTTGATTAAGTTGAACTATTTATCATGAACATAGTCTAAGTTGTACTTGCAAATACTGTAGATCACATGGCCAAGTCCAACTTCAACTTCAACGTTTTTGCTGAGAAGGAAAAGCTTAGGAACAATGGGTCTAACTTCACCAATTGGTTCCGCAATCTAAGAATCATTCTCTCTGGCGGTCAAAAGGACTATATCCTTGGGAAAGCGTTAGGTGACCCCCCTGCTGCAACTGCACCGGCTGATGAGAAAGCTGTCTATCAGTCGCGCAAAGATGATTATGGTGTGATTAAGAGCACCATGTTGTTTGCTATGGAACCGGAACTTCAAAATCATTTTGAAGACTATCCCGGGCCCTTTGAGATTCTCGAAGAGCTGAAAACCATGTTTCAGACTCAGGCCCGTTTTGAGAGATATGAGATCTCTGAGAAGTTCTTTAACTGCAAGATGGAGGAAGGGAGTTCCGTTAGTGAGCACGCCATTAAGATGACGGGCTACACTCAACGCCTTGAGCAACTGGAATGCACGATTCCAGAGGAGCTCAAGATTGACAGGGTTCTGCAATCACTCCCTCCCAGCTACAAAAGTTTTGTAGTGACTCACAATCAGATTGGTTCCACTGATACGATCACCGAGCTCTTCGCAAAGCTGATGGCCGCGGAAGTGGACATCAAAAAGGATAATCATGTGTTGATGGTCAACAAGCCCACCTTTAAGAAAGGTAAGGGTGCAAAGAAGCCCTTCAAGAAAGGCGGCGGCAAGCGCACTGCCCCTACTGAGAAGAAGCTCAAGTCTGGTCCTAAGCTGGACACTGAGTGCTTCTATTGCAAGGACAAGGGTCAGTGGAAGCGCAACTGTCCGAAGTACTTAGCGGACAAGTGTTGGAGATATGCCCTAGAGGCAATAATAAATATAGTTATTATTATATCTTTGTGTTTATGATAAATGTTTGCATTCATGCTATAATAGTATTAACAAGGAAACCATTAATACTTGTGTGATTTGTAAACTTAATTTGAAGTCCCTAGTATAGCCTCTATACTTCACTAGCTTGTTGGTTGATTGATGATGTGGTTTCTTTGTCATGAACATTGAGATGTTATCAACAACAAGATCATATCGTTAGGAGAATGATATGGTGGACATACTCCTATAGACAAGCGTAGCATAAAGATCAAGTCATTTCAATAGTTCAATTGCTATATGCTTTCTGATACATAGTAACCTAATTCCTTCGACCATGAGATCATGCATATCACCTTTACTGGATGGATGCTTTGATGTCATCAAACACCACACCGTAACAGGGTGGCTATAAAGGTGGCATTGAGTGTTCGGAAAGTATTGGTTGAAACACATGGATCAAGAGTGGGATTTGTCCATCCACATGACGGATAGATATACTCTGGGCCCTCTCGGTGAAATGTCATCCAATTAGCTTGCAAGCATGTGACATGGTCACAAGGGATCACATATCACGGGAACGAGAAAAGAGTACTTATCGGTAACGAGGATGAACTAGGTATGCAGAGATACCGACGATCATAACCTCGGATAAGTAACATATCGTGAGACAAAGGGAAATTGGTATCGTATGTAAGTGGTTCATTCGATCGCAAAGTAATCGTAGAAATATGTGGGAGCCATATGAATTTCCAGATTCCTCTATTGGTTATTGTTCGGAGAAGTGTCTCGATCATGTCCGCATAATTCACGAACCGTAGGGAGACACACTTAAGGATTCGACGTTGTTTGAGTAGTTATGGTATTATGAGAAAGAGACCGAATGTTGTTCGGAGTCTCGGATGGGATCCGGGATATCACGAGGTGATCCGGAATGGTCCGGAGAATAAGATTCATATAAGGAAAGTTCCGTTTCGGAGTTGGGGAATGGTTCCGGTGTTTTCATCAGGAACATTCTAGAAGGTCCCGGAATGTCCGGCACTCCGGAGGGGGAAGGGTACATGAGTGTGTCATTACATATTGGAATGATTGCATCATGTACTAAGTATTCTTGCTGTCCCAAATAAAGGATTTATTTAAATCCTAAATTGAAAAGTCAAACGGCTAGTTTGAAAGTCAAACGGCAGTTTTGGGAAGTGGGAAAAGAGGAGGAGAGGTGGAGGCCGAGTTGGAGGAGGGTTCCTCCCCTTGGCCGGCGCACCTCCCTAGGCCGAGTTGGGGAGGAACTCCTCCCCTTGGCCGGCCAGCCCTCCCACCTATATAAGGAGGGGCAGGGCTCCCCTCCTAGACACACAAGTTTCCTATCCTCTAAACTAAACCCTAGATCTAGACCCCGGTTTAGAGCTATTCGGTTTAGAGCCTTCTAATTGGTTTAGAGCCCTCTAATTGGTGTGTCTAATTACTAGACCACTAATAGCCTCTCTCATAAGCTCCACCATACTCGCACCGGCTTAAGGCGAAGCCCTGCGGGATTTCCCCTCTACCTCCGGTACCACGCCGTTGTGCTGCCGGAATCGCGAGGAGAAGTGCTACAACCTCCGCTGCCTGCTGGAACAAGGGAGAGGAAGGTCTTCGTCGAGTACCGAACGTGTGACCGACTGCGGGAGCGCTGCGGGAACGCGGCGCCGGAAGGATCGTCTACGCGATCTTGAGATCGGAAAGAGTACGACTACATCACCCACGAGAATCTGCTCTCGTTAAACACTTTGGAATCTTCGAGGGTGAGTTATTCCATCGACTCGTTGCTACAATCTAGTAGATAGATCTTGGCTTGTTTGTTTGTATGCGATAGAAAATTTTTGTTTTCCATGCTACGAACCCCTACAGTGGTATCAGAGCCGTGTCTATATGTAGATCTGTTGCACGAGTAGAACACAATGGTCATTGTGGGCGTTGATGCTTTTATTGTAGATTGCCTTTTGTGTACTTTGCATCTTGCGGTATGTTGGGATGAAGCGGCCCGGGCTAACCTTACATGACATCGTTCATGAGACTTGCTCCACGCTTGACATGCAACTCGTTTTGCATAAGTGGCTTTGCGGGTGCCTGTTTCTCCTAGCATAGTAAAGATCCAATTTACAACGGGTGATCAACAATGCTAGTATCAATGTTGTGGTTCTTGTTCGTAAGTTAGAACGACACTTATGGAAAGCCCCAAACCACGTAAAATATGCAAAGAAAGTAGAAGCGTCTAACTTTGTTTTGCAGGGGTGTGCAGTGATGTGATATGGCCATGATTGTGATTATATTTGATGTATGCAATGTTCCTTATTGTAAGTTGGCAACCGGCAGGAGCCATATGGTTGTCTTTAATTTCTGTTAAGACCTGCGTGTCTATTCAAAATAGTTGTAATAGTTGAAGCTGGTGGACGACGACCATGAAGAAGCGTCATTGACCTTGATGCTATGCCGGTGATGATGGAGATCATGTTCGTGCTTGAAGATGGAGATCGGAAGCACAAAGGAGAAAGGCCATATCATATCACATATTATGAATTGCATGTGATGTTAATCCTTTATGCATCTTGTATTGCTTAGTAGACGACGGTAGCATTATAAGATGATCCCTCATGCACATAAATTTCAAGTTCTAAAGTGTTCACCCTTAGTATGCACCGTTGCCAAAGCTTGCTGCTTCGAAGCACCACGTGATGATCGGGTGTCTTTGATTCCGCGGGTGAATACAACGTAAGCAAGCCAGATTTGCTTATGCGGAAGCTAAGGTTTGATCTTGACGAGCCTAGCATGTACAGACATGGCCTCAGGAACACGGATCGCCGAAAGGCAAAGCATGAATCATATAGTAGATATGATGAACATGATGATTGTTCGCCATTAAAACTATATCAGCTCTCGTGATGATCGGTGTTGATGTAGTGGATTTGGTTCGTGTGATCACTAAAACAATGTGAGGGATGTTGTTTTGAGTGGGAGTTCACCTAGTTTAATTTCATTAATTAATTTGAACTCAATTTGTCATAAACTTAGTCTAAACTATTGCAAATATGTTGTAGATCAATGGCAGCCCCTACCATCAATTTTAATGCGTTCCTAGAGAAAGAAAAGTTGAAAAACAATGGAAGCAACTTCGCGGATTGGTTCCGCAATTTGAGGATTGTCCTCACAGCTGGTAATTTGACCTATGTGCTGGATGCACCGCTAGGTGACCCACCTGCAGCTGATGCTACCGATGAAGTAAAGAATGTTTACCTTGCTCGGAAGAATCAGTACTCCATAGTTCAGTGTGCTATCTTGTATGGTTTAGAATCGGAGCTTCAGAAAAGGTTTGAAGAGTCAGATCCATATGATATTGTCGAGGATCTCAAATTAATCTTTGAGACTCATGCGGCAATTGAAAGTTATGAAGCTTCTGAAAAGTTCTTTAACTGCAAGATGGAAGAGGGTAGCTCCGTCAGTGAGCATGTGCTTAAGATGTCTGGGCACGCAAATAAACTTCAAAGTTTGGGTATAGTGATTCCTAATACTTTGGGAGTTTACCGCATCCTCCAATCACTACCACCAAGTTACAAGAACTTTGTGATGAACTACAACATGCAGAACATGAACAAAGAGTTGCCAGAACTATTTGCTATGTTAAAATCTGCAGAAGTGGAGATTAAGAAAGAGCACCAAGTGTTGATGGTCAATAAGACCACCAAATTCAAGAAAGGCAAGTCTAAGCAAAAGGGACACTTTAAGAAGGGTGGTAAGAAAGTTACCACGCCGACGAAGAAAACCAAGGCTGGACCTAAGCCTGAAACTGAGTGTTTTTACTGCAAGGGAGAAGGTCACTGGAAGCGGAATTGCCCAAGGTACTTGGCAGATTTGAAGAACGGCAACATCAAGAAGAAAGGTATATCTGATATACATGTTATTGATGTGTATCTCACTAGTATTCGTAGTAGTGCCTGGGTATTTGATACTGGTTCGGTTGCTCATATTTGTAACTCGAAACAGGAGCTGCAGAATAAACGGAAGCTAGCGAAGAACGAGGTGACGATGCGCGTAGGAAACGGATCAAAGGTTGATGTGATCGCGGTCGGCACGCTACCTCTTCATCTACCATCGGGATTAGTTTTATACTTAAATAATTGTTATTTGGTGCCTGCATTAAGCATGAACATTATATCAGGATCTTGTTTATTGCGAGACAGTTACTTGTTTAAATCCGAGAATAATGGTTGTTCGATTTATATGAGTAATGTGTTTTATGCACATGCACCTTTGATAGATGGTCTATTCATATTGAATCTCGATAGTAGAAATACACATATTAATAACATTGAGGCTAAACGTTTGAAATCAAGCGATAATTTGACCTATATGTGGCACTGTCGTCTTGGTCACATTGGAGTGAATCGTATGAAGAAACTCCATTCCGATGGACTTCTTGAATCACTTGATTTTGAATCACTTGAAAGATGCGAAGCATGTCTGATGGGTAAAATGACTAAGACTCCATTTTCTGGTATGATGGAGCGAGCTACAGACTTATTGGAAATCATACATACCGATGTGTGTGGTCCAATGAGTGTAGCATCGCGCAGTGGTTATCGTTATGTTCTTACCTTCACGGATGATTTGAGTAGATATGGGTATATCTATTTTATGAAACATAAGTCCGAAACTTTCGAGAAGTTTAAGGAGTTTCAAAGTGAGGTAGAGAATCAACGTAACAAGAAGATTAAATTTCTACGTTCTGATCGTGGAGGTGAATATCTAAGTTACGAGTTTGGCGAGCATTTGAAGAAATGTGGAATACTTTCGCAGTTGACACCGCCGGGAACACCACAGCGTAATGGTGTGTCTGAACGTCGTAATCGAACTCTCTTAGATATGGTTCGTTCTATGATGTCACTTACAGATTTACCACTATCATTTTGGGGTTATGCATTAGAAACAGCCGCATTCACTTTAAATAGGGCACCGTCTAAATCCGTTGAAACGACACCGTATGAATTATGGTTTGGGAAGAAACCTAAATTGTCGTTCCTTAAAGTTTGGGGATGCGAAGCCTATGTAAAGAAGTTACAGCCGGACAAGCTTGAACCCAAAGCGGAAAAATGCGTCTTCATAGGATACCCGAAGGAAACTATTGGGTATACCTTCTATCATAGATCCGAAGGCAAAATCTTCGTTGCCAAGAATGGATCCTTTCTAGAGAAGGAATTTCTCTCTAAAGAAGTGACTGGAAGGAAAGTAGAACTTGACGAGGTTGTCGAACCTTCTCTCGAAATTGCGAGTAGCGCAGCACCGGAAGAAGTTCCTGTGGTGCCTGCACCAATAAGAGAGGAAGCTAATGATAGTGATCATGAAACTTCGGTTGAAGTTGCTACAGAGCCTCGGAGGTCAACGAGAACTCGTACCACTCCAGATTGGTATGATTCCGTTATGAATGTCATATTGGTGGACAACACCGATGACCCCGAGACATATGAGGAAGCGATGATGAGCCCAGATTCCAATAAATGGCAAGAAGCCATGAAATCCGAGATTGGATCCATGTACGAAAACCAAGTATGGACTTTGGTGGACTTACCGGATGGCCGGAAGGCTGTCGAGAACAAATGGATTTTCAAGAAGAAAACAGATGCTGATGGTAATGTTACTGTCTATAAAGCTCGACTTGTCGCAAAAGGGTTTCGACAAATTCAAGGAGTTGACTACGATGAGACTTTCTCACCGGTAGCGAAGCTAAAGTCTGTGAGGATTATGTTAGCAATCGCTGCATATTATGATTATGAGATATGGCAGATGGATGTCAAAACAGCATTCCTCAATGGAGACATTGATGAAGAGTTGTATATGATACAACCCAAAGGTTTTGTCGATCCTAAAGATGCTAACAAGGTATGCAAGCTTCAACGGTCCATCTATGGATTGAAGCAAGCATCCCGAAGTTGGAATCAACGTTTTGATAAGGTAATCAAAAGTTTTGGTTTTATACAAACTTATGGAGAAGCTTGTATTTACAAGAAAGTGAGTGGGAGCTCTATAGCATTCTTAATACTGTATGTGGATGACATATTGTTGATTGGGAATGATGTAGACCTTCTTAATAGTGTCAAGGAATATTTGAATAATAGTTTTTCAATGAAGGATCTTGGCGAAGCAGCTTACATATTAGGCATAAAGATTTATAGAGATAGATCGAAACGCCAAATATCATTGTCACAAAGTACATATTTGGACAAAATTCTAAAGAGGTTTGGAATGGAAGATAGCAAGAAAGGGTTCTTGCCCATGTTGCCTAATACGACCTTGAGTAAAACTCAAAGTCCGACATCGGCAGAAGATAGAGAAAGGATGAGTAAGACTCCCTATGCCTCAGCCATAGGATCTCTAATATATGCCATGCTATGTACTAGACCCGACATCGCATATGCTGTTAGTTTAACTAGCAGATATCAAAGTGATCCAGGAGTGGATCATTGGACAACGGTCAAAAACATCCTTAAGTACTTGAGAAGAACTAAGGATATGGTTCTTTCTTATGGAGGGGATGAACAGCTCGTTGTTAATGGTTACACCGATGCTAGTTGGAACACCGATCCAGATGATTCTAAATCACAATCTGGATACGTATTTATTTTGAATGGTGCAGCAGTTAGCTGGAGGAGTGCAAAGCAAAGCGTTGTGGCGAGATCTTCAACTGAATCGGAATACATGGCTGCTTCGGAGGCTTCACAAGAAGCGATATGGATGAAAGAGTTCATTACAGAGCTGGGTGTGGTTCCTAGTGCGCTGGACCCAATGTCTATCTACTGTGATAACATGGGCGCCATAGCCAATGCGCAAGAACCAAGGTCACACAAGAAGCTGAAGCATATCAAGCTACGTTTTCACGCTATTCGAGAACATATCCAGGATGGGGATATAAAGATTTGCAAAGTACACACAGATCTGAATGTGGCGGATCCGTTGACTAAACCTCTCCCGAGGGCAAAACATGACCAACACCAAACTGCCATGGGTGTTCGGTATATTACCATGTAATCTAGATTAGATGACTCTAGTGCAAGTGGGAGACTGTTGGAGATATGCCCTAGAGGCAATAATAAATATAGTTATTATTATATCTTTGTGTTTATGATAAATGTTTGCATTCATGCTATAATAGTATTAACAAGGAAACCATTAATACTTGTGTGATTTGTAAACTTAATTTGAAGTCCCTAGTATAGCCTCTATACTTCACTAGCTTGTTGGTTGATTGATGATGTGGTTTCTTTGTCATGAACATTGAGATGTTATCAACAACAAGATCATATCGTTAGGAGAATGATATGGTGGACATACTCCTATAGACAAGCGTAGCATAAAGATCAAGTCATTTCAATAGTTCAATTGCTATATGCTTTCTGATACATAGTAACCTAATTCCTTCGACCATGAGATCATGCATATCACCTTTACTGGATGGATGCTTTGATGTCATCAAACACCACACCGTAACAGGGTGGCTATAAAGGTGGCATTGAGTGTTCGGAAAGTATTGGTTGAAACACATGGATCAAGAGTGGGATTTGTCCATCCACATGACGGATAGATATACTCTGGGCCCTCTCGGTGAAATGTCATCCAATTAGCTTGCAAGCATGTGACATGGTCACAAGGGATCACATATCACGGGAACGAGAAAAGAGTACTTATCGGTAACGAGGATGAACTAGGTATGCAGAGATACCGACGATCATAACCTCGGATAAGTAACATATCGTGAGACAAAGGGAAATTGGTATCGTATGTAAGTGGTTCATTCGATCGCAAAGTAATCGTAGAAATATGTGGGAGCCATATGAATTTCCAGATTCCTCTATTGGTTATTGTTCGGAGAAGTGTCTCGATCATGTCCGCATAATTCACGAACCGTAGGGAGACACACTTAAGGATTCGACGTTGTTTGAGTAGTTATGGTATTATGAGAAAGAGACCGAATGTTGTTCGGAGTCTCGGATGGGATCCGGGATATCACGAGGTGATCCGGAATGGTCCGGAGAATAAGATTCATATAAGGAAAGTTCCGTTTCGGAGTTGGGGAATGGTTCCGGTGTTTTCATCAGGAACATTCTAGAAGGTCCCGGAATGTCCGGCACTCCGGAGGGGGAAGGGTACATGAGTGTGTCATTACATATTGGAATGATTGCATCATGTACTAAGTATTCTTGCTGTCCCAAATAAAGGATTTATTTAAATCCTAAATTGAAAAGTCAAACGGCTAGTTTGAAAGTCAAACGGCAGTTTTGGGAAGTGGGAAAAGAGGAGGAGAGGTGGAGGCCGAGTTGGAGGAGGGTTCCTCCCCTTGGCCGGCGCACCTCCCTAGGCCGAGTTGGGGAGGAACTCCTCCCCTTGGCCGGCCAGCCCTCCCACCTATATAAGGAGGGGCAGGGCTCCCCTCCTAGACACACAAGTTTCCTATCCTCTAAACTAAACCCTAGATCTAGACCCCGGTTTAGAGCTATTCGGTTTAGAGCCTTCTAATTGGTTTAGAGCCCTCTAATTGGTGTGTCTAATTACTAGACCACTAATAGCCTCTCTCATAAGCTCCACCATACTCGCACCGGCTTAAGGCGAAGCCCTGCGGGATTTCCCCTCTACCTCCGGTACCACGCCGTTGTGCTGCCGGAATCGCGAGGAGAAGTGCTACAACCTCCGCTGCCTGCTGGAACAAGGGAGAGGAAGGTCTTCGTCGAGTACCGAACGTGTGACCGACTGCGGGAGCGCTGCGGGAACGCGGCGCCGGAAGGATCGTCTACGCGATCTTGAGATCGGAAAGAGTACGACTACATCACCCACGAGAATCTGCTCTCGTTAAACACTTTGGAATCTTCGAGGGTGAGTTATTCCATCGACTCGTTGCTACAATCTAGTAGATAGATCTTGGCTTGTTTGTTTGTATGCGATAGAAAATTTTTGTTTTCCATGCTACGAACCCCTACAACAAGAAGGCTAGCACCATCAAAGGTATATTTGATATACATGTTATTGATGTTTTCCTTACTAGCCCTCGTTGTAGTGCCTGGGTATTTGATACCGGTTCAGTTGCTAATATTTGTAACTCGAAACAGGAGCTACGGAATAGACGGCGGCTTGCGAGGGATGAGGTGACGATGCGCGTTGGCAATGGATCAAGAGTTGATGTGATGGCCGTCGGCACGCTCTCCTTAGTTTTACCTTCGGGATTAGTTTTAAACCTTAATAAATGTTATTATGTGCCGCGTTGAGCATGAACATTATTTCTGGATCGTGTTTATTGCAAGACGGTTATTCATTTAAATCGGAGAATAATGGTTGTTCTATTTATATGAGTAACATCTTTTATGGTCATGCACATATTGTGAATGGTTTATTTCTTCTAAATCTCGAAAGCGATGAAACACACATCCATAACATTGAGGCTAAGAGATGCAAAGTAGATAGTGATAATACTACTTATTTGTGGCACTGTCGTCTAGGTCATATTGGTATAAAACGCATGAAGAAACTCCATTCTGATGGACTTTTGGAGTCTCTTGATTTTGAATCATTTGACACATGCGAACCATGCCTCATGGGCAAGATGATCAAAACCCCGTTCTCCGGTATGATGGAGCGAGCAACGGACTTGTTGGAAATCATACATACCGATGTATGCGGACCGATGAGTGTTTCGACGTGCGGTGGATATTGCTATTTTCTCACTTTTACCGATGACTTAAGTAGATATGGGTATATATATTTAATGAAACATAAATCCGAAACGTTTGAAAAGTTCAAGGAATTTCAGAATGAAGTGGAGAACCATCGTAACAGAAAGATTAAGTTTCTATGATCCAATCGTGGGGGCGAATATTTTAGTTATGATTTTCTCACGCATCTTAAAGCAAGTGGAATCGTTTCACAACTGACGCCACCCGGAACACCACAGCGCAATGGTGTGTCTGAACGCCGGAATCGAACCCTATTAGATATGGTCCGATCAATGATGTTTCTTACTGATTTGCCGTTATCATTTTGGGGTTATGCATTAGAAACCGCTGCATTCACTTTAAATAGGGCACCATCTAAATCCGTTGAGACGACACCGTATGAACTGTGGTTTGGTGCTAAACCTAAGTTGTCGTTTCTTAAAGTTTGGGGATGCGAAGCTTACGTCAAAAAATTGATGCCGGACAAGCTCGAACCCAAAGCAGAGAAATGCGTCTTCATAGGATACCCTAAGGAAACTATTGGGTATACCTTCTATCACAGAACCGAAGGCAAAGTGTTTGTCGCAAAGAACGGTTCCTTTCTTGAGAAGGAGTTTCTCTCGAAAGAAGTGAGTGGGAGGAAAGTAGAGCTAGACGAGGTTATTGAACCTTCTCTTGAATTGGAGAGTAGCGCAGCACCTGAAATTGTTCCAGTGCCGCCTGCACCAACAATAGAGGAAGCTAATGACAAGGATCATGAAGCTTCAGACGATGCTGCTACTGAACGTCGCAGGTCGACAAGGTCGCGTGCCCCTCCTGAGTGGTACGGCAACCCTGCCTTGACTGTCTTGTTAGTAGAAGACAGTGAACCTACGAACTATGAGGAAGTGATGATGAGCCCAGACTCTGAGAAATGGCTAGAATCCATGAAATCCGAATTGGGATCCATGAGCGAAAACCAAGTATGGACTTTGGTGTACCCTCCTAGCGACCGAAAGGCCGTTGAGTGCAAATGGATCTTCAAGAAGAAAACGGACGCGGATGGTAATGTTACCGTCTATAAAGCACGGCTTGTCGCGAAAGGTTTTCGACAAGTTCAAGGTGTTGACTACGATGAGACTTTCTCTCCCGTAGCGATGTTTAAGTCCATTCGGATTTTATTAGCAATTGATGCGTTTCATGATTATGAAATATGGCAGATGGATGTCAAGACTGCTTTCCTCAATGGCAACATTGATGAAGAGTTGTATATGATGCAACCCGAAGGTTTTGTCGATCCTAAGGATGCTGATAAAGTATGCAAACTTCAGCGTTCCATTTATGGACTGAAGCAAGCATCTCGGAGTTGGAACCTTCGTTTTGATCAAGTGATCAAGAGCTTTGGATTTGTTCCAAATTGCTACGAAGCTTGCATCTACAAGAAAGTGAGTGGGAGCTCGATGACATTTCTGGTACTGTATGTGGATGACATATTGATTATTGGAAATGACATCAACATGCTTAACGATTTGAAGAGTTATTTGAACAAGTGTTTTTCAATGAAAGACCTAGGTGAAGCTGCTTATATATTGGGCATCAAAATCTATAGAGATAGACAAATACACCTGATAGCTTTAAGCCAGAGTACATACCTAGACAAAGTTCTGAAAAGGTTCAGAATGGATAAGGCAAAGAAAGGTTCAGTGCCTATGTTGTCAGGTAAGATATTGAGCAAGGCTCAGTGTCCAGCTACGGTAAATGATAGGGAAGCTATGAGCAAAGTGCCTTATGCCTCGGCCATAGGTTCTATCATGTATGCCATGCTGTTACTAGACCGCATGTGTCCAATGCTCTTAGTTTGACGAGCAGATATCAAAGTGATCCAGGAGTGGAACACTGGACAGCCGTGAAGAACAACCTAAAGTACCTAAATAGAACTAAAGAAATGTTCTTAGTCTATGGGGTGATGAACAGCTTGTCGTAAAAGGTTACGTCGACGCTAGTTTTGACACCGACAAGGATGATTCTAAATCTCAGACAGGATACGTTTATATTTTGAATGGAGGAGCTGTGAGCTGGAGAAGCTGCAAGCAAAGCGTGATCACGGGATCTACAGTAGAAGCGGAATACATGGCGGCTGCAGAAGCGTCAAGTGAAGGAGTTTGGATCAGGAACTTCATCACTGAGCTTGGCGTGGTTCCAAGTGCATTGGACCCACTGGAGATATTGTGTGACAACACTGGCGCCATAGCACTCGCTAAGGAACCAAGATATCATCCAAAGACCAAGCATATCAACCGCAAGTTTCATATAATCCGAGATTATATAGCAGATGGAGATCTGAAGATTAGCAAAGTACATACAGATCTGAATGTCGCAGATCCATTGACTAAACCTCTTCCACGTGTAAAACATGATCAGCACCTTAGTGCCATGGGTGTGAGATTGTTGCCAGATGTAAACTAGATTATTGACTCTAGTGCAAGTGGGAGACTGTTGGAATTATGCCGTAGAGGCAATAATAAAGCTGTTATTATTATAATTCTTATTCATGATAATGTTTATATTCCATGCTAGAATTGTATTAAGCGGAAACTTTAATACTTGTGTGGTTTGTGAACAACACCGTGTCCCTAGTACGCCTCTATGGACTAGCTCATTGATCAATGATGGTTAAGGTTTCCTAACCATAGACATAAGTTGTCAATTGATAATGAGATTATATCATTGGGAGAATCATATGATGGATAGACCCAAACTAAGCGAAGCAATTAGATCGTGTCATCGTGTTCGTCTTTGCGAAGCTTTTCTTATGTCAAATATTGTATTCCTTAGACCATGAGATAATGCAACTCCCTGGTATCGGAAGAAAGCTTTGAGGTCATCAAACGTCATCCTATGAGAGGGTGATCATAAAGGTGTCTCTCAGGTGATCGGAAAGTATCTGTTGGGTTGTATGTATCGAGATGGGATTTGTCCCTCCCAAGTCGGAGAGATATACTTCGGGCCCACTCGGTAATCGATATCAACACCGCTTGCAAGCATGTGGTTAAGGAGTTAATCACAAAGTGATATCGGATTACGAAACGAGTAAAGTACTTGCTGTGAACGAGATTGAACTAGGTATGACGGTACCGACGATCGAATCTCGGGCAAGTAAAATATCGCGAGACGAAGAGAATATATATATGGGATTGATTGAATCCTGGCATCGTGGTTCATCCGATATGATCATCGATGAATGTGTGGGAGTCAATATGGGTTTCCAGACCCCGCTGTTGATTATTGATAGAAGATCATGTCTGCATATTCTCGAACCCGCAGGGTCACACACTTAACGTGTCTCGACGCTAGGATAGATTGGATAATTGGTTTATGAGTTTTTGTTCGGAGTCTCGGATGGGATCCGGAACATCGCGAGAGGTTCCGGAGTGGTCCGGAGAATAAGATTCATATAAGGCAGTGCAGTTTTTGGAGTTCGGAATTGTTCCGGGTTAATCGGTATTGTACCGGAAGCTTCTAGAACCTTCCGGAAGGGGACCAACGTGGCCACACCTTCCGGGAGGGGGCATGGGCCTATGAGGGAGTGCCCTGGCCGCATTGGGCCAGGGTCACAAGGCCATAGGGCCCAGCCGGCCAAGAGAGGTTTAAACTCTAGATAGAGCTTCTAGAAGGGGGGGGGGGTTTCCTTGCCCCCCCACTCTTCCTCCTTGGGGCCGCCGGCCTTGGCTTGGGGGAGGGGCTAGGGCTGCGCCCACCCCTCTATATATAGAGGGCTGGGGGCACACCAACCCCCTACACCTTCCCCTCCAACCATAGCCGCCCTGCTGCCCTCCTCTCTCCCTCCCGACTGCTTGTAGGCGAAACCCTGCTGCAGAAATTCTCCACCAATTGCACCGCGCCGTCGCGTTGTAGATCCAACCCATCTCTCCACCATACTTGCTGGACCAAGGAAGGAGGAGACGTCGAGGTGCTCCACGTGTGCATCTCACGGAGGCACCGCCACTTGTGGTGCTAGATCGGATCGGATCGCGAGGAGGAGAAGCGAGTACGACTACATCACCCACGTTCCGACGAACGTTCCGCTGTGCGAATCTTCAAGGGTATGAAGATCTAATCCAATCTCTCTCGTTGTTTGCATCTCCTAGATTAGATATTGGCTTTCCCTCTGTTCGCATCCATAGAAAATTTTGATTTACTATGCCGCGAAACCCTTCAAACTATGCTCTCAAGAAGGTGCTCATAGAATAAGTGGTGATTCAACAAGGAAGTGAAAACGGTTTTGAAAAGTTTGAAAGGCTTACTAATGCTAAAAGGAAGGTACTCATTAGCTTTGAGCTCTCATTTCCCCTATCATAGGCATCTTCATGTGGTTAAGGTGAAAGTGAGGTCCAGTATGAGTTATATGCTTGACAGACCATAAACTAGAAATCCCAACTCCCTTGAATACGAGGGCCGCTCCACATGCTACTCAACTTTGGTTACCTATAAGTTCTTGTCACTGTAAATACATGCATATCATAGAGAACCACCAACGGGGTACCCCTTGCACATGATACAGGAGCTATCCCGTGATCAAAATGACAAGGCAAGCAGACAATGAGCATCTCAGCGATCTTTTTATTTACTATGTGCATAGCTTTTTATTGAGGATGCTTCACAGAATGCTCATTATGGTGATGCTGCCAGTTTCCATCATGATTAGGCATGGCTTAGGCTAGCGTCCCAGGCGTTTCTCTAACACAATATATATACTCCATGAACTCACAAGCTCCCCTTCTATTTCACACCGTCGACATCCGCAAACAAAAGAGCAAAGTATCAACTGGATAGGATATCCAAAAAGTGTTGAAAGCGTTCCCCGTGGCAGCACGGTTCTGCTGACTCCCAGCATATAATTTGCAAGCATATAACTTTCATGGACAGGTCACAATGGTTCAAGATTATTAAGTGCAAGGAATAAAGTGTGTCATCAAGTTCATGAGAGCTTTACTAACTAACTTTCTCAAAACAGACAAACATTTTATTTGGAAGAAAACAAGGCATATAAAATATGCACTAAAATAGCAAACGATGCTAATAGGTAGGTATGGTGGACACAGTTGGCAATATTGGTTTTGGGGAGTTGGAAGCATAGGTAAAGCTCATACTCAGTGCAAGTGAAGACTAGAAAAAGAGAGGGAGCGACAAACGAGAGAGCAATAACTGTCATAATCATGCTTGCAACAAAACAGGACTAATTATGGCATGAAAGTGATACAAGAACTCTGAGGCAAAATAAATCATCGAGGCTTACTGACTATTGTTTAGTCATATGCATGCGTGAGCATGTGCCAACTCGATTCACATGAAACTTTCAGAGGAGGATACCACAGTATCATACCAAAATATGAATAAAACAATGCAAGCAAACATTCATATGACATGCTACAAACTATTAGCAAGCTGGAGATAATCATAGACAAGCAAGAACTACTAAGCATCCATCAGTAACACACTCCTTACCATGAACAAACTAAGCATGCTCACAATGATGAGTATATGTACAAAAATGAAAACAAATAGAGTTCATTACCAGCCTCTTAGCACACCTCAAGTTATCTTAATCTTCATTATTGCCCTTCACTTGTGTGACTTGAATAATAACATGAAACCCATAATCCACTGAGGACGGCTGAACCCTGCAAAGAACTCACAAAACCAAAGAAGAACAACAAATATTTTGGTGTTTTCGATTTTTTTAAAGAAAGCAAACAAAGCAAAACCAAACAAAGAAAAGGCAAACCAAACAAGAAGCAAAGAAACAAACCAAGAGAAACAACGAAAATATTTTTGGTATTTTTGTGTTTTTGTGAAAGAAACAACAAGAACCAAAAAGAAAGCGAAACAATGGATATACAAACAACCGACTGAACATGATATATAGATGAGTGCGATGTCGGTATACCTCCCCCCAAGCTTAGGCTTTTGGCCTAAATGGGGCTCAATACCAAGGTGCCCAAGTAGATGCACCTCCATAGTACAACGAGGAGGCTCCCTCGTCCTGGTACTAGCTCGAGGACTCCCCTGTGTAGTGTACAACGGGGTCATACGAGGGTGCTTCCTCCTGATAGAGTCCATAGAAGCTAAGAGAGCATAGCTTTTCATCCATCTCCTCCTTGGAGCGTGACAAAGGTCCCTGAGAAATAATGAACAAAGTGGTTTGGGGGAGAGGGATCTCTCTCTCTTCCCCGTCGATAAACAACATTTTATAGACCAAGTTCTCAAAGGTAGAGCCATTAGTGACAAAGTGGTGCGCCTTCATGGCAGCAAGATCATGCCTCTGAGGAGCCAAAACTGTATCATTTGGATCAAAAACAATGTCCAAGGCAGTAGCAACACGCATAGCAATAACTCTCCCATAAATGGGTCTCTTAGCAGTTAAACGATGAGCAATGAGAGAACCAAGATTGTACTTGGTATCATTGTTGAGCGCAGCGGCTAAGAAAGCCAAATGATAGCTGGAAATATTACTAGTGTTCTCCCTACCAAGAACACTAGTGGCAAGATAGTAAGTGAAGTACCTGATGGCTGGAAGCTGAATGTTTCTTATCTTTCCCCGTTGAGCTTTACGGGTATCATCATTGATTATTCCACAGTATAGCTCCAACAAATCAGCGAGTTGAGCTGGAATCTTCTTTGCTGATCCAGCTGTACCAAGTCCCAGAGCCTCACAAAATTTCTTCAGTGTCATATGATAAGACCTGCCATAAATCTTGAAAGAAACATCAGGGTTGAACATACTGTATCCACAAATGTTTTAGTGAGCATAGCATATTGCACACTCTCATCCTGGATAAGACTTGTTAGACCAGCCCTCTGAACCAAGGTCATAAAATCATCAAAAATCCCAGCAGCTCGCAAGAAGGTTTGGCAAGGAAAGGCGGAGGGGTGTGCATCCCCCTCATCTCCCTCGTCACCGAATCGCGGAGTGATGAGATACTCATTGTATGAGGGCCTAGCACGGGAGGATGATCTTGAAGGACTTGCCCTTCTAGGTGCATCACTCTCAAATATCTCTCCAAATGTGTGGTTGTCCATGACCACTCTATTCTAAAATTTTTAGACAAACATCAAACCAAGTGATTTCCAAGTTGATAAATGATGAGTAACTACTATAGGAACTTGCTATAGGGCTACAAATGCATCAAAATGAAATCTCTAAGGATAGGACAAGCATGCAAGCTCACACAACCTGACACCTATAACATCAAAATACTCAAGATACAATCTACCAATCACAAATCTAATTGGACAAATGGAGGAGGCATATACCAAGGAGCAATCCCTCCAAAAATCAGCAGCAAAGATGGGCTGAGCAAGGAGATCGAAAATCGTGAGCAAGAACAGCAAGAACTCGAGCTTGAGCAAGTTTTCCGGTGTTTTTCAGGAGAGAGAAAGAAGATGGCTGTGAGGGGGCACTTTGGAGGGCCCCAGGTGGGCTAGATCCCCCTAGGCGCCACCCAAGGGTAGGTCGCGCCTACCTGGGGTGTGCGTGTAGGGGTTCGTAGCATGGAAAACAAAAAATTTCTACCGCATGCACACAAACAAGCCAAGATCTATCTACTAGATTGTTGCAACGAGTCGATAGAGGAACTCACCCTCGAAGATTCCAAAGCGGTTAACGAGAGCAGATTCTCGTGGGTGATGTAGTCGTACTCTTGCCGATATCAAGATCGCGTAAACGATCCTTCCGGCGCTGTGTTCCGGCAGTGCTTCCGCAGTCGGTCACATGTTCGGTACTCGATGAAGACCTTCCTCTCCCTTGTTCCAGCAGACAGCGGAGGTTGTAGCACTCTCCTCGCGATTCCGGCAGCATGATGGCGTGGTGTCGGAAGTAGAGGGAAGATCTCGCAGGGCTTCGCCTTAAGCCAAAGCGAGTATGGTGGAGCAAGAGAGGGGCCTTGGCGATCTAGGGTTTAGAGGCACCAAGGGGTGGTGTAGCCGGCGGCTAGGGTTTGGGGAAACCCTAGTCGGCGGCAGCACTTGTGGTGGAGGCGCCAGGAGCTAGGGTTTGGGTGTGAGGGGTAGGGGCGCCCTACCCCTCCTTATATAGGTGGGAGGGAGGCGGTTGGGAGGAGGGAGTCCTCCTCCAACTCCTCCTCCTTGGCCGGCGGGTGGAGGGAGTGGGACTCCTACCCTAGGTAGGTTTCCTACTCTCCCTCCACTAAGCAAACTTTGGATTTGACTTCTCAAATTGGCGTTTGACTTTCAAACTTGGATTTGATTTCTCTCTTCATATTGCCCAGCCAATTGACCTAGTACATGATGCAACCATTCCACATTGTCATGACACATCCATGTACCCTTCCCCTCTGGAGTGCCTAACCTTCTAGACCCTTCTAGAACATTCCTGGTGAAAACACCGGAATCATTCCCGAACTTCGAAACAGGACTTTCCTTATATGAATCTTATTCTCTGGACCATTCCGGATCTCCTCGTGATATCCCGGATCCCATCCGAGACTCTGAACAACATTCAGTCTCTTACTCATCATTCCATAACTACACAACAACATCGAATCCTTAAGTGTGTCTCCCTACGGTTCGTGAATTATGCAGACATGATCGAGACACTTCTCCAATCAATAACCAATAGAGGAATCTGGAAATTCATATGGCTCCCACATATTTCTACGATTACTTTGCGATCGAATGAACCACATATACGATACCAATTTCCCTTTGTCTCACGATAGTTTACTTATCCGAGGTTTTGATCGTCGGTATCTCTGCATACCTAGTTCAACCTCATTACCGACAAGTACTCTTTTCTCGTTCCCGTGGTATGTGATCCCTTGTGAGCCATTCACATGCTTGCAAGCTAATTGGATGACATTCCATCGAGAGGGCCCAGAGTATATCTATCCGTCATATGGATGGACAAATCCCACTCTTGATCCATGTGCCTCAACCCATACTTTCCGAACACTCAATGCCACCTTTATAGCCACCCAGTTACGGTGTGGTGTTTGATGTCATCAAAGCATCCTTCCGGTGATGGTGATTAGCATGATCTCATGGTTGAAGGAATTAGGTTACTATGTATCAGAAAGCTTATAGCAATTGAACTATTAAAATGACTTGATCTTTATGCTACGCTTATCTATAGGAGTATGTCCATCATACCATTCTCCTAATGATATGATCTCGTTGTTAATAACATCTCAATGTTCATGATCGATAAACCATGATCATCTATTAACCAACAAGCTAGTATTATTAAAGAGGCTTTACTAGGGACTCTAATTTAGTTTACAAATCACACAAGTATTAATGTTTCCGGTTAATACTGTTATAGCATGAATGTAAACATTTATCATAAACAAAAAGATATAATAATAACTACATTTATTATTGCCTCTAGGGCATATCTCCAATAGTGGGCGCCTGGGGTGGCCCCCTGGGTCACTCTAGATGTCTCTCTGCCCCTTTTTTCGAGAAAAAAATTATTTTAAATTTTCTGGGATTTTTCGGGAAACTTTATTTTTGGCCAATTTTCAGGGTATGAAAATAGATTTTCTTGCAGAAACAATTTTTTCAGAAGAAGCAAAAGCAAACCAAAAGCTAAACTACAGAAGTTCTAAGACACTCTAACGAGCAAACAACTAGCAAAACCAAAGCTAGCAAAAGAAAGGCAAATACTAGGAAGGAGAAAAGTAAAAGAAAACGAGTATAACCACAGTGAAAACATTATTTTGTTCATTAAAATCCTTTTGTTAACAAGGTTGATCAAGTCTTGTTACCAAAACAATCTTATATGAAACAAAACTTTGTATTCCACAAGGTGATTATGTTACCTCATACTTGATAGCAATGGTCCCAATCATTATAGTTTCAAAATTTTCTTGTGGAATGGGACAATATATTTCTCCAACCTTCTTGAGGAAATAATCAGTATTCTCTTTGTCATCAATATTGAATGTTACTTTTCCTTGATTACAATTAATAACAGCACCTATAGTATTAAGAAAAGGTCTCTCAAGAATAATAGACATGTTATCATCTTCAGGCATCTCAAGCACAACGAAATCAGTCAAAACCAAGCAATTATGAGCCACTTGAACAGGAACATCCTCACATATACCAACAGGAATAGTAGTTAACTTATCAGCCATTTGCAAAGATATATCAGTTGGTATCAACTTTTCTAGCTAGAGTCTTTTGTAGAGAGAAAAAGTCATAACACTAACTCCAGCTCCCAAATCACATAAAGCGGTTCTAACATAATTATTCTTAATAGAACAAGGAATAGTTGGTATACCTGGATCACCAAGTTTCTTTGGAACCTTACCATTGAAGGAGTAATTAGCAAGCAAAGTAGAGATCTCCTCATTAGGATCTTCCTTTTATTAGAGACAATATCCTTCATATACTTTGAATAAGGAGGCAATTTAGTAGCATCAGTCAAAGGAATTTGCAAAAATAAAGGTTTCATCCACTCAGAAAACTTGTTGTAGTGTTCTTCCTCCTTTGACTTGTGTTTCTTACCTGGAAAATGCATAGGTTTCTGCACCCAAGGTTCTCTCTCACTACCATGTTTCTTAGCAATAAAATCTTCCTTAGTGTACCTAGTGTTCTTAGTGTGCTTCTCAGGTTCTTCCTCAACTTCCTCCTTATCAGGAGCATCATTATTATTACCACTCTCAGTTTTAGCATCAGAGACAGATATACTATTAGGATCTACAGCAGGTTCAAGTGGTTCCTCAACTACCTTATCTTTCTTTTTCTTTCTCTTACGAGGACTACCACTACTTTCACCTTGTTGACAATCTCGCTCAATTCTTTTAGGGTGTCCTTAAGGATATAAAGGATCTTGAGTAGCTATACCACTCCTAGTTCTAATTTCATAAGCATGTTTATCTCCTGAGGCATTAACTAGCATATCATTTTGTACCTTAGCAAGTTGATCAAGTTGGGTTTGGACCATTTGAAAGAGTTTACAAAGCATTTTAATATCATTAGAAGTTCTTTCCACGATATCTTTCAACTCTTTGATAGCTCTAGAGTTTTCCAATAAATGATTCTGAACTTGTTTATTAAAATTACCTTGTTTAACAATAAAAATGTCAAATTCCTCTAAACATTGATCAGGAGGCTTACCATAAAGAATATCACCTTCATCAAAGTGTTGGAGAGAATGTACCTCAATAGTAAATGAGTGGGGAATTGGCTTACCTAATTCTCCTATAGGAGGTAGATTCTTCACATCTTCAGCTCTAATACCTTTCTCCTTTAGACACTTCTTAGCTTCCTTCATCACTTCATCATTTAACGCAATAACTCCCCTCTTCTTTGGTGTTGGTGTTGGATCTGGTTCAAGCACAACTGGTTCAAGAGTAATAGGCTCAGGTGTATTTAGCTTAGTTGAAATCCAATCATCATAATTCTTGCTTATCTTAGCCATTAATTCTTCAACATCTATAGGAGTTCTTTTCCTGAAAACACAATCAGCAAAGCTATCTAGGTATGTCCTAGAATCATCAGTTAGTCCATTATAATAAATATCAAGAAGGTCATTCTTAGGCAATGAACTCCAGGATGTGCATGAATCAAGGCACAGAACCTTGTCCATGACTCGAGCAATTTCTCTTCTTCTCCCTGTTTAAAATCAAAAAGTCTCCGCAAAGCGGCATGTCTAGCACTGGGAGGAAAATATTTCTGGAAGAAAGAAGCAATCAAGCAATCAGGGCTATCAATGGAACTAGGAGGTAATCTATGAAACCAAGCCCTAGCTTCTCCTTTTAGTGAAAAATGGAAGATCTTAGTAACAAAGTACTTACGCATCTTAAAATCATCAGAGAACAAAGTGCTCATAGTAGAAAGCTCATTCATATGAGCCACAACACTCTCATTTTCAGTCCCACAAAAAGGTTCTTTCTCAACAATGTATAAATAGGATAAATCAAGAGAGAAATCATAATCTTTATCTTTAATATCTATGGGAGAGGTAGCAAACTTAGGATCAGAGGACAAGTTAGGAATAATGGTGCATCTAGCAAGGAGACTCTTAATAGAACTAGTACCATATGTGTTTCGGCACTCTTCAACAAATTCATCAGTGAACTCAATGTCACCATCATTAATATCATAACTTTCTCCAGACTCAGGTGAGCTAACAGGTGTAACAGTGTCTTCACTAGGAGTTTCAGTATTTCCTAGACTAACCATAGTAGCATCTAGAAAAGGACCTAATGAACTACTCGCATCAAGCACAATAGAAGTAACATCATGAGCATCAAAAGCAGTTTCAGATTCAGCAGTAGTAGCAGTGTGTGTAGCATGAGTATGTGGTGGTGGTGTAACAAGCTTACTTATAACAGACGGTGAATCAAGAGAAACAGAGGTGTTTAGGACTGCACCTCTTCTTGTAGTGGATGGTAAAATAGAGAACTTTCCATCACGAGACTTACCCATGATGAACGGAGTAGCAGTGAACAATAGTAGATCCAAGTGAACTTACAAATAAAGCTATGCTCCCCGGCAATGGCGCCAGAAAATAGTCTTGATGACCCACAAGTGTAGGGGATCGCAACAGTCTTCGCGGGTAGTATTACCCAATTTATTGATTCGACAAAAGGGTAGCCAAAGAATACTTGCAAGACTTAACAACTGAGTTGTCAATTCAGCTACACCTAGAAATAGTTCTTGCTAAGAGAAGTTTATAAGTAGAAAAAGTTTGATAGTAGCAACAACAACAGTGAAACATGAGCAATAGTAACAGTAACGGTAAACAGTAGGATTCGAGTGCGGTAGGCATAGGGATGGATGGACGGGTGTTGCATGGACGAGTCTAAACATGTAACTTCAAGATCTAGGGCATTGTAGATAAACAATAACAAGCATCCAAGTACTAAACAATCCTAGGCATGTGATCAAAATATAGTCATACGTGCTCGCAATGAGAACTTGCACAACATCTTCTGTCCAGCCAGCCCGTGGCAGCGTGGCCTCTAGGGAACTACTGGCAATTAAGGTGCTCCTTTTAATAGAGCACCGGAGCAAAGCATTAACACTCCGTGAACACATGTGATCCTCACACCACAGCCATCCCCTCTGGTTGTCCCAATTATTGTCACTTTGGGGCCTTTGGATCTAGACAATGATATGTGTACACAACTTGCAGATAAGATCACAAACAATACTATCATAATGATTCAATAATAAGTTCATATCTGAGATCATGGCACTCGGGCCCTAGTGACAAGCATTAAGCACAACAAGTTGTAACAAAGTCAAATAGCACTAATAGAGATACTAGACACTATGCCCTAACAATATTATTCAATTACATGATAGAACTCATCCAATCCCTATCATCCCCAAGCCTACAGTGGGGGATTACTCACTCATGGATGAGGGAAACATCGATGGTTGATGGAGAGGCGTTGGTGATGACGATGGCGATGATCCTCTCCAAATTCCCCGTCCCGGCAGGGTGCCAGAATAGAGTTTCTGGATCCGAATCTTGGTTTCTAATGGTGGCAGCGGAGCGGAACTCTTTCTGGAAAAAATGTCGAACCCCTGTGTTTTTAGGTCAAGGGGCAACTTATAGGCGCCGAGGGAGCCCGAGGGGGTGCCTCGGGTGGCCACACCCCCTAGGAGTGGGGCAGGGCCCACCCGCGCCTGGCAGGGGTGTTGCCCCCCAGGCCTCCACTCTGTTTTGTCTTCTGGCTCCGTGGGTCTTCTGGTGAAATATATTTTTTGGCATATTTTCCGGGATTTTTCCTGATAGTTGATTTTCTGCACAAAAACTAGACACCAAGGTAATTCTACTGAAAACAGCGTCAGTCCATGTTAGTTGTATCCAAATTACAAAAGTTTATAGGAGAAACAATCGCAAAATTGTTTGAGAAAGTAGATACGTTTTGAACGTATCATGCACCTTATGAATCTGAGGTTTTTGAGATACTTAAACTTTGCTTTGATAATTACAACGAAGAAAATGGCTATATTATTGAATATTTTAATAGGCGTTTTCCACAAATGGAAGAGACTAATGCCTTGCAGGAGCCTATGGAAGAAGAAATTGTTAAAACTGGAAGCTCATTAGATGAAAAAGAGGGGGAGAGTGATGAACAAAAGGAGGAAGAATGGATCTACCCATGCCTACCTTCTAATAAGAGGAACTCTTTATCCCTTACATTATTTGATTGTCCCCCATGCTTACCAAAGGAGGATGAATGTTATGTTCTTGTGGATCCTTTTGAAATATCTATTTTGGATAAAACCTGTGAAGGTTTTAATCCCACTATTTTTGAGCTTGATAGAAATTATGCATTTGTAGCTCATGAAAAGCCTGCTTTATGTGATAGTATATTGTTGAAAAGCCTGCTTTATGTGAATTTATTTGCATACAATATCCCTATGCATAGGAAGAGGGTTAGACTTAAATGTATTTTGAATTTGCTTCTTGATGCTCTCTTTTACTTCAATTCATATTCTTATGTGAGGATCTTCTGAAACTTTCATGCCTAACTTAAAGGCATTAAAGAAAAGTCCTTTTTGGGAGATAACCCAAGAGTTTCCTTGAGTCTTGGAAGTTATTACTTCAGTAATGAGCTCTCCTTATCCTTTTTGTTTTCTTTTTGTGCCAAGAATGACCTCTAATGAGAGGGAAGTAAGATTTGGGGAGTTGTTGTCCCGAAACAGATTTCTGTCCTCCACCATAAAAAAATGTGAGGAGTCTCTGTAACTCAGATTGAGCTGAACATTTACGAATAGATCCCCAAGTATGTTATCTAAACTTTGTTAGTTCAACACTTTTTGATTTGAGCAACAGAAGATTTTCGAAAAAAATTGGTGTCTACCTGCTGGTCTGTTTTGACAGATTTCTGCCATTATTTGCATTTGCTTCTTATTAATTCCTTTTTGAGTTCTCTTTAGGTGAATTGAGATTTTTGAAGGAGTTGCTACAGTAGCTTGTGTTTTTAGTGAAAAGTCTTGCTGTTCCAAAGCTTTACCTGAGGGTCTATTATCTTTTGAATACACTAATGTTGCTATAGCGTCAAAGCATCAAAGCTTGGGTATGCCCAAGGCATCCCCTTCTTCATCAATAAAAATCTCAGGTCTGTCTAGACACTTCGTTTTTATTGTTTCATGCACTGTTGTGTTGTTCTTGGAGCGTCTTAGTTTTTGTTTGGTTTGCTTAGTTGTTTATTTTGCTTGAATAAAGTAGTTTGGACCCCCGTTCTTGCTGTTTTGTTGCAAATAAGTTGCTTGGTGTTGGAAAGGAGTAGGAAGTTCTTGCTTGATAAATGCAAGAGGAGCTTGCATTGACTGTGACTTAGACTTTAGAATGACATGCCAGGTGTTTTTTTGACCTTATGCTTAGTGATTATTGCTATAGCATGTCTTGTTCCAAACAATTGGGATTTCTTAGTGTGCCTTGAAAGAATTATGCGTTGTTTTAGCATGCAAAAGCATAATATTGTGGTATTCTACTTTGATGCTTTGTTTGGGTTGACTTGGCACATGCTCACACCATGTTATGACTCTAAAAAGTCACCTTATCCTCTATGATCGTTTAGTCCTTGACTTGTAGTACCACTCTATGCTTTGATTAGTAATGTTTTGTTGCTCTGCATGATTATAGCCATTATTGCTCTCTTAGTTGGTTGCTCCTAGTCTTTTACTAGCCTCCACTTGTATGAGTAAGTTCTACTCATGCTTCCAACTCCCAAGAAACCAAGTTATTCCAAAGTGTCACTATAAATTCATATGTATGGTGTTTTACACCATTCAAAGTATATTCTTGTTTTTATCCATCTTCCTATTAAAAACTATTTTGTTATGTGAAAACTTAGTGATTAAAGCCCTCACAAACTTGATGGCACACTTTATATTCTTTTCCCCCAATAAACTTGAACCATTGTGTCGTCTATGTTGTATATGCTTGCACTTATACATTGGAATTAGCAGAACCGTGTTGTCACGGGGAACGTTTTCAACATTGTACTTGTACTTTGTACTCAGTTGCTATCGTGCTCTTTTGTCTATGGATGTCACCGGTGTGAAATAAAGAGGGAACTTGTAAGTCCATGGAGTATGTATTTTGTGTTAGAGAAACTCCTAGGCCGCTAGCCTAAGCCATGCCTAATCATGGTGGAAACTTGCAGCATCACCATAGTGAGCTATCTATGAAGCATCCTCAATAAAAAGCTATGCATATAGTAAATAAAAAGATCGCTGAGATGCTCATTGTCTGCTTGCCTTGTCATTTTGGTTATGGGATAGCTCCTGTACCATGTGCAAGTGGTACCCCGTTGGAGGTTCTCTATGATATTCATGTACTTACAATGACAAGAACTTACAGGTGACTGAAGTTGAGTAGCATGAGGTGTGGCCCTCGTATTCAAGGGACTTGAGATTTCCAACTTATACTTTGTCAAGCATATACTCCATAGTTTGTTCACTTTAACCTTAATCACTTCAAGATGCTTATGATAGGGGCCATGAGGGCTGAAAGCTAACAAGTACCATAATTTTTGGAAGCTCTTTTTGAAACTTAAAATCCCTGCTTCCCTTTGTGAAGGGCCTTTCTTACACCATTGTTTGAGTCTTCACCTTCTACTTTTAGGCACCATTAAGAGAGCATGGTTGTCATTCTGTGTGCAGTGTCCCAAAACTTATTGATTGATGCATATTGTGATATTACTTGTTCTTGTGCTACTTGTTTCTAGTCACCCTTGTGAACTTTGAGGGTGTCCTATGCATCTATTTGCTACTCTATGAGGGACAAGATGATTGCCACTATGCCATATTTTCTGCATGTGAAACAAACAAACATTTTTCAATGCATGTTATTCATGATCTTTGTTTGTAGCCTTTCATGTTGCATGCGTAGTTACTATGTCCTATTGTTAGAACTCCATCTTTCATGCACATGTTTAGAGTTCTTTGATCCCAGCTTTCAATGCTTCCAAATGGTTTGATCTTGGTTTTGATGGTGCATGTCACCTTAAATTTTTTCTTTTTATCACTTACCTACTCGAGGAAGAGCAGGAGTTAAGCTTGGGGATGCTTGATACGTCGGAAACGTATCTATAATTTTTTATGCTCCATGCTTGTATCTACTTAGCTTTTCATTGTCTACACTTTCAGGTGTTTTTATATCTTTTCTGGAACTAACCTATTAACAAGTTGCCACAGTGCCAGTTGCCTGTTTTCTTCTGTTTTTGGTTCCAGAAAGGCACAAAATCAATATTCTCGGAATTGGACGGGACAAAAGCCAAAGTTAATATTTTACCGTGTGCGACATGAAGTCCAGAGGAGAGACAGAGAAGCGGACCAGGGCAGCCAAACCCCCTAGGCGCGGGTGGGCCCTGCCCCGCGCCTGGGTAGGGTTTTGGGCCCCTGGCCGCCTCCCAGCCTCGCCTCTTCGCCTATAAGAAGCCCTCGATGCAGAAACCCTAGGCACCCGATCAAAACTCCACGAAATCTTCTGTAGCCGCCGCCATCATCGTCCCTAGATCGGGGGATCTGAAGTTCTTCTCCGGTATGATGCGTGAGTAGTACCACCTTGGACTATGGGTCCATGTAGTAGCTAGATGGTTGTATCTCCTCCTTGTGCTTTCATGTATAGATCTTGTGAGCTTCGTTCATGATCAAGATCTAATCTATTTGTAATCATGCATGTTGTGTTTGCGGGGATCCGATGGATATTGAGATTACTATGTCAGATTGATTAATGGTTTTGTCTATTTGATACTATCATGTCTGTGTTGTTTGTGATCTTGCATGCTCTCCGTTGTTAGTAGCTATCTTGGCCAAGTAGTTGCTAGTGACTCCAAGTGGGGGTATTTATGCTCGATAGTGGGTTCATGCCTCTAGTTTCCAAGGGAAGTAACCAAAATCTCTTCGGTAGTAGATGTGTTGTTGCTACTAGGGAGAAAACAACGGTCTCTTTTTCATGGAACAAGTGAATTGTTTACCTTACACACTTTGCTTAAAGCAGTTGTCTGTTGCTTGCAACTTAATACTGGAAGGGGTTCGTATGATAACCTGAAGGTGGACTTCTAGTCATAGATGCAGTTAGATGGCGGTCTATGTATATTGTTATATTGCCCAATCGAATCTCATAGGATCTTTTTGTCTGGTATTGCATTGTTATGCCTTGCTCAGTTCCTGTCAATTGCCCTGCTGTAATTTATTTACCCTTCATGCCATATTGTTTATCTAAGGAGAGCACCTCTAGTGAACTATGGACCCCGGTCCGATCTTTACCATTTGATACATCTTCCACTGTTACCTGTTTACTTGATGCAAACCATTACCTTACACACCATACGCAACCTCACTGTTAGTTGGGGCAAAGCCTTGAGTTTGTGTTATGCAGGTCTCCGCGTTGCTTGCAATATCTGTGTGACGTTTCCTTCCTCCTACTGGTTCGATAACCTCGGTTTCTTACTAAGGAAAAACTTGCTGCTGTGCTGCTTCACACCTTGCTCTTGGGGTTCCCAACATGCTCCACGTCGCCATCAAGTTCTCTAGCGCCATCAAGGAGTCATCAACAAGTTTTCTGACGCCGTTGCCGGGGACTTAAAGAAGAAGAAGCTCCCACGTAAACAGCCAGCCAACACATATAAACGGGTTGTGTAGAAGAGTTCTCGCATTTTTCATGTGGGTGATTTTTTTTATTTTTTTCACCACATGAAACCTCGGTTGCCCCATGTATTTTAGTTTAGTTAAGTAAATGTGAGGTATGGGATAGTTTACTTGAGACGCGATAGTCTAGGTGTTAGGGTATCGAGACTTCGTCGTCGTCAATGTGTTAGCATCAACGAGCGATAAAGGTTCGGTATCCTAGCACCTTTCGAGGCTTCGTGACCCGTACGTCGCGATAGTGATGGATAACTTACATGTTATTAGGTTACTTACATGCCCAAGCATGAATAACTCCGGTATTAATAGTGGTAATTATTCTACAATGTTATGGATAACTTCTTATTTATCTCTATGGGTAACTTTGTATAATTTTCAGAATAACTTTAGTTCTCTTTGTGAACACTATTTTTTAAGATATGATTACCTCTATTTTAGTTAATTACATGTGCGACCGACTTACGGTAGCCTAGGTGTTAGGATTACAAGACTTCATCGTCGTCGACGATAAAAATGGATCCTAAATCGAAGGAAATCACATTTATGTTTTCGCACGCATCAAAAACACAAACATAGAACATGTTCTTAGGATGGATAACTTATGTATTATGTTGTGGATAACTTATATAGTACATACTTAATAACTTATTTGTTTATGTGTGGATAAATTTTTGATCCAAAAAAAATTTCTCGAAACATATCAGTATGGCATCTAGTTTCGAAAATCTCGTTGCGACTAGTCCAAATATGAAAACAGGTCTTAAATTCGACAATCGGTTTGACCTACAGAGTATTTTGAATTTTAGAATTATGTATTTAATATTGATGATGTAATCAGTTTGTCTTTAACTCCCTTCATGCAATAGCCGACTCTTTTTTTTTTTTGCCATTTTTAGCGCTCGCGGTCTATATCCCGTCAGGTTTTGTAATATACTGACCGTTTTAAACGTAGCACGGTCCAAAAACTAACCTTTTTAACTATACGGCTACGAGACCGGCAAGAGTAGTTCTATTTAGACTATATTACTCCCCGTTGCGAATTAAGCAACGAATCTTTGTTTAAATATACATGTATGTAAATATGTTTTAGTACGTACTCCCTTTGTACTAAAATATAAGATGTCTAAGCAGTTGTCAACCGTCAACATTTCTAGGTTTGATCAAATTTATATATAAAAATATAAAAGATTTAATACTAAATCAATATCAGTAAAAATTCACAGTAAAATATACCTTTTTAATGTGTCCATTAAATATTATAGATGATGTAAATATTTTCTCCTAAATAATGGTTAAAGTTCATAAGATTAACTTTGGACTTGCCTTATATTTTGGAAAATATATAAAGTTCTCTACCTTAATTTTGATATCGAGAAATATTTTAAAAAGTTGAATAAAGTATACGTATTCATATTTTGGGCCACACACCAGACCAAATCTGTTTTCTTCTTCCGAGTAAAGCCATCCGTTTCCGATTCTAAATCGGCAGCTAACTCCAGAGCTCACATAAACACCTCTGGCATCGATCGATCTCAGTAACAACGAAGAAGCATAGCCATGTCCTGGAAGCGATTCTCCGACTCGTCCCTGCATCCGCCGCCGCTTCCTGACGCGGCTGCTCCTCCTCCTCCGTGGATCCTCCTTGACAAGCAGGCCTACATCGCCGACCGCCGCGACCACACCACGGCGTACGCCCTGTCCGACGACGGCGGCGAAATCCGGGTCACCTTTGTTCTCGGTGCCCGCCGCGCGTCTGTTAGATAATCACGTGTCCTACACGTATTGAAATTGCAGTCCGAATTGGTGTAGTGTTCAGGTAGTATACGTATATATGCTAGACTAGGTTTTGGAGTAGTACACCGACTCCTAATTGATTAGGTCCTAGTAGTGCATATATATATGCACACATCTAGCCTTGTAATTTTGTACCGGACAACACCGCGAGTTGAGCAATACAAGAGAGAAAAAACAAGGCTCGACAAGAGCCTTTGGCAATCAAAGTTATTTTGCGTGTGCGTGCCTGAGTGTACTAGTTGGATCAAAAGAATCGATCAGCTAACAGTACGTGCATCTCGCCGGAAGTTATCGGGTACGTACGTGTCGTCTCGTCGGAACTTTCTCGTCGGTGTCGTCGGAAAGTACTCGGCGGCAGGGGCTGTGCTAACAATTGGTATCAGAGCCAAGGTCATCGTTCGTGATCTGCTGAAAGTACTAGGAAGTCATGGCGATGGTGAAGTTTGGCGAGAGCTCGGCATCGGCACCGGTGACAGAGACGGTGAGGGCGGCTTTGTATTCGCGCGTCGATCGCAAGGATTACGGGCTATGGGCACTCAACATGGAGGTGGCCATGGAGGCTCAGGAGGTTTGGGAGGCCGTCGATCCAGGAGGCGACGAGTACGTCAAGTGAGGCGCGAAGTACCGGAAGGATCGCCAAGCATTAACGGCGCTCTATTCCGTCGTGCTGAAGGACGTGATGCGGCACCTCGTCGGAAAGAAATCGGCGAAGGATGCATGGAAGACGATCAAGATCTTGCACCAAGGTCATGCCCGCGTGAAGGAAGCGCATCTTCAAACTTTGACAAAAAGCTATGAAGATCTGAAGATGGAGGAGAGCGAGACGGTTGATCAGTTTGCCGCCCGTTTCGTTACCCTTGTCAACGCAATCAGGGGATATGGCGAGAAATTGGATAAGATCAAGAACGTCAGAAGGTTCCTGCGTGCGGCACCGGCGCGCTACATGCAGATCGTTACATCGATCGAACAATGTCTCGACCTGAATACATTGACGGTTGAGGATCTCGTCGGAAGATTCAAGGCACACGATGAGAGAATTCGGATCAGCTTCGGTGATCCAGAACAGGTTGAGCACCTGATGCTCACAAAGCAGCAGTGGATGACTCTTTCAAAAGAAAAGCAAGTAGGCTCCATGAGCGGCAAGGAGAAACAACGCCCAGCGAAAAAGTATATCGCGGGGCAGGATATGAAGATGACGCCCCGCCGCGGAGGAAGTTTGACATAAAGAAAGTAAGGTTTCATAACTGCGACGAGCTCGGTCACTTCAAGGCTAATTGCCGGAAAGCACCAAAGGAAAAGGAGAGGGCTCTCATCGCCCAGGAAGGAGATGATGGACCGATGATGCTGATGCTTGAAGTAACTGAGTTGAAGGATGAGGAGGATCCTCCATCACCGGCTACGGAGATTGTGGCGCAAGTGGATCACGATCTACTGTGTGTGCATCATGAGGAACAGAGTGCCCCGTTCCCATGTGAAGCCGCGTTTGAGGCAAGTGAAGCCTCGGAACTTGTTCATGGCGATCTATGCGTTGGAATCTCACCCGCAACTCCGTCCAGAAATAAGTTCTTTATGCTTGTGGTGGATGATCATAGTAAATACATGTGGATTGTGTTGCTGAAAAGTAAGGATCAAGCTCAACAAGCATTCGAGAAGATCAAGGAAGCCGAAGAGTTCAAGGTGGAGGCAAAGATAAGAGCCCTACGCATTAATGAGGGGGGTGAGCTGCATCAAACTGTGTTGACCATGACACGGAGCATGATGAAGAGTAAAGGCTTGCCAGGAAAATTATGGGGTGAGGCAGTCAATACGGTTGTGTATTTGCTGAACATGGAATCTACTGAGAGTGGAGTTGGTATAACACCGTACGAAGCATGGTACGGATGGAAACCCTCGGTTGATCATCTTCGCACTTTTGGGTGCGTGGCGCATGTCAAGATGGAGTCCGACCATAAGAGTAAATTGGCGGATCAGAGGATTCCAATGATCATGACGGGCTATGAAAGCTCAAAGGCACACCGTCTGTGCAATCCTTATACCAATAAGGTGGTTGTCAAGGGCGGCATAGTCTTTGACGAAGAAAAATCATGGAATTGTGGCTCCAACGAACCGTGATATCCAACTTTTCACGTCACGCGGGATCTTATGTATGAAAAAAATATGGATCAACCAAGTTTATCCTTGTCAGCAAGTTCGGGCCCAGAAGACGTTGAAGGCCTAGGGGAAGCTGCTAGCGTGGACACCAGGCCAGAAGCACTAGAGATTCTCCCAGAAGACAAAGAGTTTGAAGAAAAGGCTAGTCCATGGCCAGAAGATACGAAACTGGAAGGGTGCGCAGATGCATGCGCGGTGATACCTACACTTGTTTGCCCAACAATTAGAGGAGGAGGGGGAGCTGAAGCGAGTCCAGCAAACAGGCCAGCAAAGCCAGAAGGCGATGGTCCAAGAGTGTGGACTGGTGGCCAGACAGATAAAGGAGACCCAACAATAGGGGGTGCAGATCCATCAAGAAGCTTATCACGTGGTATAGAGAAGCTAGAAGAAAACCAATTTCAGCTACCTCCTACATATTTGTTCTATTGCATCCAAGAGCACCGGCAAGCGGTAGATCAAATATGCGAGGCATCGATGAGAAAGTGCTTCATCAAACCAAGTATAATGTCTCAAGGCGCAAACAGAACAGTCGGCGTGAAGGCATGGCGAAGGGCGCAAACAAAAAGGATTGTTGGCGTGAAGCCATGGAGAAACCGACAAGAGAAAAGACGGCCATATGGGTGCCACAAGAGACGACGAAAACACTGTCAAAGATGATGGTTAAAGTGGCGAAAGTAAAGCCAACAGTAACGCCTACGCGAAGTAGCTGGCGTATTTGGAATCCAGGTCGATGTAAAGAAGCACATCGTGATTAGGGGGTGATTGTTAGATAATCACGTGTCCTACACGTATTGGAATTGCAGTCCGAATAGGTGTAGTGTCCAGGTAGTATACGTATATGTGTTAGACTAGGTTTTGAAGTAGTACACCGACTCCTAGTTGATTAGGTCCTAGTAGTGCATATATATATATGCACACACCTGGCCTTATAATCTTGTACCGGACAACACCACGAGTTGAGCAATACAAGAGAGAAAACAAGGCTCGACAAGAGCCTTTGGTAATCAAAGTTATTTTGCGTGTACGTGCGTGAGTGTACTAGTTGAATCAAAAGAATCGATCAGCTAGCAGTACGTGCATCTCGCCGGAAGTTATCGGGTACGTACATGTCGTCTCGTCGGTGTCGTCGGCAAGGTTTTGGTTCCCGGTACAAAAAAAATCTCGAGGGTGGTCAGGATTTCCGGTTATCGTGGTTACCGAGAAATCCCGACCGGTTACTGGACGAATTTAAATTTCAAAATCCGAATTCAAAGTCCTCGGTATGACCATTTATATCGGTTTTTTGTTAAAATTCATAAATTTCATACAATTTAAATAAATTCGGGATTTTTTGTCCGGTAAACCGATTTCCCGAGGATGGTTGCGGTAACCGGATTTTCCGACCGGTAACCAAAACCTTAGTCGTCGGAAAGTACTAACAGCGTCTCCTACCTCTGCGTCTCGTCCAGCACCGAGCTGGGCACAGAGCCCAGTGTCCTCCCACCCATGACGACCTTGCCCTCCGCTTCTCCTTCCTCGGCTCCCCCTCCAATCTCACCGTTGCCGACACGCACGAGTACTATGTCTACCACGCCTCCTCCTGTGGCCGGCCGTCCCTCACGCTGCTCCCACGCCCCTCGCCGGACCTGTTCCCGTGGCTGTGGCAAAACGGCTACTACTTCCACGACAACCAGACTGGCATCCTGCGTTACCGCAACCCCACCGACGCCGACGGCGGCGCGTTCCTCGTGGAGGCACTCTGCACCCCGGCTTGGAGATCCGACATCAACAAGGACACGATGGAGCTGTGCACGTACGACTCCGCGCTCCGGTGCGACACGGTGATCGCCGTCGGCGGAGAGGCCGGCACCATGGGCTGGGTCAACCTCATGCGGTGCATCAAGCATCATCCTCTGCGACATGCTCCCGCTCGACGAGAGCAAGAAGGAGAAGATCCCGCGCTGCGTTCCCGTGCCGCCGCCAATCCTGCCAAGCAACTCCCTCGACGACACTTTGTCCATGTACCGGGACATCGCCGTCGTCGGAGGCCGCATCAGGTACGTGGAGGTGCAGATGCGCGTCAGGCCGGGCTCAGGCCGCGGGAAGGGCATCTTCACCTCCGATGGCTGGACGGCCGTCACGTGGAGCAGAGGCGCCGCCGATTCCTCCGAATCCGGGTGGCGCAAGGACCATGAGCTCCACGCCCACGAGCTCTCCTTATCCGTGGACGACGACGGTAGCGCTGCGGTGGTGCCCGGGTACGAGCTGCTGCCGACGATCCGGGGCGACGACGGCACACGGCAGCCGACGCTGGAGAGGATCCACGTCGGCCATCCGAAACTCGGCTTGCAGCAGGACGACGCCGACGTGGTGTACTTGATGGCCAAGGTCAACCGCCGGCTCGACGAGGCGTGGGTGATCGCCGTGGACATGAAGAACAAGAGGCTGCGAGGAGTGGCTGAGTTTGCAGGCGCCAAGAGAGGCTTGTCTTTCATCAATGCATATAACCAGAGTGGCATCTCACAGTATCTGAATTTTAAATAATATACAGGAAACCATGATTCATGGTATATATATATTGTGTTTGTAAACCTTGTTTCAAGCTGAGATATTGATGGAAGATATGTTAATAATATAAGCAATAATCCATATGATTTAATCCGAATAATAAATTGATAAAGTATGATCGTACAAACGGTACTAAAACCAATTATGCAGATCAACAAAGTAGATGAACAGATTACATCTATAGGAGATAAACCTATCACATCTACACCAAACGCTAGAACTAGAAACTCTAGCATAATTCAAAAAAGAGAGATTGAGATCACATACGATGCAGTTGCGGCAGTAGCCGCAGCAGAGCTGTCGCCCATGTTGAGGTTGCCGAAGAGGTCGCTGACGTACGGAAAGAAGTCGTCGTTCGGAAACTCGTCGTCGGACGAAGTCGTGGTTGCCAGTAGTCGCGCTCGCGCTTGAGCACTCCCCAAAAACCTGATCGCCCCTCACTCGTACAAGTTCACGAGAGGCGGGGTTCCGAAGGTCTACTGTCCCGATCTGCGGTGCTCGCCGCAAGTTGGGATGGGGAAGACGAAAGCAGCGACGCAAGGTTCTGGAGGATAGGCGCGTGTGTCGATTGATTCACCGATTAGGTTTAGCGCAGACGCTTATATAATGCAGGTTAGGAAGATCGTGGGGCTCAACCCACGTCCGAGTCGGTAACATTCCACGTCCATAAAAACTGGAAACGGCTGTAATTAACGCGTCCGTTAATGACTCATAATCAGTTTTTCCAACCAGCAAAATAAAGCTCGGCTCGGCGAGATTCCTGCAACCCGCGGCGCGCGCGTCGTGACGAGGCGAGGCGAGGCGGGCGGCATCGGAGGAGGAGTGCGCGAGGGCTACTCTTCTTGTCATACCTTAGTGAGTTGTGCAACACTCTACTATATAAGGTGGTCCAACTCACCTTCAACTAGCAATGTGAGACTAAACTTTAGCACCACTAGCACAGCCATATGCTGCCATATACAAGTGGTCCAAAGAGAATTTTAGAATTTTTCTAATGGGCCAACAGCCCAAAACTCACCAAATTTCAACAATCCTCAACAAAGTCTCATTGGCACATCACAATACTTTTCTTCCAGAACATTGTTTTATATACCGGTGTGTAGTGGAGACTGTTAAGTTGAACTTTCACGTTAAACTTCATGCTATGCTAGCTAGAAACTTGAATAGTGGACTATGCCTTAAACTACAAGTTTTTTGCGCGCTAGTTTCACACAAAATCTAGACTGGTACAGGGCTACCGTCGGCTTCCCCGCGGTTTGGAGCTTATGCGTCATACTCCAGGGCCTTTCATGAGTTTATTAGAGATCACCCAACTCTCACGGACTGCGACGTTTAACAGTCAGACTCATATAGGTGTGTTCCTCAACAGATGTTCTGCAGGACAACATCTCCGCTTTATAAAAGCCACTTGAAACACATTAAGATAAATATCAACCTGCCATGCAGATTAAGAGAGTATTGCATATTTATGGAGATGTAAATATAATATGAAAATACTCTCCTCTCAGCTGACCAACAGCTTGTCTCCCAACTCTAATTCACGGGATCTCCGATCACATAGAGTGGGTTGCCACTGGGATCAACTCATAGCGTGGGTCTCAAACCCATCTCCATCGATGCATTATCTATCACATTGCGTGATAAACCCTTTGTGAAGGGATCCGCCAGGTTCTTAGATGTTTGGATATAATCCAACGCAATAACTACGGAGTTTCTCAGTTTCCTGACAGATTTGAATCTCCTCTTCACATGCCTTGATGACTTCATATTATCCTTAGAACTGTTTACTTTGACGATCACAGTTTGATTATCACAGTTCATCAGGATGGCGGGTACTGGTTTTTCAACCATAGGTAAGTCCATCAAGAGCTCACGAAGCCACTCTGCTTCAACAGTGGCTATGTCTAATGCTGTGAGTTCTGCTTCCATTGTTGACCTCGTTAAGATGGTCTGCTTGCAAGACTTCCAGGAAACAGCGCCACCACCAAGTGTAAATAAATAACCACTTGTGGCCTTAATCTCATCGGCATCAGATATCCAATTTGAATCACTATAACCCTCAAGTACCCGTGGATACCCAGTATAGTGAATACCATAACTCGCAGTGCCTTTCAAATAGCGCAAAACTCTTTCACGAGCATGCCAATGATCATCTTCAGGATTTGACACAAATCGACTCAGTTTGCTTACAACAAAGGAGATGTCAGGTCTAGTAGCGCTGGCTAAATACATGAGCGAGCCAATAATTTGAGAATATCTTAATTGATCTTTAGCAGCCCTTCGATTCTTTCGAAGTAGCACACTCAGATCATAAGGCGTTGGAGAAGAATTACAGTCGCTATACCCGAAGCGACTCAATATCGTTTCCACATAGTGAGATTGAAGCAGTGTAATCCCACCATTGTCATCCTTGAGTAGCTTGATGTTTAATATTACATCAGCCACTCCCAAGTCCTTCATCTCAAAGCAGCGAGATAGGAACTCTTTGATCTCCTCGATAACAGTGAGGTTGGTCCCGAATATAAATATGTCATCAACATAGAGACACATAATAACTCCCTCGCCCCCACCATGGCGATAGTACACACATTTTTCAGCTTCGTTTACAACAAAGCCTTCCGCAGTTCAAGTTCTTTCAAACTTCTCGTGGCACTGCTTAGGATCTTGCTTAAGACCATACAAAGACTTCACTAATTGACACTGTTGGAATTATGCCCTAGAGGCAATAATAAAGATGCTATTATTATAATTCTTGTTCATGATAAAGTTTATATTCCATGCTAGAATTGTATTAAGCGGAAACTTTGATACTTGTGTGGTTTATGAACAACACCGTGTCCCTAGTACGCCTCTATGGACTAGGTCATTGATTGATGATGGTTAAGGTTTTCTAACCATAGACATGAGTTGTCAATTAATAATGAGATCATGTCATTAGGAGAATGATATGATGGACAGACCCAAATCAAGCAGAGCAATTAGATCGTGTCATCGTGTTCATCTTTGCGAAGCTTTTTCTTATGTCAAATATTGTATTCCTTAGACCATGAGATAATGCAACTCCCTGGTACCGGAAGAAAGCTTTGAGGTCATCAAACGTCATCCTATGAGAGGGTGATTATAAAGGTGTCTCTCAGGTGATCGGAAAGTACTTGTTGGGTTGTATGTATCGAGATGGAATTTGTCCCTCCCGAGTCAGAGAGATATACTTCGTGCCCACTCGGTAATCGATATCAACACCGCTTGCAAGCACGTGGTTAAGGAGTTAATCACAAAGTGATATTGGATTACGGAATGAGTAAAGTACTTGCTGTGAACGAGATTGAACTAGGTATGCCGATATCAACGATCGAATCTCGGGCAAGTAAAATATCGCGTGACGAAGGGAATATAAATACGGGATTAATTGAATCCTGGCATCGTGGTTCATCCGATATGATCATCGATGAATATGTGGTAGTCAATATGGGTTTCCAGACCCCGCTGTTGATTATTGATAGAAGATCATGTCTGCATATTCTTGAACCCGTAGGGTCACACACTTAACGTGCCTCGACGCTAGGATAGAATGGATAATTGGTTTATGAGTTTTTGTTCGGAGTCTCAGATGAGATCCAGGACATCACGAGAGGTTCCGGAATGGTCTGGATAATAAGATTCATATAAAGGAAAGCAGTTTTTGGATTTCGGAATTGTTTCAGAATGTTCAGTATTGTACCGGAAGGTTCTAGAAGCTTTCGGAGTGGGACCAACGTGGCCCCACTTGTCAGAGGGGTACGTGGGCCAGGGGAACAAGGCCCCATAGGCCCAGCCGGCCAAAACCCTAGGGGGCCTTCTAGAAGGGGGGGGAAGACTTGCCCCCCACACCACCCTTGGGGCCGCCGCCCTAGGGCTTGGAGGAGAGGCAAGGGGGCCGGCCAGCCCCCTATATAAGGTGGGAAGGGGGCGCACCGTCCCTCCACCCCAAACCCTAGCCGCCAGCTACTGCCCTACCTCTCTCTCTCCCGACTGCGTGTAGGCGAAGCCCTGCTGCAGAAACTCTCCACCATTGCACCACGCCGTCGTGTTGTAGATCCAATCTATCTCTTCACCCCACTTGCTGGACCGAGGAAGGAGGAGACGTCGCGGTGCCGTACGTGTGCATCTCTTAGAGGCGTCGCCACTTGCGGCGTTGGATCGGATCGGATCGCGAGGAGGAGAAGGCTAATTCGACTACATCACCCACGTTCTGTTGAACGTTTCCGCTATGCGATTTCTTCAAGGGTATGAAGATCTCATCTATTCCCCTCGTTGATTGCATCTCCTAGATTAGATCTTGGCTTTCCCGTTCGCATCCGTAGAAAATTTTGATTTACTATGCTGCGAAACCCTTTTAGTGGTATCAGAGCTAGATCTATGCGTAGATGTGTTTCACGAGTAGAACGCAACATGCTTGTTGCGGGCGTTGATGTTTTCTGTTGCAAGCCTCTTGTTATGTACTTCTTATGACGCGGGATAGTGAGATCGAAGCGGTCCAGGCCAACTTTACACGACCTCGTTGACGAGACCGGCTCCGCACTTGACGTGTGGCTTGTTCCACACATGCGGCTGGTGGATACCAGTTTCTCTCACTATAGTTGTCATGGGATTTACACCGGATTTTGGCAACCATAATATCACCGCTGTGGCTTTCCGTAGGTAAGAATTGTTCTTAGCTTGTTACTCCCGTAAGCCACGTAAAACATGCAACAACAAAGTATAGGCGTCTAACTTGTTTTTGCAGGGAGTGTTTTTGTGATATGGTATGGCCCAAGATATGATGTGTATGTTGTATACAATGATCATGTTTTGTAATATTTCACGACTTGCATGTTGATGAGTACACAACCGGCAGGAGCCATATGGTTGTCTTTATAATTGTGTATGACCTGTGTATCAACTTCTTATATGCCATGTAATAGCTTTACTTTATCGCTAAGTAGTTAGCAATAGTTGTAGCTGCTATTCGTGGTGGAGGCAATCATGGTGGAGTGATGGAGATCATGCTGGCGCGCACAAGATGGAGATCATTGCGCGGAGATTGGCTATACCATGTCACATAAAATTATATGCATGTGATGTTTATCCTTTTATGTACCTTATTATGCTTAGATCGCGACGGTAGCATTATAAGATGATTCCTCACTTAAAGATCAAGATAAAATTGTGTTCTCCCCATGTATGTACCGTTGCGAAATTTCGTCGTGTTCAAGCACCACGTGATGATCGGGTGCTATAAACTCTACGTTCACATACAATGGGTGCAAGCCAGTTTTGCACACGCGGAAAAACTTGGGTTTGACTTGACGAGCCTAGCATGTACAGACATGGCCTTGAAACACACGAACCGAAAGGTTAGTCATATGAATGATATGATCGACACTATGTTGTCCACCATTGAAACCACATCTCTTCTCATGAAGATCGGATTAGGTGTGGTGAATTTGGATCATGTTCACTGAACAACTTGAGGGATGTTGAATTTAGTGGGAGTTCATCTAGTAATTTGATTAAGTTGAACTAGTTATCATGAACATAGTCTAAATTGTACTTGCAAATTCTGTAGATCAAATGGCTAAGTCCAACTTCAACTTCAATGTTTTTGCTGAGAAATAAAAGCTTAAGAACAATGGGTCTAACTTCACCAACTGGTTCCGCAATCTGAGAATCATTCTCGCTGGCGGACAAAAGGACTATGTCCTTGAGAAAGCGCTAGGTGATGCCCCTGCTATAGATGCGTCGGCTGATGAAAAAGCTGTTTATCAGTCGCGCAAAGATGATTATGGTGTGATTAAGAGCACCATGTTGTTTGCTATGGAATCGAACCTTCAAAATCGTTTTGAGGAGTTCGCTGGGCCCTTTGAGATTCTTGAGGAACTGAAAACCATGTTTCAGTCTCAGGCCCATTCTGAGAGATATGAGATCTCTGAGAAATTCTTTAACTGCAAGATGGAGGAAGGGAGTTCCGTTAGTGAGCACGCCATTAAGATGTCGGGCTACACTCAACGTCTTGAGCAACTGGACTGCAAGATTCCAAAAGAGCTCAAGATTGACAGAGTTCTGCAATCACTCCCTCCTAGCTACAAAGGTTTTGTAGTTACTCACAATCAGATTGGTTCCACTGATACGATCACTGAGCTCTTCGCTAAGCTGAAAGCTGCGGAGGTGGACATCAAGAAAGTTAATCATGTGTTGATGGTCAACAAGCCCCCTAGCTTTAAGAAAGGTAAGGGTGCCAAGAAATCCTTCAAGAAAGGCAGCGGCAAGCGCGTTGCCCCTGCTGAGAAGAAGCTCAAGTCTATACCTAAGCCGGACACTAAGTGCTTCTATTGCAAGGACAAGGGTCACTGGAAGCGCAACTGTCCAAAGTACTTAGCAGACAATAAGGCTGGCACCATTAAAGGTATATTTGATATACATGGTATTGATGTTTACCTTACTAGCACTCGTTGTAGTGCCTGGGTATTTGATACTGGTTCAGTTGCTAATATTTGTAACTCGAAACAGGAGCTATAGAATAGACGGCGGCTAGCAAGGGATGAGGTGATGATGCGCGTTGGCAACGGATCAAGAGTTGATGTGATGGCCGTCGGCACGCTCTCCTTAGTTTTACCTTCGGGATTAGTTTTAAACCTTAATAAATGTTATTATGTGCCTGCGTTGAGCATGAACATTATATCTGGATCGTGTTTATTGCAAGACGATTATTCATTTAAATTGGAGAATAATGGTTGTTCTATTTATACGAATAACATCTTTTATGGTCATGCACCTTCTGTGAATGGTTTATTTCTTTGGAATCTCGAAAGCAATGAAACACACATATATAACATTGAGGCTAAGAGATGCAAAGTAGATAGTGATAATTCAACTTATTTGTGGCACTGCCGTCTAGGTCATATTGGTGTAAAACGCATGAAGAAACTCCATTCTGATGGACTTTTGGAGTCTCTTGATTTTGAATCATTTGACACGTGCGAGCCATGCCTCATGGGCAAGATGATCAAAACCCCGTTCTCCGGAATGATGGAGCGAGCAACGGACTTGTTGGAAATCATACATACCGATGTATGCAGACCAATGAGTGTTTCGACGTGTGGTGGATATCGCTATTTTCTCACTTTTACTGATGACTTAAGTAGATATGGGTATATCTATTTAATGAAACATAAATCTGAAACGTTTGAAAAGTTCAAATAATTTCATAACAAAGTGGAAAACCATCGTAATAGGAAAATTAAATTTCTACGATCCGATCGTGGAGGTGAATATTTGAGTTATGATTTTCTCACGCATCTTAAAGCAAGCGGAATCGTTTCGCAACTCACGGCACCCGGAACACCACAGCGCAATGGTGTGTCTGATCGCCGGAATCGAACTCTATTAGATATGGTGCGATCAATGATGTCTCTTACATATTTGCCGTTATCATTTTGGGGTTATGCATTAGAAACCGCTGCATTCACTTTAAATAGGGCACCATCTAAATCCGTTGAGATGACACCGTATGAACTATGGTTTGGTGCTAAACCTAAGTTGTCGTTTCTTAAAGTTTGGGGATGCGAAGCTTACGTCAAGAAGTTGATGCCGGACAAGCTCGAACCCAAAGCGGAGAAATGCGTCTTCATAGGATACCCTAAGGAAACGATTGGGTATACCTTCTATCACAGATCCGAAGGCAAAGTGTTTGTTGCAAAGAACGGATCCTTTCTTGAGAAGGAGTTTCTCTCGAAAGAAGTGAGTGGGAGGAAGGTAGAGCTAGACGAGGTTATTGAACCTTTTCTCGAGTTGGAGAGTAATGCAGCACCTGAAATTGTTCCAGTGCCGCCTGCACCAACAAGAGAGGAAGCTAATGATGAGGATCATTGTCAACACCCGAATTTTTAATCCCAGATGCCTGTTATGCCATACATCGCAATCCCAGGATTACCATTTTTGCGAGACATAACAGAATTGGATACCATAGTACATCATCCATTACAAACGATACATAAGTTCTTACACAAATAGGGATCTCATGATCCAGTTCTTAATACAACTTCAAGCAGCGAAATACGTAAGAATAACGGTAGCGTAGGCGAAGCTCCATCCTCGGGGTCACAGGCAATGCTGACGATGGGAGATGATCCTAGTTGTCGTAACCTTCCTGGGGTCCATCCTCCAGGTACTCTTTTTCATAGTCTGGCCACGGGAATAGCCAGGGACAAAGCCATGAGTATTCTTTAAGTACTCGCAAACTAATACTAGCAGGTAAAGGGGTTTTTGGATAATAGGACACTAGTCTCTAAGGTTGTTTTGCAAAAGCCACATTTATCTCTACTAAGTTCCAAAGCTAGTCAGAAGTTTATAACTCCTAAGTGGGATCTTGCAAATCATGTCACAACTCTGTTGTGGTCAAGTCAAAGTTTCAAATCATTTCACAAGTCATTTTGAAAAGTCTGATGGGGGAACAGTATGGCCACTCCAACTGTCCATAACCGCGGACGCGGCTATTCAAATAGTTTGACACTCTGCAGAGTTTGTACACTTTCACCACAACATTCGATACATCTGTCAGGAACAAATCCTGAATTCACCATAATCAGTATGCGGATAATCAATCTTAACCTTTCAATTACACACCCTAGTATAAGCACCTCTCCTGTGAGTTTGGCCTCCCAACCATGACCAACTGTCATCTTAGGTACTGCACAGGTGGACAATCTTCACAAGGTAGCCTCAGCTCAGACCTTGGCCGTGAGGGAGCTAATACTAAGGTACATAAGTTTCCAGTCAAGCCCTACCCAATCTTCGGGTATTGTGGTTGTACGATAAAATTGGAATGGTATCGCATCTAGACAACCATCAGTTTTATAAAAGGGGTAAGGCTCATGCCTCAACATTTTCATCACCAAAATCATCATGTGTTTGGAAACACATGTCCAAAACATTTCAATAGAATGATCCATCATTCCAAGGCTTTCATAACCATTTTCACCAAGTATTCCCATCTAAAGTTGATCAAATTTCATGCTTAGCACTAGCATCTACAGGTGGGGATAAGCACTAATGAGGGGTGGTAAACTAGTGGAGTTTCAACTAGGTACAACCTTATATCTTAGGATGATATCAAGGTTTCTCACTTAGGCCAAATTTTATGCTCTTTATGCAACCTTCAGACTAACTTTCTAGTATCTACCAAACTCTTAAGTAAACTCTAAGTAGGCTTTGATAAAGAAATAAAGTAGGAAGCTTGCAATTAAAACTAGGATTGGTTTATCAAGTGGGTATGATCACATATGCTTTAAGGCATATAGTAGGCATAGTAGCAGTGTTGGCTTGCACAATCAACTAGTAGCATTAGGCTTGCTAAATTGCAAGTGTTAGCTTGCAAGGTTAATAGCTTGCCTTGTGCAGAGCAGTGGTTGAAGTTCTCCTCGGCTTCTTCTTCGTAGTATCCTCCTTCCTCCTCGTATCCTTGGTCGGTACTAGCGTCTATAAATAAATACGATGTACACAATCACCAAGCAATTCTTAACTACTTGCAATCATCACACAAAAGGGTCCTATAGATGATCTAACATCATCTCTAACATTACAAGGTGAAGGTTTGGTTTAAAACCCCTTTTTATTTTAGAAAAGTAATTTCTACTCATTGAAAAACCACTTAAGATTTAATATTCTCCAAACCAAACATGGGATCATGTTGACACATGTCATCACCACATATTTTAGTCCATGGGAAAGTGATTTAAAGTGGTGTCACAATTTAATAAGGTTTTACCCTTTTATTTTATTTAAATATAATGACTAGAAATGCCTATGGGGCATTCTTTTATTACTTGAACATTATTTCTGCAAGTAAACCTATATATTTTTATATATTCTGAAAGGTATGGTTAAATGTGAGTTTTTAGAGTTGGAATCAACTCAAAAGCTATTATGGTTTAACTTTGAAAAACGTTTGAATGTAGAAAAGCTTCTGCCTTGTTATTTTTACTAAGGATGATCTACAGATCCAAATGACTTGAATCCAACGGGCTTGGATTCAGCAGTCACAGACCTTTCCAACAAAATTGGTTTCATTCAAATTGGTGCACTGAATCGACCTGGGTTGATTTTTGAAAATAGGTACAGAAGTGTGTTTGAATTAAAAAGAAAAAGGTTTAATTTGAATAACTGGGCTGCGCGGGAAAAGTTAACGGGCCGGCCTGCTAAGCGCAGTGCTCCCGCAGGCTACTTAAGTGGGTGTCCCCACTCGTCAGTGACACGGGGTGGGGCGAAGCGGTACGGGGCAACGTGGGTAGTTTGATCTGATTCTAATCCAACGGCTGGGAGTCATCGTCGACGCTGGGCAACGCCGGCGAGAAAGAAACCTAGCGCGGCCAGTGGGGGTTGTTGGGGGCTCACCGGGGTGCTGGCGAGGGTCGGCGAGGCGGGCGAACGATGAAGTCGACGACGGCGAACTCAGGGGTGGTCGCGGCAGCTCCTGGGGTGGACGAAATCGATGGCTCCCTTCTTCTCAAGAGGCGGCGGGCTCCGGTGAAATTCTGATGAGGTGGTGCTCGCCTTGCTCTGAGAACAGTGTGGCACGATCAGTGAGGAGAGGGGAGTGAGATGGTCTGAAGAAATCGAGCGGGGGTGGCCTCTATTTATAGTCGAGCGAGGGGACCGTCGGGGCGCACGGTGAGCTCGTCGGGGGCAATGTTATAGGCGGCTATTGGCATGGGCGAGGGTAGGGGACGGTGCGGTTTCTCCTGGCGATGCTCAATGACATGGTTTCGAGACGTGGGGCGGTGCGGCTTGGTCTGGAACACGCGACGCTCTGCGCGGCAGAGGCGGCGTCTTCGACGACGAGCGGTGGCTGTGTGTCACGGGGCGGCGAACGGGGATGTCTGGCGGTCTCCTGGGCGGGTGGGGATTGTGTATGCACGCGGCGAGGGCGGCGCGCGGTCTATGGGCTTCGGTCGAGTGTGGTGCTCTGGCGCACGCTCGGCATGGTCGCTGGCGGTCTGGGCGCGTTCCGTGTGTGTGGTCCAGGGCTTGGCAAGGTTTGCGCGGTGGACAGGGAGTGGCGGTGGACGGTGGGCTGCCTCCCACACATGCTGGCTAGGCTTGCTGCGGCTCCTAGCTTGCTGTCGACTATGGGGTGGCAAGGGTGTGCTCGGCTGTTCACCATTGATGGCAATGCCAAGCTCACAGTGGTGCTAGTGCTTGGTTAATCTTGCTAGATGATCTACTGAGCTGGTTGTGAGCTAACTAGGGAACAAGTTAGGACAATTTTACTGCACACTATAGTGTTTGATGTTTGTTTGATTTGTATCTGCAACCTGTTTGATGAAATGGCCGCATGAAATCAAGTTTTGAATTTTGAAAAGATTTTTGGTGGGTTTGCTAGATTGGTGCTGGTGAGTCTGCAGATGCTTGGGTTTTGAAAGTTGAGCTTGTTTGAGTGGTTTTTGAAAAAGTGGGATCTTCCCATATGAGAAAGATTCAATTTTGAAATGTCATTTAAACTATGCATTTGAAAGTTTCTGGATGATCACAAGGTGGGCCTTGATACTTTGTTATGAGTAAATTCAAGGGGTGCCATGATCTAGAAAAGTTTCTGTTAGGTTCTGAAAGTTTGAGACAACCAAAGTAGGCATGGGAGTTAAATTGGTCAAAATGACCATTCCCTTAATATATTTGTTTTGATTTACTTGTCTTTAGGAAAAGTGTGGGAAATGTTTTAGATGATGTTTATTTCACCTAAGGAACATTTTACAAGCAATGAAACCATCAAACAAGGTGGTTTAAAAGAATTTCAAAATCCATGCATACACATATGCATGCCTTCAAAAATTTTATTTAGCAAAGTTTTTGTTAACCCTAAATGTTGATGACTAGTGTCTGATGATCCAAGCTTAATATTTTTGGGATGTTACAAACCTTCCCCCCTTAAACAAAATCTCATCCCGAGATTTGAAAAAGGACGAAAATATTACCTAGGATTTGAAGAGATCGAGAAACTCCGTCCTGATGTGATCTTCGCGTTCCCAGGTAGCTTCCTCTTCTGTGTGGTTGCTCCACTGAATCTTGAGAAACTTGATGCTTCGGGTTCAGGTAGTTCTGAAGGCTTCTTACAAAATACGGATGGGTACTTCGGGATAGGTCAGATCATCGTTGATCTCTATGGTCCGGTGATCGATATTCTTGAACACTTACGTCTTCTCTGGAACTTCGAGACACTTGCGAAGTAACGAGATATGGAACACATTGTGCACGACTGACATCTCTTCGGGTAGCTCCCATTTGATACGATACTTCTCCTCGACGGTTCAGAATTTTGAAAGGTCCGATATATCTGGGGGATAACTTTCCTTTGAGTTGGAAACGCTGCATTCCCTTCAATGGCGACACTTTCAGATAAACAAAATCTCCTATGTTGAAGGCGAGGTCTCGACGTCTCTTGTCGGCGTAACTCTTCTGTCAGGATTGGGCGGTCTTGAGGTGCTCACGAATCTTGTGAACCTTCTCTTCTGCTTCTCGTAGGATGTCGGGTCCGAAAATCTGACTCTCTCCTACTTTCGACCAGTTCAAAGGGGTGCGACACTTTCTTCCGTACATGAACTCAAATGGGGCCATTTGCAGACTGGCTTGGTAACTTTTGTTGTAAGAAAATTCTGCAAACGGCAGACAGTCTTCCCACTTGGATCCAAATTCTAACACACAGGCTCTCAGCATATCTTCGAGTATTTTATTTACTCGCTCCGTTTGTCCATCGGTATGAGGGTGATACGCGGTGCTGAAATCTAGGCAGGTTCCTAAACCTTCTTGCACTTTCTTCCAGAATCTCGAGGTAAACTGAGTTCCTCGATCCGATACTATGTTCTGAGGGACTCCATGCAAACTGACGATTCTAGCGATGTACAACTCCGCTAGTTTCGAACTCTGATAGGTGGTTTTGATGGGCAAGAAATGGGCGACTTTGGACAATCTGTCCACTATGACCCAGATAGAGTCATTTCCCCTGCTAGAAGTAGGCAGTCCAGTGATAAAGTCCATTCCTATAGAATCCCATTTCCATTCCGGAATCTGCAAAGGTTGCAACAATCCAGCGGGTCTTTGATGTCCTGCCTTGACTCGCTGACATATATCACACTTGGCGATATAGCTTCCGATTTCTCTCTTCATCTTATGCCACCAAAATTGCTCCTTTAAATCTTGATACATCTTAGTTCCTCCGGGATGGATAGAATAAAGAGTATCATGAGCCTCCTTCTAGATAACTTCTTTCAACTCAGAATCTGCTGGTACACAAAGGCGTCCTTTGTACCACAAAACTCCTCCTTCGTCTTCTGTGAATTCGGGTACTTTGCCTGTACCGATACGACGCTTGATTCCGTCAATACTGGCATTTCCCTTCTGCGCCTCTTTAATCTGACTGATCAAAGTGGACTAGAGTTCTATGCTAGCCAAAAATCCTTCACTTACTAATTCCATTCGAAAATCTTCCATCTCCTTGTGCAAGCTCGGTTGCTCTTTCAAAATCATGGAGTTCAAGCGGCACGGCAATCTGCTAAGGGCATCGGCTACCACGTTGGCTTTACCAGGGTGATAGTGAATGTCCAGGTCATAATCCTTGATTAGCTCAATCCATCTCCTTTGTCTCATATTCAGCTCCTTCTGAGTGAATATATACTTCAGACTCTTGTGATCCGTATAGAACTCACAACGATTTCCCACTAGGTAATGTCTCCATGTCTTCAGGGATAGAACTACGGCTGCGAGTTCGAGGTCATGGGTTGGGTAATTTTGCTCATGTTGCTTCAATTGTCGAGATAGATAAGATATTACTTTGCCTTCTTGCATTAGCACACATCCGAGACCAATCTTGGATGCCTCACAATACACATCGAAGGGCTTCGTGATAACCGGCATGATCAAGATTGGGCCTGAAATCAATCTCCTATTGAGTTCTTGAAAACTCGCTTCACATTTGTCAGTCCATTCAAACTTCTTGTCCTTCTTCAGCAATTGGGTCATGGGTCTGGCGATACTAGAGAATCCTTCTACGAATTGGCGGTGATATCCCGCCAATCCGAGAAATGCACAAACTTGGGTTTGAGTGGTTGGGGCTTGCCAATCTTCTACATCTTTTACTTTGGCAGGGTCAACGACAATTCCTCCGGCTGATACAATGTGACTGAGGAATCCTACCTCCTGTAACCAAAATTCACATTTGCTAAACTTGGCATACAACTGATGCTCTCTAAGGGTTCCAAGAATGGTCCTTAGGTGTAGCTCATGTTCGTCTTGTGATTTGGAGTAAATCAGAATGTCATCGATGAAAACAACGACAAACTTATCCAGGAAGTCCATAAAAATCTTATTCATGAGGTTCATGAAATAAGCGGGGGCATTGGTTAATCCAAACGACATGACTGTATACACGTATAATCCATATCTGGTGGTAAAGATAGTCTTTGGAATATCCTCTGCACGAATCTTGAGTTGATGATAACCAGTTCTAAGATCAATCTTAGAAAACACTTTGGCACCGGTCAACTGATCAAACAAATCTTCTATCTTGGGTAAGGGGTACTTGTTCTTGATGGTGACATCATTCAATTTCCGATAATCCATACACAAACGGTTACCTCCATCCTTCTTGTCCACAAACAAGACAGGTGATCTCCATGGTGATGCACTTGGTTGAATCAATCCAATTTCCAGCATGGAATCCAGTTGCTTCTTCAGTTCTTCTAGTTCCGATGGGTTCATACTATAGGGTCTATGGGCTATGGGTCTTGTTCCGGGGATTAGTTCAGTGATAAACTCGATATCCCGATCTGGGGGCATACCGGGCAAAACATCTAGAAATACATCGGGGTATTCACAGACTATCCGGACTTGGTCAATGGTAGGTTGGGCTATACTCTTGTTGCATTTGAATTGACGAGGTAAGGTTTCATATATATGCTCAACTGATATTCTAGCTGTACTGGTCATGGTGATGGCTTTCTTGACACAGTCAATCAATCCCTTATGTTTGGACATCCAATCCATTCCTAGTACTACTTCCAAACCTTTAGTTCCGAGTACTATCAGATTAGCATAAAAATCTATGCCATGGATTCGGATAGGGACGGCTTTGCAAATTTGCCTAGCCTTGGTGGTTGATCCGGGAATTTGAACAATCATTACATGCTTCAGTTTGGTTGGTTGAATTTTACTAGTGCAGGCAAATTCTTTGGTGACAAATGAATGTGATGCACCAGAATCAAACAACACTCTTGCAAGTACTGAATTAACAGAAAACATACCTAGCACAACGTCTGGCCCTTCCTGAGCTTCTTCAGCATGCATGAGAAAAAGACGGCCGTTGCGGTTGAGCGAATTCCTTGGGGCAAATCTCCGTCCTGGCTAAACACGACGCTGCTGCTAAGCTGGGACATTGGCATTGGGTGCTGTAGCATTCTTCTTGTTGGGGCACTCGTTGGAATAGTGGCCTTTATTTCCACAGTCATAACAAGTCACTTGCGACTTGTCCTTGGCTGCGACAGGCACAACATTGCTTCCAGTCCTAGGGGCAGTGTTAGGGTTGGAGGTAGCATTGTTGGTGTTGAACTTGGGTGGGGCACGATTGAAATTGCTAGAGTTGTCGGGGTTGTTGTGATTTCCTCCAGGTCTAGGGTTTCCACGGTTGGGATAGGTGGGACGGTTCATCGGGGGTCTGTTTGTTCTTGGGGCAAATCCTGGAGATGGGTTATGACGATACTTTGGGGTCTGATGGGTTCCTGGCTGATGCATCATGCGACGCTTGCGGTTCTCATTGGCTTGGTTGATCTTTCCTTCCATATGGATGGCAGAGTCGACAAGGGCTTCAATATCCGCAAAGGGAATATTGACTAACACCGTCTGCATCTCGTCATGCAGACCATTCAGGAATCTTTCTTTCTTCTTGGCTTCAGTGTCTATTTCATCCGGAGCATACCTAGCTAATGACAAAAATTTGTCACGGTATTCCACTACAGTCATCCTTCCTTGCTTCAGCTCTCTGAACTCGTCTCTCATTCTCTTGATCAAACCCGGTGGCACATGAGTTCTGCTGAACTTGACCTTGAATTCCTCCTAGGTCATCATCTGTCCTCCGGTCATTGCACGAACACTGTTCCACCATGCCCTGGCATCTCCGGCTAGATAGTGGGTGGCGAACAGAACTTTCTTGTTGGCTTCCACTCCTGCGACTTCTAGGTTATTTTCCATGGTTTGCAGCCAATCGTCGGCGTCTAGGGGCTCTTCCGACTTAGTGAAAACAGGTGGGTTGGTATTCTGGAAATTCTTGAGCTTAGATCCATGGTTGTCCTGATTTCCGTGGCCTTGGTTGTTGTGGGCAAGTTGGGCTATCTGCTGCAGAGTGGCTAGGTTGGTTTGATGTTCCGCTCTTTCAGCTTCGCGGTAAGAAGTCAACATTTGCAGTATCTGCAACATCGGGTCCGGGGCTGAACCACTTCCTCCACGTGGCATCTGAAGATTGAGATAGATCATGAGAAAAGAGGGAAATTTCTAAGGTTTCGGGGACTTTGAAAAGTTTTAAAGGTTTGACTCAGATTTTTCTAGTAACTTGCTTTTTCATTCATTCATAGCACACAGTACAACACACACCACAACAAAGAAGAACAGATGGTTTTAAGAACCATTCTGAAAACTACGATATAGTGGGACTGAATACTACTCACTACGCTAGTGCTCAGGTGCTACTACTCCTCGGAGTCTGTGGCTTCATCATCTTCATCATCATCGATGAAGGCGAAATCATCCTCATCGGTGAAGAAGTCCATGGCCTGATCCTCGAGAAAATCATCGTCATCGCTGAGATAGGAGTAAGGGTCTCCACGAAGATCCTCTCCGGCATTCTCCCTTTCCTCCAACTGCATGTCTCTCTTGTGGATGGTCTCCTCCAAAGATGAGATGCGGTGGCGAAGACGGGCAATGATGCTCTCCTTCTTGTCGAGCTGATGGCGGCGAGACATGCGATCCTTTGCTAGCATGGCGATGGTCTGATCCTTTGTCTTGATGATGGCAGACTTGTGGTTGGAGTAGTCACGGCAGTTGTCCAACTCATGCTGACGATCGTACATCATGAAGCTAAGGTGGTCCAATTGAGTCTTCAACTCGGGGTGGTATGGGGCTTCCAGTGGTTGTCCATTTGCATCACGCCTTGGGCAAAACTCAAAGCGAGCACCCTTGATCTGATTGATGCTCTGCCCAAACAGACGAGAAAGAGCTTCCTGCATTGCTCTGGCAAGTCCATCGAGCCAGTTGTTTCCCCTAAAGGTAAACTGAATTCGCTCCGTAGTGGGAGGTTCAATTTTTCCTCGGAGACTTGCAACAATTAGCCACTGCAGATCTTCTCCTCCTTGATCATTGATCTGAGCTCCGAAGAACTCGGGGTGCGGACGCTCCAGAAGTTCCGAAAGCTGGTCCAAATCCCTCTCAAAGAAAAGGTCTCCTCCATTCCCCAGTTGGTAAAACTTGATGTACTTCACGTCCATCTATAAGAATAGAGGATGAGTAGGTTAGCAGGGTGATCAAGTGTGTCAAAATTTTATGTATTTTGCAAGAGTTTTTGAGGAACATGAATTTTTATGAAAAATCAAAGGGATAAGAATGAGAATAAGTTTTTGTAAATATTTGTTTTCTTTGGTTTTGAAACTAAATTTTTGGTTCAAACGTCCAGTCTAACTAGGGTCTCCTATGGTCAGGATGGCTCTGATACCAACTTGTCAACACCCGGATTTTTAATCCCAGATGCCTGTTATGCCATACATCGCAATCCCAGGATTACCATTTTTGCGAGACATAACAGAATTGGATACCATAGTACATCATCCATTACAAACGATACATAAGTTCTTACACAAATAGGGATCTCATGATCCAGTTCTTAATACAACTTCAAGCAGCGGAATACGTAATAATAACGGTAGCATAGGCGAAGCTCCATCCTCGGGGTCACAGGCAATGCTGACGATGGGAGATGATCCTAGTTGTCGTAACCTTCCTGGGGTCCATCCTCCAGGTACTCTTCTTCATAGTCTGGCCACGGGAATAGCCAGGGACAAAGCCATGAGTACTCTTTAAGTACTCGCAAACTAATACTAGCAGGTAAAGGGGTTTTTGGATAATAGGACACTAGGGTCTAAGGTTTTTTTGCAAAAGCCAAATTTATCTCTACTAAGTTCCAAAGCTAGTCAGAAGTTTATAACTCCTAAGTGGGATCTTGCAAATCATGTCACAACTCTGTTGTGGTCAAGTCAAAATTTCAAATCATTTCACAAGTCATTTTGAAAAGTCTAACGGGGGAACAGTATGGCCACTCCAACTGTCCATAACCGCGGACGCGGCTATTCGAATAGTTTGACACTCTGCAGAGATTGTACACTTTCACCACAACATTCGATACATCCGTCAGGAACAAATCCTGAATTCACCATACTCAGTATGCGGATAATCAATCCTAACCTTTCAATTACACACCCTAGTATAAGCACCTCTCCTGTGAGTTTGGCCTCCCAACCATGACCAACTGTCATCTTAGGTACTGCACAGGTGGACAATCTTCACAAGGTAGCCTCAGCTCAGACCTTGGCCGTGAGGGAGCTAATACTAAGGTACATAAGTTTCCAGTCAAGCCCTACCCAATCTTCGGGTATTGTGGTTGTACGATAAAATTGGAATCGTATCGCATCTAGACAACCATCAGTTTTATAAAAGGGGTAAGGCTCATGCCTCAACATTTTCATCACCAAAATCATCATGTGTTTGGAAACACATGTCCAAAACATTTCAATAGAATGATCCATCATTCCAAGGTTTTCATAACCATTTTCACCAAGTATTCCCATCTAAAGTTGATCAAATTTCATGCTTAGCACTAGCATCTACAGGTGGGGATAAGCACTAATGAGGGGTGGTAAACTAGTGGAGTTTCAACTAGGTACAACCTTATATCTTAGGATGATATCAAGGTTTCTCACTTAGGCCAAATTTTATGCTCTTTATGCAACCTTCAGACTAACTTTCTAGTATCTACCAAACTCTTAAGTAAACTCTAAGTAGGCTTTGATAAAGAAATAAAGTAGGAAGCTTGCAATTAAAACTAGGATTGGTTTATCAAGTGGGTATGATCACATATGCTTTAAGGCATATAGTAGGCATAGTAGTAGTGTTGGCTTGCACAATCAACTAGTAGCATTAGGCTTGCTAAATTGCAAGTGTTAGCTTGCAAGGTTAATAGCTTGCCTTGTGCAGAGCAGTGGTTGAAGTTCTCCTCGGCTTCTTCTTCGTAGTATCCTCCTTCCTCCTCGTATCCTTGGTTGGTACTAGCGTCTATAAATAAATACGATGTACACAATCACCAAGCAATTCTTAACTACTTGCAATCATCACACAAAAGGGTCCTATAGATGATCTAACATCATCTCTAACATTACAAGGTGAAGGTTTGGTTTAAAACCCCTTTTTATTTTAGAAAAGTAATTTCTACTCATTGAAAAACCACTTAAGATTTAATATTCTCCAAACCAAACATGGGATCATGTTGACACATGTCATCACCACATATTTTAGTCCATGGGAAAGTGATTTAAAGTGGTGTCACAATTTAATAAGGTTTTACCCTTTTATTTTATTTAAATATAATGACTAGAAATGCCTATGGGGGCATTCTTTTATTACTTGAACATTATTTCTGCAAGTAAACCTATATATTTTTATATATTCCGAAAGGTATGGTTAAATGTGATTTTTGAGAGTTGGAATCAACTCAAAAGCTATCATGGTTTAACTTTGAAAATGTTTGAATGCAGAGAAGCTTCTGCCTTGTTATTTTTACTAAGGATAATCTACAGATCCAAATGACTTGAATCCAACGGGCTTGGATTCAGCATTCATAGACCTTTCCAACAAAATTGGTTTCATTCAAATTGGTGCACTGAATCGACCTGGGTTGATTTTTGAAAATAGGTACAGAAGTGTGTTTGAATTAAAAAGAAAAAGGTTTAATTTGAATAACTGGGCTGCGAGGGAAAAGTTAACGGGCCGGCCTGCGAAGCGCAGTGCTCCCACGGGCTTCTTAAGTGGGTGTCCCCACTCGTCAGTGACACGGGGTGGGGCGAAGCGGTACCGGGCAACGTGGGTCGTTCGATGTGATTCTAATCCAACGGCTGGGAGTCATCGTCGACGCTGGGCAACGTCGGCGAGAAAGAAACCTAGCGCGTCTAGTGGGGGTTGCTGGGGGCTCACCGCCGTGCTGGCGAGGGTCGGCAAGGCGGGCGAACGACAAAGTCGACGACGGCGAACTCAGGGGTGGTCGCGGCAGCTCCTAGGGTGGACGAAATCGATGGCTCCCTTATTCTCCAGAGGCGACGGGCTCCGGTGAAATTACGGCGAGGTGGTGCTCGTCTTGCTCTAAGAACGGTGTGGCACGATCAGTGAGGAGAGGGGAGTGAGATGGTGTGAAGAAATCGAGCGGGGGTGGCCTCTATTTATAGTCGAGCGAGGGGACCGTCGGGGCGCATGGTGAGCTTGTCGGGGGCAATGTTACAGGCGGCTATTGGCATGGGCGAGGGTAGGGGACGGTGCAGTGTCTCCTGGCGATGCTCAACGACATGGTTTCGAGACATGGGGCGGTGCGGCTTGGTCTGGAACACGCGACGCTCTGCGCGGCAGAGGCGGCGTCTTCGACGGCGAGCGGTGGCTATGTGTCACGGGGCGGCGAACGGGGATGTCTGGCGGTCTCCTGGGCCGGTGGGGATTGTGTATGCACGCGGCGCGCGGTTTGCGGGCTTCGGTCGAGGGTGGTGCTCTGGCGCACGCTCGGCATGGTCGCTGGCGGTCTGGGTGCGTTCCGTGTGTGTGGTCCAGGGCTTGGCAAGGTTCGAGCGGTGGACAGGGACTGGCGGTGGACGGTGGGCTGCCTCCCAGACATGCTGGCTAGGCTTGCCGTGGCTCCTAGCTTGCTGTCGATTATGGGTGGCAAGGGTGTGCTCGACTATTCACCATTGATGGCAATGCCAAGCTCACAGTGGTGCTAGTGCTTGGTTAATCTTGCTAGATGATCTACTGAGCTGGTTGTGAGCTAACTAGGGAACAAGTTAGGCCAATTTTACTGCACACTATAGTGTTTGATGTTTGTTTGGTTTCTATCTGCAACCTGTTTGATGAAATGGCCGCATGAAATCAAGTTTTGAATTTTGAAAAGATTTTTGGTGGGTTTGCTAGATTGGTGCTGGTGAGTCTGCAGATGCTTGGGTTTTGAAAGTTGAGCTTGTTTGAGTGGTTTTTAAAAAAGTGGGATCTTCCCATATGAGAAAGATTCAATTTTGAAATGTCATTTAAACTATGCATTTGAAAGTTTCTGGATGATCACAAAGTGGGCCTTGATACTTTGTTATGAGTAAATTCAAGGGGTGCAAAGATCCAGAAAAGTTTCTGTTAGGTTCTGAAAGTTTGAGACAGCCAAAGTAGGCATGGGAGTTAAATTGGTCAAAATGACCATTCCCTTAATATATTTGTTTTGATTTACTTGTCTTTAGGAAAAGTGTGGGAAATGTTTTAGATGATGTTTATTTCACCTAAGGAACATTTTACATGCAATGAAACCATCAAACAAGGTGGTTTAAAAGAATTTCAAAATCCATGCATACACATATGCATGCCTTCAAAAGTTTTATTTAGCAAAGTTTTTGTTAACCCTAAATGTTGATGACTAGTGTCTGATGATCCAAGCTTAGTATTTTTGGGATGTTACAATCATGAAACTTTAGACGATGCTACTGCTGAACGTCGCAGTTCGACAAGGTCACGTTCCCCTCCTGAGTGGTACGACAACCCTGTCTTAACTGTCTTGTTGGTAGACAACAGTGAACCTGCGAACTATGAGGAAGCGATGATGAGCCCAGACTCTGAGAAATGGCTAGAGGCCATGAAATTTGAATTGGGATCCATGAGCGAAAACCAAGTATGGACTTTGGTGCACCCTCCTAGCGACCGAAAGGCCGTTGAGTGCAAATGGATCTTCAAGAAGAAAACAGACGCGGATGGTAATGTTACTGTCTATAAAGCTCGAATTGTCACGAAAGGTTTTCGACAACTCAAGGTGTTGACTACGATGAGACTTTCTCTCCCGTAGCGATGTTTAAGTCCATTCAGATTTTATTAGCAATTGCTGCATTTCATGATTATGAAATATGGCAGATGGATGTCAAGACTGCGTTCCTCAATGGCAACATTGATGAAGAGTTGTATATGATGCAGCCGAAGGTTTTGTCGATCCTAAGGATGCTGATAAGGTATGCAAACTTCAGCGTTCCATTTATGGACTGAAGCAAGCATCTCGAAGTTGGAACCTTTGTTTTGATCAAGTGATCAAGAGCTTTGTATTTGTTCCAAATTGCTATGAAGCTTGTATCTACAAGAAAGTGAGTGGGAGCTCAGTGATATTTTTGTTACTATATGTGGATGACATATTGATTATTGGAAATGACATTGATATGCTTAATGATGTGAAGAGTTATTTGAACAAATGTTTTTCAATGAAAGACCTAGGAGAAGCTGCTTATATATTAGGCATCAAAATCTATAGAGATAGACAAAGACGCCTAATAGCTTTAAGACAAAGTACATACCTAGACAAAGTTCTGAAAAGGTTTAGAATGGATAAGGCAAAGAAAGGTTCAGTGCCCATGTTGTCAGGTAAGATATTGAGCAAGGCTTAGTGTCCAGCTACGGTAAACGATAGAGAAACTATGAGCAAAGTGCCATATGCCTCGTCCATAGGTTCTATCATGTATGCCATGATGTGTACTAGACCGGATGTGTCCAATGCTCTTAGTTTGACGAGCCGATACCAAATTGATCCAGGAGTGGAACACTAGACAACCGTAAAGAACATCCTAAAGTATTTAAATAGGACTAAAGAAATGTTCTTGGTCCATGGAGGTGATGAGCAGCTCGTCGTAAAAGGTTACGTCGACGCTAGTTTCGACACCGACAAGGATGATTCTAAATTTCAGACAGGATATGTTTATATTTTGAATGGAGGAGCTGTGAGCTGGAGAATCTGCAAGCAAAGTGTGATCACGGGATCTACAGTATAAGTGGAATACATGGCTGCTGCAGAAGCGTCAAGTGAAGGAGTTTGGATCAGAAACTTCATCACTGAGATTGGTGTGGTTCCAAGTGCCTTGGACCCACTGGAGATATTGTGTGAAAACACTGGCGCCATAGCACTGGCTAAGGAACAAAGATATCATCCAAAGACCAAGCACATCAGCCGCAAGTTTCATATAATTCAAGATTATATATCAGATGGAGATCTGAAGATTAGCAAAGTACATACGGATCTGAATGTCGTAGATCCGTTGACTAAATCTTTTCCACGAGCAAAACATGATCAGCACCTTAGTGCCATGGGTGTTAGATTGTTGCCAGATGTAAACTAGATTATTGACTCTAGTGCGAGTGGGAGACTGTTGGAATTATGCCCTAGAGGCAATAATAAAGATGTTATTATTATAATTCTTGTTCATGATAAAGTTTATATTCCATGCTAGAATTGTATTAAGCGGAAACTTTGATACTTGTGTGGTTTATGAATAACACCGTGTCCCTAGTACGCCTCTATGGACTAGCTCATTGATTGATGATGGTTAAGGTTTCCTAACCATAGACATGAGTTGTCAATTAATAATGATATCATGTCATTAGGAGAATGATATGATGGGCAGACCCAAATCATGTAGAGCAATTAGATCGTGTCATCGTGTTCATCTTTGCGAAGCTTTTTCTTATGTCAAATATTGTATTCCTTAGACCATGAGATAATACAACTCCCTGGTATCGGAAGAAAGCTTTGAGGTCATCAAACGTCATCCTATGAGAGGGTGATTATAAAGGTGTATCTCGGGTGATCGGAAAGTACTTGTTGGGCTGTATGTATCGAGATGGAATTTGTCCCTCCCGAGTCGGAGAGATATACTTCGGGCCCACTCAGTAATCGATATCAACACCTCTTGCAAGAACGTGGTAAAGGACTTAATCACAAAGTGATATCGGATTACGGAACGAGTAAAGTACTTGCCGTGAACGAGATTGAACTAGGTATGCCGATATCAACGATCGAATCTCGGGCAAGTAAAATATCGCGTGACGAAGGGAATATAAATATGGGATTGATTGAATCCTGGCATCGTGGTTCATCCAATATGATCGTCGATGAATATGTGGGAGTCAATTGGGTTTCCATAACCCGCTGTTGATTATTGATAAAAGATCATGTCTGCATATTCTCGAACCCGTAGGGTCACACACTTAACGTGCATCGACGCTAGGATAGAATGGATAGTTGGTTTATGAGTTTTTGTTCGGAGTCTCGGATGAGATCCAGGACCTCATGAGAGGTTCCGGAATGGTCCGGAGAATAAGATTCATATAAAGGAAAGCAGTTTTTGGATTTCGGAATTGTTTCGGAATGTTCGATATTGTACCGGAAGGTTCTAGAAGCTTACGGAGTGGGACCAACGTGGCCCCACTTGTCAGAGGGGTACGTGGGCCTACGAGGGAGTGCCCTGGCCGCATTGGGCCAGGGACACTAGGACCCATAGGCCCAGCCGGCCAAAACCCTAGGGGAAACCCTAGGAGACCTTCTAGAAGGGGGGGAAGACTTGCCCCCCCCACTCCACCCTTGGGGCTGCCGCCCTAGGCCTTGGAGGAGGGGGCAAGGGGGCCGGCCAGCCCCCTATATAGGTGGGCAGGGGGCGCACCCTCCCTCCACTCCAAACCCTAGCCGCCAGCTGCTGCCCTACCTCTCTCTCTCCCGACTGCGTGTAGGCGAATCCCTGCCGCAGAAACTCTCCACCATTGCACCATGCCGTCGTGCTGTAGATCCAATCTATCTCTCCACCCCACTTGCTTGACCGAGGAAGGAGGAGATGTCGCGGTGCCGTACGTGTGCATCTCTCGGAGGCATCGCCACTTGTGGCGTTGGATCGGATCGGATCGCGAGGAGGAGAAGGCTAGTTCGACTACATCACCCACGTTCTGTTGAATGTTTCCGCTGTGCAATTTCTTCAAGGGTATGAAGATCTCATCTATTCCCCTCGTTTATTGCATCTCCTAGATTAGATCTTGGCTTTCCCGTTCGCATCCGTAGAAAATTTTGATTTACTATGCTGCGAAACCCTTTCATACACACCTTTCCTTCTTGACCATCTACTACAAATCCGTCAGGCTGCTCCATATAAATTTCCTCATCTAGCTCTCCATTTAGAAAAGCTGTCTTAACGTTCACTTGATGAACGAGAAGACCATGTGAGGCAGCCAAGGATAGTAGTACTCGAATAGTGGTCAATCTAGCTACAAGTGAGTAGGTATCGAAGAAGTCTTCACCTTCCTTTTGGGTATAACCCTTAGCCACAAGACGTGCCTTGTACTTTTCAATAGTACCATCAGGTCTAAGATTTTTCTTGAATACCCATTTACATCCTAAAGGTTTACACCTATAAGGACGATCAGTGATTTCCCAAGTACCATTAGCTAAGATGGAGTCCATCTCGCTTCGAACAGCTTCCTTCCGGTAGTCAGCATCTTGAGATGCATAAGCTTCTAAAATGGAAGTGGGAGTATCATCCACAAGGTACACAATGAAATCATCACCAAATTACTTTGTAGTCCTTTGTCTCTTGCTCCTTTTGGGAGCTTCATTGTCATCCTCCACAGGATCATCAGAGTGTTCTATCGGCATAGTGGGTTCAGGAATTATAACAAATTCCTGACTAGACGAACTTGTCATCTCCTGATTTGATGAGCTAGACATACCTTTCATAGGAAAGATGTCCTCAAAGAAAGTCGCATCATTCGACTCCATAATTGTACCTACATGCATGTCGAATACCTCAGATTTTACTATCAAAAATCTATAGCCAATGCTATGAAAAGCATATCCCAGAAAAACACAATCAACGATTTTTGGTCCAAGCTTTCTCTTCTTGGGTATTGGAATATTGACTTTCGCCAAACAACCCCAAGTTCGTAAGTAAGAGAGTTTAAGCCTTTTCTTTTCCCATTCCTCAAATGGAGTCATGGTTTTATCCTTTACAGGAACACGGTTTAGGACATGACATGCAGTCATTAGCGCCTCCCCCCACCATTCCTTGGAAAGACCCAATGTATCTAACATGGCGTTAACCAAACCAGTTAGAGTGCGGTTCTTCCTTTCGGCCACCCCATTTGACTGAGGTGAGTAGGGAGGCGTCCTCTCATGTATAATACCATGTTCCATACAGAATAAATCAAATTCGTTCGAAAAGTACTCTCTACCACGATCCGACCTTAGCCGCTTGATTTTAAGATCAAGTTGGTTTTCTGCCTCAGCTTTATAGATTTTGAAGTAGTTTAAAGCTTCATCTTTAGATTTCAGAAGATAAACATAGCAGTATCTAGTGGAGTCATCAATCAACGTCATAAAGTATCTTTTTCCACCTTTTGTCAACACACCATTCATCTCACAAAGATCTGAATGTATAAGTTCTAGCGGTGCTAAGTTTCTTGGTTCCGCAACCGTATGAGACTTGCGGGGTTGCTTTGCTTGCACACAAACTTGGCACTTAGAACCTTTGATAGTGGTAAATTTCGGAATTAAACTCATATTGGCTAGCCACGTCATGCAACCATAGTTAATATGACAAAGTCGTTAATGCCAAACATTGGACTCATTATCATTGCAAACATGATTAATAAATTTAGTACATGAGTCTGACAAAGACAAGCGGAACAGACCTCTGCACTCATAACTCTTTCCAACAAATTGTACATACTTAGAAATTACAACTTTATTGGACTCAAAAACCAACTTAAAGCCATCTCGACATAAAAGCGATCCGCTGACGAGATTCTTATTGATGGAGGGAACGTGCTGCACATTCTTCAGCTGTATGGTCTTCCCTGAAGTAAACTTCAGATTTACCGTACCAACACCATGAACAGAAGCACGTGCGCCATTTCCCATCAGCACGGAAGAGGTCCTTGAGACCTGATAAGAGGAAAACATGGAAATATCAGAACATACATGTGTATTAGCACCCGTGTATATCCACCAATCAGGAGAATGACATACTGAAATGATAGTAGGTAAAATACCGTACCCAACATCCTTCATCTCAGTATCGCTAATAACAACATTAGCGGCATTGCCGCTATTCCCATGTTGACGCTTGTCAAAGCGATTAGAACAACTAGGAGCCCAATGACCAGGATCACCACAGACGTGGCAAGAGCCTTTCCTCTTATCATTTTTCTTCTTGAAGTTGGTTGAGTGCATGGCCTTGTTCTTGCCATCAAACTTCCCCTTTCCTTCAGTTTTGTTCTTATTCTTGAACTTGTGGGATTGGAAGTTTTTCCTCTGCACCAAATTGGCAGTAGAACCTCCCTCAAACCCTCGAATAGTTTTGTCCATTGCTCTCGCCTTCTCTTCCACATGAAGAGACCCAATGAGATCCGTAACGTAAAACTCTTGTCTCTTATGTTTCAGAGAAGTAGCAAAGTTCCTCCACGAAAGAGGAAGCTTGGAAATAGTGCCACCAGCCACAAATTTGTCCAGTAAGGAACACTTGAACTGCTCAAGTTCTTTGGCAAGTGATTGTATCTCATGAGCTTGCTCAACGACGGAGCGCTCATCAACCATCCTGTAGTCATAGAATTGCTCCATGACATACAGCTCAGTGCCATCGTCCGAGACCCCAAACTTGGCCTCGAGCGCTTCCCACGCGTCCTTGCCATTATCAAATGACATATACGGGTCAACTATGTTGTCCCCAAGAACACTGAACAAAGCCGCCATAAACATGGTATCAGCTTTCTTAAAGTTCGCTTCCTGCTCAGCAGAAAGATCTCCTTCAGGCTTGCCAAGAGTGGCGCTATAACAGTTTAGGTTCTCAAACTAGAGAACTGCTCTCTTGCGCCATCACTTGTAGTGCATGCCATCAAAAGGAGGCGGCCTAGTAGCCGCGGCTACACCAGTGGAATTCAGTTGCCTATAATCAGGTTTTTGGATTGTTGGAAATATAAGCAATAATCCATATGATTTAATCCGAATAATAAATTGATAAAGTATGATCATACAAACGGTACTAAAACCAATTATGCAGATCAACAAAGTAGATGAACAGATTAGATCTATAGGAGATAAACCTATCACATCTACACCAAACGCTAGAACTAGAAACTCTAGCATAATCCGAAAAAGAGGATTGAGATCACATACGATGCAGTTGTGGCAGTAGCCACAGCAGAGCTGTCGCCCATGTTGAGGTTGCCGAATAGGTCGCTGACGTCCAGGAAGAAGTCGTTGTTCGGGAACTCGTCGTCGGACGACGTCGTGGTTGCTAGTAGTCACGCTTGAGCGCTCCCCAAAAGCCTGATCACCCCTCACCTGTACAAGTTCACGAGAGGCGGGGTTCCGGAGGCCTACTGTCCCGATCTGCGGTGCACGTCGCAAGCCGGGATGGGGAAGACGAAAGCGGCGGCGCAAGGTTCTGGAGGATAGGCGTGTGGGTCGATTGATTCACCGATTAGGTTTAGCGCAGACGCTTATATAATGCACGTTAGGGAGATCGTGGGGCTCATCCCACGTCCAAGTCAGTAACAGTCCACGTCCATAAAAACTGGAAACGGATGTAATTAACGCGTCCATTAATGACTCATAATCAGTTTTCCCAACCAGCAAAATAAAGCTCGGCTCGGCGAGATTCCCGCAACCCGCGGCGCGCGCGCGTCGTGGCGAGGCGAGGCGGGCGGCATCGGAGGAGGAGTGCGCGAGGGCTACTCTTCTTGTCACACCTTAGTGAGTGGTGCAACACTCTACTATATAAGGTGGTCCAACTCTCCTTCAACTAGCAATGTGGGACTAAACTTTAGCACCACTAGCACAGCCATATGCTACCATATACAAGTGATCCAAAGAGAATTTCAGAATTTGTCTAATGGGCCAACAGCCCAAAACTCACCAAATTCCAACAAGATATATGTATGAAGTGTTGGTAGTTTTGTACCACTAATTTGTAGCAGAGATTGAAGATGTATACAAGAGGTGATGATGTGCTTGTAGAAAGGACACTTTGCCAAGTAATACATCTCATCAGATCTGTAGTGTTGCAGCAAATGAGAAGTGGTGTATCAAGAATTCAATCTAAAAGAAGACCATAACTTAAAACAGATAAAGGACACTTGGCCCTTTTCATAACAAATGCGGAAATGTCTCTGCACAATTCGTATCTGAACCTGAATCCTTTTATCTCTGAACTTTGATGCAATACTATGTGCAGAACATTTGTTGAAATAGCATCAAACGGGTACAAAGCAATTTTTCGGATGGTGATGGTGTCGCGAGGTCAACCTTTGAAGCCACCACAATTGGTCCGAGCGTCGAAATATTTTCAATCTGGGCAAGGTTTTTGGACTTTCATAATACTCGAGGGACGAAAATTATTATAGTTTTCCTTTTTAAGTAAAAAATCACGGGCTTATAGCTCCTATGCGACGTCTTTACATGGAATTGGAAGGAACACGACATCGTTGAAAAGAATAGCTCGCATGCGACGGTTGTGAGGCAGCTAATATCCCAGGGCCACACGGGCCTTAAAACGGTCGTAAGGACACATTTAACTTTGTTCCAAGATTAGGGTTAAGCCAAACCGGTCGGTTGGGACAGCCAGTCAAGCCAGTCAAACCAACCGCTTCTGACCGAGAGCGCGCGTCACACTGACTGTAGCTTCCCCGGCGGCGACGGTGGACCTCACCCATCATTCTCGGCGGCGGCGGCGCTTTCGTTCGACGGCGAAGGTGGTGAGTGCCATTTGAAAGCTAATTCCTCTCCCATTCTTCTCAATTCGAGATCTGAGCGTGCCCATTGATGCTAGATTGTGGAGGCGAGGGTGTGCTAAACGGGGCGAGGGGGACGATATGGAGCATGGAGAGGGGACTTCTAATCGGTATATCCCGTATCTCTGCACTTAATTTCTCTAAGGTTGAGCTCTTTGTTCGCTTCCTCTAGCTCATAGTGCCCGCCAAAAACAGGGGAGACGATGTTGCGCGCCAAACCTTCGAATTTCGCATCAATTTCTTTCCCTCTAGGGCTGTTTTAGTTGATGGCAGCACACAGATCATTGAGAGAGACACGGTTGTTAAATGGGAGGTGGAATTAGAACATGTTGATCCCCAAGAGCTAATAAACATGGGAGAGGAGGCGGTGAGGAAAATGGTGGAAAAAATTGGGGATAGTGTGGTTTGGGGGCCAGAGCAATAAGTTTCTTTGTTATGATTTGATGATTGCAAATGTGACTATGTTAGGGTTGAGACAGGGGAACATATAGTTGATGAAATCGATGAGCGAAACGGTTGGACAAGCAAAACTATTCTGTTTTTAGCAGAGCTCATTGATCTAAAACCTGATTCGAGGGTTGGATATGTGGCATCGAAGCTGGCTGCTCAGATGGTCGAGGATGATTGGGCTGCACAAAGGCAAGTAATGACTATACTTACTGAGTTGGAAGTGTTAACAGTGGAGGATGATGATGCTAATGCACAAGGGAAGGATGCAGATGGTAATGCACAAAGGATTGTAACTGTTGATTGGAATTCAGTTGAGATACATGACCGGAATGATTTGGTCATTGCACCAATACATGACATTGAAATGGCAAAGCTTTTTGGCATTCCTATAGATGACAGAGACAAGGAGAAGAAGAGGGATGAAGCTGCAAATGATGGTGACAACCATTTAAGAGATGAAGAGGCATATATAGATCTAGAGTTGTTGGAAAATGCTGCAGTTCATGTAGATGATGCACATGATGATGAGCTAGTAACAGTTTATGACAAAGAGGACCCAGTTATTGAAGTTGGGAGATTGTTTCCAAGCATGGATGAATTCAGGATGTGTTTCAGGACATATGCAGTCAAACGTGAGTTTTCTACCAAGACTATGTGGACTGATAAAAAGAAGTTCTATGCAAAAAGCATAGGTTATGATGGTGGTGCCAAGCCTTGCAAGTGGTATGTCTCTGCTAGACGCCAACCTGATGGAAGGACAATAAGAGTGAATCAAATTCCAAAACCTCGTACTTGCATTACAAGTTCTCAAACAGTTACAAAGATGACATCACAATTATGGGTTGCAGAAAAGATCAAGCCCATTTTAGCCACAACACCAAACATCACTGCAAAGAGACTGAAAATAGACTTGGAAAAGTAGTACCCCATTAAGCTGAATTATACTACAGTGTGGAAGGCAAAGCAAAGGGCAATGAAAGAGCTATATGGTGATTGGGCAAATACCTTTCGAATGCTTTATAACTTCAAAGCAGAAGTAGAGAAGAGGTCACCTGGCAGTGTTGTGGAGATAGATACTGAGGTAACAACTGATGGGAAAGTCTTCTTCTCTAAATTCTTCATGGCTTTAAAGCCTTGCATCGATGGCTTCAAAGCAGGGTGCCGTCCATATTTGAGTATAGACTCATCTTTCTTGACTGGAAAGTGGAATGGTCAACTAGCAGCATGCAATGCTTTAGATGGACACAATTGGATGTTCCCTGTAGCTATTGGCATGTTTCAGTCTGAAACAGAGGCATCATGGACATGGTTCATGATGCAGTTGAAAAGATGCATAGGGTCAGTCTCTCCATTGGCAGTGCACATAGATGCATGTAAAGGTTTAGAAAATGCAGTGAAGATTGTTTTCCCTCATGCTGAGCAGAGGGAGTGCTTCGGCCATATGTGGATGAATTTGATCAAAAAATTCAGAGGAGATGATTTTGGACGCATGTGGCCAGCAGCAAGATCTTACACCAGGCAGACACATTCATATCACCTTGAGAAGATTAAGGCGGCATGCTCTGAGGAGGATAGGGTCAAGTTTTATACATGGTTGGAAACCTACCATTCTATTTTATGGTACAGGTCTGGTTTTAACACTGCCATCAAATGTGATCATATCAATAATAATTTGGCAGAAAGTTTCAACAACAAAGTGAAGGAGTTAAAAGACTTGCCTGTCCATGACATGGTTGACCAGGTCAGGATCATGATCATGAGGTTGTGGGAATTTATAATAAGGCTTGGTGATGTTCTTCAAGGAGATAAGCTTCCTGATGTTGTGCAGCAGGTGGTCAACAGGAGCAGAAATCTTGCACATTTGCGTGTTGAGAAATCCTCATTGTGGGGTGCTGAAGTCAGAGATACAAAGACTGGCAGGAGGCATGTTGTTGACACTTAATTGCATGAATGCACATGCCTTGAGTGGCAACACACTGGGAAGCCTTGTGAGCATGCCATACTTTTCTTGGCCTCCAAACACAAGCTAAATATGCACCCATATTTGCATGAGTATTATTCTGTAGCAAAATTCAAGGCTGCATATGGAACACCAATTCCAGCACTTACAGATCAGTCTCAGTGGCCTGAAGTGGACATTCAGTTCTCCTTGTGTCCTCCTTTGATGAAAAGAAAGGCTGGCAGGCCCAAGCAGAGTAGATTCAAGGCTTGTTTTGAGAAAGGTGGGAGCAGCAAGAAGGGAAAGAAAGATGAAAAGAAAGATGCCAAGCCAAAAAGGGCCCAAAAAGGTAACAAGAATAGATGCAAACTCTGTGAAGAACTTGGACACCGAGCTGGCTCTACCAAGTGCAGATACACTGCTGAAAAGCCAAAGTATGTTCATCCAAAATCTATCCCATTTCTTGTTGATGATTTTTCTCCCCCAGCTAACTTGCTTGTTTTCAGGAGGAAGCGTGGAGAAAAAGGCCCACCTCTTGTTGTTGACAAATGCTGGCCAGTGAAAAGGGCAAGAATCAATGGCCGAAGAAAGAAGAGAACTAACCAGATCATGTTTGGTGCTGCTGAGGTACAATCTGAACTTGTTTTGGAGGATGATGTGCAAACTGTTGAGGCTTTAGGGCACACCGTTTCTGATTTGGAAGCTCTGGTGCAAAATGAGGGGCAAAATGAGCCTGTTGTTGAGGCTCTAGTGCAAAATGAGCCTGTTGTTGAGGCTCTGGTGCAAAATGAACCTGTTGTTGAGGCTCTGGTGCAAACTGACCATGTTGTTGAGGCTCTGGTGCAAAGTGACCATGTTGTTGAGGCTCTGGTGCAAAGTGACCATGTTGATGAGGCTCTGGATCATTATCATGAGGTTGTTGAGGAGGTGCAGGAGGTGAAGGAGACTCTTGGACGTGCTGTGGGGAGGACAAATGGTAATGCTAAGAAAAAGAAGAGCATAAACCTGTTGTGTAGTGTGAAACTTGTGAAGGAGAAGAAAACGAGGGGTAAGAAGAGCCAAAAGAAATAGACTTTGAATTTGGCACTTGTTGTTGTAAACATTTGTTATTGTAATAATTTGGCACTTGTTGTTGTAAACATTTGTTATTGTAATAATTTGGCACTTGTTGTTGTAAACATTTGTTATTATAATAATTTGTCACTTGTTGATAATTTGGACAAAATTCAAATATGATGGTAAATTTGAATTTCAACAAATGTAGCTATGTCACTTTTCTATGTTTGTATGAGCTTCCAACTTTTTCCATATATACAATACAACTCATCCTCACCCTGATCCCTTTTGTGAAGTACAACTCACCCTCACCCAAAATGGGGTAGAAATGGGCTCCAAAGCTAGGGTAAACCACCCCATTTCTAAGCAAGTTTTTTTTCGACCATTTCTAAAACCAAGTTTGATATTTTTCCTCAGAACTATGTCACATAACATGACACCATGCGAAGGTTTTGTATTTTTTTGATTTTTTTTGAATTAGTTATGCACATTTGAATGTCTAGTCAAACTTGAAGGGTTTTCATAAACATTCTTAGCTAGGGGCTGAGGATCACAAAACTAGCATTGGATCTCTGATGAAATAGCATGTTGTGAACCTAAAAATGATTTTTACAAAAAATCATCAGCATGAAATCATGTACCTGTAGTTCATATCTTACCCACTTCTAGCCGATTCGGCAGGATTTGTCTTTTTCACCAGTGATGGAATAAAAGGTTTGAGATACTAAAGTTGGGAAATTGTATATTCTAGGTGGTCTAGTATTTTTGAAAAATAGGATGTTACCATTTTGAAACTTCAATTTGGTGGTTGCTTCACAAATCCCCCCCTCTTTCGGCACTCAGAAAATATAAAATGGATTTTCTGTGCGTAGAAAAGGAAAACTTTGTGCTACAACATTGTTAGTCATCCCATTATAGACATGCATGCCAAATATGGGCACATTATCACAAACTATGCCTTGATTCTAGCCATATCATTGGTCATTTGACCCGAAAGTCAGAAAACCTTGGTGGAGATAGGTCATTTTGTGAAGGTTTTTTTGAAATATGATCAATAGACTAAGTTTGATATTTTTCCTCACAACTATTTCACATAACATGACACCATGTGAAGGTTTTATATTTTTTTGATTTTTTTTGAATTAGTTATGCACATTTGAATGTCTGGTCAAACCTGTGAAACCCCGTTGACTCCATCCTAAACCCCGCTAACCCTAAGGCCGAATGAGGAACATAGATCTAACCCTAGCGCGACAGTGTGGCCGTCCGATCGCGTCTTCTAGAAGGATTCCGCGGGTGGCTCTGGGCAATCCGTGGAAGGGCTTGTTCTGCAACCTGATTGGTTGGCGCTCTTAGAAGGATTTCGTGGCTAGCTCTTGGCGATCCGTGGGATGGATGATTTTGGAATCTGATTGGCTTCATCGTTTTTACGTGCAACAGCATGGCATGCGAGCATGGCACACTCCATTGACCGTTGGACCGAGCGTGGCATGCGAGGGCGCTGGGCGGGGCAGGCTGCACCATGCATGCAGCTGCCCCTAGCGTCGCAGTCTAGCTATTTTACGTGCAACAGCGTTGCAGCGTATTTACTCCCTCCGTCGCATTAAATAAGTGTACGTGTAACAACTTTTTCAGTCAAACTTACTCCCCTCAGGTTCATTGTAATAAATGAGACTTTGCATGATACCACATCTAAGTTACTCCCACATACTTCCGGGCTACTCCCTCTGTCCGCAAATAAATTGAAGAGACCATTTGCTAAATGTTATTGGACTTGATTTCCGTGAAGCAATTTTTTCTACTTTAAAGTGCATTGGAAAGGGAGAAGTACATTTTTATGGACAAATTTTGAAGCCAAACGTACACTTATTTGTGGACAGAGTGAGTATGCATGTCACTATGACCAGCCTAAGAAAAAATATCAAAATCTAAAATATGTAATAAATATTGACCAGCCAAACGTACACTCCATTGACCGTTGGACCGAGCGTGGCATGCGAGGACGCTGGGCGGGGCGGGCTGCACCATGCATGCAGCTGCCCCTAGCGTCGCAGTCTAGCTATTTTGCGTGCAACAGCGCTGCCCCATTAAATAAGTGTACGTCGAACAACTTTCTTCAGTCAAACTTACTCCCATCTGGTTTATGCGCCATATAAAAAGTCAATATTTATAAATCTAAAATATCAACTTTGACTACCTTGGTACTAGATTCCTTGGTTCATGCCCCATTAAATAAGTGTAAAAACGAACGAGTTTGTTGCATGCGGTGTGTAAAAACGAACGAGTACCTTGGTACTAGATTCCTGCATTTATTACTGAAGTAAATCAAGGCCAAATTATATTTTCCCTTTTATTTTTCACTGCCAGTGAACAATTGAACGTTTTTTTCTCTCTTTCGCATTAATGCATGCATGCATGCAGGGCGGGGGCGGCGGTGCAGGGGTCACGTCGCATCTTAGCTATTTTTTTCTCTCTTTCGCATTGATCACGCCCGCTGCCCACACGCAACGCAGCGCACGCGTCTGCGCCAACGCGACGCTGGATTCCCACGCCGCCCTTCACGCCCCGCCCTCAATAAATAGGCAAAACGTCTTTGCCTCCTCATCTTCAACCTCGAGCCCGTCCCTTTGCCTCCTCCCAGCCCCCAAACACTCCGGCGACCATGTCGACCTCCCCCCTCCGCTTCCCTTCCGACACCGAAGTAAGCGATGAGGACAACCACCCGGACCACAAGCAGTGGTGGTAGCAGGAGGCGCCCACGCGCCCCAAGCGTGGCAAGAAGGAGAAGTCCCCGCCTTGCCCCTGGGGGGAGCAGGGCCCATCGTCACCAACCCAGTCCCCAACCTCCCCGGCGGCGGCGACCTCCCCTCCGAAGCCTACTGGGCTAAGGCGGCGAAGGACGAGGCAAAGCAGGAGGCTGCTATCGCCAGGTGGGAGGAGAAGCAGGCCCAGCGCGCCTTGAAGAAAAGGCGCAGACGGGAGGACGAGGAGCGACGGGAAACGGGAGCACCGGGAGCACCGGGAGAGGCGGGCAGCGTGGAATGCCGCGAAGGCGGCTGCACCAGCACCGCCTCCACCGCCGATGGAGTAGGGTAGCTAGGGTTAGCGTTTAGGGGCTAGCCCAGGGTTTAGGCGGGGCGCTTATTCCCTTCTATATTATTGTACTTTTTTCTTTTTATTGTAATGTTATCCCAATGTTATCGATCCGGCTATCTAATATAAGTAATGTTATCCCAATATTATCTATCCCCTTGTTTTATTGTAATCTTTGTTTTATTGTATTGTCATTTGTCAAAACACCCAAAACAACAAGTGTATAAAACAAAAGACACAAAAACAAGTTCTCATACAATACACGTGCAATATTTATAAAATGAGTGAAATTAGAAAAGCTCAAAAGGAAGAATAAGTTAACGTAATGATGGTTGATTATTTTCAAACAACACATGGTTCATTTTTAAACAAGACATTTACATATTTACATAAGTTAAAGGAGCGCCCAAGTTATGTTAGTTAAATGGATGTCCCTGGACTTCATTTATATATTTACTTTCGCAAAAAAAAGATTGCGACCTGAGCACGAGTATCTGCAGATCCACACGTTCCTATTTAGATTGTAACGTGAGTACCATTTTTTTCTTTGCCCAATCAACATATAGTTACTAATGGGCCTGGATACGTCCATTTTGGCCTGGCTAAGTTCTATTTGGGCCCGACCTTTTTCAATCCTCGTCAATTGTTTTTTTACTTTTCAACCCCTCCCCCTCCCTGCACACGGGCGCCCCTGCACACTGATAAAAGGAACACTGACAAAACTGACGAAACTGAAGGAACACTGATTTCGAAAACAGAGCAGCTCAAAATTAGCCCGAATTTGTGTTGCATTTTATTCAAGCCAAAGACATAGACCATTACATCCATTACAAAGCATCACTCGAACACTGACTGCGCTGTCTAATGACTAACGATCAGGAGATAAACTAATCCGAGAGAAATTACACAAAAATAAAAAAAAACGGCCATCAGATTGTCCTGCTTCTTCAATTCGATGATTTGCCTTAGCTGCTTGTTCATCTTCTTTAGCTCGGCCTTCACTTCCGCATCCACCGTAGTACCAGTGAAAATGGGGTTGCCACATCCCAATTGCTCCACCACGGACGGGTTTTTGAGGTCCCGGGATGCTACCTCCACCCCAATTCGTTCGATGTACTCATCAAGCCACTCAAAATGCCCACATTTTGGCAGTTCCTGAAATCGCAGAGATGAACCCTAAATCCCAAATTCGATGAAATGCATAAAATTTCGAAAGAAAAGCGAGAAATTGGCGCTCGGAACACTCCGATCTCACATTTTCCGGCTCGGCCTTGCTCTCACACTTCATAAATTCCCGGCCAATGTTGCCGTTCTTGTCGATGGATGTGACAAGCCGCTTCAGGGGCGCGGTACGGGGGCAATCGGGGCACCTCCTCATCGGCACCACACCATACCGAGGCCATGACCGGTGGGAGGAAGAAGAGCTCGACATCCCTCGCCGGCGTTGCCGCAATTGCTCGCCGGAGAAGAAAACAGAAGGTGATGAGATGCTGGAACGGTGGCGGGAGTGCTCGGGTGCGGGGACGGATCGGGGCCAACGGCTCTCTTCAACCACAGGGTGGGTCCCACGATATGAGGTGGACATCAGGTGAGTTCCGCCGTGACGTGGAGAGGTTGTGGGTCCTACTGTGCTCAGCTGATTCGAATTCGTTGACGGTCTCGTGGGGTTAAGTAGGAGTGTCGCACGGGAGCTATTTGTCGCCTCACAACCGTCGCATGCGAGCTATTCTTTTCAACGATGTCGCTTTCCTTCCAATTTCACGTAAAGACGTCGCATAGGAGCTATAAGCCCAAAAAATCACGCATCATGCATAAAGTGCACTGTTTTTTTTCCTAGAACGATAACGTGAACTGTTGATCATTTTGTACATTAATTCATGCAGATTAAGAATGTTTATCCTGATCACCAATAGATTTTATATTATCTGGTAAAATCCAAAAAAAGCTTCACAGGAAGAATAATCGAGTTTATATTATCACCGGTGGAACTTACTGCTTCCGGGAAGAATGGAAGGAAGAGCTGGATGGCCCGGCTGCTGGGCTGCATGCGGGGAGGACACAGAGAGAGGGAGCTGGGTCATTTTTGTTTTCGTTTTTTTCTATTTTTTCGTTTCTCGTCAATATATCGTGTATTTCAATTTTTTGGAGCTTCAAAGTTCAACAGGAAATTCTTGAAATTTTCGTAGGAGTTCCTTGATCAATGAAAAACCATTAGAAAATATTACCAGCTACAACTTTTCTTCTCCAAAACTCAACTAGCAACTTGCATAGTTCAAACATTTTTATTATATCTTCTACTAGTATTAAAGGGTACACCAAGTGCATACTAATAATAGAGAAAAGCAAGGTTTCAATCAAGAAGACGGACGCCATCAACGTTGGGCTTGGGCTCCGACACCAAACAACAGCAAAGCTGGTTATTCTCCGTGCAGTGAGATCCCTTGCTGTAACCCGTGTCCACGCAATAGTCCCTGCACTTGTATTCACTGTCGCATCCATCTTCAAGACTAAAGCATTTTTCTACAGGGAACATTAGATGAATAAATTAGCACAAGTACACAATGGATACATTCATTGTTTCCAATTGCAATTTGCAAACATACTCCTCCGTTTTAAAATATAAGATGTTTTAGGTTTGTAAAGAAAATGTATCTAGACTTGTTTTAGTATGAAGATTCATTCCAAACCTGAGTGAACCTACGTACTAAAAGTAGTCTAGATACATTTGTTTCACACAGCTAAAACATCTTATATTTTAAAACGGAGGGAGTACTTAGAAGTTAGAAATAGATTACTGGTAGAAGCTATATATATCTTGTTGGATTTGATTATCTCCCCATCAGATCGACCACAAATCAATATGAAAGATCATCACGAATAATATGTACACCTCAATCTTTCTTTTAAGGATAAGCACGCCTCGATCTTAATTAGACACTCTGGATCCACTATATATAATCTTCATATGTAGACGATGGAAAGAGGAAGATGTCATGTACCTCCAGGCGGGTCTGCTGCATCACATGATAGCATCACCGTGGCCATCACCACCACCATGAGGGCAGCCAAGCACACGACGCATCCACTCCTCTTGCTAAGTGCCATGGCAATATCTATTACCTTTGTGCAGAGATATATTTCTCTTATTTTCTCTGTCACAATAGTAATGTGTTGATAGTGGATCCTTCTGCCAGTATAGTGTTTATATGGACTGGAGCCCGCGTCCTACATTTAATGGTGACAATTAATTATCGTTGTAACTTTAGGGTGTATTTAATGGTGATAATTAATCATCGCCCTATCTTTTCTCGTACTTCTCGGGGTGTTAATGTATTGGTTAATGGTTATCCTTAAATGGCTGTGTATTTGTCACCCTCTCAAAAAAAAGTTTTTTTTCTTGCAAAAAATCTGCTGATATATTAATAATCATCAGCAACATTGCAAAAATGCATAAAAAAAATTTCTACGTAAGTCCATGGACCACCTAAGTTATGAGCTTTTATTCTTAGCAATCTTTTACACATGTATTCCTACACGAATATGGCATAATCTGTCTATTTGGATTATATATTGACATTAGCGTCTTTCATATAGTCAGGTTCAAAGGAAGGAAGATGTGGGTAAAAAAAATCTAGCCTCGTAACCTAAGACAACACACGTGTCAGGAATATGCAACTTGTATTTCTCTGGGCCAAATGCCACAATATATAGTATAGGTACATGGCAAATATGCAGGAAGTCCCCTAACATATGAGGAAAATACAATATACAGATATATACATCTAACACCACCACCCCCCCTCCCCCTCAAACTCATGGTGGATCCACAACACTGAGTTTGGAGAGTAAGAAATCATGCTGCGGCTCTGGTCTATGCCTTCGTGAAGAAATCCGCCAACTGTAAATCTGAAGACACATACTGAAGCGCAACAACCTGAGCCTTCACCTGAGCACGTGTATAGAAAGCATCAACACCAATATGATTGGTAAGCTCATGCTTGACCGGATCACGTGCAACACTAATAGCACCTGTACTGTCAGACAAAACCAGACTGGGTGTGGTAATAGAGACCCCAAAATCCGCAAGTAACCACCGTAACCAGGTCACCTCAGCAGTCAACAAGGCCATAGCACGTAACTCAGCCTCAACACTCGAACGGGAAACCGCTGTCTGTTTCTTCGTCTTCCAAGCAATGAGCGAACCACCAATAAACACACAGTAAGCAGAAAGTGAACGACGATCCGAAGGATCACTCGCCCACGTAGCGTCCGAATAGCACTAGAGCTAGAGGGAGCTGGAACGAGGAAAGAAAAGGCGACGAGTGATCGTACCACGAAGATAACGAAGAACACGGAGAAGATGACTATAGTGAACAGTGGTAGGAGCAGAAACAAACTGACTCAGAATATGAACAGGATAAGAGATGTCAGGACGAGTGACAGCAAGATAAACTAGACTCCCAACAAGATGACGATAACGCGTCGGATCAGAAAGAGGATCACCATCAGTGAGTTGAAGCTTAACATTAAGCTCCATAGGGGTCTCAACAGTGCGCTCATCCCCAAGAGCAGCACGGGCAAGAAGATCCTGAATATACTTTTTCTGAGAGATGTAAAAGCCATCAGAAGTGGAGGAAACCTCAATCCCAAGAAAGTATCGAAGAGGACCAAGATCAGTCATAAGAAACTGATCACGAAGACGAGCCTTAACAAAGGCGATATACGCAGGATCATCACCAGTAATGATCATATCATCAACATAGAGAAGAAGAAGAGTGCGTCCACGAGGAGAAGTGTGAACAAACAGCACTGGATCATGAGATCTAGGGGAGAAACCAGCAGCAGTCACTACAGAAGCAAAGCGCTTAAACCAGGCACGAGGGGCCTGTTTGAGGCCATAAAGAGAACGTAGAAGACGACAAACCATCCCCTCGGTTACAGAATACCCAGGAGGAGGCTGCATATAAACCTCCTCACTCAACTCACCATTGAGAAAGGCGTTCTGAACATCAAGCTAGGACACAGACCAGTGACGAACAGAAGCAACAGCAAGAAGATTACGCACAGTGGTCATATGAGCCACATGAGCAAAGGTCTCATCATAGTCACGACCATGCTCCTGCTGAAAACCACGAGCCACAAGACGCGCTTTATAGTGCTCAAGAGATCCATCAGAGCGAGTCTTAATCTTATAGACCCACTTACACGTGATAGGACGAACACCGGGAGAAGGAGAAACAAGATCCCAGGTGCCAGTACGCTCAAGTGCAGCAATCTCCTTAGCCATGGCCAGCTGCCATTCAGGATGATGCTCAACATCCCGATAAGAAGTCGGCTCAGAGGCAACAGAAAGACCATACTGACTAGGAGAGTAACGGTTGGGGGAACGACGCTGACGAACAGGACGAGTAGAGGAAAGATCATCAGAAGAAGACGACGCAGGAGACGACGATGAAGAAGAGGGAATAGTAGAGGAAGACTCCGGAGAACGGGGAGAACTAGGAGAACTAGACGGAGCAGAGGAGGACGATGTCGAAGAAGAGACATCAGGGGGAGGAGATCCTGAAGAAGACACAATAGGTGTAGAAGGACGTGTGTCAGAAAAGAGAAGAAAAGAGATATCTTCCACCGGGTAAGTACCAGCGGTGGGACGAGGATAGAAAGGACGCGTCTCATCAAAAGTAACATCACGAGAGATATGCATCCGACGACCAACAGGGTCCCAACAACGATAGCACTTATGCTCATCACTGTATCCAAGGAAGACACACTCAACAGACTGGGCGGTCAGTTTGGTGCGTTCGCGAGGAGCAAGGAGAACATAGCAAACACAACCAAACAAGCGAAGCATGGAGTAGTCTGGAGACTGTCCAGATAGGCGCTCAAGAGGGATACCACCCTGCAAGGCAGCAGAAGGCTGAATATTGATGAGGTAAGCCGACATAGCGACAACCTCAGCCCAGAAATGCGGTGGGAGAGAAGATGAAATCATCATAGCGCGAGTGGTCTCAAGAAGATGGCGATGCTTACGCTCAGCAACGCCATTCTGGGCATGTGCGCCAGGACAGGAGAACTGAGCAAGGGTGCCCTGCTCAGCAAGAACACCTCGCAACATCTGGGAGATATACTCACCAGCAGAATCAGCACGAAAAACACGGATGGGGGTAGAATACTGAGTATGGACCATGGCCGCAAAACGCTGATATATGGAAAGCACTTCACTGCGAGAGCGCATAAAATACAACCAAGTGTACCGAGAAAAATCATCGATGAATAAAATATAGTAGCGATGACCCCCTTTCGAAGCAAAATGAGCCAGACCCCAAACATCTGAATGAACTAAATCAAAAGGTCACTGAGTTACAGACGCGCTAGTAGGATAGGAAAGCTGAATCTGTTTACCCAACCTACAGCACTGACAATGCAAAGACCCATCTCTTGAGACAGACCCCAGAAGACCACGATGAACTAATGACGACAGGCGAGAGTCACAGAGGTGACCAAGACAATGATTCCACTGCTGAAAGGAGCTGGTATTAGAGGCGACGACCGGAAAAGAACTGGCAGATGAAGTGGTAGCGGAGGGAACGCGAAGCCAGTCTAACTCCCAAAGTCCTGAAGAGTCACGACTGCAAGGGCCAGCTCCAACCAGGGCCTGTGTGCGACGATCCTGGACAACACAAGAATCAGCATCAAGAATGACGCGACAACTAGAGTCAGTAAGCTGACTAGCAGAGAACAGATTCATCTTAAGAAGAGGGACATGAGAAATATCAGGAACAGAAAAAGAAGAAGTAGAAAGGGTGCCCCGACTAGAAACAGGAAGAGAGGTACCATCAGCCGTAAAAACACGGACAGGAGAAGGGAAAGAACGAAGATCGGACAGAAAATAAGACTCAGAAGTCATATGAAAAGAAGCTCCAGAATCCAGATACCATGGGAACGTACCTGACTGTGTAGAAGGTGGTAGTCGCACAGGGCCTGAAGAATCAGTCACAGAACCAGCAGTGCCTGTCGAAGAAGAGCCTGTAGCAGCAAGCAGACCGCGAAGACTCCTGATAATGTCCTGATCAGAGAGAGGAACTGCTGAAGATCCAGAAGGAGCCGACTTCCCACGAGCCTGGTGCTGCTGACGTAAACTGGGATCCCGTGTATAACAGGTGGCCCAAGTGTGGCCATCCTTGTTATAGTAAGAGCAGTGACGAAGAGAACCACGGCGACCCTGACCACGAGCCTGCTGGTGCTGACTCTGACCCTGAAACTGCTGGTGCTGACTCTGACCCTGAACTGGAGGAGTGGGTAGTATCAGCGGCGGCACAGAGGACCGCGGCTGAGTCGAGGTAGCAGACGGCAAAGGAGCACCACGAGTAGCAAGCACAGACGAAACCGCAAGAAGACCAGCACCACGGAGACGGGTCTCCTCTGCCCAAAGCTCAGACAACACCTCAGAGAGCGAAACACGACCACGAGCATTCAGCTGAGCACGCCTGGGCTCAAACTCCTGGCGGAGCCGAGACAGAAACTCATAGATGCGGTGAAACTCCAAATGCGAGCGCACAATCTGGCAACACGAGCATGTGCCACAAACAGCAGTACGAAGAGAGTCAAGCTGACGCCAGATAGCAGCACTCTGAGTATAGAACTCATCAATAGTAGAATCACCCTGCTGGAGAGCATGCTCCTGGCGAACCACAGACAGGTAAACAGCATCCCCAGACGGCTGATAGCGCTGACGAAGATGAGCCCACTGAGCGGCAACAGTAGGGAGACTCATGAACTCAGCAGCATACTGGGGCAGAACACTGGAAGTGAGAACATCAGCAGCACGGGCATCCTCATCAACCCACTGAGTGTAAGCAGTAAGAGCATGTCAATAGGCCTCGAGATCAGAAGAGTACTGCTTGAACTTCAGGTCATAAGCAGCAACAACACTATCATCAGCACTCTGAGCAGCATCCTTGGCCTCCTGAGAAGCATCAGCACCGAGAACAATCAGTGTCGGCGGAATAGGAGCCACAGGAGCAGGGGGGGCACGGCATACAGGAGACCTCGCCGGAGAGCACACCCCAAAGACGGAGACCGCGCATGTGAACGCGCATAAAGGCATCGTAATCAGGATAATTCGTGCCATCAAAGACCACCTAGCAGCGAGGAATCGCAACATAACCCGATGAAGAAGACATCTCTCTCTCTCTGTCTCTCTCTCTCTCTCTCTCTCTCTCTCTCTCTCTCTCTCTCTCTCTCTTTTACAGATCAGATCTAGATCTAGATCTAATTGCAAGCAGACGAAATCCGACAGGGTTGGGCCAGTCCGGCCAGACGGGATCGGTGGCGGTCAGACAGGGCGTGGCCAGAGCCGGCCGACGGCAGGCCAGGCGGGATGCGCGGGACCACGCCGATCTGGAGCAGCAGAATCAAGAGCACGCGTCCAGCACGCGTCGAGGCTGAGGAGAGCACGCGTCAGGGAGCACACGTCGGGCCGAGGGGAGCACGCATCGAGGCTGCGTCGTCGGGCGTCGGGCGCCGCGTGACGCAGCGGAAGGCACGCGTCAGGGAGCACGTGTCGGGCCGAGGGGAGCACGCGTCGGGGCTGCGTCGTCGGGCGTCGGGCGTCGCGTGACGCAGCGGAAGGCAGGTTCCTGCAGGGCGCCGAGGAAGCAGCAGCAGGAGGCAGGACGGGCCAGACGGGATGCAGCGTCGAGGGAGGGGCCTTCCTACAGACGGATTTGCAGAGCTTCCTGCAGCACCACGCAGGGCCACGCCGATTTGGAGACGATCTGGGGGCCGATTTCCAGGTGGGGATCGACGGGCCGATCTGGAGACGGATCTAGATCCGAGTTGGACCTGACGAAAACATAGACGGAAACGCAGACTAATGGAACGGGCGGCGACCGTCGGTGGCGACGACGGCAAGGCCGTCGGCGACAGGGACGGTGGCGGCTGACGAAGTTGCGAGAAAGAGGCTAACTTGGCTCTAATACCATGTCAGGAATATGCAACTTGTATTCCTTTGGGGGCCAAAGGCCACAATATATAGTACTGGTACAGGGTAAATATACAGGAATCCCTCTAACATATTGGGGAAATACAATATACAGATATATACATCAAACAACATGATCAATAAAGAATACCTTCATTTAAATTGGAGTACTACTGTGTTTTTTATTGGTAACATCTCCAAGAGCGCCACGTATCTCCTGGATCTGTAAACCACGAACTTGAAGTAGTATAGCCTTCATGGCAGCTTGGATTCGTATCAAACCTGAATTATTGTTTTACGGTGGTGATAGCTGGAGTATAGCCATTGTGGTTGCTTGGACATGATCGCCCTCGCGTGGATGCGTGCCCTGTGTCTTGGTCGTGGCCGGGGTGGGGTAGCTGGGCGTGGTGACATGTTCTAGAGGCTGGGCATGGCTTGACGACATAGGGAAATGAGGGTGTTGTCTGGTAGGATGGTGCGGAAGTTACAGAGTTATGGCACCTAAGCACTGGTTTCCTGGTCGTAGGCCTGGCCTCCTGGAGGTGGGAGAGATGGTGAGGGTCGTGTGGGGGCGGAAATTTGTCGTGAGGGTGAAGAGAACAAATGAATATGTGGTGTTAGATGTACCTGGATACTGGATAGATGGTTGAGATCTTATTTTCTATTAGAGTATATCACGGTTTGAACTATATTTGATAGTTTATGTTTAAATTCTAACCCCAGTAGTCTTCTTGCCCCCAAATCTTCTAATACTATATAAATAGCTTAAAGGCTCACGATATAATACCCCAGTCAATATAAATAGCTTACAGTCTATATTTTCGTAATTCTACATGGTATCAGAGCGGTTCGCTCCGTCTAGGGTTTAGCCACCTTTTCCGCTGTGCCGCCCCTAGGGAGATCGTTCTCCGCCCGGGGCCGCGCAATAGTAGATTAGATCTTACTTCGTCAAAATTTTCTCGCCGGCCGTTTGACCGGCGTTTCTTCTTCTTTTGTCAAACATAGATCGGATTGCGTCATCCATAACCGCATGTCGTCATCACGCGCCTCTACTTCAACCTCGGCGTCAACTCATCTCGGGCAAATCATTGCTAAGATCGTGCCAAGGAGGCTCCGCGCGGCGTCCCAAGGGACGCCTTAACGCGTTGTGTCGGCTTCTCCGTCCTCATGTCGTCACCACGCCGGCCCGTCTTCGCCAACATTGACCGGGACACACATCCCCGAGTACGTGCCTCGCCGTCAGAAAAGGGCTTCACCTTCATCACCCGTGGTCATCATCGCCGACAACCATCTACACCAACAAAATCGTCGCATCGTCGCCGCCACCACCAATCGTGGTCAACGTCAACGCCAACAAAAAGTTTTTCTTCACGAGCAATGCCCCACTCATACAAGTGGAAAATACGGGTCTAATCCTCGAAATCAACTACCATAACAATTCAATCGCCATTAACAACTATCTCCTCGTCTTTGTCCACCACGATCTCGCCGTCAGAGTCGCAGTCTAATTTTTATTTTGCACTAAATCAATTTTCTTCTTGCAACTACTTCATCTACCTCAACAAATCGGCTGACAACTTCTATGCACCGACCGTTCACAGAGAATTTCTATGTTGCTCCCTCTGGCTCTGGCTTGCATGGCTCGTGATGGTCCATGTCTTCGTACGTCCGATATTGGCAACATCGATGTGTGCCTTCATCCCCGGCATGCTCCCGAGATTGGCAAGCTCGGCAAGGCGTGTCGCCTACCTCGACTACTCCAACTCAAACTACATCTACCTCAACTACTACGGCAAATGCTCCAGGCTCAACGACGACATCGACCACAACACAACAACATCATCAACTTCATCGACTTCATCAACGGCGACTACATCACAAATGGCAGCATCGACTTGTAGGGTTTCGTAGCATGGAAAACAAAAAATTTCTATCGCATACAAACAAACAAGCCAAGATCTATCTACTAGATTGTAGCAACGAGTCGATGGAATAACTCACCCTCGAAGATTCCAAAGTGTTTAACGAGAGCGGATTCTCGTGGGTGATGTAGCCGTACCCTTCCCGATCTCAAGATCGCATAGACGATCCTTCCAGCGCTGCGTTCTGGCAGCGCTCCCGCAGTCGGTCACACGTTCGGTACTCGACGAAGACCTTTCTCTCCCTTGTTCCAGCAGGCAGCGGAGGTTGTAGCACTCTCCTCGCGATTCCGGCAGCACAACGGCGTGGTACCGGAAGTAGAGGGGAGATCTCGCAGGGCTTCGCCTTAAGCCGGAGCGAGTATGGTGGACTGTGAGAGAGCTCCTTGGCGATCTAGGGTTTAGACGCACCGAGGAGGAGGCTTGGCCGGCGGCTAGGGTTAGCTAGGCGGCGGCGGCTTGCCCTAGGGCGGCGGCGGCTGCAGGAGGGGCCGGCGGCTAAGGCTAGGGTTTGCGGGTGGAGGTGTTGGGTGCTAGGAGGGGCAGCCCTGCCCCTCCTTATATAGGTGGAGGGGGCGCGCCAGGGGAGGGGAGTCCCTCCCCAACTCGGTTTCCCAAGGGGGGCGGCGGTGGAGGGGAGGAACTCCTCCCCAACTCGGTTTCCACCTTCCCCTCCACTTCCTAAAATAGCCGTTTGACTTTTCAAATTGGCGTTTGACTTTTCAAACTAGGATTTGATTAAACCCTTTATTTTGTTCAGCGATGACACCTAGTACATGATGCAATCATACCAACTTGATATAACACATTCATGTACCCTTCCCCTCCGGAGTGCTGGACATTCCGGAACCTTCTAGAACATTCCCGATGAAAACACCGGAACCATTCTCCAACCCCGAAACAGGACTTTCCTTATATGAATCTTATTCTCCGGACCATTCCGGATCTCCTCGTGATATCCCGGATCCCATCCGAGACTCCAAACAACATTCGGTCTCTTACTCATCATTCCATAACTACTCAAACAACGTCGAATCCTTAAGTGTGTCTCCCTACGGTTCATGAATTATGCGGACATGATCGAGACACTTCTCCGATCAATAACCAATAGAGGAATATGGAAATTCATATGGCTCCCACATATTTCTACGATTACTTTGCTATCGAATGAACCACTTACATATGATACCAATTTCCCTTTGTCTCACGATAGTTTACTTATCCGAGGTTATGATCGTCGGTATCTCTGCATACATAGTTCAACCTCGTTACTAATAAGTACTCTTTTCTCGTTCCCGTGATATGTGATCCCTTGTGAGCCAGTCACATGCTTTAAATGCGTGATAAGTACTCTTTTCTCATTCGATTACGACGTTCGGACACACCATTACGCTGTGGTGTTCCCGGCGGTGTCAATTGTGAAAGTATTCCGCATTTCTTTAAATGCTCACCAAACTCGTAACTTAGATATTCACCTCCACGATCAGAACGTAGAAATTTAATCTTCTTGTTACGTTGATTCTCAACCTCACTTTGAAATTCCTTAAACTTCTCGAAAGTTTCGGACTTATGTTTCATGAAATAGATATACCCATATCTACTCAAGTCATCCATGAAGGTAAGAACATAACGATAACCACCGCGCGATTCTATACTCATTGGACCACACACATCGGTATGTATGATTTCCAATAAGTCCGTAGCTCGCTCCATCATACCAGAAAATGGAGTCTTAGTCATTTTTCCCATCAGACATGCTTCGCATCTTTCAAGTGATTCAAGAAGTCCATCGGAATGGAGTTTCTTCATACGCTTCACTCCAATGTGACCAAGACGACAGTGCCACATATAGGTCGAGTTATCGCTCGATTTCAAATGTTTAGCCTCAATGTTATTAATATGTGTATTTCCACTATCGAGATTCAATAAGAATAGACCATCTATCAAAGGTGCATGTGCATAAAACATATTACTCATATAAATCGAACAACCATTATTCTTGGACTTAAACAAGTAACCGTCTCGCAATAAACAAGATCCCGATATAATGTTCATGCTTAACACAGGCACCAAATAACAATTATTTAAGTATAAAACTAATCCCGATGGTAGATGAAGAGGTACCGTGCCGACCGCGACCACATCAACCTTTGATCCATTTCCAACGCGCATCGTCACCTCGTTCTTCGCTAGCTTCCGTTTATTCTGCAGCACCTGTTTCGAGTTACAAATATGTGCAACTGAACCAGTATCAAATACCCAGGCACTACTACGAGTACTAGTGAGATACACATCAATAACATGTATATCGGATATATCTTTCTTCTTGATGTTGCCGTTCTTCAAATCTGCCAAGTACTTTGGGCAATTCCGCTTCCAGTGACCTTCTCCCTTGCAGTAAAAGCACTCAGTATCAGGCTTAGATCCAGCCTTGGTCTTCTTCGTTGGCGCGGTGACTTTCTTACCACCCTTCTTGAAGTGTCCCTTTTGCTTAGACTTGCCTTTCTTGAATTTGGTGGTCTTATTGACCAATAACACTTGGTGCTCTTTCTTGATCTCCACTTCTGCAGATTTTAACATGGCAAAGAGTTCTGGCAACGTCTTGTTCATGTTTTGCATGTTGTAGTTCATCACAAAGTTCTTGTAACTTGGTGGTAGTGATTGAAGGACACGGTAAATCCCCAAAGCATTAGGAATCACTATACCCAAGCTTTGAAGTTTGTTTGCGTGCCCAGACATCTTAAGCACATGCTCACTGATGGAGCTGCCTTCTTCCATCTTGCAGTTAAAGAACTTTTCAGAAGCCTCATAGCTCTCAATTGCCGCGTGAGTCTCAAAGACCAATTTGAGATCACGGACAATATCATGTGGGTCTGAATTCTCAAACCTTTTCTGAAGCTCTGATTCTAAACCATACAAGATAGCACACTGAACTGTGGAGTACTGAGTCTTCCGAGTGAGGTAAACATTCTTTACTTCATCGGTAGCAATAGCTGCAGGTGGGTCACCCAGCGGTGCATCCAGCACATAGGTCAAATTACCAGCTGTGAGGACAATCCTCAAATTGCGGAACCAATCCACGAAGTTGCTTCCATTGTTTTTCAACTTTTCTTTCTCTAGGAACGCATTAAAATTGATGGTAGGGGCCGCCATTGATCTACAACATATTTGCAATAGTTTAGACTAAGTTTATGAAAAATTGAGTTCTAATTAATAGTTAAATTAATCTAGGTGAACTCCCACTCAAAACAACATCCCTCGCATTGTTTTAGTGATCACATGAACCAAATCCACCACATCAAAAACGATCATCACGAGAGTTGATGTAGCTTCAATGGCGAACAATCGACATATTCATCATATCTACTATATGATTCATGCTTTACCTTTCGGTGATCCGTGTTCCGAGACCATGTCTGTACATGCTAGGCTCGTCAAGATCAAACCTTAGCTTCCGCATGAGAAAATCTGGCTTGCTCACGTTGTATACACTTGCGGAATCTAACTCACCCGATCATCACGTGGTTCTTTGAAACAACAAGCTTTAGCAACGGTGCTAACTAAGGGTGAACACTTATGATTTGAAATTCATGTGCATGAGGGATCATCTTATAATGCTACCGTCGTTAACTAAGCAATACAAGATGCATAAAGGATTAACATCACATGCAATTCATAATATGTGATATGATATGGCCTTTCTTCTTTGTGCTTCGGATCTCCACCTTCAAGCACGAACATGATCTCCATCATCACCGGCATTGCATCAAGTTCAATGATGCCGCTTCATGGTTGTCGTCCACCAGCTTCAACTATTACAACTACTTTGAACAGACACGCGGGTCTTAACATAAACTAAAGACAACCATATGGCTCCTGTCGGTTGCCAACTTACAATAAGGAACATTGCATACATCAAATATAATCACAATCATGGCCATATCACATCACAACACACCCCTGCAAAACAAAGTTAGACGCCTCTACTTTCTTTGCATGTTTTACGTGGTTTGGGGCTTTCAATAAGTGTCGTTCTAACTTACAAACAAGAACCACAACATTGATACTAGTATTGTCAATCACCCGTTGTAAATTGGATCTCAACTATGTTGGGAGAAACAGGCACCCGCAAAGCCACTTATGCAATTCAAGTTGCATGTCAAGCGTGGAGCAAGTCTCATGAACGATGTCATGTAAGGTTAGCCCGGGCCGCTTCATCCCAACATCCTGCAAGATGCAAAGTACACAAGAAGCAATCGACAATAAAAGCATCAATGCCCACAATGACCATTGTGTTCTACTCGTGCAACAGATCTACATATAGACACGGCTCTGATACCACTTTAGGGTTTCGTAGCATGGAAAACAAAAAAAATCTATCGCATACAAACAAACAAGCCAAGATCTATCTACTAGATTGTAGCAACGAGTCGATGAAATAACTCACCCTCGAAGATTCCAAAGTGTTTAACAAGAGCGGATTCTCGTGGGTGATGTAGTCGTACTCTTCCCGATCTCAAGATCGCGTAGACGATCCTTCCGGCGCTGCGTTCCGGCAGCGCTCCCGCAGTCGGTCACACATTCGGTACTCGACGAAGACCTTCCTCTCCCTTGTTCCAGCAGGCAGCGGAGGTTGTAGCACTCTCCTTGCGATTCCGGCAGCACAACGGCGTGGTACCGGAAGTAGAGGGGAGATCTCGCAGGGCTTCGCCTTAAGCCGGAGCGAGTATGGTGGACTGTGAGAGAGCTCCTTGGCGATCTAGGGTTTAGACGCACCGAGGAGGTTGGCCGACGGCTAGGGTTAGCTAGGCGGCGGCGGCTTGCCCTAGGGCGGCGGCTAGGGCTAGGGTTTGCGGGTGGAGGTGTTGGGTGCTAGGAGGGGCAGCCCTGCCCCACCTTATATAGGTGGAGGGGGCGCGCCAGGGGAGGGGAGTCCCTCCACAACTCTGTTTCCCAAGGGGGCCGGCGGTGGAGGGTAGGAACTCCTCCCCAACTCGGTTTCCACCTTCCCCTCCACTTCCCAAAATAGCCGTTTGACTTTTCAAATTGGCGTTTGACTTTTCAAACTAGGATTTGATTAAACCCTTTATTTTGTTCAGCGATGACACCTAGTACATGATGCAATCATACCAACTTGATATAACACATTCATGTACCCTTCCCCTCCGAAGTGCCGGACATTCCGGAACCTTCTAGAACATTCCCGATGAAAACACCGGAACCATTCTCCAACCCCGAAATAGGACTTTCCTTATATGAATCTTATTCTCCGGACCATTCCGGATCTCCTCGTGATATCCCGGATCCCATCCGAGACTCCGAACAACATTCGGTCTCTTACTCATCATTCCATAACTACTCAAACAACGTCGAATCCTTAAGTGTGTCTCCCTACGGTTCCTGAATTATGCGGACATGATCGAGACACTTCTCCGATCAATAACCAATAGAGGAATCTGGAAATTCATATGGCTCCCACATATTTCTACGATTACTTTGCGATCGAATGAACCACTTACATACGATACCAATTTCCCTTTGTCTCACGATAGTTTACTTATCCTAGGTTATGATCGTCGGTATCTCTGCATACCTAGTTCAACCTCGTTACTGATAAGTACTCTTTTTTCGTTCCCGTGATATGTGATCCCTTGTGAGCCCGTCACATGCTTGCAAGCTAATTGGATGACATTCCACCGAGAGGGCACAGAGTATATCTAGCCGTCATATGGATGGACAAATCCCAATCATGATCCATGTGTCTCAACCAATAATTTCTGAACACTTAATGCCACCTTTATAGCCACCCAGTTACGGTGTGGTGTTTGATGTCATCAAAGCATCCTTCCGGTGAAGGTGATATGCATGATCTCATGGTCGAAGGAATTAGGTTACTATGTATCAGAAAACATATAGCAATTGAACTTTTAAAATGACTTGATCTTTATGCTACGCTTATCTATAGGAGTATGTCCACCATATCATTCTCCTAACGATATGATCTTGTTGTTAATAACATCTCAATGCTCATGATAGGGAAACCACAATCATTTATTAACCAACAAGCTAGTATTATAAAGAGGCTTCACTAGGGACTCTATTTTAGTTTACAAATCACACAAGTATTAATGTTTCCTTGTTAATACTATTATAGCATGAATGTAAATATTTATCATAAACACAAAGATATAATAATAACTATATTTATTATTGCCTCTAGGGCATATCTCCAACACGACCACGACTACAACGCCCTACTTCCGGCTACATCGACATTAGCATCCTCTCCAATCTCCGCCTTCGGATTATGCTTCAGCCAGACCGTTCGTGTCACTACCGATCCGACTATGGGAAAGTGTTAGAGTATATCACGATTTGGACTATATTTGGTAGTTTAAGTTTGTAATCTAATTCTATCTCTACTAGTCTTCTTTCCCCCAAGTCTTTTAGTACTATATAAACTAGCGTGGTGGCCCTCACAAATGCTAGGGCATCATCTTCATTTTAATATAAGATTATTATGGTCCTATAGTCATTTGTTGTATATGTGTATAAATTTGTGTACATGGGATAGCTGATTAATATGTAGATAATTAAATAAATAGTTCTTATTCTGTATAACATATGAGGCATCACCTTATATATCAAGTACATAAATATATAATTTAATTCCCCTATTGTAGTACTACCCAACAAATAGCTAGAAATTCAATAAATAGTTCTTATTATATACTATATATCACCATTGACAAATATATCTTCATTATACCTATGAACTATGAGACTCTTATTCTATTATTTATTAGTTGTTCTATAAAATAAATTTTCATCTCATTTCCCATATTTAGTTCTATTCTACATAATTTAATGAATAATAAAAAAGTACATCATTCCAAAGAATAATGTCCTCCTGAATGTTTTAGGAAAAAATTTGTTTAACATGTCTTAATTGTTGGTAGCCTATGTGTTAGTCAATTGATTTATTAATTTATTCATTTAGAGGATAAAATATTCTCTTTTGACTCAAAATTAACTTTTGATTAGTCAAGTTTACAAGTATGATCTTACAAATCTGAAAAAATTCGTTGTGTTGTAATAATATGCTAACATAGGGGAAATGTAATTTTTATCCTAGAATAAAAATGAATTTACATAAATTTCATTGTCATATGAATGGTTCTCTCCATCGACTAAGGTTGCTTTTATTAAAAAAAGTACGAATCTAAAAAATAATATGTTGTAATAATTTGCTATCCTAGTGAAAAAACATGCAGATTTTTAAAAAATGAATCCTTTTATGCATTTCTTGGACTACGGAAAATTTACGAAATCTGTACTTTTTAGCCGATCATTTATTTTTTCTGTCGTCCCAATGTAAATTTTTCTCGAACAATATGTCTTAAACCTTCAAGAAAAAGTAGTTTTAGTGCTTGCTAATCATTCTACTAAGAAACTACTATAAACCTCATACAACTATGATGGTAGTTTGGACATTTAATATCTCCACATGAGCATAATTATACAATTGTTGATTTTGCATGGACATGCATTAGTATTGCAGCGGCCAGCAATGGGTGCAAACATTATAGACGTCATCTTTTTTCCTGCAACTTTGATTGTGCAGCAGATGATATGAGTTTCATAAAAACAAAATAGTACCTTCTGGTCTATAGGCTATATAGGCTAGTCCCCTGCCTGAATAGGGAGTACACAACATTTTTTTTGAGACGGGGAGTACACAACGTCAATACGACTATATAACGATCAACTTGGATTCTCTCATCAAAAAGGAAAAAAAAGATCAACTTGGATTTCCTTTTAACGTGTCCATGCTTCAAACGGACTCTACCTACTCCCTCCGTCCCAAATTATTCTTCGTTTTAGGTTTAGTCAAAGTCAAACTTCATAAACTTTGACTACGAATATAAGAAAAAATATCAATATCTAAAATATGTAATAAATATAGTTAGACTCGTCATAAAACATACTTTATATTGTATACAATTGATATTATAAATATTATTATTCTGTTGAAAATGTTTAGTCAAGTTTTAACATGTTTGACTTTGACCAAACCTAAAACGCAGAGTAATTTGGGACGGAGAGAGTAGGTGCACATCCCACGAAAATAGTACAATACATAGTTTTTAAGTAAATCGTGACGCATAACGGCATTAGTTGCAAATTCCGAATTACCTTTTATTTGACCGGTACATATATGGTGAAAAAGGTTATTATGTCGGCGTCTCATTGGATCCAACTCTGGGCTTTCTCCTCCCAGAGCATCAACGCGCAGTGATGGTTTCTGGATGCAACCATCTGGTGATGGTCACACAGGATATTTACTACCAGGCTTCGTGGCGGCATACTAGTAGACTGAGAGATGTCTAGCTACTGTATGTTATGTTGTTTTAGACTTCTTGTTGTTTTTAGATGGTTGGTATTTGTATCAACCCTCTCCGATCCATGAACTGTATTTGCTGCACAATTGATACTTCGTAATAAAAGGTTGTGTGCATCCATGGATGCAGAGGCCGGGGACCAACCCCATTTCGAAAAAAAACATATATGGTGTACGACATCAATAGCCTACAAGAAAATCGTACTAAGCTTCGTACGTGGTGGAATTACCTTTTATTTATGTGGCCGATACACATGTGTTGTATGTTGTCAACATATATTGTGTCAAGCAGGTTACTTAACTAATAATTTTCTGTTAAATCTTAACCATAAATTTTAGATCTAACTGTCACGGTAATTTAGATAATGTGGATCAACCTAGCGCCTTGAAAAACAACCTTATATTAGCGTGGGAGCTGGGGGAGGTGGCGGCGGTGGCCCTCCTCCAGTGGGGGCGTTGGAGCTGGACGACGCGGCGGCGGCGTCTCTACCCTGGTGGGCGGGTAGGGGTGGAGGAGGCAGGCCAGGTGGGGGTGAAGGAGGCGGCGGGGTGGAGGTGGAGTAGGCGATGGCGGCTCTGTGGACGCGGTAGGTGGAGGCGGTGGCGCCGTCGTACGGGAGAAGATGAATTGATCGGTGGCTTCTAACTTTCTTTTTCTGCTAGAACTAAATTGGTATTGTATTTTTTCCTAGATAGTAAGGCTAATGGGCTAGCTGGCCTAATCTCTCTGAGCCGTTGGATGTAATCATACTTGTCCCACACCATGACCAGTAAAATGTACTGTAAAACTAGCCTATTTTTACTAATATGATGTAAAGCCATCAGTCTATGTATCGTTACAAATAAATAAATTTAGTGCAAGTTTTGTAGTTTGAAAACCACCAGTCTATATATGATATGTACTTATTATGTTGCTTTCGAAATAGTATGTAATTTAAATATGAGTTTGTGAACAAGGGCCATTTTTGTTGTCTTGTCCCAGGGACTCTAATATGTATGGACCGGCCTGGCAACAAGCAGGCTAGTCTCCGTCGAGAGCCCCTGGCAGGGCTGAGCTAGCCTCATGTATATACCCGGTATTTTTCTGTCGATAGAAATCGATATACATGCCTATATAGCATTTATCCGTACATACATTTGCATCGTATATGTATGGTTACATGTTTTTCGTGTAACATACAGCGGCCAAGATTGCTCCTATTAATCCGAAGTTTACTAATTCAGTTTCTATCAACTGCACTTCTTTGTTTCAGATGAAAATTGAAAAATTCAATTATCGTGTCATAAACAAGTAATATAAAATATAAATAACAAGAAAAAAAATACAAAAATGCACAACCTACTTTGGACTTTAGTCATGAGGCAGTTGCACATTTCTCAAAAAGCGCAACTATGATGTGATGAAAAATTAAAAGGGAGTGTCTACGTCTCAGGCGCCTGAGATTTCTCAGTCGCTGACGTCGTTGTCAATTATAAGCAAGTTGTAACTAGGACCCGTCAAAGCTTAGTTACAAGTAAGTTGCAACTGCACCTCCTCCACACTGATGGGTGCTCAGTTATAAGGAAGTTGCAACTGGGACCCAACAGAGCTCAGTTACAACCAAGTTGTAACTAGCCCTCCGGCGGGGCCCCAGTTACAAGAAAGTTGCAACTGGCCCGCCGATGGAAATCAAGTCCCCTCCCCCAGTTACAAGGGTTTAGGGGTTAGTCACAACATACTTGCGACTAGCTCGCTACATTCCTGATTACAAAGCAAATTACAAAATGATTCAAATCCAAGTATATATAGTCGCGACACAGTTGCAACTAGGGTTTCAGTCACACCATGCTTGCAACTGGTTCAATACATTCCCGGTTACAAAACAAGTTGCAAATGACTCAAATCCAAAAGTATATCCAGTCATGACATGGATGCAACTAGGGTTTCAGTCACACCATGCTTCCGACTGGCTCAAAAATTCTCAGTTACAAAGCAAGTTGCAAAAATGACTCCCCGCGATGAGGTCTCGCCGATGAGGTCCCCCTCCCTCCCGGTTGCAATCAAGTTGTAACTGTCCCCCCTTGGCAGGGCCCTAGTTATAAGAAAGTTACAACTGGGACCCGTCAGAGCTCAGTTACAAGTAAGTTACAACTGCATCTCCTCCACACCGATGGGTGCTCAGTTACAAGGAAGTTGCAAATGGGACCCAACAGAGCTCAGTTACAACCAAGTTGCAAATGGCCCTCCGGCGGGGTCCTAGTTACAAACAAGTTGCAACTGGCCCGCCGATGGAAATCAAGTCCCCCCCCCCCCCCCCCCAAGTTACAAGGGTTTAGAGGTTAGTCACAACATACTTGCGACTAGCTCGGTACATTCCCGATTACAAAGCAAATTACAAAATGATTCAAATCCAAGTATATTTAGTCGTGACACAGTTGCAACTAGGGTTTCAGTCACACCATGCTTGCGAGTGGCTCAATACATTCTCAGTTACAAAACAAGTTACAAATGACTCAAAATCTAAAAAAATAGTATCAACATGATTGCAACTAGGGTTATGGTTCAGTTGCAAACATACGTGCGACCGGCTCGGCGCGTCCTCGCTTACAAGCAAGATGCAAATAAATCAAATCCAAAAATCCTAGTCACAACATACTTGTGACTGGCTCGAGGCGTTCTGGTTACAAGCAAAATTGCAAAATGACTCAAATCCAAAAATCCTAGTCGATACATAATTGCAACTGGCTCGGGGCGTTCTCGTTACAAGCAAAACATAAAATTTCAAAAACATAAAAATGGATTTTCGGAAAAAACAACAGACCAATAAGAAACCAAAAAAAAGAAAAGCAGAGAAAAACCGAACATGAGAAAAAAATAGCAGAAAACTAATTACAAAAAAGTTCATTCATGACCAAAATAGAAGAGAAAAAAATTTGAAGGGGGTTTGAAATAGTTCATTCACGACATAAAACAAAAACATACCAAAAAAACGTGAACAAAAAACCTTAAAAAAGGAAAATTGAATTTTTGAAAATCATAAACATCAACAAAAAAAACATTCAGAAAAAGAAAATGCACTCCTAGTTACAACAGAAACAAAATAACAGAAATAAAACAGCAAAGTAAAAAAACAGACGGGCCACCGACCCATAGACAGACAACCCCATCCAGCACGAGCGGCACATAGTGGATTCCTAGGGTTTTCTGTGCACAGCTAGTGGCAGCGCATAGTAAATTCGTATAGGCCCACTTCAGCTTCCCGTTAAAAAATAAAAGATACAACCCACACACTACAGAGTACCATAAAAAACAGACCGAATCGCGAAGCAAATCGTACGGCGGAACGCGTGACCGAGAAATAGCTATTTCTCAGGCGCCTGAGAAATAGCAATTCCGAAATTAAAACATAGTACGATATACAAATAATAACCTGGAAAAAAAGGAAATTAGATCTAAGAAAGGAAAGACAATTAACCGAGGTACCAAATCCATGAAACAAAATGTTCTTCTTTTTAAATAGGATTCAGTCACGATGCATCATACACCATCGGTCACACGCGTACATTAATTCATGCGGATCAAGCACAGATGATCACGAGTGAGAAGTTTATGTATCAGATAAAAGAAAAATAAGATCAACACACGCGCTCAATCACGAGCGACGGCCTCGACCTCAGGGTTGGAGGCCGACAACGAGCAGCAGCATTGGTCGCCCTCTTTCAGGCAGCGAGCTCCCTCCTTGGGTAAATTCCTGTTAAGACACAAGACCTGGCACTTCCATTCGACGCACCCCTCGGGAATCCCTTCGCACCAGTCTACACCAAAAGATTAAATGAATGAATTAGCACAAATACACTTAGAAAATAGATTGCTTGTTCGATTTAATTGGCCATCAGATCGGATCGACCACAGATCGGTAAAATGATGAGTAGTAAAACACACGTCCATCATAATTAAACACTCTGGATTTAGATAGTAGATGCATATGTCGACGATGGATAAAAGAGAGGATGACATGTAGTACCTCCTGAGCCTGCATCACATGACAGCATCACCGTGGCCATCACCACCATGAGGGCAGCCAAGCACACGAAGCTTGTACTCCTCTTGCAAACCGCCATGGCTAAATGTAACGCTTGCTAGCAGGCTATGTACTGAACTCTTCTCTTCGATCTTTTGGTGTTTTGGTCTTCTCCCAATGTGTTGGCTCGCAGCTCAGTCCGCTAGTGTTTATATAGGGGCGATCGAGCACGCTAATTGATTGTGGCCTTTTATGGTGGTAATTAATTACCGTCGTAAATTAGGGTGGTTTTAATGGTGCGTTTTATGGTAAGAATTAATTGTCGTCCTAATTTTAGGGGTGCGTTTAATTGTGCATTAATTAAGGTGATCTTTAATTATCGTCCGAATTTTATGGTCGATTTAATGGATTATTAATTCCTGTGTATCCTTGAATTGATTTCGAGATTTTATTGCCTAAAGTGACTCGCTTCCTTTCTCGTCACGTCATTCTTATGAGTCTATCTCTCCATATATCTATACTATTTTATACTAGTAGGCAGTTGTAATTTCTGGAATGAAAAGCAGCCATAGTCCAGAAATAGTTGTGTTTTGTGTGACTAAGATTGCGAGACGTCGTCCTTGAAGGTCCCGTGACCGAACTTTCATTAAGAAGAAATAGAGGGTTTGTACAAGAAGACCAGCTGTGCGCACAGATGCACGACCAAAACAAGCATCAACATAAAGCTGAAAACGCAAGAGAAGAAGACTAAAAAATTCCTCTAGAAGGAAGATGGAGCTCTCCAAGTGTAGATTTCCTCGATGATCAGCTCGAACACGTACCCCTGTCTACCATGCTGAATTCCCGCTGATCGAAAGATGCTAGCGTTGCGCTCCTTCTAGACTCTCTCTAGTGGACCAGGGTTGATATCGCACTACAGGAATAGGAAGCTACTCCGACGGCCGGTCGCTACGCCGATGGCCAATGTCGGGGCCGTCGGCGTAGCCATCGTCCAGGCCAGACCCGCCAAGCAGCCGTCGGCATAGAATTTCCCTTCGCATATCCTATGCTACGTCGACGGCTGCCCTCGGCGTAGCTATTTTTTATTTTACCTCATTAAACTTTGAAAAATCATAACCAAATCATTCTAATTCAGAAAAATTCAATAATATATCAAAATTTGTAGAAAAATAAGGTATATCTATCTACACTCAAATATTACACATTTGTAAATAAAAATTTAGTGAAACATAAAACATTATACATAGTTTAAAACGGGTATAAAAATTCAAAAACGATCGAAACAATGCGAAACCTTCGCGTGGTGTTATATTATGTGACATTGTTAGACGAAAAAATACCAAAGTTGGTATATTGATTATGTCTCAAAAAACCTTCACAAAATGATCTATCTCATTCGAAGTTTCTTGGCTTTCGGGTCAAATAACTAATGTTATGGCTAGAATCAAGACATAGTTTGTGATAATGTGTCTATATTGTGCATACATGTGCATCATGGGATGGCGAACAATGTTGCAGGAGTAAGTTTTTCTTTTTGACGAACCAAAAAGCCATTTTCCATTTTTCGAGCATAAAAACGGACGGTTTTGTCAAGCAACCACCAGATGGCTAATTCACAATATTACCACCACATTTTATAAAAATACTAGACCACCTTATATGGACAATGTACCAACAGGGGGATCTGAAACCTTTTTGTCCACCTCTGGTGAAAACGACAAATTCCTACCGAATCAGTAGGAAGTGGGTCAGATATGAACTACAGGTACATGATCCAATGCTCATGTTTTTTTACAAAAATCATTTTAGGTTCACAATATGCTATTTTATCAAAGATCCAATGCAAGTTTAGCGAGGCTCGGCCCCGAGCTAAGAATCTTCATGCCCGTTGTTCGACAAAGTTTGACGATAGTTTAAAACAGGCATAAAAAATTCAAAAATGATCGAAACAATGCGAAACCTTCGCGTGGTGTTATGTTATGTGACATAGTTACAAAGAAAAATATCAAACTTGGTATGTTAATTATGTCTCAAAAAAACCTTCATAAGATGACCTATCTCATTCGAGATTTCTTAGCTTTCGGATTAAATGACCAATGTTATGGCTAGAATCAAGGCATAGTTTATGATAATGTTCCCATATTGTGCATACATGTGCATCATGGGATGGAGAACAATGTTGTAGGAGGAAGTTTTCCTTTTTGTCGCACCAAAAATCTATTTTCCATTTTCTGAGCATAAAAAACTAACGGTTTTGTGAAGCAACCAACAAATGGTTAATTCAAAATACTACCACCACATTTTACAAAACTACTAGGACACCTTATATTGACAATGTACCAACAGGGGGATCTGAAACCTTTTCGTCCACCTCTGATGAAAAAGACAAATTCTAGCCGAATTAGTAGGAAGTGGGTCAGATATGAACTAAATGTACATGATCCGATGCTCATGTTTTTTTAAAAAAATCATTTTTAGGTTCACAATATGCTATTTTATCAAAGATCCAATACAAGTTTAGCGAGGCTCGGCGCCGAGCTAAGAATCTTCATGCCCGTTGTTCGACAAAGTTTGACGATAGTTTAAAACGGGCATAAAAAATTCAAAAACGATCGAAACAATGAGAAACCTTCGTGTGGTGTTATATTATGTGACATAGTTAGAAGGAAAAATATCAAACTTGGTATATTGATTATGTCTCAAAAAAACTTCACAAAATGACCTATCTCATTCGAGATTTCTTGGCTTTCGGGTCAAATAACCAATGTTATGGCTAAAATCAAGACATAGTTTATGATAATGTGCCTATATTGTACATATATGTGCATCATGGGATGGCGAAGAATATTGCAGAAGAAAGTTTTCCTTTTTGTCGTACCAAAAAGCCATTTTCCATTTCCCGAGCATAAAAAATTGACGATTTTGTGAAGCAACCAGCAAATGGCTAATTCAAAGTACTACCACCACATTTTACAAAAATACTAGACCACCTTATATGGACAATGTCCCAACAGGGGATCTAAAATCGTTCCGTCCACCTCTGGTGAAAAAGACAAATTCCTGCTGAATCGATAAGAAGTGGGTCAGATATGAACTACAGGTACATGATCTGATGTTCATGTTTTTTTACAGAAATCATTTTTACGTTCACAATATGCTATTTTTATCAAAGATCCAATGCAAGTTTAGCGAGGCTCAGACCCGAGCTAAGAATCTTCATGCCCGTCGTTCGATAAAGTTTGACGATAGTTTAAAAAGGGCATAAAAATTCAAAAACGATCGAAATGACGCGAAACCTTCGCGTGGTGTCATATTATGTGACATAGTTATAAGGAAAAATATCAAACTTGGTATATTGATTATGACTAAAAAACCTTCACAAAATGACATATCTCATTCGAGGTTTTTTGGCTTTCGGGTCAAATGACCAATGTTATGGCTAGAATCAAGACATAGTTTGTGATAATTTGTCCATATTGTACATACATGTGTATCATGGGATGACGAACAATGTTGCTGGAGGAAGTTTTCCTTTTCGTCGTAGCAAAAAGCTATTTTTTATTTCCCGAGCACAAAAAACGGACGATTTTGTGAAGCAACCACCAAAAGGCTAATTCAACCATATTTTACAAAAATACTAGACCATCTTATATGGACAATGTCCCAATAGGGGATCCGAAACCTTTCCGTCCATCTCTGATAAAAAAAGTTCCTGCCAAATCGGCAGGAAGTGGGTCAGATATGAACTATAGTTATATGATCCGATGCTCATGTGTTTTTTTACAAAAATCATTTTTAGTTTCGTAATATGCTATTTTATCAAAGATCCAATGCAAGTTTCACCAAAAAGCCATTTTTCATTTTCCGAGCGCAGAAAGGGGATTGTCTGAAGCAACCACCAAATAGCTAATTCAAAAACGTAGGGTTTGTGATTAGTTGATATGGATATCATATTTGGATTCCTCTCATTTTTATGATAAATTTAGACATATTATTTGTCAAATTCCGATTTACGGATTTAAAGATATTAATTATTCCATATTAAATAGAATAATACAAAAAAGTAAAATTATTATATTTTTATGTGAATTCAATAATATTTTTCATTATTCATTAATGTTTACTTAAATATTTGTTTGTAATTTTAAAAAATACAAACATGTGACATGATGATATAAGAGTTAATAGAATTGATATCATAGTATTGACAACAATGTATGAATTACTTTGCGGAAACAGATTCTGAAGGAACGAGAAAATTAAGCGTGCTGAAGCTGGAGTAGTATTAGGATGGATGACTGGCCGGAAAATTTGACTAAGACTGCAATTTAATCAAATATTAAGAATAATTAGTGTTAAAAATGTAAATTTGACCAAGACCGCAATTTAATCAAATATTAAGGATAATTAGTGTTAAAAATATTCAAAGTGAGAGATTAATGAGTCAAACAATTAAAAGATTAAAAAATTCAGGAAAAAAAAATTAAAAAAACAATTTTTTTAAAACAATGTTTTTGCAACCGGCAGACAGACTACGCCGACGGTGTTTTAATCCGCCGACGGCTTGTGTGTGCTTCGTCGAGGGAGACCTTTGCCGAGGAGGCTACGCCGAAGACAGCCGTCGGTATACCATACGCCGAGAGCATTTTGGCCTACGCCGACGGTTTTTTGTCCTCGGCGTAGCGCGCGCGTCCTATAATGTCGTGTCGAAGACCCCACGTAGGGGGTTTTGGTGCCCTCTTTTTCGCCGACAGCCACCACTCCTCAGTTCGTACTTTGGAAGCCATCGCTAGGAACTGGAAAGTCTGCATTAGTCCAGGACTTGAAACGGTGCCGGACCTGCTGCACGAATCTGCGGTGAACGAAAAGGTGTGTGCAATCTTCGTTAGCAGCTTGGCAGAGTGAACAAATGGGATTATGAGGCCAACCTCTGCGCTCAAGGTTATCAGCAGTGAGGGCAACGGTTATGGAATGCAAGTTCATTGGTGGAGCTTTGGACTTCCAAATCGGCTTGGCACAGGCAAATCGTGTTATTCGCTATAAAGAAGAGCTGATATGATATATATGCAGAGTTCACTGAGAACACACCGTCAGCTGTGCGTTGCCAGATTGTTCTGTCGTCAGACTGATCTTCCATCAGTTGTACGTACGTAGTACGTCACTGACCAAGACCCAAAGCCTGTAGGTGTAGGTATTGAGCCAGCGCTTGTGCCACCCGTTATGTGATCTGATCCACCTGCGATTACTGAGCGCCGTGGCCACTGTAATGTCAGAGTCCTTGACATATGAGAACAAGATGGGCACCGTGTGCTGCACCGATCTCTAGCCAGTTATCAGTCGAAAGTTTGCCTCCGGGTCTCCAAGTTCATCACCTCCATATCTTGAGAATTGAGATATTGGCTGGAAGAATAGGCACCGCTCTATGGAGCCCATGGTCAGAGAGCTAGCAAGCCATGGTCAACTGCCCACTGAAGAATAATCGCATGAACAGAGTCCATCGTCGTCAGGATATAATAAAGCGTGGGCGAGAGGGGGAGTCGATCGCCCTAGCGTACGCTTCGTGTACTAACACAAACACCATACAAGGTTTAGGCCACAATCAGCGTCAGGCTGATAGGATGGAATCTGATAGGATGAGGAATGAGAGACGATGGTTTTAGTTCACATGGAACATAATAATACATGAATCACGGCCTTTTCGGCGCCGTGTCCTAGATAATGACCTACTCCCTCCGTTCCCGGTTTAAAATGACACAATTTGCAATTCTCTGGATCTTAGGTGTCCTCTAATTGATTTATTTAATAGTATGGAGTAGAACATGCATGAGAAGAAAAAGAGTCAGCAAAGCATTCACATTTGTTCACACATGTGCATGCAAGCATTTTATTCTTTTCACACGAGAGTAATTACGAAGATTAAATGCTTTCGTGTCAAAATATTTTGAAATCGCATGGTTGCAAATTGTGTCCTTTAAACCGGAACGGAGGGAGTACTCAGATGATCAGCCTTCTGGTGGTTGGGCCTCTGCTATCTTCTGGGCCTAGGCCTGCCTGATGGCTTTCCTCCCCTCGGTTCTTCTCCTGGTCTTCATTGCTCGGCCAAGGTACCACTTGTTCGAGACACCAACTTGCAATTTTCGTGGATGCGACTTTGGACAAAAGTAGGGTTGCAAATGCGGGTCCGTTTAGGCCCGCAAAACATGAAAGTTAGTACAAATTATACTATATACACAAATTAAAACGGATCTACAAATTATACTAGCTGACATGAGCTAAGATTAAATCGGTGCCTGCTTGCAACCCTAGACAAAAGCGCTCTGAGCCTCTAACACCAACGTAGATAGGTGGCAAGGGAGCCAAACGAGCAGCCAAGATTTTGGTGAATATTTTTGTGAAGCTATGAATTAAGATGATAGGCCGATATTCACTCCTTAATAACCTCCAATGGATCTTCTTTCTTTGGCAACCGGAATTAGAATAGAGGAGTTGATACTGTTAGATGTATATATCTGTATATTGTATTTCCCCTATATGTTATGGGGCTTTATGCATATTTGCCCTGTATCTGTATTATATATTATGGCCTTTGGCCCCCAGAGGAATATAAGTTGCATATTCTTGACATGGTATCAGAGCTAGGTTAGCCTCCTACTCTCAACTTCATCGCTCCAGCCGCCACCGTCCCTGTCGTCGACGGTCTTGCCGTCGTCGCCGCCGACGGTCGCCGCCTGTCTACTTCCAGTTTCTGGTCGTCTGCGGTCGTGGCCTGTTCCAAATCCGATCCAGAATCGGTTCTTGTCTTCAGATCGATCGGGTCTTCAGATTCGGTTCTTGTCTTCCGATTCGGTTCACAAGGTCACGCGCGGTCTCCGTCTTTCGTCCCTGACGCCGTCAACGCGGGACCGTCCTCGAGCGCGCCCACGCGCCCGCCCCTCCGCGCGGAACCGTCCTCGATCGCGCCCACGCGCCCGCCCCCGACAACCATCCGTGCTGCAGCCGCCCGTTCCTAGACTCGTCCACGTACAGTTTCTGGACTCTGCATGGGATCTGCACCTGCACCACCGCCCCACGCGCCCACGTACTGGACTCTTCATGTCTGCTGCCTGGACTGATCTGCACCACGCGCAGGACCTGCACAGGACCCGCATGCACGCCACGAGCTCTCCCCTGGACCGATTGGTGTCTGCCCCACGCGCGGTGTCCCCTGGACCGATCTGTCTCCTGGCACAGTTGGTTTTCTTCGGTTATCTGACAGTTGGTTTTCCTCAGTTTCCGATTGGATCTGCTGAGAGTTAAAAAAAATAAAAAAAAATAGAGAGATGTCTTCTGCATCGGGCTATGTAGTGATTCCTCGTTGTCCGGTGATCTTCGATGGCGCGAATTATTCTGATTTTGCTGCCTTCATGCGCGTTCACATGCTTTGGGGTGTGCTCTCAGGCGAGATCTCCTGTCCGCCGTGCCCCCCTGCTCCTGTGGCTCCTCTTCCGCCGACGCCGATTGTTCTCGGTGCTGATGCTTTTCAGGAGGCCAAGGATGCTGCTCAGAGTGCCGATGATAGTGCTGTTGCTGCTTATGACCTGAAGTTCAAACAGTACTCTGCTGATCTCGAGACCTATCGCCACGCTCTGACTGTCTACACTCAGTGGGTCGATGAGGATGCTCGTGCTGCTGCTGTTCTCACCTCCAGTGTTCTGCCCCAGTATGCTGCTGAGTTCATGAGTCTTCCTACTGTTGCCGCTCAGTGGGCACATCTTCGTCAGCGCTATCAGCCGTCTGGGGATGCACTTTACCTATCCGTGGTCCGCCAGGAGCATGCTCTTCAGCAGGGTGATTCCACTATTGATGAGTTCTACACTCAGAGTGCTGCTATCTGGCGTCAGCTTGATTCTCTTCGTACTGCTGTTTGTGGCACATGCTCGTGCTGCCAGATTGTGCGCTCGGATTTGGAGTTTCACCGCATCTATGAGTTTCTGTCTCGGCTTCGCCAGGAGTTTGAGCCCCGACGTGCTCAGCTAAATGCTCGTGGTCGTGTTTCGCTCTCTGAGGTGTTGTCTGAGCTTCGGGCTGAGGAGACCCGTCTCCGTGGTGCTGGTCTTCTTGCGGTTCCATCTGTGCTTGCTACTCGTGGTGCTCCTTTGCCGTCTGCTCCCTCGACTCAGCCGCGGTCACCTGTGCCGCCGCCGCCGATACTACCCACTCCTCCAGGTCAGGGTCAGGGTCAGCTTCAGCACCAGCAGTCTCCGGGTCTGAGCCAGCATCAGCAGCCTCAGGGTCAGAGTCAGCACCAGCAGGCTCGTGGTCAGGGTCGTCGTGGTTCTCTTCGTCACTGCTCTTACTGCAATAGGGATGGCCACACTTGGGCCACCTGTTATACACGAGACCCCAGTCTACGTCAGCAGCACCAGGCTCGTGGGTCGTCGGCTCCTTCCGGGTCTTCCGCAGTTGCTCTCTCTGATCAGGACATTATCAGGAGTCTTCGCGGTCTGCTTGCTTCTACAGGCACTTCTTCGACGGGCACTGCTGGTTCTATGATTGATTCTTCAGGCACTGCGCGACCACCACCTTCTACATAGTCAGGTACGTCTCCGTGGTATCTTGATTCTGGAGCTTCCTTTCATATGACCTCTGAGTCTTCTTTTCTCTCTGCTCTTCGTTCTCTTCCTTCTCCTGTCCATGTTTTTACGGCTGATGGTACCTCTCTTACTGTTTATAGTCGGGGCACCCTTTCTACTTCTTCTTTTTCTGTTCCTGATATTTCTCATGTCCCGCTTCTTAAGATGAATCTGTTCTCTGCTAGCCAGCTTACTGACTCTGGTTGTCGCGTCATTCTTGATGCTGATTCTTGTGTTGTCCAGGACCGTCGCACTCAGGCCCTGGTTGGAGCTGGCCCTCGCAGCCGTGACTCTTTTGGACTTTGGGAGTTAGACTGGCTTCGTGTTCCTTCCGCTGCCACTTCATCCGCCAGTTCTTCTCCGGTCGTCGCCTCTGCTACCAGCTCCTTTCAGCAGTGGCATCGTCGTCTTGGTCATCTTTGTGACTCTCGCCTATCATCATTAGTTCACCGTGGACTTCTGGGGTCTGTCTCAGGAGATGGGTCTTTACATTGTCAGGGTTGTAGGTTGGGAAAACAGATTCAGCTTCCCTATCCTACTAGCGTGTCTGTATCTCAGCGACCTTTTGATTTAGTTCATTCCGATGTTTGGGGTCCGGCTCCTTTCGCTTCGAAAGGGGGCCATCGCTACTATATTCTACTCATAGATGATTTGTCTCGATACACTTGGTTGTATTTTATGCGCTCTCGCAGTGAAGTGCTCTCCATATATCAGCGTTTTGCGGCCATGGTCCGCACTCAATATTCTACCCCCATTCATGTGTTTCGTGCTGATTCTGCTGGTGAGTATATCTCCTAGATGTTGCGAGGTGTTCTTGCTGAGCAGGGCACCCTTGCTCAGTTCTCCTGTCCTGGCGCACATGTTCAGAATGGCGTTGCTGAGCGTAAGCATCGCCATCTTCTTGAGACCACTCGTGCCATGATGATTGCTTCTTCTCTTCCGCCGCATTTCTGGGCTGAGGTTGTCGCTATGTCGGCTTACCTCATCAATATTCAGCCTTCTGCCGCTCTGCAGGGCGGCATCCCTCTTGAGCGCCTCTCTGGACAATCTCCAGACTACTCCATGCTTCGCGTGTTTGGTTGTGTTTGCTATGTTCTCCTTGCTTCTCGCGAACGCACCAAACTGACCGCTCAGTCTGTTGAGTGTGTTTTCCTTGGATACAGTGATGAGCATAAGGGCTATCGCTGTTGGGACCCCGTTGGTCGTCGGATGCGTATCTCTCGTGATGTTACTTTTGATGAGACGCGTCCTTTTTATCCTCGTCCCACCGCTGGTACCTACCCGGTGGAAGATATCTCGTTTCTTCGCTTTCCTGACACACCCCCTCTATCTACTCCTTCTCCTATTGTGTCTTCTTCAGGATCTCCTACCCCTGATGTCTCTTCTTCTACACCGTCCTCCTCAGTTCCGTCTAGTTCTCCTAGTTCTCCTCGTTCTCCGGAGTCTTCCTCTGCTATTCCTTCTTCTTCTTCTTCTTCGTCTCCTGGTTCGTCTTCCTCTGACGAGCTTCCCTCTATTCATCCTGTTCGTCAGCGGCGTGCCCCCGATCGTTACTCTCCTAGTCAGTATGGTCTTTCTGTTGCCTCCGAGCCGTCTTCTTATCGGGATGCTGAGCGTCATCCTGAATGGCAGCTGGCCATGGCTGAGGAGATTGCTGCGCTTGAGCGCACTGGCACCTGGGATCTTGTTTCTCCCCCTCCCGGTGTTCGTCCTATCACATGTAAGTGGGTCTATAAGATTAAGACCCGCTCTGATGGATCTCTTGAGCGCTATAAAGCACGTCTTGTGGCTCGTGGTTTTCAGCAGGAGCATGGTCGTGACTATGATGAGACCTTTGCTCATGTGGCTCATATGACCACTGTGCGTACTCTTCTTGCTGTTGCTTCTGTTCGTCACTGGTCTGTGTCTCAGCTTGATGTTCAGAACGCCTTTCTCAATGGTGAGTTGACTGAGGAGGTTTATATGCAGCCTCCTCCTGGGTATTCTGTTCCCGAGGGGATGGTTTGTCGTCTTCGACGGTCTCTTTATGGCCTCAAACAGGCCCCTCGTGCCTGGTTTGAGCACTTTGCTTCTGTAGTGACTGCTGCTGGTTTCTCCCCTAGTGCTCATGATCCGGCGTTGTTTGTTCACACTTCTCCTCGTGGACGCACTCTTCTTCTTCTCTATGTTGATGATATGATCATTACTGGTGATGATCCTGAGTATATCGCCTTTGTTAAGGCTCGTCTTCGTGATCAGTTTCTTATGACTGATCTTGGTCCTCTTCGATACTTTCTTGGGATTGAGATTTCCTCCACTTCTGATGGCTTTTACATCTCTTAGGAAAAGTATATTCAGGATCTTCTTACTCGTGCTGCTCTTGGGGATGAGCGCACTGTTGAGACCCCTATGGAGCTTAATGTTAAGCTTCAACCTACTGATGGTGATCCTCTTTCTGATCCGACACGTTATCGTCATCTTGTTGGGAGTCTAGTTTATCTTGCTGTCACTCGTCCTGACATCTCTTATCCTGTTCATATTCTGAGTCAGTTTGTCTCTGCTCCTACCACTATTCACTATAGTCATCTTCTCCGTGTTCTTCGTTATCTTCGTGGTACGATCACTCGTCGCCTTTTATTTCCTCGTTCCAGCTCTCTCCAGCTCCAGTGCTATTCGGACGCTACGTGGGCAAGTGATCCTTCGGATCGTCGTTCACTTTCTGCTTACTGTGTGTTTCTTGGTGGTTCGCTCATTGCTTGGAAGACGAAGAAACAGACAGCGGTTTCCCGTTCGAGTGTTGATGCTGAGTTGCGTGCTATGGCCTTGTTGACTGCTGAGGTGACCTGGTTACGGTGGTTACTTGCGGATTTTGGGGTCTCTATTACCACACCCACTCTGGTTTTGTCTGACAGTACAGGTGCTATTAGTGTTGCACGTGATCCGGTCAAGCATGAGCTTATAAAGCATATTGGTGTTGATGCTTTCTATACACGTGCTCAGGTGCAGGCTCAGGTTGTTGCGCTTCAGTATGTGCCTTCAGATTTACAGTTGGCGGATTTCTTTACGAAGGCACAGACCCGAGCGCAGCATGATTTCTTACTCTCCAAACTCAGTGTTGTGGATCCACCATGAGTTTGAGGGAGGGGTGTTAGATGTATATATATCTGTATATTGTATTTCCCCCATATGTTAGGGGGCTTCCTGCATATTTGCCCTGTACCTGTATTATATATTGTGGCCTTTGGCCCCCAGAGGAATATAAGTTGCATATTCCTGACAGGTACAACGTAAATTTCTGAATTGTCCCTTGTGCAGGTGTTCAAGAGCTGCAACAACGATCGTCACCGGTGATATCCCAGCAGATTTTAAAGAACAGGTCGGTGAAACCATTCTATCATGTGTAATTTCAGACTGCAGCTGTTGACTAAGGTTGGGGGCCATTCGCATGTTTGCTGAAATTCTGTAGTATCTTTTTGTTCCTGTTAAAGTTCGTTCGACTACATCACAGAAAAACATTAATACTCTTTCCAAAAGGTGTGAAAGGATGGAAATTTTCCAATGAATGGCCTCGCAGGGCAACACCTATGTATAAGGTGAACTTTTCCCATAAGATGGGACCCACACAGCTTATGAAAATGGCTAGAATGTATAAGGTCAAGTTCACCATAAGCTGGGACCCACATGTCTGTTAAAAATGCACACAAGAAAGAGAGGGAGGAGAGAGTAAAATAATTGTTTATTGCTTATGGACAACCCATAAGCTTGTAGAGCATCGTCGAGATGGCGTGTCTAGGCGATCGCGCGCCTCGGCTGGATGCGAGAGGTCGGTTCTGGTTGCTATCATCTGATGATGAGGGCAACGATGAGCTGGATCAATCCTCGCGATCTGAGGAGGAAGGGACGGGATCTGAGGGCTCAGCAAAGCGATACCTTTGCGATTCGGCCGACGGCGACAATGGTGGTGTCTGGCTGCGTCATCTGCGCGAGTTGCCAAGAGGATGCAGCGCAGGCGGCAGCAACGTCTCGTGGCACTAGATATGTGGGTGTCGCCGGCGTCGCAGGTTAGTTTTTCCGATTCTTTAGACGGTAGCAGGACAGATTCTGCAAAGAGAAATGCACGTTCATTTCGAGAGATCAGAAGACCACCGCTGGAACCTTCTGTTTTTTCGCTCTCGAATTCTGATGATGAACAATCTGGCTGGACGGTGGTCTGTCGGCGACGTCCGGCAAAGGTGATTGGCTCGCTGTCGGAGTCAGCGGCAAGATCCACCGATCCGAGTTCGCAAATTTTGAATTTCAGATCTTTGGGCCCTGGACGGGCTTGGATTCGGGGCTCGTTTTGCTAGCCTACCTAGTAAACAAACAAATCCGGCACAGGTGGCCCAGTGTCATATTGGTTCTAAAACCCTGCGATCCACGGTACAGATACCGGCAAACGCTAATTTCGGGACCTGACGCTTTGCTCGTCACGTTTTCGTCTGCGACGCGGCTAAAACCCTATCAAGGAGGCGGCACGTCGGGATGAGTCATGGCGGCGGCGGAGGTGGTGGTCCGGGAAGAGGTTTCGGATCTGGGGGAGGCAGGGGGAACTTCAACAATGGATTTAACTCTGCGAACACTGGAAGAGGCCGTGGGAATTTCTTCCACGGGGAATCTAGTGGCTCGGGAGGTCGAGATTTTCAGCGATACGAAGGTAACCAAAACAGCTTCCCTGGTTAGTCCTTTAGGGGAGGCGATGCTGGGTGTTTCCAAGGAGGAACGGGATTCAGTTCGTCAGAAGGTTTGAATAATAACAATGATGTGGGATATCAGAACAGAAGAAGGTATGAGTTCATGGCGACTAGAGGTAATGGCCAAGTCTGGAACGGTGGGCGACATGGAGGCAGAATGAATTATGGAGGGAATGTTAACAGGAATTTTAGAGATCATGGGAATGCTCCGGCTCAAACAAATAATGTTTCTCAAGGTTCGTTTGATCAGAATCTGATTAAGCAAGTCGTTGATGCGGTGGCAGCGGCGGCACAGAGTGGCTCTATTGTTCTCCCTGTACAATCGATGCAGCATGGGTGTGGTTCGACTACGGCTGCTACCGGCCAAAATAGTTCAGGACAGATCATTACTGCCACCACTCGTGTGGTGCCTGACGCTGCATCTGGGCACACGGCTGAGGCCAAGATGGCTGTCGCGGTTGCACCCGGGCAGGATACTGGTGCGGCGACATCGGGGAAAGGTGTGACTGTCATTCCTCAGAATTTTGCTCCAATGGTGGTCACTAAGTCTGGGGGGGGGGGGGGGGGGGGGGGTGGTAATGGTCCGGCTAAAAAGCCAAGGAGGAATGATAAGCTAAAATGGTGTAACCAAGCGGGGCATTTTCATGACGATTGCACAATCTCTGTCTGTAACAATTGTGAGTCTCCTCAACATATCACTGCGTCATGCCCACTTTTATCAGCTTCAAAACCATCTGTGATTGTTCATGGGTTAGGCAATGAGAAGCTAACTTGCCTGGAGCTACCTACTACTGAATCTTACAAGCCAAGAGTTGAGAATTCGAGGGTTGGTAGGGTCTTAGTTGAAGGAGGTTCTCTAACCGTAGCTCAGGTGATTGAAATTCTGAAGAGGCTAGTACTTTCTACAAATTACTTGTGGGAAGTGATTGAGTTTCAGCCACACGTGTTCAAGGTTAAATTCCCAACTAAAGAGGAAGTGCAGCGCATGCAGTCAATTAAGCAATACCAAATCCCAGATACACCTATATATCTAAAATTTGAGGATTGGGGTGTGGTGGATGAACCGATGTTTATGCTACCAGAGGTTTCAGTACAGATAGATGGGGTTCCTAAAGATGTAAGGGGTGATTTTTTATCCTTATGGGGACTTGGGTCTCTCCTCGGGAAAACGAAGAGTGTTGACATGCCTTTTACAAGGCAAAAAGGAATTGTTAGGTTATTAGTATTTTGTGTTGACCCTGAGGCTATTCCACCCTTTCTCGACATCTGGATAAAGAGAGGTTTTTACATGTTAAAGTTTCTAGTTGAGAGTTCAGCTATGTCTTTGAATAAAGAGGGAGAAACTATGATCTTCAAGAATGCTGAAGATGGCGATGATGATGCGAATCAGGGTAACAAGGATGGTCCTAGCAATATGGATGAAGATAGAAACACTGACACTAGCACAAAGGAAAATGTTTCCCATGGCACTAGCACCGGGATTTCTGTACCAGGAGGCTTTTCTTCGGCAGCGCTGCCATCTTCTCTTGAGATTAAGATTGGCTCTTTTCAGCTACATATGAAAGAGGTATTAAATAACACCGATGAATATAACAACACCTTTGATATTAGTTCTGATTCTAACAATCAAGCTGAACTGGTTACATCTATATGTGAACAGGATTTAATTTTACCTTACACTGTTTCATCAACACGCGCTGATGCGTATGAGGCGACGCAGCTTTCCGAGTCCGATGCTTTATCCGGTGGAGCTTCGAGTGCTGATGGTTTTCTTGATGTTGGCTCGCCTAGTGCTACTGCTGAGGCAGGGGTTGTAGGGTTCGCAGCATAGAAAACAAAAAAATTCCTACGATGGGAACTATGTACCAAGATCTATCTACTAGACACAAACAACGGGCGGATGTATATCCGTAGAAAACATACCCTTGAAGACCGACAAAGCTTAACGAGTTCAACTCGTAGTTGATGTAGACGATCTCTTGCCGATCTCAAGAACGAGAGGAAGTCCTAGCGCCGCAAAGCAGCAATGCATCCGTGCTCGCACACACGTACAAGACACCGGGCAACCTCCGCCTCCTCGCTCCAGCGATGCAACGGAAGCACAACCCTTTCTTGCCGAATAGCAACTGGGAACATGTATCTCGCTAGTCCGAGACCATGGGGGATAAATTCTAGAGGGGGAGAGAGATCCTTCACGAGGAGGTGTGTGAGACAAGTGAGGAGGGGGGCTCCTTTTATAGGAGGAGGGGGGCACCCAAGGGGGTGGCCGCCGGCCATGGGGGCTGCCCCCTCCCCTCCTTCATTCATGTGGGTGGACACTCCACTCACAAAATAGCCCTTCAATTTTCTCCACTCAAAAGTCCACTCAAATTCCCATTAAATTTCCACCAAATTTAATGCAAACTCTCATTAAAGAAAACTCTTTTATTTTATTCAGAATTTTGTCAATTACTTTAATGACAAACATTCACAAATAACCCCTTGCTATAATTCCATTTCACATGCATAACCACTTTATGCAATTTCACCCGAAAACCTGTTTCGGTATCTAGTGAAATAAATTCCTGCGCTTGTTTATTCTTTCGGCATGAAACATTTGCTCCAACTGGATGCCAGTGTCCCTTAAGTGTGTCACCCTACGGTTCGCGAATAATGCAGCAGAGAGGAGAATCCTCAAATTCATGGCCCATTCGGTAAATTTGCTACCGTTCGTTGCAAGTTTCTCTTTCTCCATGAACACATTGAAATTAAAAGCAGGTGGTGCTATCTACAACAGAATTTGTAAAGTTTAGACTAAGTGTATGATAGATTGAGTTCAACTAATCCATATTACGAATGAACTCCCACTCAAAAACGACATCCCTCGTGCTTTTTTGGTGATTACATGAACCAAATCCACTACACCAAGTCCGATCATCACGTGAGTCGGTGTAGCTTCAAAGGCGAGCATCAAATGGGAATCATATCAACTATATGACTCATGCTTAACCTTTCGGTCCGTGTTCCGAGGCCATGTCTGTACATGCTAGGCTCGCCAAGTTAGAACCTTAGTATTCGCGTGTGTAACTGTTTTACACCCGAAATATGGTCGTGGATCCAAGAACACCCGATCATCACGTGATGTCTTGGAGCGACGAGAACATAATCGGTGCATACTAAAGGAAGAACACATTCTTATCTTGATATTTAAAAGAGGGATCATCTTATTATGCTAACAAAGCGCTAAACAAGCAATATAAGATGCAATCAAACATCATATGTTTATTAGTGAAATGATATGGTTCCCGCATATGATTTCTATCATGTGCACCGTGGTATGATCACTATCATACCTATATGTGTAAGTCCAAGGTCTATGGAGATTACACGTTATGTATGTTGTAAGAGTATCATCTCATACTTCTACTTACAGCATCACCATATCATAACACTAGCCCAGCAACAATCTAAACTAGACGCCTCTAATTTATCCATTGCAAGTTTTACGTGGCTTTGGGCTTTCGAGATAGAACCGTTTTTACCTACGAACATGAACCACAACGAGGATAACCAAATTGTTGACAACTCGCTTGCAAAATAGATATTGACTATAGTAGGAGAGACAGACACCCGCTAGCCACTTATGCAAACTAGTTGCATGTCAAGCGTGGAATAGGTCTCATGTGCGAGGACATGTAAAGTTTGTCCGGGCCGCTTCATCCCACTATGCCACCAATATCCAAAATTACAACAAAGGAGCAACAACATGATCATTATCGCCCACATACTCATATGTGTACTACTCGTGTAAAGTATCTATGCATAGATCCGGCTCTGATACCACTGTAGGGTTCGCAGCATAGAAAACAAAAATTTTCCTACGATGGGAACTATGTACCAAGATCTAACTACTAGATACAAACAACGGGCGGATGTATATCCGTAGAGAACATACCCTTGAAGACCGACAAAGCTTAACGAGTTCAACTCGTGGTTGATGTAGACGATCTCTTGCCGATCTCAAGATCGAGAGGAAGTCCTAGCGCCGCAAAGTAGCAGCGCATCCGTGCTCGCACACACGTACAAGACACCGGGAAACCTCCGCCTCCTCGCTCCAGCGATGCAGCGGAAGCACAACCCTTTCTTGCCGAATAGCCATCGGGAACATGTATCTCGCTAGTCCGAGACCATGGGGGATAAATTCTAGAGGGGGAGAGAGATCCTTCACGAGGAGGTGTGTGAGACAAGTGAGGAGGGGGCTCCTTTTATAGGAGGAGGGGGCACCCAAGGGGGTGGCCGCCGGCCATGGGGGCTGCCCCCTCCCCTCCTTCATTCATGTGGGTGGACACTCCACTCACAAAATAGCCCTTCAATTTTCTCCACTCAAAAGTCCACTCAAATTCCCATTAAATTTCCACCAAATTTAATGCAAACTCTCATTAAATAAAACTATTTTATTTTATTCAGAATTTTGTCAATTACTTTAATGACAAACATTCACAAATAACCCCTTGCTAGAATTCCATTTCACATGCATAACCACTTTATGCAATTTCACCCGAAAACCTGTTTCGGTATCTAGTGAAATAAATTCCTGCGCTTGTTTATTCTTTCGGCATGAAACATTTGCTCCAACTGGATGCCAGTGTCCCTTAAGTATGTCACCCTACGGTTCGCGAATAATGCAGACATGATCGAGACCCTTCTCTGATCAATAATCAGTAGCGGGACCTGGAGATCCATACTGACTCCCACACATTCAACAATGACTTTTCCTATGATCGTCGGAACCTTTTACGCTTGAATCTTAATCCCTTTGTTTCACGATATATTACATGTCCGAGATTCGATCATCGGTATCTTCATACCTAGTTTGATCTCGTTACTGACATGCACTCTTTTCTCGTTCCTGTGATATAACATTCTAGTGATCAAATCACTTGCTTGCAAGCTAACCAATGTGATATCACCGAGAGGGCCTAGAGCATATCTATCCGTCATCGGGATGAACAAATTCCACTCTTGATCCATGATTCTCAACATAACACTTTAGAAGCTTTGAAGCCATCTTTATAATCACCCAGTTACGGAGTGACGTTTGATGTCAACAAGAAACTCTTCAGGTGTTAGTGATTGGCATGATCTCATGGTCTAAGGATTAGGATTACTTCGTAGTTTGTTTATAGCAATATAAACTCAATGACTTTGATCGTAATGCTATACTTCGGATGAATGTTCATCACACCATTACACTAATGTTGTGATCTCGTTATTAACAACATCCAATGTCTATGATCAGGAAACCGTGATCATCTTGTTAATCAACGAACTAGTTTATGAGAGAGGCATAACTAGGAACTTTCTGTTTGCTTATTAAACACACATGTATTAACGTTTCCGTATTAATACAATTATAGCATGCAAAATAAACATCTATCATATACTTGGAATACGCATAATAAACATTTTATTATTGCCTCTCAGGGCATATTCCCTTCAGTCTCCCACTTGCACTAGAGACAATAATCTAGTTACATTGTGATGTATATAACACCCATGGAGTTCTGGTGTAGATCATGTTTTGCTCTAGGGAGAGTTTTAGTCAACGGATCTGCTACATTGAGATCCGTATGTACTTTACAAATCTTTATATCTCCATCCTTGACATGCTCGCGGATGGAGTGAAACCGGCGCTTAATATGCTTGGAATGCTTGTGAGACCTTGGCTCTTTGGCATTGGCAATGGCACCATTGTTGTCACAATAGATCACCATTGGGTCCAACGCGTTTGCAACCACACCTAGTTCGGATATGAACTCCTTCATCCAAACTGCTTCCTGAGCCGCTTCTGAAGCAGCAACATATTCGGCCTCCGTTGTTGATCCCGCCACCACAGGTTGTTTGGAGCTCCTCCAACTAACCGCACCGCCATTCATGAGAAATACGTATCCGGATTGAGACTTAGAGTCATCCGGATCGGTGTCAAAGCTAGCGTCGACATAACACTTAGCGACGAGCTCTTCTTCACCTCCGTGTATAAGAAACATATCCTTAGTTCTTCGCAAGTACTTAAGGATATTCTTGACCGCTTTTCAGTGTTCTGAACCTGGATCCGATTGGTACCTACTAGTCAAACTAATAGCATGTGCCACATCCGGTCTTGTACATAGCATGGCATACATTATAGAGCCTATGGCTGAAGCATAGGGGACCTTGTCCATTATCTCTCTTTCTTCCGCTGAAGCCGGACTTTGAGTCTTACTCAATGTCGTGCCTTGTGTCATAGGTAAGAACCCCTTCTTACTATTTTCCATTTTAAACTTCTTTAAAATCTTATCAAGGTATGTACTTTGCGATAGCCCTATTAGGCGCCTAGATCTATCTCTATAGATCTTTATGCCTAATATGTATGACGCTTCACCTAGGTCCTTCATTGAAAATTTGCTGTTTAGATAACTTTTAACACTGTTTAAAAGATCTATATCATTTCCGATCAATAATATGTCATCCACATATAATATCAGAAATGCCACATTGCTCCCACTCACTTTCTTGTAAATACAAGCTTCTCCACAAGTTTGGACAAATCCAAACTCTTTGATCACCTCATCAAAGCGGAGATTCCAACTTCGTGATGCTTGCTTCAATCCATAGATGGATCGCTGAAGCTTGCACACCTTTTTAGCATCCTTAGGATCGACAAAACCCTTTGGTTGTATCATATACAGCTCTTCCTCAATATTACCATTGAGAAACGCGGTTTTTACATCCATCTGCCATATCTCATAATCGAAATATGCAGCAATTGCTAACATAATCCTAAATGACTTTAGCATCGCTATGGGAGAGAATGTCTCATCGTAGTCAACTCCTTGAATTTGTCGAAACCCCTTTGCGACAAGTCGAGCTTTATAGACGGTCACATTACCATCAGCATCAGTTTTCCTTTTGAAAATCCATTTGTTCTCCACGGCCTTTCGGTAGTGAGGTAAGTCCACCAAGTTCCAAACTTGATTTTCATACATGGATTCCATATCGGATTTCATGGCTTCTAACCATTTGTTGGAATCCGGGCTCATCATCGCTTCTTCATATGTCGCAGGGTCATCATTTTCATCAACCATGAAATTCATGACAGGATTTCCGTACAGCTCGGGAGCTGCACGCGTCCTGCTAGACCTGCGAGGTTCGGTAGTACTCTCTTTCGGAGTTTCATGATCATTATCATTAGTTCCCTCTTCAACAGGTGGAGCCAACTCCGGAACAACTTCTGGCGCTGCGCTACTCGCCATACTTTGAAGAGAAGGTTCAATAACCTCTTCGAGTTCTACCTTCCAACTACTCACACCTTTCGCGAGAAACTCTTTCTCTAGAAAGGATCCATTCTTGGCAACAAAAACTTGCCCTCGGATCTGTGATAGAAGGAATACCCAATAGTTTCCTTAGGGTATCCTATGAAGACACATTTTTCCGCTTTGGGTTCAAGTTTATCCGGTTGAAGTTTCTTCACATAAACATCGCATCCCCAAACTTTAAGAAATGACAGCTTAGGTTTGTTTCCAAACCACAATTCATACGGTGTCTTTTCAACGGATTTAGATGGTGCCCGATTTAAAGTGAATGCAGCAGTTTCTAGTGCATAGCCCCAAAATGACAACGGCAAGTCCGTCAGAGACATCATAGATCGAACCATATCTAATAAAGTACAATTACGACGTTCTGACACACCATTTCGCTGGTGTTCCGGCAGGTGTGAGTTGTGAAACAATTCCACACTCTTTCATGTGAGTGCTAAACTCGTAACTTAGATACTCACCTCCACGGTCGGACCGTAGAAATTTGATCTTTCTATTACGATGGTTTTCCACTTCATTCTGAAATTCCTTGAACTTTTCAAAGGTTTCAGACTTGTGTTTCATCAAGTAGATATAACTGTATCTACTCAAATCATCCGTGAAAGTAACAAATAACGATATCCACCTCGCGCCGACACACTCATTGGACCACATACATCAGAATGTATGATTTCCAATAAATCTGTCGCCCGTTCCATTGAACCGGAAAATGGCGTTCTAGTCATCTTGCCCATAAGGCATGGCTCACATGTATCAAATGATTCATAATCAAGTGATTCCAAAAGTCCATCCGAATGGAGCTTCTTCATGCATTTAACGCCAATATGACCTACACGGCAGTGCCACATATATGCGGATATATCATCATTTAGTTTAATCCTTTTAGCATCAACATTATGAATATGTGTAACATTATTATCGAGATATAAAAGAAATAAACCATTCATCATCGGTGCATGAACATAAAAGATTTCATTCATATAAATGGAACAACCATTGTTCTCGGATTTAAATGAATAACCACTTCGCATCAAACACGATCCAGATACAATGTTCATGCTTAGTGCAGGCACTAGATAACAATTATTCAAGTTTATAACTAATCCCGACGGCAAGTGGAGAGGCAGCGTTCCGACGGCGATCACATCAACGCTTGATCCATTGCCGACACGCATCTTGACCTCACCCCTTGCTAGCGGTCGCTTGTTCCGCAACCCCTGATTCGAGTTACAAATATTAGCAACTGAACCGGTATCAAATACCCAGGTCTACTGCGAGCACTAGTCAAGTACACATCAATAACATGTATATCATATATACCTTTGTTTGCCTTCTCGGCCTTCTTGTCTGCCAGATACTTGGGGCAGTTGCGCTTCCAGTGGCCAGTCCCCTTACAATAGTAGCACTCGGTATCAGACTTAGGTCCAACTCGGGGTTTCTTTTCAGGCGTGGCAACAGGCTTGCCGCCCTTACTTCCCTTCCGTTTTCCCTTCTTGTCTTTCTTGAAACCAGTGTTCCTATTGATCATCAACACTTGATGTTCCTTTTTGATCTCCACTTCTACAGTTTTAAGCATTGACAGAAGCTCAGGGAGAGACTTCTTCGTGCCTTGCATATTATAGTTCATCACGAAGCTCTTATAGCTAGGTGGCAGAGACTGTAGAACATGATGGATGCCTAAGTCAATGGGAATCGATATTCCCAAGGACACAAGCTTATCGGCGTAACCCGACATCTTGAGTACATGCTCACTAACGGAGTTGTGCTCTTCCATCATGCAGCTAAAGAACTTTTCTGAAGCGTTGTAGCTCTTTACAGCAGCATGTGTGTCGAAAATCATTTTCAACTCACCCATTGTATCAAAAGCATTGCCGTTTTCGAAACGCTTTCGAAGTTCCGGCTCTAGCCCATACAATATGCTGCAATGAACTAAGTTGTGGTCCTCCTGACGAGTCTGATAGACATTCTTCTCCTCGTCAAGGGCATCATCTAAAGGTGGGGGGCCTAACGGCGCTTCTAGCACATATTGCTTTTGTGCAGCAGAGAGGAGAATCCTCAAATTCATGGCCCATTCGGTAAAGTTGCTACCGTTCGTTGCAAGTTTCTCTTTCTCCATGAACACATTGAAATTAAAAGCAGGTGGTGCCATCTACAACAGAATTTGTAAAGTTTAGACTAAGTGTATGATAGATTGAGTTTAACTAATCCATATTACGAATGAACTCCCACTCAAAAACGACATCCCTCGTGCCTTTTTGGTGATTACATGAACCAAATCCACTACACCAAGTCCGAACATCACGTTAGTCGGTGTAGCTGTAAATGCGAGCATCAAATGGGCATCATATCAACTATATGACTCATGCTTAACCTTTCGGTCCGTGTTCCGAGGCCATGTCTGTACATGCTAGGCTCGCCAAGTTAGAACCTTAGTATTCGCGTGTGTAACTGTTTTACACCCGAAATATGGTCGTGGATCCAAGAACACCCGATCATCACGTGATGTCTTGGAGCGACGAGAACATAATCGGTGCATACTAAAGGAAGAACACATTCTTATCTTGATATTTAAAAGAGGGGTCATCTTATTATGCTAACAAATCGCTAAACAAGCAATATAAGATGCAATCAAACATCATATGTTTATTAGTGAAATGATATGGTTCCCGCATATGATCTCTATCATGTGCACCGTGGTATAATCACTATCATACCTATATGTGTAAGTCCAAGGTCTATGGATATTACACGTTATGTATGTTGTAAGAGTATCATCTCATACTTCTACTTACAACATCACCATATCATAACACTAGCCCAGCAACAATCTAAATTAGACGCCTCTAATTTATCCATTGCAAGTTTTACGTGGCTTAGGGCTTTCGAGATAGAACCGTTCTTACCTACGAACATGAACCACAACGAGGATAACCAAATTGTTGACAACTCGCTTGCAAAATAGATATTGACTATACTAGGAGAGACAGACACCCGCTAGCCACTTATGCAAACTAGTTGCATGTCAAGCGTGGAACAGGTCTCATGTGCGAGGACATGTAAAGTTTGTTCGGGCCGCTTTATCCCACTATGCCACCAATATCCAAAATTACAACAAAGAAGCAACAACATGATCATCATCGCCCACATACTCATATGTGTACTACCCATGTAAAGTATCTACGCATAGATCCGGCTCTGATACCATTGTAGGGTTCGCAGCATAGAAAACAAAAAATTTCCTACGATGGGAACTATGTACCAAGATCTATCTACTAGATACAAACAACGGGCGGATGTATATCCGTAGAGAACATACCCTTGAAGACCGACAAAGCTTAACGAGTTCAACTCGTGGTTGATGTAGACGATCTCTTGCCGATCTCAAGATCGAGAGGAAGTCCTAGCGCCGCAAAGCAGCAGCGCATCCGTGCTCGCACACACGTACAAGACATCGGGCAACCTCCGCCTCCTCTCTCCAGCGATGCAGCGGAAGCACAACCCTTTCTTTCCGAATAGCCACCGGGAACATGTATCTCGCTAGTCCGAGACCATGGGGGATAAATTCTAGAGGGGGAGAGAGATCCTTCACGAGGAGGTGTGTGAGACAAGTGAGGAGGGGGGATCCTTTTATAGGAGGAGGGAGGCACCCAAGGGGGTGGCCGCCGGCCATGGGGGCTGCCCCCTCCCCTCCTTCATTCATGTGGGTGGACACTCCACTCACAAAATAGCCCTTCAATTTTCTCCACTCAAAAGTCCACTCAAATTCCCATTAAATTTCCACCAAATTTAATGCAAACTCTCATTAAATAAAACTCTTTTATTTTATTCAGAATTTTGTCAGTTACTTTAATGACAAACATTCACAAATAACCCCTTGCTAGAATTCCATTTCACATGCATAACCACTTTATGCAATTTCACCCGAAAACCTATTTCGGTATCTAGTGAAATAAATTCCTGCGCTTGTTTATTCTTTCGGCATGAAACATTTGCTCCAACTGGATGCCAGTGTCCCTTAAGTGTGTCACCCTACGGTTCGTGAATAATGCGGACATGATCGAGACCCTTCTCCGATCAATAATCAGTAGCGGTACCTGGAGATCCATACTGACTCCCACACATTCAACGATGACTTTTCCTGTGATCGTCGGAACCTTTTACGCTTGAATCTTAATCCCTTTGTTTCACGATATATTACATGTCCGAGATTCGATCATCGGTATCTCCATACCTAGTTTGATCTCGTTACTGACATGCACTCTTTTCTCGTTCCCGTGATATAACATTCTAGTGATCAAATCACTTGCTTGCAAGCTAACCAATGTGATATCACCAAGAGGGCCTAGAGCATATCTATCCGTCATCGGGATGAACAAATTCCACTCTTGATCCATGATTCTCAACATAACACTTTAGAAGCTTTGAAGCCATCTTTATAATCACCCAGTTACGGAGTGACGTTTGATGTCAACAAGAAACTCTTCCGGTATTAGTGATTGGCATGATCTCATGGTCTAAGGATTAGGATTACTTTGTAGTTTGTTTATAGCAATATAAACTCAATGACTTTGATCGTAATGCTATACTTCGGATGAATGTTCATCACACCATTACACTAATGTTGTGATCTCGTTATTAACAACATCCAATGTCTATGATCAGGAAACCGTGATCATCTTGTTAATCAACGAACTAGTTTATGAGAGAGGCATAACTAGAAACTTTCTGTTTGTTTATTAAACTCACATGTATTAACGTTTCCGTATTAATACAATTATAGCATGCAAAATAAACATCTATCATATACTTGGAATACACATAATAAACATTTTATTATTGCCTCTCAGGGCATATTCCCTTCAGGGGTGTCCCATGCCGTGGCGCATTTACAGAAGGCCGAGGTCGGTGCTGCGGCAGCATGCAATATTGACGCGGCAACATACTCTGCTGAGGCTATATCGCTTGCCGGCTATGCAGCCGGAACATGCGATATCACCTCACAAGGTGTAGCCACGAAACAAACTACATCTGTCGAGGCACAGCGACAGGAGATAGTTGACGCTACCCCTACCGTTAAAAAGTGCATGTTGACTGAGCCTGTGGGGTTGAAAACACCGGATACCCCGAAACCTAATGCGGAGATTTGGGGGGAGCTTGAAAAGCCATATGCTGCATCTACTGGGGCTCTTATTGAGAGGAAGAAGCCATCAATGGCGGAGGTGATAGCCTTCGGAGGGATACCGAAGGCTGCTACAGATGTTACAAGGTCAAGTGAGCCTGTTAGAGCTCAACCAAATGCTGACGCTACACAGATGGAGCATGCAATGGATCTAGCTTATCAGCGTGATGGTTTCAAAGGTAAAAATCTAAATCCAACTTTTTCGATTATGTCCTTTTCCAATATTGATATTATAGAAAGAGCAAAATCGATTGGGGTTTCTCTAGGGGATTCTTTGAAACAAAGTAATGAAATGGCAAAGTTAATAAAGGATAATGAATTGAATAGAATGTTGACTTTGTTAGATCGCAATGCTGCGAAGATGGATACATCTAATATAGGGGAATCTAGCTTGATTGTGTCAAAGGTTTCTAACTTATGCGATGATCTGGTAGAAGAGGAGGTAGCTGGACAAGATGATGAGGATAATCTAGCTACAGAACATAAACAAACGCGTGGGCGTAGGAAGAAAATATATGATCAAACAACAGTTCGTCGAGGTACTAGACTTAGAACTAAGAAAACATTCTAATATGCATGGGCTACTAGGTATGATATGGAATAGTGAAGGCTTCCACGATATGGAAAAACATTTATTTTTCTCGGAGACTATTAGGTAATGAAAGTTAGATTTTGTTGCTCTGTTGGAGACGGGGCGATCTAACTTTTCAATTACGTTTTTAAAACATCTGGCACCTGGCCTGGACTTTGCATGGTTCTGCTTACCTCCCCATGGTCGGTCTGGTGGTATTCTGGTTGGCATAAACACTAAATCTTTACAAGTGAATAAGGTTGACTCGGGGGATTTTTGTGTAAAAATCCACATGAGGTACCGATATGATGGGTTCCAATGGATTTTGGTACCTGTTTACGGGGCGGCACAGGAATGTTTCAAGCATAACTTTCTGGCAGAATTAGTGCGAGTTTGCGAAAACGAAACACTACCTATGCTAGTTGGGGGTGATTTTAACATACTAAGAAGAGAAGATAAAAATAAGGATAACTTTAATCCATGTTGGCCTTTTATCTTTAATGCGATTATTTAAAGCCTAAATTTGCGAGAGATTGTTCTCTCAGGCAGACAATTCACATGGACAAACCGCAGGGAGTCACCTACCTATGAAAAGCTTGATCGGATTCTTTCCACTGTGGGAAGGGAGAAAAAGTTCCCTTTGGTAACGGTTCGAGCTCTCACTCGGTCGGGATCAAACCACACCCCATTACTGATTGATTTAGGGGTTCAGGCCCACTTGGGACATAATCTGAAGTTCTCGCTCGAACTGTCGTGGTTAAGACAGGAGGGATTTCTCGATCTGGTGGCAGTTGAGTGGGCTTCGGTGACGCATGGTGCTTCGCCTATTGAACGTTGGCAGAATAAAATGCGACATCTACGAAGATATCTTCGTGGATGGGCAAAATGTCAAAGTGGAAAGTATAAGCAGGAAAAAGAAAGGCTATTATCCATCATTGATTAGTTGGATTTAAAAGCTAAAACGATACTGCTTTCAGAGATTGAGAGGAAAAACTTGAAAGAAGCTAATGAGAAGGTGACAAAACTGAGGCGCGATGAAGAGTCCAAGTGGGCACAACGAGACAAAGTTAAACATGTTCAAGAAGGGCGTAACAATACTAAATATTTTCATCTAATTACGAACGACAAACATAGAAAGAAGAAAATTTTCCAATTAGAACAAGAGGACCCAGTAGTGTCAATCTTATGGAGGAAATAAAATCTGATATTCCGCAGATGTCTCCCAAAGAAAACGAAATTTTAACCAGAAAAGTGAGCAAGAGATTTTCGAAGTCGTATCTTCTATGGAAAGGAATAAAGCTTCTGGTCCCAATGGATTCTCGGCGGAATTCTACCAAACCTGTTGGGCTGTAGTTAAACAAGATTTGATGGCTCTCTTTGCACAGTTGCATGAGGCCGAGTTACCATTATTTAAACTAAACTTTGGTGTTGTCATCCTGCTGCCCAAGAAAGAAAATGCGGTACAAATACAACAATATAGCTCGATTTGCTTACTCAATGTTAACTTCAATTTTTTTACGAAAGTTGCAACAAATCATATCTCTGTGATTGCTCACAAAATTATTAGACCAACCCAGACTGCTTTCATGCCTGGTAGACATATTCTAGGAGTGGTGATTCTGCACGAAACCATTCATGAAATACATAGAAAAAAATGAACGGGGTGCTCTTCAAAATATATTGTGAAAAGGCATATGATAAAGTAAAATGGTCGTTCTTGCAACAAGTGCTTCGAATGAAAGGTTTTGATCCTTTATGGTGTCAATGGATTGATAATTTTATTAGAGATGGGAGTGTTGCCATTCGCGTGAATGATGACATTGGCCATTACTTCCAAACTAGAAAGAGGCTTTGACAAGGGGATCCGTTATCCCCTATGCTTTTTAATATTGTGGCAGATATGCTTGCTATTCTTATTGCTAGAGCCAAGGAGAATGGGCAGGTAGCGGGGTTGATCCCCCATCTGGTCGAGGGGGGGTGTCTATTTTATAGTACACTGATGATACGATCTTGTTCATGGAACATGATCTGCTGAAAGCAGTCAACATGAAGCTAAACCTCTGTATTTTTGAACAATTATCTGGGTTGAAAATTAACTTTCATAAAAGTGAGATTTATTGTTTCGGTGAAGCCGCTAGCCATGAGCAAAGTTATAAGCAAATCTTTGGTTGTGAAACAGGATCCTTGCCATTTACATACCTTGGGGTCCCCATTCACAATAGGAAGTTACGGATTTGAGAATGGAATCCAGTTGAAAACAGATTTGAAGGTAAATTAGGTTGTTGGCAAGGGAAACTATTATCGTATGGGGACAGATTGGTTTTAATTAATTCTGTCTTGTCCAGTATGCCCATGTTTATGTTATCTTTTCTTCAAATACCAAAGGGTGTGAGGAAAAGGTTAGACTTCTTTCATTCACGTTTCTTTTGGCAAAGCGATAAACATAAGAAGAAGTATAGATTAACTAAGTGGAACATTATTTGCAGACCCAAAGATCAGGGGGCTTAGGCATAGAGGTGCTAGAACTGAAAAATTTATGTTTGCTTAGCAAGTGGTTGCATAAGCTGTTGTCAGAGCAAGGGGTCTGGCAAGAATTACTATACAATAAATACTTACTAACGAAAACACTTGCACAAGTGGAAGCTAAACCGACGGATTCACCATTTTGGAAGGGACTAATGGGAGTAAAAAATGAGTTCTTTGCCCACGGTACTTTTAAAATTGGTGATGGAAAAGGCATTAGGTTCTGGGAAGATACTTGGTTAGGAGCGACGCCGCTAGCCCAACGATATCCTTCTCTTTACAATATTGTGCACATGAAGAATGTTTCTGTATCCCATGTTTTATCCCACAATCCGATTAATATTACTTTTAGACGTAATTTAACAAGTAACAAATGGGATGCATGGCTACATCTATGCGAGAGATTAATGGAAATAAATTTGACAATTGAACCCGATAAATTTCTATGGAAGTTAACCAAGAATGGTGTCTTCACTGTTAAATCGATGTATGAGGATCTAATGAATGGTCACCCGCGTTTTCCCACTAGATATCTATGAAAACTAAAGATACCCACGAAGATAAAGATTTTCATGTGGTTTCTAAATAAGAAAGTGTTATTAACAAAAGTTAATCTTATAAAAAGGAATTGGACTGGTTGTAAAAAATATTGTTTTTGTGACGCTAACGAAAAAATTGAACATTTATTTTTATCATGTCCTTTTGCTAAGGTTTTGTGGCGTATGGTGTTTTTTACCTTTAACCTACTGTCTTCAACCAATATCACCAATATGTTTGGGAATTGGCTCAACGGGGTAGACAAAGCAAGTAAAGCAACACTACGAATTGGCATCTCGGCCATGTGTTGGTCAATCTGGAAATGTCGAAACAATGTTATTTTTAACAGTACTGGAGTTCCCTCTTTTTTGCAGGTTATTCTTATGGCGACACACTGAATTCAGGTATGGGCCCTTATGTCACCCGAACACCTGCGGCAACCCATGGTTTTTGGGTGTATCCGACTTGTGACGATTACTACGGATTTTTTTAACCAAGCTTCGTGGCGTCATTCTAGTAGATTGACTCATATCTAGCTGCTCTTTTAGAGCCTGTTCTCGTGTGAGACCTTTCTTTTCATGCTTTAGAGGGTTGGTGCTTGTATCAACCTTTTTTTGTTTTTTTTAAGATGTAATATTTTGGTTACCTTTCGAGACTTCTATAAATAAAAGGCTGTGTGCATCTTAGGATGCTGAGGCCGGGGTCCCCCATTTTGAAAAAAGGTAAAATCCCCTAAAGTAAACCTCTACTATGTATATGGATAACCTTATGAACTACTTTTTGGCTTGTGGATAGCCTTATGGACTACATAGTGGATGCCTTTAAATTTAAATGCTTTCTAAAACATACAAAGCAAGTTAATAAGATACTAGTTTAATGTTTATTGTCAAAAAAAGGTTAATGTTTCTTTTAAACGACTGCCTGACTTTGCAGCTTCGTGGCGGTGATGATATCTTTTGCAGCATCAGCGGCGGTGGATGTCTAGCTTTGTAGCAATGTTGATCTGGCTTTGTAGCAGCAGCAAACGGCAACAACAGCTTTGGAGCAGGAGCAACGGAGCCAGGACGTCTGCTTGTAGCATCGTCAGTCCGGAATTTTGAGCAGCGGTGCTCCAACTTCGCAGCAGCCGGTGGCTGGCTTTGCGGCAAGAGTTAAATCCGTCACTGAACTTGCTTAGCGAAATTAATATGGTCATCGTACAACAAGAATACGAGTTTACGGTCATTAAAGATGCATCAAAGTGTCACCCGCGACCACCGCTCGCAATGTAGCGATGTATTTGATGACGTGGCGTTGAGTGTGACCCATTGGCATTGCCATATTGTTTTTTTTAAGACCCTCAAATAAAGTACATCTGTAGGCCACCCTTGTGCGCGTCTCGCCTGAGGTTCTGTTTTGCAAGCCACTTAAATAAAATGCATCTGTCTAATCACATGAACTAGGATCTTGCGGCGGCGCATCTGGCAGCGGAGTCGCTGTAACGGAGTTTATAGCATAAAATTACCACTTTACTACCTAAATTTACCGTATCATACCACTTTACGTTTTCGGAACACAAAACTACCAGATTTTGGTCTGTTCTTTGCAATTCGATCTAAACCGCGTTTGAGAGCGTTTTGACACGATTTCTAACCAGCCGACCCCACCTGTCGATATGACGTGGACAACGCCCGCTCACGGCCGTTAACGACCGCACGGGTGGCACCGGGGCCGCGTCAGTTCCAATTTCTCCCCCACCTCCATCGTAGCTTGCGTGCCGCCGCCGTCGTCCCTCCGTCGCCGCCACCCACTTCTCGTCCCTCCGTCGCCGCCGTTGCAATGCCCAGTTGGTATGAAGGTTCTTCCTCGTCCTCCCGCTTACCGGTAAGCTCCATGTTCCTGTGCTTCCCCCGATCTCCGATCTAGGGTTGTTATTTTTTTCTACTTTTTCATCAATTTAGCTCTTAAACTCGCACTATCATCTATTTAGGAATGTACCGCCCTAGACTTTGCCCCTTGCACCGTCGATGATCCAACATTTGATGGCATTGTTGTTGGGTGCCCTGACATCTGTCGTGTGCACAAGAAGGAGCCGCGCAAGTGTGTTGCGTTTGAAGGGACATACACTGGTCGCAGATTGTACTTATGTCCAGTTGTGAATGTAAGTTGTATGCACCTTAGTAAATATTTGTGCTTGATTTGATACCCGGCCTAGATTGTGTGTTTTGACAGTTCCTTTCTTGGTCACATTGTACATATTTAGTTAGACTGATTGCATGCTGAAATTTCTTTATTAGAGATCAAAATGGCCTGCTTTGTTGCTTTATTGATCTGATGTAAATTTGTTAATTAGAGACCAATGACCTGCTTTGTTTTTATTTCTCATGTCAGATTATTAATTAGAGATCAATGGCTTGCTGAAATTTCTTTAGTAGAGACCAAAATGGCCTACTTTGTTGCTTTATTGATCTGATGCAAATATATTAATTAGAGTGGTATTCTTTGTTCTCATTTCTCATGTCAGATTATTAATTAGAGATCAATGGCCTGCTGAAATTTCTTTATTAGAGATCAAAATGGCCTGCTTTGTTGCTTTATTGATCTGATGCAAATATATTAATTAGAGTGGTATGCTTTGTTCTCAGGAAGTAGAGAACTGTGGGTTCCAGTCATGGGTAGATGAAGAGTGGCCTGAGACTTTGCAAAATGCTCTTCTCAGACTCTGGGAAATGTACAATACTTGCAAATCAGCAAGAATTGATGAGAGGTATGAGAGTACAATGATGTTAAAAGAAATGGCTGAAGAGAAGGAGAAGCTTGAGAAGAAACATTCAAGTCTCTTAGCTGACATAAAGAAATTTATGGACAATACTGAGGCTAAGGTGTTGGATCAAAACTGGAAGGCCATGAACAAGGAGAAGGAAAAAGAGAAAGATCAGGATGATTTTTTGGAGGTGGTGAAGGAAAGGAACATGCTGAAGAAAGAAGTGGAGTTTCTTAAGAATGAGTTGGAAGAGCTGAAGAATGTTAGGAACACACAAGCAGAGATTATGAAGAGTAGGGAAAGGAGTTGGGAAGATGAAAAAGGCATTTTGAAGGAGGAGAAGAAAAAGTTAGAATATTCTCTTCATGATCTTTTCAAAGCCAATCTTGCAACCAAGGATAAGCTTAACATGATTAAGGCCATATGTGATGAGCCATGAAATGTTTAGTGCTATTATGTGTATGTGATGTATTGAACCATTGTTTGTATGTGATGTATTGAACCATTGGTGTGGTAGTGCTTGTGATGTGTTGAACCATTCGAACTATGTCCTGTAATGTTGAACCATTATGTTATGAACAATATGCTTGTAATGTTTGCCATTTGAACTATGTGCTATAATGTGTTGGATTATGTGATGGATTATTAAATGTCTCTCTAGGTTTGTCCATCTCCTGATGTTAAATGGATTGTTGTGCTTGTCATCAATTCTGCCACTGAGATTATTGTGTTGGATTTTGTGTTGAACCATTAATAAATGGCTCTTTCCTTATCTGTAGTGCTTGTCATCAAGATCATAGTGTGTTCGGCACCCATATGATCTAGAGCACAGAACATAGGTTCAATCACATACATACATCATTGCCCATTGTTCAAGCACATACATACATCATCTAGTTTAACACAAACATAGGTTTAGCACAAACTCAATGCACATAGTTCAGCACATAATAGTTTAACACAAACATAGGTTTAGCACAAACAGTCATGTGTACAGGAATCACATAATCCACTGGCATGTGCACACAGGCACAAACAGTCATGTGCACAAACAATTTAACACAAATAGTTTTATAAGACAGAACCCACTGGCACTCAACTAACATGTGCACACAGGCATCACATAATCTTCTTCAGGTCTTCAACTGTCATGTTGTCAAACCCACTGGCACTCAGGTATTCTCTTACCTTACGAGTGGGTTTGATCGACCTTGCTGGCCTAGAAGTTCCTGGAGCAGCTGTTCTTGGTGCAATGAAACCTGCCCTTGCCCCTTTCCTGGCAGCAGCTGCTCTTGGCCTTGCAGATCCTGTTGGGGGACCTGATGCAGATGGCCCAGCTGAAGCTCTTGGTGCTGCAGGAGGATTTGGTGCAGAAGTCCCAGCTGATGCTCTTGGTGCTGCTATAGGTGTAGTTCCTGAGCCTTCCTCACCATAGTCATGTCGGTTAGCCTGCATATGTCATGGTTGCATAATTTAGGCTCGGCAGAAAATAATATTAGGCATCAATGCAAAAAGGAAGGCAATAGTGTACCTTGTGTTGCTCTTTCCTTATCTCTAGCTCAGGCCTCAAGGCAACATGGCAGGAGGTGTACCTATGCCCTACAGCTTTACAGTTACTACAAGTGATAGTACCCATCCTAGAACTGTCTCTAGGACCTGGAACCTCAAATGCACTCTTCCTCCTAACTGTTTGCTTTCTCCCAGGCTTTTCCCTGAAAACAGGAGGTTCTATGTCCTGTGTATCTGTTTTTGTCCAATCTTCTGGTCCAGGAACAGGGTAGACTACACCAGAGTATGCTAGCTTGTACATTGGTTTTTTGAAAAAGCCATTTATATAATCTTCTGGGTGCTGCTTCACTTTCATGATTGCAGACACAACATGGCTGCAAGGAATGCCTGTCACATCCCATTTTCTGCAAGAACATGTTTGTGCTATCAAGTTAACTGTCAAGTTTCTCTTTGAACTAGAAACTTGCCACAGTCCAACATCTGAATTCTTAGCATTGCAGTGCCTAGAAAACTTCTTTTCCTCTTCTAGTTTCTCAGAATAGTGAGGTGTGATCTCCCACCTTGTGTTGCCAACCTTAGATCTTATTCCACTATTTTTTACCATGATATTGTTCCTAATTCCTTCTAGCATTGTCTGAATAGGCTTGTTCCTAACATCTAGAATCGTTTTGTTGAACACTTCACTGAGATTATTAACTACCAAATATGTCTTGTTGTTAGTGTCAAAGGCATACCGCCCAAGTTTCAACAGGAATTTGCATCATCCAATTATATCCATCCTCACATTCTGCCTTCAGAGTTTCCATTGCAAGCTCAAAACCATTTTTGGTGTAAGAGTAACTGGCAGCAAACATTATTTTCTTCAATTCTGGTCCTCTAAAGCCAGCTGCCTGGAAATTAGCATATATGTGCCTCAGACAGAATCTTTGAGGGGAATGTGGTAACACTCTGGTAATTGCTTTGAGTAGTCCCTGATTAGCATTTTTCAAGATAATTGTACAAGTTAGTAACCATACATAGCAAAGGAATGATATGTGACTAAGATATTAATTCATAGAAAGTCTAGTATAATGGCCATTTACCTTTTGTCTGTCAGAAATGATAGTGTAATGGCCAAACTTCCATGACTCCCCAATGCAATACCTCAACTCAATGAGAAACCAAGTCCAACTAGCATAATCCTCCTTGTCAACAACACCAAAGGCAATGGGAAAGATGTTGTTGTTTCCATCTCTCCTAGTTGCAGCAAGTATCTGTTGCCCAGTGGTCAACTTGATAAAACATCCATCTAGCCCTATGAATGGTCTGCATCCATTTAGGAAGCCCTCATTTGAAGCATTGAGGCACAGAAATAAACCATGGAACCTTGGATTGCTGCTTGGGTGCTCTACTAGTTGCCTAGTAGTCACAATGCACCTGCTCCCTGGATTACTGTCAATGATAGCCTGCAGATAATCTCTGATCCTAGTATACTGGGCCTTTTGATCACCCATGACCACTGCAAATGTCTTATTTCTTGCCCTATAGGCTTTAGATCTAGGAATTTCTACTCCAAACTTTAGCTTAGCATTATCTATTAAAGTATCAACACATGTGTTGGGGTCAATCATCATTGCCTGCTCGGATTGCTTAGCAACCCAATCAATAGTGACTTTAGTGTTCTCACCATGGGCAATACAAGTGTGCATTCCTCTCATTTTCCTAATGCAAAATTTTTTCTCATGGGAAATAGATGAGGCTGTCAAGTAGAATGGGCAACCAGTTGTGTCCCTCTCACTGCAATGGACTATAATCCTCTCACTGTCATTTCTCCAGTACATAAAATTTCTTAGTTGGGCTATGTGATAAGTCCTAAGAGCCCTCCTGAGTTGGTAAACATCCTTGAAGCACAACTTCAATGCAAATTGTTCATGTGGGTCAACCCTTGTCTCATCATACCAAACTCTTTTCTTTGGCTTCTTCAGCTTTCTCTTACTACCAGTGGCTAGCTTAAATTTCTTCACAAAACCATCATCATCACTATCTCCTATATCACCAGGGCTGCTGTCCTCATCTGCTGAAGGCATGAAATAATACATTTCTTCAACTAAAGGATCATGGTGTGAGCTGCTAGTTGGCCCTGGCATGATTGCCTTTCTCTTCAGCAATGGTTCAGAAACTGGCTCTGCCTCTGATTCTTCATCTTCTGAGAATATCTCTTCCACTTATGTATCTCCTCCTATGTGCATAAAAGGATCCTCTCTTTGATTCTTCAATTGCTTCAACTTCTCTAGTACTGCAAGTCTCTCTAGATCATCATGTGTTCCCTCCTTTTCCTTCTTCTTATTCATCAAATCCTGTATGTCCTGTATGTACTCCAGTTCATCAGAAGAATTCTCCTCATATGACATTACTTCCTTTCCCTTCTTCATGTTGAGCTGTGTTCCAAGATATAACACATCAGAGAAGTCAACAGCCATAGCAAAAAAAATTCTTCCTCTCCAAGATTTTCTTCTGAAATGTAGGTCACTCCATCAATGTCCACTGAGAACAAAATTGGTTCTTCAATTTGAGAAGGAGGTTCTACTTCTGCACTGTTCAGTCCAAATGGCCATGCACATTTATCCTTGATTACTGTGAGCTTAAGAACCTGCTCATTCTCATATTGTTCAAGCATCTGGTCAACCTTTGCCATGTTGTCTACTACCTCCATCCCTTCCTTGCCCTTTCCTTCTTTGCTAACATAATAAATGTTATCTCTAATACCAAACCCATGGACTTCTATCAGTGCATACAGGTTCAGTACAGTTATATCTGACCTGCTTACTGTTATTTCCAGATTATCCTCCCCGGGAAAATTGAACCTAACCTCCCAAATTTCATCATCCAAACTACACATAAAATAAACTGGTATTATGCACTACTAGATTAACCACCTCTAATTCAGATCTAGCTAGGACAAGAAAATTTACAGGAAGCAGAGAGTATGGGGCAGAGAGGAAGGAATACTTACTCAATACCGCCCATAGATGATCCCCACCAGTGGCTGTTCGACGGTGGCGATGCGAGGACGACCTTGGAGAAGGCAGCCGCCGCTCTGTGATCCGGCGAGGCCAGCAGTGTCACCGCCACCGACTTGTCGGGACGCGGAGGAGAACTGGAGGAGCCGTCAGTAATTGAATCCAAGCAGTCACCGCCGCCGGGGTCATGTGCGTCGCCGCCAGGATTCACTGCCGCCATCGCCGGGGAGTGGTTCAGGACGATAGGGAGATGCAGATGCGCGCACGAGGGACTGGTTCAGGACGACAGGGAACTGAACCCTGAATTCAGACATCGAGTTAATGGCCGTGAGCGGGCGTTGTCCACGTCATACCGACAAGTGGGGTCGGCTGGTCAGAAATCGTGTCAAAACGCTCTCAAACGCGGTTTAGATCGAATTGCAAAGAACGGACCAAAATCTAGTAGTTTTGTGTTCCGAAAACGTAAAGTGGTATAATACGGTAAATTTAGGTAGTAAACTGGTAGTTTTATGCTATAAACTCCGCTGTAACGCACGTCTTGAGATAGTACCTCTCCAATATCCACCTTCGCTCTATCCCATGTGACTCCAGAAGCGAAGAATCAAGGGAAATTGGTCTCTTCTTCCTCCTCTCTTGCCAAATGGTTACCTACGACTCCGATTTCTTGCTTTAATAACCGGCGGCGGCATGGATGAGGGGAGGGTGACCCGGCGGGGCGCGCCGCGAGCGGCAAGCGGGCGTGCTGTAGAAGGGTGTCCGGCATTGGCATGACGAGCGACCTCCTGGAGCTTGTCCAAGGCATGGCAAGGAGCAGCATTTTTTGCTAGCGTGGTAAGTTGTGGACCCGCCTGTCAGGCCACTAAGGGGTTCCAGCTGTGCATTTTTTTTGCAAAAACAAAAGTCCCCTCTATCATCCTCAACATTTTCCCACGTAGGTGGAGCTCGACCTTTCTCTGGCGTGATCTTGCCGGCCAGCAATGGCGGGGGCATGTGGAGAGGAAGTTTGTCCGACCATGGAGCCAACTTTGTCTTTTTTTCAATTTTTTCAGTATAGCCCTTTTGTTTTCTATTATTTACAAATAGCCCATATGGATAGTAGGGAGGCACACGTGTACGGTCCACCACTTGCCACATCGGCAAATACAATGCTCTACCATACGAGGAGTGACCATATAGATGGAACATTAAACCGTATTCAAATACCATAAGTAGCTTATTCCTGAGTCTGATGGCCATATCGAACAACGCGACAAGTTCAGTGACCGTGGAATGATTTTACTCCATGTGTCTCTTCTGTCTGGTCGGCTGGATCATGCTTTGTTCAATGGACTCACGTCCGGATGGAACTGTCCAGGGTCAGTCGACTCGATTGTATCTGTTACCTTTTTTAATGAGATATATAAATATTAAATATTACTCTATACTTACAAAAAGTTCTGACCATTAAGTACAATAATTTCTTGCTAGCAGACCTTTAATTTCAGCTTACTGCTACAAACAGGCCCAACCGTACACATTTCAAACCTCAATTGATGGATAAGCGTCCACACATTTTTCCAACTTCACTTCATGGTTTCTTGTAGAAACAATTTTCTCTTTTAAGGTAGTCGCCTGCACATGGATAAAAAATATAGCAGAGTTAGATATAGAATGACATATATACCCCCCCCCCCCCCCCAACCCCTTCCGGTTTATTAGGCATGTAAGGAACAAGCCAATAAACCGGAGTGAAAAATGGTTCTTAATCCCACATAACTAGGGAAATTATTGCCGAGACACCAAAGAACACCCAATTGCATGGAGGGCGCCTTGCATGGAGCAATCATGAAACTGAACTGCCGAATCCATCCGGACAAACCATAGGCGTATGGGCAACGCAACTCGTCGTATGTACCAACAAGTCACATTTCGAGTAGTTCCTTGGATCCTAGGATCCAAACATCCGCTCTAAATGATGTACCGGACATAAGTTTATTTATTAAGTATGAAGTAACCAATTATGGCATATGGTCGTTCGTGTGGCTGTGTGCATCTTAATTATGCAGATGCCGGGTGTAAACATTAAACTTTTTGTTAATAAATGCGTCCATTTTCAAAAAAAAATCATAGCATATTGTACTATACATATATGGCAGACAGTTTTGTGAAGTCGTCATGCGTTGGGAGATTTCGGTTAGAACCTTTCAACTGGAAAATTTTCCTTTTAGACATGAATTTGAAAACTATAAACTTAGAAGTCAAGCTTTGTGGTTGAAAAGAAATATGAATCCTTCATCTCAGCAACAAACACATCTTAAAATAAATTGAATGGTTAGGAGAAATTCAACTTGAAATCCCCAACTTCCTCCAACCCTCGTGGGGTGGTCGCGCGCGCACACACATGCAGAGAGAGAGAGAGAGAGAGAGAGAGATTCTTTACGTACATGGAATACCAGGATGATTACGACCTGGAAGAGCACCAGGCACCATGGTGAGTAGGAGGATCAGTATCATCATCATCAGCAGTGTGATAGACCATGGCCTGGTTGTTGTCCACATCTTCTCAGAGCTCATAGATGAACCAGAGAGGCACACGAGGCCGGGCAACGTAAATGACACTGGATGAAGGATTGGAGGTGTTGGTTGTAGCTTATAGGCTGGCTCCGTTCAAGACATGGTTATAAGATATGTGAAACATTTCTTCCCTGGACTGACTAATACTATATGTACAAATTAAGTGCCAGAAGGTTGACCGGTACTGTTCGAGGTCAAGGTCGAAATGACTAGTTTTGTTGCCCAGCTGACAGCTAGCTTTGTAGAGTACATTCTTCGATAAAGAAATTTTTTACGAACTCAAAACATCGCATGAAGACGGCCCCATCGATTAGAAGTATTCACATGGATGCTAAGCTTGACAGAGTAGTAAGGGTACATAGTACTACTCCCGACATTTTAGTTTTATAAAATGAATGTATCTAAACGTCTTTTATTGTATAGATTCACTTCGAACCTTCATATGAACCTATACACTAAAAAAAATCTAGATACATTCGATTCACAAAGCTAAAACGTCTTATATTTATGAATGAAGGAAGTAATAACTAGGAAAGAGTTAGCAGCCTTTTATAAAAAAGAAATCGGACAAAAGAAAAAATAGGACATCGAAGAGTATTTGAATCTTGCACTTAAAAGAGGCTTGCTTACGGGGTGCTGGACTTGCAGGATGCTCTTCTTGAAGTGCAATGACGACGATGAGCTGGACGATCAGTAGAAGCAGCAGCGTCAACACACTGACAAACCAGGATCTGCTGCTTGTCAACATCTTGTCAGCAAAAAAAACATCTTGTCAGCAAAGAACTACAGAGGCACCAGATGGAGGATTGGATCATCGGCTGAGTGGTGTTTAGTTTACGTGTGTAGCAGAGGTTGGTAGTAGATGACTAAACCTAGAGAACAAGAAATCTCACCAGACACGGATGAAGTCCAAGCAATGTGTGTAGCTAAGGCTCATTGATGTTTGACTGGCTAGCCATCATTGTGTATGTTATTGGGTGTGGCTGAGATTGTTGATAGACGACTGGCCAATACGACTAGTCCCCATAACATAGTCCAAGTCGTGCGCAATTTTCTGAGACTAAAGCAGCCATCGAGCATCGTAAGCATAGAGATAATTGTTTTTTTCTTTCCTTGTGAATGAGGTTTATGTTTAGTGTGTGAATGTGACGTGGTACCCCAGCGTATCCAATCATGAGGTGTTTATTCAAAGATTGCAAGACTAGGAATAGTAAAATTGATGAAGTTGGAACAGATAACATCACTGGTTAGCAGACCATATAATCTATTCTGTCTAATAGGGTGTTATTCACCACCATACACAATTCATCAATGAATAATGTGGGGCTTTTTCGAAAAGGGTATAAAGCCCAAGCCTGTGTATCGATGTTTGACTGGCCATCATAGTGTATGTTATTGGGTGTGGCTGAGATTGTGAATGAGGTTTGTGTTTAGTGTGTGAATGAGATTTAGTACACCCAGCTTATCCAATGATCTGGTTTTTATCCAAAGATTGCAATCTTGGAAATACTCAAAAATTTGGAACAAACAACATCACTGGTTAAGAGACCATAATCTATTCTATCAAATAGGATGTCATACACTACCATACACAAAAGATTGTCTGCTACCACCACATCAAAAACTCATTGTCTGAGATACCGCGCCCTACTTTCATCTCCTCACTTTCACTGATTGGGTTCCATTGTCATCCAGACTTCCATTTTGCACATCTCGCAGCATGCACAGACTAAAAGTAGATCTAGACATTCATATGTTGACATGTGCACATTTCCAGCATTCATAGGAGTGCGAGGGCTGATGGTGTCCGCATTCTGTCACATCGAAACATGTGGCACATGCATGAGGACGGCATGATTCAACATGCAATGGCACGGGGTCAATTCAAGATGACACCATGTGAGATCTTGAAGTGGATGGGGCGCGGGGTGGACTGGTCATCTACCATGGAGCCGGAGTCTGTCAGAAGATTCCACTCGACTTATGGAGGGGATATGGCATAAGTCGGCGGAGAGTCGAAGCCTATGTCAGCAGGAAGGCGAGAAGCACATGGTCCAGGCTGGATCTCAGTGGTCCGGGGGAGGCGTGGAACTCAGCATCGGCCAGGTATCACTGATGGATATATAGTGGGGCCTGTGATGGTGTGGATACGCGACCCAGGAGCTCCTGGGAAAGATTATGGATGCTCGGCGTGGTGATAGCGGCGAGGCGTGCAGTAAGCACGAGACACATTGACAAACCAGGACACAGGCGGTCAGACAAGTAGTCAAGCAAGTGTGCGGAGGTGATGAAACAGTGTTGACGAGTACCAGAATCAAGTTGGTGACTGGATCTATCGGGACTAATGTCAAGTGAATGACATGAGTCTCCATGGGGAGTCTGATAAAATATTTTGGAAATTCTAGAATGTCAAGAGCTAAGAGAGCACATAGCTATACATTCTGTGATGTTTAGTGAAGATGGAAAAAGTGCAGGTGACGAGATACAGAAGGAGGCGAAGTGTTGTATCTAGTTGTGGGACATGTAGAAAGTTGAAGTGATCTATGTGTAAACAGGAAGAAGGGACTACAGTTGCAGGTGGAGTCACATGGAGTCAGGAGTAGCAGCGGAGCTCATGGAGATAACAAAGTACGAAGTACATGGAAGTTTGATGCTTGGACAGAGTGAAGGTGGCGGAGAAGATTCACTAAGGTGGAGTTATGTTGAGTTTGTGTCAAATATTAGTGTACGAGTTGGTGTCTTGTGTATAGGATAAGAGTAGTACTATAGTGAGACTCTTGTAGTCTAGACCTCATCTATAATATGAGGGTGCCACACAATGTTTCTCCACAATTGGGTATTGGTGTTTCTCCTATTGGCACGGTGTGCCGCTCTCGATTTGTGGGGCGTTGGGTGCTGCTCTCACTTGCGCCAGCTTGGTTGGGAGGCTTGTTATCAGACGGAACCATTGTTTCTCTGAATTATTGATGGCGGCTTGGTCGGGCGGGTTGTTGTCAGGTGGCGACGTGGCTTCCTATATAATGTGGAGGTGTCACACTATGTAACATATGACGACTTGATAGCAGTAGACGTGCAAGGGGACCAAGGTGGTCGGTGCAGTGGTATTAATGGGGAAGAGCGCCCGTAGTCATGCCACGTAGAGTAGGCGAGTTCGCTGAATTGTGTATAACAAATCTTGGTGTCATTATGGTAAAACCCAGCATTTAGGAGGGCAGTTGCAACAACACCATGCAGGCAGCGCGCGCCAGTCTAGTACATATTATTACTCGACACATGATGATTGCCAATGAACAATGAGGGTAACTGATGGCCGGTCACTTTTAGAAATGGACGATGCATGATGCACCACACGAACTGAACCACAACTTAGGTTGTGACAAAAAAACATATATTTCCTCGAACATGATTGCCATCCGAAAAGACAGCAACTAAGACCTTATGATCCGCTTTGAGTTCATTACAACCAAACAACTGGCGGCAAACAGTTGATTTCCCGGTAGTACACTTTTTTCACAACATCGTTTCACTTCGTGCGTAAATTTTCCAACTTCAGTTTAAGGATATTCAACAGTTTTCGAGTCGAAGAACGTGGCCTGCATATGAATCCAAAAGCAGAGTAAGACAGCGACACATATGTTGATCTCCTCCACATTAAGGAGATATATACATAATTTAAACTTGCTCCCTATGAAAAATTTAAACGCTAATCTATTCAATTGGTTGCGCATTGACGAGTTCAATCTAATAATACAACTAGAACACCCTATGAGTTCTTAGGAATGAACTCAGGTATCATCACATCAAGAGGATCCAACTGATAATTATTTTGGGTGTCACATTTAAAATATGGATAAAGGGAGCATATGCACCATATATCAAAAGCGAATCTCCGTAAATAATACTACCATGGTGGGAGAGAGTACGCCGAATTGCGCATAACAAATCTCAGTGTTGTCATCATATTGTGATTCGCTTGATCCTCGGTAAATTGATTGTGCGCATTCGACGGTAAAACCCAGAATTTAGGAGGGCCATTGCGACAACACCATACAGGTAGCATGCTGAAGCGCGTTTGTCCATCTAGTACATATTATTCCTTGAAGACAGCATGATTGCCAATGGACGATGAGGGTAACCAACGGCCGATCACTTCTAGAAATGGACGATGCATTATGCACCACACAAACTGAACCACAACTTAGGTTCTTAATCTGTGACAAAGAATATATATTATTACTCGAACATGATTGACATCCAAAAAGAGAGCAACTATGACCTTATGATCCACTTTGAGTTCATTACAACTAAACAATTGGCCGACAACAGTTGATTTCCTGGTAGTACACTTTTTTCTCACAACATGGTTTCACTTCGTGCAAGACCAAATAGCCAACATTAAGGTAATAATCTAACTAACATAAATCAACTAATCGAGAAAGCGCTGAATTTTCCAACTCCAGTTCAAAGGTATTCAACAGTTTTCAGGACGACGAACATCGCCTGCAGATGAATCCAAAAGCAGTGTAAGAGAGTGATGCATATGTTGATCTCCTCCTCGGTAAGGGGATAGATATAAAATTTAAACTTTACTCCCTATGAAAGATTTAAAAGCTAAACCATTTAGTTGCTTGCGCATGGGCGATGCAACTACCGTTTAAGCTAATAATACAGCTCGAGCTCCCTATGAGTTCTTAGGAATGAACTCAGGTGGTCGCATCAAGGGGATCTAATTGATAATTATTTTAGACCTTTTGTCACATTTAAAATACAGGTAAAGGGAGCGTATGCACCCTATATCAAAAGTGAATCTCCAGGTAAATAATAGTTCCAAGGTGGGAGAGAGTGGACAATCTGGCGCAAAACAAAAAAGGGGCAATGTTGATCTAACCTACAGAGAGAAGTAGTGAAATCGTGGACTTACAGACTGTTACACCATTCTTCTTCTGGTAGACGAGCACGGTGATGAACAGCAGGAGCAGCACAGCGGTGAACCAGGGCCTCCTGCTTGTCGCCATCTTCTCCCAGACTGCCAACAAGAACTGCAGATGCACTGTCTCGTTGGAGGCTTTGAGGGTCCGCTGATAGGTGTTTTGTGTGCCAGAGACTCAAGACGAAGTCCTGGTCATGTGGTGGTAGCTGAGACTTAGTCTTAGTCTGGAAAAATTCAAATGTTGTTGCGTGTGGTCGAGATTGGTACTAGACGACTGGCCGAAACGACCAGTCGCCAGCGACTTCACCAAGTCCAATCCTTTGTAAATTCTATGAGATAAAAGCATCCTTCAAACCGTGCAAAAAGTCTAAGATAAGGAATGTATCTTTAGGTTGGAAGAGATGACTAATTAATATCTTAGTGAACCAAGTCCAGGTCAAGCAGTGTAGCTGGTTTGTCCATGTTTGACAGGTCACCATTGAGTATGTTGTTTAATGTGGCTGAGATTGCTAGACGACTGGGCGACAACGACTGGCCACCGGAACTTTTTTTTTTTTTGCGGGTAACTGGCCACCGGAACTTGAACAATGTCCAAATCATTTCTAATCTTCTGGGATTAAAGCAGTTGTCAAAACGACGAGCAACACCCGCCAACATAGTAATAAGCACAGAAATAACAGTGTTTTTGTTTGTGACATGAACGAGGTTCGGTCCTCGAGCTTAGCCTGTAATTTGGTTGTTTAGCATACGATAAATCGTGTCGTGTACTCCAAGACGCACGACCCTGATTGAGAGGTGACAACGCCCGCTTCCTAAACAACATATTCAATTCAAATGGGTATCACTTATCAGAGCCTCCTCCTCCAATCCACAAAGCTTGTAGATGGTGACAACCGTGTCTTCCTCATCTCCCGTATCCGGCCTTCTCATGGATTTATCCCGAGGGCATCAGGACACAAAAAACCCTCACTAGGCGAACTTTCTATTCTGGAAAGCCTGGGTTCTTCTAGCCATCTGCGGCACTTAGGTCATTCCACCACAACAAGCTCGGGGTGCTTATATTAGCCACACTAGATGGCCAATCGTCATGGAAATTTTTTCAGTGGCACTTAACGGCTGGGAGAGAAAAAAGAGCAATGGAAAATATTTTAGTGGCGCATTGGTGGGATCGGTGGTTACCTATCCGCTGAGAATACTGTTCCATGGAGCATATGGGTTGTGTCAAGATAGACCAAACAATGGCATGGGTCCAGGGGAAGCATGGAACTCGGCATCGGTCGGGTATCACTGATGGGTCTATAGTGGGGCCTAAGATGGTGTTGGTACGTGACCCAGGAGATCCTGGCCAATATTATGGATGCTCGGCGTGGCGTGCGGTAAGCACGGGACACATCGATATACCAGGGCACATGCGGTCAGACATGGGGTCAGGCAAATGTGCGGAGGTGATGAAGCAGTGTTGACAAGTACCATAATCAAGTTGGAGACTGGATTTATCGGAATTAATGTCAAGTGATGGACACGAGTCAGTCGGCATGGGGAGTCCAAGAAAGTGTTTGAAAACTCTAGAATTTCAAAAGCTAAGAGAGCACATGGCTATACATTATGTGATGTTTAGTGTACAAGAAAATTTTCAGGTGATGAGGTATAGAAGGAGGCGGAGTGCTAGCTACAACTATCTATGGGACATGTAGAAGGCTATCCGAAAAGGCTGAGACAACTATGAATTTGACTCAGGGTGATCCAGGGGTGACAGTGAAATTCCTCCAAGTCGGAAGCAGTTTCATCTTTCATGGGAATCAATGATTGATGTGTGATAGTGTTAAAAAGTGAGAAGGGACTACATTCATAGCTGGAGTCACATGGAGTTGGGAATAGCAGCGGAGCTCATGGAGATAACCAAGTCTGGAGTACATGGAAGTTCGACGCTTCGATGGATAAATGGTGGCAGAGAAGATTCACCAAGGTGGAGTTTGTTGAGTTTGTATCGAATATTAGTGTAGGAGTTGGGTTACGATTGGATTTGTGCTGTATTGTGGATATGATACGAGGAGTACTATAGTTAGACTCTTATAGCTTAGACCTCCTATATAATATGGGGGTTCTACACAATGTTTCTCCACAATTGGGGGTTGGTGTTTTTCCTCTTGGCCTGGTATGCTCCTCTCGCTTGCACCGGCTTGGTAGGGAGGCTGCTGTTAGGCGGCACCGTTGTTGCTCTGAAATGATGTTGTCGGCTTGGTCTGGCGGGATGTCGTCACGTGGCGATGTGGACTCCTATATAATGTGAGGGTGCCCCACTATGTACCCTATGGTGACTTGATAGAAGCAGACACGCAAGCGGACCAAGGTGGCACGTGCAGTGGTATCAATGGGAAGGAGCGTCTGTAGTGATGCCCAGTACAGTAGGTGACTTCGCCGAACTGCACATCACATATCTCGGTGTTGTCATCGTGTTGTGATTCGCTTGATCCTCGGTAAATTGATTATGCATTCGACGGTAAAACCCAGCATTTAGGAGGGCCATTGCGACAACACCATACATGTAGCATGCTGAAAGAGTAATTGCCCCTATGTGTGGTTTTGGTGATTAATGAAAATCCCTATGGACTAATGTTTTCACTGAGTTTTATATGAAGGAATATTCCATAGGTCATGCTTGTAGTCTATGTGTTGGATTCAAGTATGGATGCCATGAAGATAAAGATATACCTTGAGTATTGGCATCAAGATCATCGAGTTGAAGAGAAGAATATGATATGATCAAGATCTTGAGAGTGTGATCTCAATAGAAGAATTCAAGATATGGCTCTAAGATGGTGTCATGATAGCCTCATTAGTTGCTCTGTGATTGACTTAGATTTAGAGCATGTAATCAAATTAAGAGTTCTTTATGTACCTCAAGATATTTAGATGGAGCATGAGAAGATACATGGTTGACCTATACAAAGAGCGAAGAGTGATTTCAAGTTGGTCAACACATGAAGCATAAAGAATGTACTACATGGATCTTGTGGTACGGTAAGCCTTGTCAATATGCATCATGAACTAACCCATTATATATGTGCCTTTGCGTTTTCTATATGGGATAGGTATCTTTCCATGGGCATGCTTCAAAAGTGAAGATCTTATATAGCCCATGAGAGGATGACATCAAGTGGTGATCGTCGTCAAGGTTGAGAAGGGAAAGTTCAAGATAAGCATCTCGAGAAGATCATTTGCTTGAAGCTTGCCGTCCATATTGGTGATAATGTACATGTGAAGACATGTATTAATGAAGCTATCCAATAGTGGTGTATGGGGGAGCAAATTAGGAGTCTTCATGAAGCAACAATGATCAAGTGGTGCATTCCGGCTTGGATGGAGATTGAAGTGTTGTCATCAAGATCAAGCGGGATGCGCAAGGCAAAGGTATGGCCTTGCTAGGTTTTCCTTTTACCGGTCTCAAGGTGGTTCTTGGGAGACCGGGTTATAGAATACATAGCCGCACTATTAAGAGGGGATTTCGGTTGGGTAACTTGATCACATCGTCATAGGAAGCTCAATCCTTTCCATACTTTGCATCTTCCTATTTTGTTTCTGCTTGGTGTTTCTCCATGTGAGGTTCTTGAGCTTGTTGCTAGCTCTTCAATAAGCCCAAGTTCATCGAAAACGGAATTCGTATGCATCTTCTATGGCGTTTTCGAGTTTGAAGGTTTTATCGGTTCTTCTTGTAGGGAGGATTCTTAACTTTCTTTATTTGGTTCTATCCTCCTCCTTTGGACTATGATGTTTCTCTGCACCATCTTGTAGAGATTGTTGTCCTCGTCAAACTGTTGGAGATATGCCCTAGAGGCAATAATAAAAGTGGTTATTATTATATCTTTGTGTTTATGATAAATGTTTACATTCATGCTATAATAGTATTAACCGGAAACATTAATACTTGTGTGATTTGTAAACTAAATTAGAGTCCCTGGTAAAGCCTCTTTATAATACTAGATTGTTGGTTAATCGATGATTGTGGTTTCTCGATCATGAACATTGAGATGTTGTTAACAACAGGATCATATCATTAGGAGAATGGTATGATGGACATACTCCTATAGATAAGCGTAGCATAAAGATCAAGTCATTCCAATAGTACATTTGCTATAAGCTTTCCGATACATAGTAACCTAATTCCTTCGACCATGAGATCATGCTAATCACCATCACCGGAAGGATGCTTTGATTACATCAAACACCACACCGTAACTGGGTGGCTATAAAGGTGGCATTGAGTGTTCGGAAAGTATGTGTTGAGGCACATGGATCAAGAGTGGGATTTGTCCATCCATATGACAGATAGATATACTCTGGGCCCTCTCGGTGGAATATCATCCAATTGTCTTGCAAGCATGTGACTGGCTCACAAGGGATCACATATCACGGGAACGAGAAAAGAGTACTTATCGGTAACGAGGTTGAACTAGGTATGCAGAGATACCGACGATCAAAACCTCGGATAAGTAAACTATCGTGAGACAAAGGGAAATTGATATAGTATGTAAGTGGTTCATTCGATTGCAAAGTAATCGTAGAAATATGTGGGAGCCATATGAATTTCTAGATTCCTCTATTGGTTATTGATTGGAGAAGTGTCTCGGTCATGTCCGCATAATTCACGAACCGTAGGGAGACACACTTAAGGATTCGATGTTATTTAGTAGATATGGAATGTTAGTAGGGATAACGAATGTTGTTCGGAGTCTCGGATGGGATCCGGGATATCACGAGGAGATCCGGAATGGTCCTGAGAATAGGATTCATATAAGGAAAGTCCGATTCCGGAGTTCGGGAATGATTTCGATGTTTTCATCGGAGAGGTTCTAGAAGGTTCACCGGACCGGAAGGGGAATGGTCCATGAATATGTCATGGGTAAGTGGAATGATTGGATCATATCCTAGGTCGCTTGGTTCGGGCATTTGCAAGAGAGAATGAAAGCTCTAAATTGAAAGTCAAACGGGAGGTTTGAAAAGTCAAACTAGAACAATGGTTTCCTAGTGGAAGAAGAAAAGAGTCCTTTCTTCAATCCAACTTGGGTTTGGGTTTGGATTCAAACTCTCCCCTCCCAAGGCTGCCCCCCTTTCATAAATAGAGGGGAGGGCTGCCCCAAACAACACAAGAGCCAGCCCTCCCCACACCCGTGCGCCGTCGCCGCCGCACGCCGCCGCCAGCCGTCGCCCTAGCCGCCGCCAACACCTCCTCCTCCCGGCCTTCTAAACCTAGATCTCCGGGAAACCCTAGATCCACCATAACTCGCACCGGCTTAGGAGAAACCCTACGGGATATTCCCTCTACTTCCGACACCACGCCGTCGTGCTGCAGGAATCGCGAAGGGAGAACTACAACCTCCGCTGCCTGTTGGAACAAGGGAGAGGAAGGTCTTCATCGAGTACCGAACGTGTGATCGACTGCGGAAGCGCTGCCGGAATGCAGCACCGGAAGGATCATCTACGCGATCTTGAGATCGGCAAGTGTACGACTACATCACCCACGAGAATCTGCTCTCGTTAACCGCTTTGGAATCCTCGAGGGTGAGTGCTTCTATCGACTCGTTGCTACAATCTAGTAGATAGATCTTGGCTTGTTTGTGTGCATGCAGTAGAATTTTTTGTTTTCCATGCTACAAACCCCTACAGTGGTATCAGAGCATTGTCTATATGTAGATCTGTTGCACGAGTAGAGCACAATGGTCATTGTAGGCGTTGATGCTTTTGTTATCGATTGCTTCTTGTGTACTTTGCATCTTGCGGGATGGTGGGATGAAGCGCCCGGGCTAACCTTACATGACATCGTTCATGAGACTTGCTCTACGCTTGACATGCAACTTGTATTGCATAAGTGGCTTTGCGGGTGCATGTTTCTCCCAACATAGTTAAGATTCAATTTACAATGGGTGATTGACAATACTAGTATCAACGTTGTGGTTCTTGTTCGTAAGTTAGAACGACACTTATTGAAATCCCCAAACCACGTAAAATATGCAAATAAAATTAGAGGCGTCTAACTTTGTTTTGCAGGGGTGTGCCGTGATGTGATATGGCCATGATTGTGATTATATATGATGTATGCAATGTTCCTTATTGTAAGTCGGCAACCGGCAGGAGCCATATGGTTGTCTTTTAATTCCGTTAAGACCTGCGTGTCTATTATTCAAAGTAGTTGTAATAGGTAATGCTAGTGGACGACAACCATGAAGCGGCGCCATTGACCTTGACGCCATTCCGGTGATGATGGAGATCATGTTTGTGCTTGAAGATGGATATCGGAAGCACAAGAAGAAAGGTCATATCATATCACATATTATGAATTACATGTGATGTTAATCCTTTTATGCATCTTGTATTGCTTAGTTCGCGACGGTAGCATTATAAGATGATCTCTCAAGCACAAAAATTTCAAGTTATAAAGTGTTCATCCTTAGTAAGCACCGTTGCTAAAGCTTGTTGTTTCGAAGCAGCACATGATGATCGGGTGTGTTAGATTCTGCGAGTGTATACAACGTGAGCAAGACAGATTTGCTCATGCGGAAGCTAAGGTTTGATATTGACGAGCCTAGCATGTACAAACATGGTCTCGGAACACGGATCACCGAAAGGTAAAGCATGAGTCATATAGTAGATATGATGAACATGTTGATTGTTCGCCATTGAAGCTACATCAACTCTCGTGATGATCGGTTTTGATGTGGTGGATTTGGTTCGTGTGATCACTAAAACAATGTGAGGGATATTGTTTTGAGTGGGAGTTCACCTAGATTAATTTAACTATTAATTAGAACTCAATTTGTCATAAACTTAGTCTAAACTACTGCAAATATGTTGTAGATCAATGGCGGCCCTACCATCAATTTTAATGCGTTCCTAGAGAAAGAAAAGTTGAAAAACAATGGAAGCAACTTCGCGGATTGGTTCCGCAATTTGAGGATTGTCCTCAATGCTGGTAATTTGACCTATGTGCTGGATGCACCACTGGGTGACCCACCTACAGCTGATGCTACCGATGAGGTAAAGAATGTTTTCCTCGCTCAGAAGAATCAGTACTCCACAGTTCAGTATGCTATCTTGTATGGTTTGGAATCAGAGCTTCAGAAAAGGTTTGAGAACCATGACCCACATGATATTGTCCGTGAACTCAAAATGATATTTGAGGCTCACGCGGCAGTTGAGAGTTATGAGGCTTCTGAAAAGTTCTTTAACTGCAAGATGAAAGAGGGCAGCTTCGTCAGTGAGCACGTGCTTAAGATGTCTGGGCACGCAAGCAAGCTTCAACGCTTGGGTATAGTGATTCCTAATGCTTTGGGGATTCACCGTGTCCTCCAATCACTACCACCAAGCTACAAGAACTTTGTGATGAAATACAATATGCAAAACATGGACAAGTCGTTGCCTGAACTCTTCTCCATGTTAAAGTCTGCGGAAGTGGAGATCAAGAAAGAGCACCAAGTGTTGTTGGTCAATAAGACCACCAAATTCAAGAAGCAAGGCAAGTCTAAGAAAAAGGAAAACTTCAAGAAGGGCGGTAAGAAAGTTACCGCGCCGGCGAAGAAGACCAAGGCTAGGCCTAAGCCTGATACTGAGTGCTTTTACTGCAAGGGAGAAGGTCACTGGAAGCGGAATTGTCCTAAGTACTTGGAGGATTTGAAGAACGGCAACATCAAGAAGAAAGGTATATCTGATATACATGTTATTGATGTGTATCTCACTAGTACTCGTAGTAGTGCCTGGGTATTTGATACTGGTTCGGTTTCTCATATTTGTAACTCGAAACAGGTGCTACAGAATAGACGGAAACTAGCGAAGAACGAGGTGACGATGCGCATTGGAAATGGATCAAAGGTTGATGTGATCGCGGTCGGCACGCTACCTCTTCATCTACCATCGGGATTAGTTTTATACTTAAATAATTGTTATTTGGTGCCTGCGTTGAGCATGAACATTATATTCGGATCATGTTTATTGCAAGACGGCTACTTGTTTAAGTCCGAGAATAATGGTTGTTCGATTTATATGAGTAATATGTTTTATGCACATGCACCATTGATAGATGGTCTATTCTTATTGAATCTCGATTGTGGAAATACACATATTTATAACATTGAAGCTAAACGTTTGAAATTGAGCAATAACTCGACCTATATGTGACACTGTCGTCTTGGTCATATTGGAGTGAAGCGTATGAAGAAACTCCATTCCGATGGACTTCTTGAATCACTTGATTTCGAATCACTTAAAAGATGCGAAGCATGTCTGATGGGTAAAATGACTAAGACTCCATTTTCTGGTATGATGGAGCGAGCTACGGACTTATTGGAAATCATACATACCGATGTGTGTGGCCCAATGAGTGTAGCATCGCGCGATGGTTGTCGTTATGTTCTTACCTTCACGGATGACTTGAGTAGATATGGGTATATCTATTTCATGAAACATAAGTCCAAAACTTTCGAAAATTTTAAGGAATTTCAAAGTGAGGTAGAGAATCAACGTAACAAGAAGATTAAATTTCTACGATCTGATCGTGGAGGGGAATATCTAAGTTACGAGTTTGGTGAGAATTTGAAGAAATGAGGAATACTTTCACAATTGACACCGCCGGGAACACCACAACGTAATGGTGTGTCTGAACGTCGTAATCGAACTCTCTTAGATATGGTTCGTTCTATGATGTCACTTACAGATTTACCGCTATCGTTTTGGGGTTATGCATTAGAAACAACCGCATTCACTTTAAATAGGGCACCACCTAAATCCGTTGAAACGACACCGTATGAATTATGGTTTGGGAAGAAACATAAATTGTTGTTTCTTAAAGTTTGGGGTTGCGAAGCTTATGTAAAGAAGTTACAGGCCGACAAGCTTGAACCCAAAGCGGAAAAATGCGTCTTCATAGGATACTCGAAGGAAACTATTGGGTATACCTTCTATCATAGATCCGAGGGCAAAATCTTCATTGCCAAGGATGGATCCTTTCTAGAGAGGTTCTAGAAGGTTCACCGGACCGGAAGGGGAATGGTCCATGAATATGTCATGGGTAAGTGGAATGATTGGATCATATCCTAGGTCGCTTGGTTTGGGCATTTGCAAGAGAGAATTAAAGATCTAAATTGAAAGTCAAACGGGAGGTTTGAAAAGTCAAATTGGAACAATGGTTTCCTAGTGGAAGAAGGAAAGAGTCCTTCCTTGAATCCAACTTGGGTTTGGATTCAAACTCTCCCCTCCCAAGGCTGCCCCCCTTTCATAAATAGAGGGGGAGGGCTGCCCCAAACAACACAAGAGCCAGCCCTCCCGACACCCATGCGCCGCCTCGTCGCCGTCGCCCTAGCCGCCGCCGACACCTCCTCCTCCCGGCCTTCTAAACCTAGATCGCCGGGAAACCCTAGATCCACCATAACTCGCACCGGCTTAGGCGAAGCCCTGTGGGATCTTCACCCTACTTCCGACACCATGCCGTTGTGCTGCCGGAATCGCGAAGGGAGAACTACAACCTCCGTTGCCTGCTAGAACAAGGGAGAGGAAGGTCTTCATCGAGTACCGAACATGTGACCGACTGCGGAAGCGCTGCTGGAACGCAGCGCCGGAAGGATCGTCTACGCGATGTTGAGATCGGCAAGTGTACGACTACATCACCCACGAGAATATGCTCTCGTTAACCGCTTTGGAATCTTCACGGATGAGTGCTTCTATCGACTCGTTGCTACAATCTAGTAGATAGATCTTGGATTGTTTGTGTGCACGCGGTAGAAATTTTTTGTTTTCCATGATACGAACCCGTACAAAAACAAGCCCAAGATCATCGAAATCAGAGTCCGGACGCAAAAGTTATCACCGTTTTCGTCTGCCCTATTTTGTTCCGGCGGGACCGAGCCTGTGGCCGGAATTTCCGGCGACCGCCGAAAATTTCCCGCAAATCGCCGAAAAACGGTCCAGTATGCTGTTTCGGTTTTTGCCGGAACTTCCAGTTTTGACCGAAAATTCCGGCGGCTGATCCGATGGCGCCGGTTTCGCCACCGGAACGTGTCCGTCCAGCGTGTTTTGCCTCCAACAGTCATCCCCCTTGAAGGGGTATAAAAGGGGGGCTTCTTCCCCAAAGTATCAAGGCTCTTGAGCACGTTTTTGACCTCCGTTGTTGACCCCTTTGAGATTTCTTCCTCTCCCTTCTCTCCTATGATTGTTGCATCTTTTTGAGGGCTTTGGAAGAGGAGATCTAGATCTACAATCCCCACCAATCAATTGGTCCTCTAAGTAAGGGGAACCCATTGGATCTAGATCTTGGAGTCATTTGTTGGTTTCCACCATTGTTCTTCTTCTCTAATTGCTCTCTAACACTTGTTGCTTTGGTGGGATTTGAGAGAGAAGGATTTGAGCACCCTTGGCGTTCTTGCTTTGCATTCTTGCATAAGTGTTGAGCTCTCCATTATGATTTGTTCGAGTGAGAGACCGTGAGCTTGTTACTCTTGGAGGGTGACCTCCTAGTTGGCTTAGCGGTTGGTACCACGGTGTCCTCTTCATGGAAGATTGTGAAGAGACCCGGGCTTCTCCTTCGTGGAGCTTGTGAAGTGGTTGTGGAGCTTGCCATCTCCGGAGTGTAGGAAAATCTAGCCATAAAGAAAGGGCCTATTCCTTCGTGGGATAGACTCGGAGAAGAAGGTGAGCCTTCGTGGCGTTGGAAAATCCTTCATGGAATCTCACACCTCTCCAACGTGACGTACCTTACTTGTAAGGGAACACGGGAATACATCTTCGTCTCCGCGTGCCTTGGTTATCTCTAGGGGTGGGCATAAAAACCGATAACCGAAGACTGAAACCGAAAAGACCAAGACCGAACCCGAATAGACCGAAACCGAAAAGACCAACAAGAAAATTGGGTAGTGAATTTTATTGACCGAATTTAGTTTGGTCTATTCGGTCTTTAGTTCCTAAGTAACCGAATAGACCGAACTGATCGAATTTTACATGAGACTATCTAAAACTCCAAATTTGTGTGATGTGCATGAATTATGGCATTGTTGAATGATCATCAAAGTGCTATTGTAGAGTTGCTATATTTTATTAGGATTGTTGCACGTTTATTTCTTCCACTAAATGATAACATATGTATTAAAATATTTAAAATATAGTTGAAATATTGTCATATTTTTAATAAGTAATGTCTATCTTTTGTGTTGACAATATTGACCATGTTATTCGGTCATGACCGAACCCAAACCCGAATTAGTAGGTACCCGAATTTTTCGGGTAGTAAAACTATCAAGTATAATTCGGTCTTTATTTTTTCAAGGACCGAATTTAAAATAGACCAAAATACAAAGACCGAATTGTCGGTCATGACCGAACGCCCACCCCTAGTTATCTCTATATCCGAGCTTACTTTCCTTGTGATAGCCATCGAGCTTGAAGTACTTATATCTTGCTTATCACTTGTGGAATATGTATCTTATGCTATCTTGATTAGCTTAACTTGTTGTTGGTGCACATAGTTGAGCCTAGTGTATTTAGGTTTTGTGCTTGTAAAATAAATGTTAGTTTAATTCTGCATTCTATCAAGCCAAAACTGTAATAGTTTTGAATTGCCTATTCACCCCCCCCCTCTAGGCGACATCTTTATCCTTTCAATTGGTATCAGAGCAAGGTCTCTCCTTGTTTAGGCTTCACCGCCTAGAGTGTCAAGATTTCGGCTAGTAGTATAGTGCACAATGACACAATTATCTTTGATGGCACAAATTATGTTGTGTGGAGAAATTGCTCACTTTGTAATCTTCGGACCTTGTGTCCAAATATTGAGCGACTTCTAGATGTAGGTTTTTCTCCTCCGATGGATCCTCAAAATCTATATCTAGAGGATGAGAAAAATTTACATCTCGAAGCTCAAGTATCTAATGAGCTTATTTTCTCTTTGAGCCCCACAGTTAATTTGTTCTTGATGATTTTAAAGCACAAGTCGTCTCATGAGAAGTGGACCAAGCTTAAAGAAATATTTGGTGGTTCGATTTCTTATATTGTCGGTGGTTTTCCAAGGAGATCTCTTCTCATTCACATCATGAAGAGCTCCAAGTTGCTTCCACCTCCGTCTGCAATGAGTTCTCATCTTCATCCACTTCAACAATGTGAGGGAAGACACAAGGCAAAGATATGGTGAGTGGTGTTGGGAATTGCAATGTTGATATTGTGATTGCTAATTATGACCCTTCATCTCTATCCCATTGCAATGCTTCTCGTTTGGACTTAAGCACTTCTTGCAACAATGATGCTATACCCCCTTATGTTGCTAGTCCTTGCATATCATCTAGAAATTATTTGAGTACTAGTGTATTGATTTTCCTTGTTCCCATGAACAAAATGCTTCTATTTCCTCTAGTTGTTTATCTAACAATGTAGAGGAAATCTGTCGTGGGAATGGTCACGGCAGATGCTGCAATCGGCAGCGAGTAGTAGAACGAGGGGCAAGGGCGGCCAGCCATCTGCGGTGCGAGATGAGGGCGGAGACACAAGGATTTACCCAGGTTCGGCCCCCCGGAGGGTAAAGACCTACTCCTGCTAGATTGTATTATGAAGGTGGTACAATGGGCGAGCTCGGTGGCTAGGCGGCGAGTCACTTGGGTGTATGATGGAACGTATCTCTACACGCCCTGCAGGGAGGTTTATATAGGCTCACCTACCCTAGGGTTTACATATCTCAACCGATTCAGTTAAGGCTTCGGTACTCGTTTGACCTAATCCGCCTGGGCCTATCTACTCGCCTGGGCCTTCAGCTTCCAGTCGCTTGGATCCACACCGGGCCTTGATCCAGTCGCCGTCTTACAGGCCCACCTGCTGGGTATACCCCGGTAGGCACATCCCCATCAGTAGTCCCCGAGGCCGTCATCGATTGGGCGTAGGTGCCTGCTGGCAGTCGGAGTATACGGCTTCAGGGTAGACATCCAGTCGAATCGTCGGCGGACTCCTGTATAAAGGAGAAAACTAGTCATTCTGATCGCAGCTCTTGGCGAGTCGAGTCGGCGAAATACTCAGTCACTGTCGTAGTGATCGGGTCGACGAGCCGAGTGGCTGAAGTTGGACCGTTAAACATGGTCAAACTAGCCGTTGGGGTAATCCAACGGTAACTTTTGGCGTAATCACCGCGCAGTAACGGCTCCGTGATTTGGCGGGTAACAACCGCTATATAAGGGGGATGGCAGGCGATCAGAGAACCATCTTCTCGCCATTTCCTCCGATTGCGCGCACTTTCGCCTTCCTTCGCATCACGATCCAGCCGACCCGAAATCCTCCGACCCCCCACAAATCCTTCCGCCATGGCCCTCTCCACCGAGCCTTGGGGTAAATCTAAGTATACGAGGGCGCAACTGGCGTCCTTCGAGGAGGCCGGGATTCTGCGCGCCAGCTATTGGCGCATCCCTGCGGCCGGAGAGGTGACCCCGAACCCGCGCGAGGGAGAGTTCATCTGTTTCACCAGCCACCTAGAACGGGGGCTGGGATTCCCTACGTCCCTGTTCTTCTGGCGCTTCTGCGCCTACTACGGGATCCAACCGTCAGACCTGGGTCCACACAGCATCGAGCAGCTCGCCATCTTCGTGGCGTTCTGCGAGTGCTACCTGGGCTGCCGGCCCTACTTCCCTCTAAGGCAAGATCTGTTCCATGGACGGATCAGCCGCGAGGAAGCGGGCGGCCCAATGCTCGCCGCGGGCGGCCTGACATTCCAGCTCAAGTCGAAGGCTTCGTTCTTTGACTTGATGCTGCCCGCCAAAGCGGTGAGCGACTGGAAGAAAACTTGGTTCTACGTCTCCGAGGCGACCCCGGAGGGCGAGACGGCGATCCCACGATACTCTGCCAACCGGTCCGAACCGCGCCGACTTCAAGTCGGCAAGCTCCCCAGCGAATAGCGGATGGTCGTGGACGAAATGCTTCAAACCATCCGCGGTCTGAAGAAGAAGGGCCTCCAGACGATCAACTTATACAACTGCTGGCTCGGGCGGCGGCTCGTCCCTCTGGCTCGGCGCGACCACTACATGTACCAGTACACGGGCCGGGAGGACTCAACGAAGTCCTGCCTAGCCGAGTGGAAGCTCGAGGACTACACCCCAGCACTGAAGAAGATCACCCAGGCGGTGTACCTGGACGCAAAGGCTGGAGTCGCCCCCTACACCGCAAAGCATCTAGCCCCAACGGTGAGTCACCTCGCATCATTCGCAGTCGCAGTTTTTGTAGTCGCGATCATTCTAATTTCATTTTATGTTCATTGCAGCTATTCCAAGTGGTGGAAGGATGGCTCCCTCCTTCAGACGACGAGAACTCGAGCTCATCCGTCCGGGACATGGGCGAGTCGCCTCCCGCCAAGGGCGACACCAAAAGCGACGAGAGCAATGGCGACGACGAATCCGAAGAGGAGGTCGCCCCGCTGGTCCGCAAGACCCGCGGGCAGCGTCAGCGTGAGCTTGAGGCGAGTAAAAGCCTCGAGCGTCATGATGACGAGGACGAACTTCCGGAGACCACCTCGCGCCGCCCAGCTACTCCGTCGAAGAAGAAGAAGAAGGAGAAGGAGGCGAAGTCCCCTCCGAAGAAGAAGACGAAGAAGACGAAGCCGATGAGGCCGGCCTCGCCACCGCACTCGGCGAGCAACTCCGACGCCCCCAGCCCGGCCAAGGACGAGGCGCCGCCGACGGCAGCCGCACTGGACACGGCCACTGTCGAGGTGCCACTGGCCTCGATGCCTCCGCCATTCGCCCCAGTCTCTGGGCTAGGGGTTGCTCCGGCCGCGACGGCTTCACCTCGCAAGGAAGCTCCTGCTGAAGATGTCCAGAAGCTCCCGTTGCAGCCTCGACGACGAAAAAGCCGTCCGTGTCTTGGGCACGCGACGTCCTGGAGATGGGCCTCAGCCGCCGACTGGGCCCCGAACTGGAGAAGCCGGCCGGCATCCGCACGGGGCTACGCTTCATTCCAGTCGCCATGTGAGTTCGCTCACCTACCTTTGTCTTTCATAGCAGCTTGAATTATCTTGCTCACACGATCGATTTACAGGACCGGAGCGAAGAAGATAGGCCACCCGACCGTGGCTAAGGTGCCACCCGTCGTCAGCGAAGAGGATCCCTCCCGGAAGAGGAAGGCGGACGAAGTCGTCGTCCCTGCGGATAGCGCCAAGAAGGCCAAGGGTGATGATGTCGTCACGATCTCCGACGACACGGCGATTGCGCCAAATGAACCCGCAGTGGAGGCGGCCGTTCCCACGAAGGAGGGTGCTCCCTCACCTGGGGTGACCGAGCCGGCCTCCTTTGGCGCCGGTGCCTCCATCGCCATGTTTCCGCGCTTCATGGCCAGATCGGCTACGGCGAGTGGGACCTCGCCCTCGAGACGTGCACCTGGGGTCGCCGACGCGGAGGTCGAGCAGCGTCGTGGGCACACGTCGGCTCTCCTCGCGTCCGTGGATGCGATACAACTTCACGGCATGCTTGGCGCAGCCATCCAGGTATGTCCAGTCCCTGAGGATCAGGCCGGTGAGTTGCAGCGGTCTGATTCTTCTAGTGTCTTCTTGTTATTTTTCGCGTCTAGTCCCCGAGTGCGCACTCGCTGAATTTCAGCGGGTGGGCACTTAGGATTTCTTGATTGCCAGTCCCCGAGTGCGTACTCGCTGAATTTCAGCGGGTAGGCACTTAGGATTTCACTTTGGTTAACTGTTTGAATTGTGTGCAGGGTCTGCAACGTGAATCAGCTGACCGATTGGCAGCAAAACACCGTGCGGAGAAGGAACTGGCCGCCGTCCAAGAGGTGAATAAGGGGCTTCAGGCAGTTGCCGCAAAGGCAGAGGAGGCTCGCCAGGGACTTGTCCCCGCGGGTGAGTTGGCAGCGGCGCAATCGGCGTTGAGCTCTGCTGAGAAGCGGATCGCCGATCTCGAGCGCGAGCTGAGGGAGGCGAAGGAGGAAGCGAGCTCGGCGGATGGGCGAGCCAAGGCCGCCATTACAGCCGCCGCAGAGGATCGTAAAGTGTCCGACGCCCTTGTTGCTGGGCTTCAGGACGACTATACTTCGCTTCAACGCTTCATCACGGATCTCTCCCGCCCCTTGATTGGTAAGTGTATCTGCCCCTGCCAATAGCGTGTGCCTTTTCGTGATGTCCAAAGTACTCACTGTTATCTTCTATTCGCAGGTCGCATCCTTGATAGTGCGGAAGAGGCGAGCTCGTTCGACGCGCGGCAATGTGTGGCCACGCTCATCGACTCGGCGACGTTGTCGGCGACATGCATCCGAGCCTACCTCCAGGAGATATCGCCCACGGAAGTAATTCCCAGCGACCTCGTCGAGGTGTGGAAGTACTTGGAGAAGGCGCCGTCGGTCATTGAGTTCATGACGCGATCGGCGTTCCGGCGCGGAGCGGCGACGGCGCTTAGCCTTGGGCTTGCTCATTTTCCAGAAGATTTCGATCTGGACGACGTGACGAGTGGCTACCCATCGTCGACTGGCGCGGTGGAGCTCTCCGAGGTGCTCAAGTTGACGGACCACGCCGCGATGTACTCCGAGCGTGTCTGGGCAATGGGCGACCTCCTTCCGTACCAGGAGACGGTCGTCGCACCCAACGACCCCGAGCCGCAGCACCGGGACTTCAAGGTCGAGCAGCCCTTCCGCGCGGAGATGGCGGGTGAGATGACGACGTACCCGTCAAACCCGTACACGCCGTTCATCCGCAATCGTAAGGGTGCTGGCGAGTCGTCGTCGAAGACTGCGGAATAGGATAGTTTGCCCTAGGGCGTTAGTAGCAGATCTGCCGTTTGGGCATATTTTGTATTTTGAGATAATTGCAACATGCTATGAATGTGATATCGTGTTTGTTTTGTGACTTGTCATGTGTATTCCGCTTGAGGTTTGAACGAGTCCCTGAGCGCGTCCGCCCTTTTGTGGGGTTTACCTCGTGTGTGATGTGTTTATGGTTTTTGAATGTTTTGTTATTGTGGTCGACTCGCCCGGACTCGAAGAGCCAGTCGCAAGGCGACTCCCTTGAGCGCTCTGTACTTCACCGTTTTCCCTTGCGTGAATGAGGTCGGGTGGCCGAGTCCCCGAGCGTGGTACTTGGTTGTTCTAGGCGCGACCCGAGGGTGGGTGAGGACTTGGCGCGTTAGTTTGAGCGCATCACTCCTGCCTGGCCCGTTGGGTCAGTCGCGTGGCGAGTCCTGGGCATGCTCTCATACTTGGCGTTTTCCCTAGCCGCTCGCGATGAACTGGTCGTCAGTCCCCAAGCGTGGTGCTTGGCCGTTCGAGTCGCTATGTCGAGGATGCGGAGGATCATGGTCGCTGTAAGAAGCGAAGGCAGTTGTCTTGGCTCGTAGAGCCAGTCGGGCTGGGCGACTCCAATGGGGCTCCGGGTAGGTGTTTTTCGTGGACGATGCAAGACCTGAGGTGACTCAGTGCTCTTGCACCGCACTACTTAGCCGTGCCGATCGCTGTACCAAAGGTTGACTTCTGCGGTTAGCTTGACGCTGTTATTACGAGTGCGAGTGGCACAAGACACGGAGAGTAGGCGCAATTTGCGGTAACCAATTCTTTTTATTTCATAGCGGCTGGAGAGTACATATGTGGGGTTCTAGGAGTAGAACTTCCGTAGGAGGTTTACATTCCATGGTCGCTTGACGTCGAGTTTGCCGTCCCCGCGGACGTCGATGAGGTAGTAGGCGTCGTTGCCGAGTACTCGCCCGATGGCGAATGGTCCCTCCCGCGGAGGGGAAAGCTTGTGCATGCCCTTCTTGTCCTGGATGAGGCGCAACACCAGGTCGCCTTCTTGGAAGGTGCGAGTTTTCACCCGCCGGCTGTGGTAGCGGCGGAGTCCCTGCTGGTAGATGGCGGTGCGTGACCGAGCGAGGTCACGTGCCTCGTCGAGTTAATCGACTCCATCCTGGTGGGCGAGTTCATTTGCAGCCTCCGTGTAGTGGACGACCCGCGGCGAGTCGTGCTCGAGGTCGGTAGGCATGACTGCATCGGCGCCGTACACCATGAAGAAGGGGGTGAACCCTGTTGACCGAGGTGCGGATCCCCCAGATGACGGAGGGTAGCTCCTCGACCCAGCACCCGGCGGTGCGCTCGAGTGGTACTTGGAGTCACGGCTTCAGGTCGTGGAGGATGCTTTGATTGGCCCGTTCCGCCTGGCCGTTGGATTCCGGGTGGGCGACTGACGCGAGGTCGAGCCGGATGTGGTGTTCTTCGCAGAATTCGGCCATGGCTCCTTTGGCGAAGTTGGTGCCGTTGTCAGTGATGATGCTGTTTGGGAACCCGTAGCGATATATGAGCTCGCGTAGGAATTTAGTGGCGGTCTTCCCGTCGCATTTCCGGACTGGCTTGGCCTCCACCCACTTTGTGAATTTGTCGACCGCGACCAGGAGGAGGGTGTAGCCGGAGGGAGCCTTTTTGAAGGGGCCTACCATGTCCATGCCCCACACGGCGAATGGCTAGGTGATGGGGATTGTTTTGAGCGCTGAGCTTGTCACGTGCGTCTGGTTGGCGTACTTCTGGCACCCGGCGCACCGCTGGACAATGTCGACGGCATCGGCGTGTGCGCTGGGCCAGTAAAAGCCATGCCGCATAGCCTTGGCGACCAGCGAGCGGGCGCCGGCGTGGTGGCCGCAGTCGCCGGAGTGGATGTCGTGGAGGATCTTGCATCCTTCGGCGGGTTGGACGCAGCGTTGGAACACGCCGGTGACGCTGCGCTTGTGGAGCTCGCCGTCGATGATGGTGTAGGACTTGCATCGGCGTGCGATCATCCGAGCGTCCGTCTCGTCTGCCGGTAAGGTGCCGGCCTCCAGGTAGGCGACATAGGGCTTGGTCCAGTCGTCTGGCTCGGTGACGAGTGAGACCAGGGCTGCCTCCGGTTGTAACAGGACTCCGATGTCGATCTCCCTTGGGGGAGAGACTGATGGCTTGGTGATCGTGTCGAGGAAGACGCCGGCAGGTGGTGCGAGTCGGGCCGACCCAATGCGAGAGAGTGCGTCGGCCTCCTCGTTCTTCCGCCTGTCGATCCATTCGACGGAGTAGCCTGCGAAGTGTCCGCCCAGCTTGTCCACTGCTTGGCGGTACGCCGCCATGGTGGGGGAGACGGCGCCGCAGGTACCAGCGACTTGCCCAGCGACGAGGTCGGAGTCGCTGTAGCAGCGTAGGCGGTTGACTTTCATCTCCCTGGCAGCTCGCATGCCGTGGAGTAAGGCCTCGTACTCGGCCATGTTGTTGGTGCAGGGGGTGAAGTCGAGGCATAGGACGTAGCGTAGCTTGTCGCCCTTCGGTGAAGTTAGCACGATCCCTGCTCCTGCGCCGTCCGCATTCTTGGAGCCATCGAAGTGCAGGCTCCAGTAATGGAGGTATGGCAGCTTCTCTGGCTGCTGGGCCTCTTCCCAGTCGGCGATGAAGTCCGCTAGAGCCTGCGACTTGATCGCCTTCTGTGGCTCGTATTTGATGTTGTGGACGCCGATCTCGACGGCCCACTTGGCGACTCGCCCAGTCGCCTCACGGTTGCGGATGATGTCCTGCAACGGTGCTGAGGAGAAGACCGTGATCGGGTGCTCCTGGAAGTAGTGCGGCAGGCGCCGCTGTGCTCTGAAGACCGCGTATACCAGTTTCTGGTACTGCGGGTATCGCTGGCGCGACTCGGTGAGGACCTCGCTGATGTAATACACCGGTCGCTGTACTAGGCACTCCTTTCCTTCCTCCGGCCGTTCGACGACCATGACGGCGCTGACGACGCGCTCGGAGGCCGCGACGTAGACCAGCATGGGTTCTTTGTCGGCGGGGGCGGCGAGTAGTGGTGCGGCGAGTAGCACCTTCTTGAGGTCGCGGAGCGCGTCGTCCGCCTCCTTGTCCCACTGGAAGGTGGAGTTCTTGCGCATCAGGCGGTATAGGGGCATCGCCTTTTCGCCCAGGCGGGGGATGAAGCGACTGAGAGCCGCTACTTGCCCAGCCAGCTTCTGGACGTCGCGCAGGCACTTGGGTTTGCTGAGTCGGGCGATCGTGTCGATCTTAGTAGGGTTCGCCTCAATCCCTCGCTTGGAGACGACGTACCCCAGCAGTTGTCCTGCTGGTACACCGAAGGTGCATTTGCCTGGGTTAAGCTTTATCTTGTATTTTCGCAAGTTGGCGAACGTTTCCGCCAGGTCGGCGAGTAGATCGCCCTGGCGAGCGGACTTTACGACCACATCGTCGATATAGACGTGGATGTTGCGGCCAATTTGGCTCGCTAGGCACTCTTGCATGCACCGCTGGTAGGTCGCCCCGGCGTTCTTGAGGCCGAAGGTCATGGCGGTGTAGCAGAAGGCTCCGAATGGCATGATGAACGCCGTCTTCTCCTCGTCCTCAACAGCCATTTTGATCTGGTTGTACCCAGAGTAGGCATCGAGGAAACATAACGACTCCGAGCCCGCGGTGGAGTCGATTATTTGGTCGATCCGCGGGAGGACGAATTGTTCCTTTGGGCAGGCACTGTTCAAGTTTGTGTAGTCGATACACATCCTCCAGGTCCCGTTCTTCTTCTCAACCAGGACTGGGTTTGCCAGCCACTTGGAATACTTGATTGGCCGGATGAAGCCTGCAGCGAGTAGACGCTGCACCTCCTCGGCGATGGCTCGGCGGCGCTCTTCATTGAAGGGCCGCAGCGACTGTTTGACAGGTCGCACTTTGGGGTCGGCGTTGTGCTCAGCGAGCTCCCTAGGGACACCAGGCATGTCAGATGGCTTCCATGCGAAGATGTCCCTGTTCTCACGGAGGAACTCGATGAGCGCGCCTTCCTAGGCTGGGCTCATGCATGTCCCGATCGTCACCGTTTGGCTGGAGTCGCCTGGGACCAGCTCGACGGTGCGGGTGTGCGTCGTTGCCTCGAAGGTTGAGGTGTTTGCACCCTCTGAATTGGGCTTCTTGAGTATGGTGGGGTCGTCGTTGTTGACCCCGCTCGCGTACTTGGCGAGCTCATCGACGTGGTTGGTTTCTACCGCGATGACGGCATTGGCGAGTTCTGCTCCTTTGGCCTCGCACTCGGCGGCCATGTCCGGGTCGCCGTTGATGGTGATGATGCCGCACGGCCCAGAGAGCTTCATCGCGTTGTACGCGTAGTGTGGCGCTGCCATAAACTTGGCGAACGCCTGGCGCCCCAGGACGCAGTGGTAGGGGCTATCGAAGGGCACCAGCTCAAAGATGATCCGCTCGGTGCGGAAGTTTGCTGGTGTGCCGAAGGTGACTGGCAGCGTGACCTTGCCGATCGGGTGCGCCAACGTGGTGTGGGTTGTCTCGATCATCGACTTCGGGAGCCGCAGCCGCCTGAAGGTGTCCAGGTACAGGATGTTGATGGAGCTGCCGCCGTCCATCAATGTCTTGGGGAGCCAGTAGTCGCCGACCTTAGGCTTGACCACCAGGGCGACTCGCCCTGGGTACTCGATGCGTGGCGAGTGGTCCTGGCGGCTCCAGGTGATGGGCTGCTCCGACCAGTTGAGGAACTGGGGAACATCCACCTGAGCCACCGCGTTGACGGCGACGGCGCGGGTGATGACCTTCTTCTCGCGCTTCGTGTTGAAGCCTGTGAAGGTATGGAGCGAGCCGGCCACTTTGCCGAATTTTCCGCCGTTTGGCGGGTCGTTGTCGGGTCCTCCCGTGCTCGCCGTGCCTTCTCGATCTCCCTGAGGGTGTGGCAGTCGGCGGTTGTGTGCGTTGCGGGCTTCCCTTCCCTGCTATGAAACGCACAAGGTTGGTTAAGGAGGGCCGCGGGGTCGAACCTTGGCTTGGCCTTGTAGTTGCCGCCGTCGCGGCGATGTCCTCCGTCACGGCGGAAGCTTTTGGGCTCGCGTTGTGCGTGCCCAGCGTTGGCGACGAAGTCGACTCGCCCGTCACTGCGGCGTTTGCCGGTGAGGCGAGTGTTGCTGTAGCGTAGGTCGGACCGTCGTCCGCTGTCGTTGTCGCTCATGCGGCGTTGACCTCCCGACTCGTCGTCGGTTTCCTGGTTTGGATCTTCCTCCGCGTACCGTTTGGCGATCTCGAGGAGGTCCGGTATGTTGTCGAGTGTGCGAGAGGGTCGCTTGAGCTTGGCGACCAAAGGCTCGTAGCGGCACGAGGTTTTGAAGCAATGGATCGCGGTGTCCGGGTGGATGCCGACCGCGTTGTACCAGAGTTCTTGCCACCGCTGGACCCAGTTGCGGGTCGACTCGCGGGGTCCCTGGACGCATCGCTCTAGGTCCTCGATGGTGGTGGCACGGGTGTAGGAGCACTCGAAGTGCCTGACGAAGGCGTCGCGCATCTCCTCCCAGGAGTCGATACTATCCTGGGGGAGGGTGTTGATCCACTGCCTGCACGTCCCCTCGATCATCAGGGGGAGGTAACGGGCGGCTAGCAGGTCGGTGTGGCCTGTGATCCCCATTGCCATGAGGTATGTATCGAGCCAGACGGCGGGGTCGTACGAGGGGTCGTACTTTTCTATCTCTTTCGGCGCCTTGAAGTTCGGTGGGTACTTCTCGCCTCGGATCATCGGTCCGAAGCACTTGGGGCCGAGTCGACTGAGCGACCCCATTGGCTCGCCGTCGCGGCGATTGGTTAGGGTGTGTCGCAGGTCGTCGGGATGGCGTGCGCGCCAGCTTTGGTTGTTGATGATGTGGGTGCGGGCGTCGATGGGTTGACCGTTGGTGGCGACGAAGTTGGTCGCTGGACTGGGGTCGTTGGTGGAGAGTGCCGCGTTCGCGGGTCGATGTTGGAGCTGCAGTGGCTCTGGAGGCGGGCAGTTGAGGGTGTTTGCCGCCATTGGGCGGCCGCTCAAGGCCGCTCTGCTTCCCGAAGAACGTGAGTACACTCGACCCTGCGAGTCAGCGCCTGCGTTTTGCTGCTCGACGGCCTTTGCGAGCAGGGCCCTGACGTACTGGATCTGTAGGGCGCCGTCGCCGGTGGCCGTGATGTTGTCGGCTGCTGCTCGGCCCGCCACGAGGTTGTCCATCGGGGTGGAGAATAGTGGGAGGCCGTTCGCGTCCCGCTCCCGTGAGGAGACTGCTATCCGCGGCTGATCCCTGGGGGGTGTGCGGTTGGGTGGAGGTGGGGCGCCCATCGCCGTCGACCCTGGCGAGGGCCGGGCGCTTCCTCCTGGTGGCGCGTTCTCGCAGATCGCGCGCTCGGCCACGCGGGCTGGGTCGTTTTCGTCGTCGAAGTTCAGGGCGCGCCGCTGGACGGTGGGGTTCAGGCACGACCTGATTCGCTGCTGGTGGTAGCGTGATAACTCTTGCGCCGTCACCTGCTCGAGGCGAAATTTTTCGCGCTCGGCTTGCTCCTTGCGCACTGCCTCCGCCAGCTTCAAGCGGAGTTCCTCGACCTCCGTTGTCGTGGCGTTAGGAGGGATCGGGGTGGAGAAGGGGTTCTCCGGCGGTTCGGTGCCGGTCGCCATGTAGCTTGCGGCGTGGCGACCGGTCCCATCGCGGAGGTCAGCGGATTTTTCCGACCCGGAGTCGAAGTCGAAGATCCCAAGGATGGAGGGGTCCTCGAAGTCCCCCATGTTGGAGACCTAGGTGATGGAGCCCGCGGGTGAAGCCGCGGTGATGGATCCGGCGAGTGACGCCGGGGTCGCCGAGTCAGCGTCATCATTGAGGGCCGCGTCTTCTACGGCCGCTGAGTTTTCGGCCACGTTGCTGTGGGCCGAGTTGTACTCGGAGGCGAGGCGATGGATCGTGCGGATCTGGCTCTCGGAGAGCTGATCGCGTGGTGGCGACTCACGGATGCGAGCCGAGTCCTCCGAGACGATGACGTCGGTGAGGCCGACGAAGAGGCTGATCGTGCCGACCGGCAGGATCACGCTGTGCGTGACGGGTCGCGCCGCCGGGACATAGCTGCTCGGCAAGATTTGGAGCATCTCGCCAATCGCTATCATGCGGCCGGTGGCGACCATCTCGTTGATGGGAAGATTGGATCTTGCCGCAGAACACCGGCCAGACCGTCCAGGCCCCACAGTGGGCGCCACTGTCGTGGGAATGGTCACGGTAGATGCTGCAATCGGCAGCGAGTAGTAGAACGAGGGGCAAGGGCGGCCAGCCATCTGCGGTGCGATATGAGGGCGGAGACACAAGGATTTACCCAGGTTCGGCCCCCCGGAGGGTAAAGACCTACTCCTGCTAGATTGTATTATGAAGGTGGTACAATGGGCGAGCTTGGCGGCTAGGCGGCGAGTCGCTTGGGTGTATGATGGAACGTATCTCTACACGCCCTGCAGGGAGGTTTATATAGGCTCACCTCCCCTAGGGTTTACATATCTCAACCGATTCAGTTAAGGCTTCGGTACTCGTTTGACCTAATCTGACTGGGCCTATCTACTCGCCTGGGCCTTCAGCTTCCAGTCGCTTGGATCCACACCGGGCCTTGATCCAGTCGTCGTCTTACAGGCCCACTCGCCAGTTCCTGGGCCAGTCGGAAACGTCCTGCTGGGTATACCCCGGTAGGCACATCCCCATCAAAATCAAACATTATATGGAGCAAGACATGATCATGAATAAATATTCAAGAATATCCTCATCTTCATCCTCTCGTGCTCATATGTGCCTTATGGCAAGAGGATCAAAAGTATCTCCTACTTTGGATCCCAATATATCTTCTAAAGATAATAGCAATGATAATGATGATAGTGATGATGACATTGATGAGGATACTAGTGCTCTCTTGCTTGAGTTGACTTTTTTGTGTACCTATCTTCGTGGTAATAATAAGGTCGTTATTTGTCTCAAGCACGTTATGTACACCATAACTAAACAAACGGGAACCATAGAGGAGTTGGATTTCCAACTTGATGATGGGAGTCGGAGATTCAATATCCTTAAGCAAGAGCTTGCGGAGGAGAAGCACACTAATTGTCTCCTCACACAAATTGAATCTTACGAGCTTGAAAAGGAAAATTCCATTAATGATGCTTGTGATACTAACTCTACTTCTTGTGAAGCATCTACCATAAAGAAGAACTTTGAGCTAAAGGCTCAACTTGAGTTGCTAACTAGCAAATCTAGGAAATTGGAAGAAAGTCATGAAAATCTCTCGGGCTCTCATAATGATCGTCTAATCTCCCATGATGGGCTAATGTTAGCTCGTGAGGCAAGTATTACCAAGGTAACATATTGTGAGCCTCTTTTGGACATTAGCATAACTTCTACTCAAAAAGCTATTTTGTCGTGTGCTAGTCCTAGTAATCCATCTAGCCATACTATTGATAAACCTTGTGTTGGATTACTTCCTTTGCCTTTTTGCTCTAACAATGAAGCTTCTACTTCCTCTAGTATTTTTATTTATACTAACCATGTAGAGGAAATCAAAGAGCTCAAGGCCCAAGTCACTTCCTTGAGTAATGACTTGGAAAAGAGTCATGAAGGGAAATCCACACTCAATAATATTTTGAATGTGCAAAAATCTCCTAATGATAAAAGTGGACTTGGATTCAACTCCAATAACAAGAACAAGTCCAAGAGAAACAAGAAGAAGGGCCAAAACCAAGTCAAGAATTCGGCCAAGATTATTTGCTTCAAGTGCAAGGTTGAAGGACATCATGTAAGATCCTGTCCTTTGAAGAAAAAGCACTTGAGTGAGAAGCAACAAGGGAAGCGGCCACAAGTATAAGGTCAAGCCCAAGTTTAAGTTAGGCCACTTCCGAAGAAGAATCAAGATAATGCTCCCCAAGCCAAGAAATCAATGAAGAAGAGAAAGGGGAGAACTTGTTGCTACATATGTCGTGTGAAGGGGCACTTTGCCTCTTCATGTTCAAACGCTACCTTATCTAATCCTATCATTATTAATGATGATTATTCGCTTGGGAAGGATAAGGATGGCAATGTGTTTGCCAAGTTTGTTGGAACTCAAAGTGGTGTCAAGAAAAGAACCATTTGGGTTGCCAAGCCTATTGTGACTAACCTCTTAGGACCCAACTTAGTTGGGGACCAACAAGCTCAAACTTGATAAATAGGTGTTTTTGGAGGGCATTGGAGACTTGGCTAACTCATGAAGAATTAAGGGATCTTCATATATTATATTTGATCAAGCCAAGTCATTAGGATTATCTTATCCCTATCTTATATCCAATGCGCCTCTTCGCGGTAACTTGTACTAAACTCATTTATATTGTAAGTTACTTACCCCTTTACATGTTTTGGTTTTGTACCAAGTATGTGTTTGTATTTGGTGTTCCTCATGCTTGCTTATTTTATGTATTCAAGTATGTCTAGGTGTTTGGCACATCATTTACTCGTGTGGTTCATTTTGAGCCTCTAATGCATCTTGATGATATCTTATTTGGCTCATTTTGAGTGGTAATGGAACATCCCATTTTGGGGGAGTGATATACCTCACGCATCTCTCAAACCTTAAAATGTGTGTACGTGAGTACTACCACTTAGTATTGATATTGCAAGCTTATCTAGTCACTATGTGGTGTGTCATACTTATGAGAAATTCAAATTCTAAATGTCCATTAATTCTCTCTAGTTGAGGTTGCTTTGCCTCTTATTAAGAAAAAAATTATATCTCATTATGGGGGAGTAATATGCTTATTTTGCATATCACAATCCTAGGAAATGTGAACATATGAGGTAGTGTCACTTAGAGTTGATATTGTTGATTATATTGTTTCTAGGTGGCATGTTGGCTCAAACAAGGTCCTATTTTTGTTAGAAGATTTTATTACTCGTCTTTTCGGTCTTTGTTTGAGTAACAAATTCTTGATGCGTTCTTCCTCAAATACATATATTTTGGGGAGACCATTTGCTTCAAGTTATTCTAATCATTGCTTTGCATGATTGTGTGACTAGATTGAAGCTATCAAGAATCTCTATCTTTGCATAGTGCTTAATCTTTTTATTCCTATCCTATGCTTTTATTGTGAATATTTATCTTTAATATCCATGCAACATACCATCGGAAATCAATTCCAATTCACTCATTGTCTTCGACAATTGATATACTTATGTGTGGTAGCATTTATGGGTCATCTTCACCTTGGATTTCACCTCTTATTGCCTTATTTTATTTCCAATTTTTTTTTGTGGCTCCCATTATATTCCTTGGATTTTGAACATCTCTTTGATGATGTTTTTGATTATTATAAAATATGCTTTAGTGGAAGACAAACCTTTTTTTCTCGGAACCTTGTGCCATTGTGAAAAGTGTTAAGGGTTTGGTTTATTTGTTGAAACCTTGCTCTTTTGGGAGTTTGTTATCTCATTATTTCTTCTCTATTTTATTTGCTTGAATGAGATAAATCCTTGAGTATTTTTGTTTTATTTCATCTTTTTTCTCAATAGTTTTTGCTTAGTTCATTTGTTGAACTTCGTTGAACAAATCTTTTGTTGATTTAATTCTTTGATATAGTTTGGGCAACAAATGTGTTTTGTCACACCTTGTATGCTGTCGTGGTGGTGGCACGGCAGATGCCATGGGTAGGATAAAGTATGGGGCTTATGGATGCTAATGGGATCCGGGGAGGGATGATGTAGTTACTTCTACACATAAATGACTAACATACAGATCTTTATTTCTCCTCTCTTGGGCTACAAGTGCTCCTCGACCTGTTTGCAGGAAGAAAAGAAGAATTACACGAGCCTTACGGCGTTGAATGAATCGATCCCCCTCTCAGGAGTCCATGCCTCTCCTTATCAAGGGGTTCCTTGGCTCCTTCTAGGGCTGACGTGGCAAGCATATTCTTGAATGAATCGATCCCCCTCTCAGGAGTCCATGCCTCTCCCAAAGTGGTAACTCGGCGAGCTCCTTTCCATGTCTCCCTTCTATCAGCGGCAAGGTTCCAGAGGGCCTCACATGTACGCCTCGGGCTTCCTCACTATCACCTCTGTGACGCCTGTCTGCCCCTCTGCATCTCTGCTCTTTGTCCTTAGCGCTTGGATCTGTCTAGATTCCTCCTATAGCAGCTAGGGTTTGACCTTAGGCACCTCCTTCTCCCGCAAGCTTCGTGTTACTCGGCCTTGTCTTGGATTACTCGGCTCGACCTTTACCTGCATTTAAGTTGTACATACATATTCGGCTGACTTAACTCGTATGTCGGCCGGATCAGGAATCGCTCCCTTCATAGGTATCATGGCCGTGCTTATCTCGGCTGACTTTTACAGGACTCGGTCGATATAAACAGTAACTCAGCAGATGACAGGGGAAACTCCTTTTATCTTCCCCTGTCCCTATCCGGGGTCACCTCCCCAACATTAGTCCCCAAAGCTGGTGTGGTCCTGCCAGTAACCTCGGCCGGGCCACATCAGTTTCCCTATATTCATTTCTCGTCATCTCCGAGTTACTTTTTTCTGTTCGAGGTATCCACGCTGCTTCTTGTGCATGCCTCGTCCTACGTGTAACACTCATCATTATTTTTCTAGTTTTTTTTTCCTCTACAGTGCCCACCGACAAGCTACAGTGATTACTACGCCTGTCGCGTCAGCGCTGCGACGCCTCGCGCACCGCATCGGTCAGGAGGCCTGATCCTCTCCTGCGTCGTGTGGTCTTCGGTGTGGCTCCACTCAGCCGCGAGCGGTTCCGCCGCACGCACGATCTACACGGTTAACGCTCGCATGCACGATCCCACTACTGCCAGGGCCGCGCAGTTATAAAGAGGGGCACGAGGCTAGAGGGTTCACTTTCCCCCTTCGCTTACCGTCGCTCTTCTTCCTCCTTGCGCCCGTGCGCCTGCTCGTGCTCCTGTGGTTGCGCCATCATCGACATCTTCCACGGTGAGGCCATAGTTCCTCTGCTCCGTCGTCCCCATCGCCGTGCGCCTGCTCTGGCGCCGTTGCCGGTGAGTTTTTCTACGGTCCCACTGCTAGGTTCTCTCCCTAGGCGCATCCTCTGTTCTCCAGATTTCCCGTGCGGTTCTTTTCCGCTCTGCCGCCGTCTTCGCTTAGAACCACTACGAGGCCCTATGCCTCTAAGCCTAGCTCCGCCGTTAGTTCTTCTTCCGTTGATTCCTCCGGCGACCCTATGTCGAGTTTAGTTAGTGGCGCGCTCGTCGAAGACGACGATGTAGCGTCTGGTCCAGAGCGGGGCTCCTGGCAGGGTTCCTCCATCACTCGTCGCGAGATCGAGTGGCTAATTAGGACTCGCCGGATTCCTGCCGAGGTAGGCTGTCACTTAACCGGCAACGAATCCTCTCCTGTACTCAACGACGGCGAGTATGTCGTCTTTATGTCCCACTTTGCTCGTGGGTTCGGTCTTACCCTTAGCGATTTCGCTAAGGATTTCCTCGAATTCTTCGGCCTCCAGCCGCATCACCTTCCGGCTAATGCCATCGCCTCCCTATCCGCTTTTACCTCGGCCTCGGAAGGATACTTCGTCCTCTGGCCGTCTGTGCATGTATGGTCCAAATTCTTCCAGATCCGATCTAACGTCATTCCAGACAAATCCCTTCAGCCTTCTGAGAAGTTGCTTACTCCGTGTGGAGCCGCGTCCATCACACCTCAGAGAAAATCCGAGTTCCCTCGTGTTGCTGGTCTCAAGTCTTGCAAGAAGTGGCATGGATCGTGTTTCTATGTCAAGAACACTGGAAAGGAAGACAAGATCCGGCTCCCTGCCTTCTCCATCGGCCCCCTTCCAAGAAGAACTAGACCTACAACCCCAGGAAGAGCGATGATTTGGCCGAGGCCTTCGAGATTTGTCTGAAGGAGTTGATCCGCGTCGGGCTACGCGGCGAGGATCTGATGACCACCTTCGTCAGCAGCCTAATCGGCCCTTTCTAGCGTCGCACGCACAAGCTCTATTACATGAGTGGTCCTCTCGATCCAAACCGGGTCTCAACGGTTGAGCTCGAGGATTATCTTATTTTCAAGCGTGTCCGAGCTATCTTCAAGACAGATATGCCGGAGGACGCGTACTGCTCCAGCAGGTGTCTTCAAGACAGATATCCCAACCTCCTTCTACTTCGAGGAAGCGTACTGCTCCAGCAGGTGTCTCCGAAACCGCTCCCAAGAAGCGAACAAAGAAGTCAGCCCAGCACCTTCTGAAGCGTAAAACCATGCCCGGAGTTACTGGGTGAGTTCATTTTCATTTGTATTTCTTGCTTCTCTCTTTCTTTCTCTTGATTTAACTTTCTGTGCTTTTGCATCGCTCCTATTTCTGTTAAGCCGAGTGGTCCGAGTATGACGAGTCACACAACTCGGCTGCCTTCTCCTCCGCCTCCTGAAGATACTAGAGCTCCTAGTCCTGCTCGCATTGACTCTCCTCCTGCGCCGACTCAGATATCACCTCGGCTAGATGTACCCGTGGTCTCCATTGCTGATGTCGATATAACCCCGCCAGTAGATCCTCCTACCGAACATGTTGCCTCCGTTGCGAACCCCAAAGTTTCCCCCGAGATTTCTTTGACCCCCACAATTCCAACCGCAACTCCAACTCCGGCCGAGGATATTACCCTCCGCACCCTTGGAAACCATAATTCCTCCGGTCCCCAAAGATGCCACTCCGAGTGCCGAGGTTGCGTCCCCTGCCGACATCTCTTCTAAGGCTAAGAAAGTTGTTGTCACCAGACCTTCATCATCTCAGAAGGGGTCGGCTAGCTCTTCTCAACCCAGCATTGCTGATGCGTTCCGCAAGTTGATTTCTTCTGCTAAACCTGTTGTCACCCCGGCCGCTGATACTCAGCTCACTCTTCACAAGAGCCCTGCGGCGGCGGTGGTTACACAACGGGTCCGAGGTAAGGTGCTAACCTGTACTGAGAGCGGGAACAGCCTCGGCTCTTTGGTGGAGTACGCCAATAATTGGAACGCTGCTGATCAGCTTGAGGGCAATCCGAGCAATCAGCCATTTCAGCTTTCCGACATCAGCAGTCGTTTGCATATGGCTGCCAAGATCGTTCTTGACAGCGATAAGATGAACGAGGTAATTGCTTCCGTTGATATCTGGTTAGTTATTCACATGGTAGTATATATACCCTAGTCCCCGAAGCTTGCAACCGAATAACTTGTTGTTCGTTTGGAAGCTTTATTAAGCTTAAAGTGCGTTATTCGCCGAGTAAATTTCCTATATGACTTTGACTCATCGTGGTTCATTTGTATTCCATATTAAACGTTTGTTGAATCCGGATCTATTTCGCCTTTGATTGTCAAGGCATTTAGGTCCGAGATAGGTTTAGCTCGATTCGGGTCTGTTTAGCTTTGAATATCTAGCCACCTAGGTCCGAGTTAAGCTTTGCTTGATTCGGATTGGTCTTAGCTTCGAATATCCAGACACCTAGATCCGAGTTAAGCTTTGCTTGATTCGGATCTGTCTTAGCTTCGAATATCCAGCCACCTAGATCCGAGTTAAGCTTTGCTTGATTCGGATCTTTCTTAGCTTCGAATATCCAGCCACCTAGATCCGAGTTAAGCTTTGCTTGATTCGGATCTGTTTTAGCTTTGAATATCTGACTGTGTAATTTATTTTGTCGCTTAGGTTGCCCATGATCGGCGGACAGCCGAATTCCAAAGGCTGCTTTTCGCGCACAAGAAATTGCAAGAGAAGTATGAGAAAGTTCTTCCCGTGGTGAAGAAAGCTGGTAACTTAACAAATCTTTGTATTGTCCCTTAAGTTCTTAATATTTTCGACTTGAGGTGCTAACCCATTTTGCTGGTAAACAGGTAATATCAATAATCTTAATATCCGTCTTGAGAAGAAAGTCAAAGCTCTGGAAGGTTAGTTATTATTTTCCTCTATTGATTTTTGTTTGAGACTTATCCTGGGTTTCTTATAGCCTTCTGACTTTGGTATAGCCGAGTTACAAACTCTTGCAGCGTCGCATCAAGAATGCATACCCATGCCTGATATGATGCTGCATTTTTTAGAGCAAGCCGCCACTCATTCGGCGCAATTGAAAGAGAAAGATGACGAGATAACCCGGTTGCGTGCCGAGGTGGAGTCCCTCAAGCTTTCTCAAAAATCTGAGTGAGAGAAAGTTGATCAGGAGTTCTCCGAAGAAAAGAATCGGCTAAGTCTGCAACTGCAGAAATATAAAGAACTCCTCGAAGATGCCGAACTTAAGAATCGGACGATGAGCGAGGAAATCACTCGCTTTGAGAAGACTAAGATTGACTGGACTCAGGATATCCAGAAAATGTTGAGCTATATTCATCGTAAATCTCTGACCGTGGCCGAGTTATCTTCTTCTCTTTCTTACTTTTAACTGATATACTTTTATTTTGCGTAGATCATTTTCCGGAAGCTAGGCCCGTGAGATCTAGAACGTTCATTACTGCTCGCCAGCGCCGAGGTGTCCCCGCAGATTCGAGCCCAGAATATTCAATGGAAGACTTCTTGGTTGCCGTTGGCGCTGCCATTGGTCCGATGAAGATTATGGGCAGGGATTTGGTGCAAGCAGCCATTCGGGCCTACCATGTTCTCTGGCCGAATACTTCTGGAACTCCTGATATTGACGAGATCAAGATACTGGTGGAAAGATTAATGGCATCCCAGAGCCAGTTAAATCTCTGGAGGGAATCCGCTGGACGGGCTGGTGCTGATATGGTGCTCACAGTCATTATGTCTTGGTACGAGGACATTTCTCTCGACACCTTGATAAACTTGCGCACTGGCTCCCGTTGGGTTGAGGATCCAGAATTTGTCGCTCGCCGCCAAGCTCGTGCCTTCCATCTTGTTGAGTATGCTGATGTGCATAACTGGATTGAAGGGCTGAGTTTTCTTCCCAATCCAGCGGACGACGTCGAAATCGAAGATGCCTCTGATAATGATTCGGCTGACCAGGATGAGGGTGAGGGCGACTCGGACAACTCCAGTGATTCCAGCGCAAGCTCGGATGGGGACGGTGACGCGCGATCATCTTCCAAAGGGACTGGGCACTCTCAAGCTCAAACTAACGTTTCTCAGCAGCCCAGGACTTCCCCCAAAGTTACTATTGCTTCTGTGGAGGGCGAAGTAACTTCGGCTGAGGCGTCGTCTACCTTGGAGCGCCCAGTGCCTGATCATGCCGCTGCCCCTTAGGTTCAAAAAACTTCTTAAATTATTTCCAGTCCCCAGTATGCCGGGCGTATGATGTGTGTGAAACAATTGTCCGACTTTTTGTGTGGTACGAACCCTTTTTTGCCTGTTGCCGCTGAGGCATGGGTGACGGTGATGATCACTAGTTTGTCTAAACAGATCTTGTTGCTTTATATCTTTGCTTTGGTGACCTTTCAATCTCATAGGCTCGGATCGTATATTTTCATGTGGTTGACCCTAGTTCGGCGCTTATATTGCCTGGCCTTTATAAATCCGACGGCTTTGCCATTGTGTTCTTGACCTCTATCGGAGATATAAAGCCCGAAGCCCGTATCTGGCACAGTGAAACAATAAGTTGCACCCCTTATCATACTTCGTTTTGCTGGGAGTGTTACTCTTTTTGCATCATTCTTAGAGATCTTTGTTTGGTGAGCTATGGAACTTTTATGTGTCTGACGACAAATAATCGATTAAACCCACTAGTCCCCGAGTTATCACTTGGGCTATCGAGTTCTTGCGTGTGCTGAAAGAGTTACCTTGGACCATGTGGTCGTCTTCGAGTTGCAAACCTAGTTGCCGAAATATATTTCATGGGTTAATGCAGAGAACCTTACGGGGTAACCCCTGAGTCCTTGCTCAAGGTGCCGGGTTTAATGCATGACTCAAAATAAGAAATAACATAGGGCAGTCCCCGAGTCACTGCTCGAGGTGCCGAGGTTTAATACATAACTTAGATAAGAAATAACATAGGACATTCCCTGATTCACTGCTCAAAGGTGCCGAGGTTTAATACATAATTCAGATAAGAAATAACATAGGGCAGTCCCCTAGGCACTGCTCAAAGGTGCCGAGTTTTAATACATAATTCAGATAAGAAATAACATAGGGCAGTCCCCGAGGCACTGCTCGAGGTGCCGAGGTTTAATTCAGATAAAAAATAACATAGGGCGGTCCCCGAGTCACTGCTCGAGGTGCCGAGGTTTAATACATAGTTGATACTTTGACTTGAAGCGTCATATTACAACGTATCACAGATGGCTCCTACGAGTAAATGGATGAAGTAAAGCTATGTTCCTTGGTCTTTTCGATTCTTCACCGGCTTTATCTGCCTTGTTCTTTCCTGGTGACTGAGCATCGATTAGGTAATATGCATCATTGTGCAATGCTTTACTCACGATGAATGGCCCCTCCCATGGGGGTGATAGTTTGTGCATGCCGGCTATGCGTTGCACTAGCCGAAGAACCAAATCTCCTTCTTTAAACACTCTTGGATTGACTTTCTTGCTATGATATCGTCGTAGGTCTTGCTGATAAATAGCTGACCTTGATAGTGCCAACTCGCTGGCCTCTTCTAGCAAATCGACATCATCTTCCCGAGATACCTCATTTACCTCAGCGGTTGTATACTGGGTTACTCTTGGCGAATCATGTATTATGTCGGCTGGAAGCACGGCTTCTGCCCCATATACCATAAAAAATGGGGTATACCCTATTGACATGTTTGGGTAGTTCTGAGGCTCCATAGTACTGCTGGTAGTTCCTCGATCCAGCATCCTGCCGACCTTTGCAGAGGTTCGACGAGTCGGGGTTTTATTCCGGACAATACTAGTCCATTAGATCTTTCTACTTGCCCATTTGATGCTGGGTGAGCCACCGAGGCGACATCTAGTCTTATGTGTTTTTCTTGGCAGAATCTAGCAAAAGCCCCCTCTGCAAAGTTTGTGCCATTGTCTGTAATAACACTATGTGGATAACCATATCTCAAGATAATATCTTTGAGAAATTTCACTGTTGTTGGTCCATCACACTTTCTTATTGGTTTTACTTCAATCCACTTTGTGAACTTATCCACCATAACTAAAATGTGAGTCATTCCGCCCCGGGCTGGCTTGAATGGTCCCACCATATCCAAGCACCATACAGAAAATGGCCAAGTAATTGGTATCGTCTTTAACTCGGACGATGGCATATGTATCTTGCTGGTGTATCTTTGGCAACCATTACATTTTTCTACCAATTCTATGGCCTCTTTCAATGTCGTCGGCCAATAAAATCCATGCCTGAATGCTTTGGCCACTAAAGCTCTGGACGAGGCATGATGCCCGCATTCTCCCTGATGTATATCTAGGAGGATTTCCTGGCCTTCTGCCGAGTCAACACATCTTTGCAGCACGTTTGTGACACTTCTTTTATACAACTCATTGTTTATGATTGTATAAGCCTTTGCTCTTCTTACTGTCTGTCTAGCCAGTACCTCATTACTCGGCAAAATTGCATCCTTAAGGAAGGAAAATATGGGTTGCGCCCATGTCGGCATGATTTTCTCTGGGATAATTTCACTATCTATTTCCATATTTTCGCCGACATAATAGCCTCGGATGTTTCCATATCCATTCGTGCGATGGCCGGGTTTACTTTAGGAAATTTCGGGTTACATTCTTTGTCAACTTCCATTGGCATACTATCTTCTCTTGATTCTGCTGAGATATAAATGGACTCGGACTCTGGTGATGGTGCTACTGATGGTTTTCTTAGGTGCTCTAGGGCAATACCTGGGGGAATTGATTGCCTAGTTGATCCGAGTTTTGACAGCGTGTCTGCAGCGTCATTTTCTGCCCGAGGTATATGATGGAACTCACACCCATCGAAGTAACCACCGATTTTCTGCACATGGAATCTATATAGGGCCATGTTCGCATCTAGCGCGTCCCAATTTCCTGATACTTGATGTACTACTAAATCCGAATCCCCGTAACATAGGATCCGACGTATGCCAATCTCTTTTGCCACCTTTAACCCATGGACGAGTGCTTCGTACTCGGCTACATTATTTGACGCGGCGAAATGTATTTGCGGTACATATTTCAGCTGATCTCTTTTTGGCGAGGTTAACACTATCCCTGTCCCCAAGCCATTCCTCGGCTTGGAACCGTCAAAGTGCATTGTCCAATAATTCGGATCTGGTAATGGCGGCTCATATTGTACCTCGGCCCAATCCACAAACAAATCTGCCACCGCCTGAGATTTGATTGCATCTCTCCTATCAAATTGCGGGGCATAAGGTGATAACTCGATTGCCCATTTTGCTATTCGGCCACTGGCGTCTTTATTGCTCAATATCTCGGCTATGGGTGCTTCACAAATCACTTTTATCGGATGTTCCTCGAAGTAATGTTTAAGTTTTTTCGCCGACATGTATACTCCATAAGCCATCTTTTGGTAGTGCGGGTAGTTCTGTTTTGAGGCTGATAATACCTCGCTTAGGTAATATACCGGCCTTTGTACTGACTTTTCATCTTCATTCCGTTCCACGACCACCACCGCGCTTACCACTCTGTTAGTGGCAGCTACATAAAGTAACATAGGCTCCTTTGATAATGGAGAGGCCAGAATTGGTGCCGTGACCAACATCTTTTTTAATTCATGAAATGCGTTATTTGCTTGCGGTGTCCAAATGAACTTATCAGATTTTTTCATCAGTTTATATAGAGGTAATGCCTTTTCCCCCAGCCGACATACAAACCGACTAAGCGAGGCCGGGCAACCCGTGAATTTTTGTACATCATTTAGACACCTCGGCAATTCCATTCTTTCAACTGCTCGTATTTTGGTTGGATTTGCCTCTATACCTCGGCTGGATACGAGAAAACCGAGTAATTTCCCAGCCGGGACACCGAAGGTACATTTTTCCGGGTTAAGCTTCATTCGGAATCTTCTCAGATTTGCGAATGTCTGCCGAATATCATCCAGGAGTGTTTTACTTTCTTTGGTTTTTATAACCACATCATCCACATATACTTGCACGTTTTCCCTATCTGGTCATGTAGACACTTTTGCATGCATCTCTAGTATGTTGCTCCTGCGTTGCGCATGCCGAATGGCATGGTACGATAGCAATAAGCCCCATATGGGGTAATAAACATAGTCTTTATTTGATCGTCCAGATTTAACGGTATCTGGTGGAAACCAGAGTACGCGTCTACAAATGACAACAGCTCACAACCAGCGGCCGAATCAATGACTTGGTCTATCCTAGGTAAAGGAAAAGGATCTTTGGGACACGCCTTGTTTAGGTTCGTGTAATCAATACACATTCGCCATACAACGGCTACATTTGGGTCATCCTTTTTCTTTTCTACCAACACCAGATTTGATAGCCAGTCCGGATGAAGTACTTCCATGATGAACCCGGCCGCCAGGAGCCGAGCTATCTCATCCCCTATTATTTTTCTCCTGTCTTCGGCGAAGCGGTGGAGAGGTTGCTTCACCGACCTTGCTCCTGGACTTACATGCAGAGAGTGCACAGCCAACTCCCTCGGCACACCTTAAAGGTCTTGAGTTGACCAAGCAAAGATATCCCGATTCTCACGGAGGAAGTTGGTGAGCTCGCCTTCCTATTTTGCATCCAGGCCGGCGCTAATCGTGATGGTGCGCTCTGGGAACTGCTCATCTATCTGGACCTTTTTTGTCTCCTTAGTCGGCTGGAAAGAAACACTTCCATGTGGGTTGGCTAACGCTGGCATATTCAGCTGTGCTGACTGAGCGAGAGCCGCTACCTCCTGAATTCTTCTTTTTTCTCTTGCAATCACCAATGACTCGGCCAGGTTTGATCCGGTCGAGGCACATTCCATCGACTTCCTGTAATCTCCTACTACTGTTATCACCCCTTGTGGTCCGGGTAACTTCATTTTCAAGTAAGTGATGTGGCAGCTGCTCATGAATTTGGCCAATGCCGGCCGCCCGAGTAAAGCATGATAGCAATTTTATAGATCCACCACCTCAAACTCCAAATTTTCCGCTCTGCAGTTATCCCTTGTGCCGAATAATACATCTACTCGAACCTTCCCAATGGGTTCGCATGAAAGTCCCGGCACTATTCCATGGAACGTGGTTCTCGTGGATTGCGGCATATTTTGTGATATTCCGAGTTTATGCATTGTATCTTTGTACATGATATTGATACTGCTCCCATTGTCAATGAGTACTTTTGAAAATTTCACATTAATGCTGGGCCCGACAAAAGTCGGATCTAGTACGAGTGCGTATGACCCTGGATTCGGCATTATTTTGGGGTGATCTTTTATGCTCCAAGTTACTTCTTGATCTGACCAAGGTACATATCTTGGTACTGCCGGCATAACTGCATTTACTTCCATATGCCGGCGCTGTACACTTTGCCTGTCTTGCTGTTCTGTAGTGAACACGCAATATGATTGATGATGTTCCCTGTAATCATTGCGTCCATTATTTCCAGGGTTTGTCCTTCCATCCTGACCCTGATTTATCACTTGATGCACTGCATCTCTCCGGTCCGAGTTATCATACCTCGGGGGAGGAGGGGGTAACATTAACTGCTGTGCATTTGCCCCAGTCAATTTCGGCTGCTGCTGCTGATGTGCCTGATGAGAAGGTGCTTGCATGCCCGCTGGGTTCCCCATTGCATTTTTCATCCAGGCGCATTGCCGAGTTATATGATTAGCCAGCTTGGCTGGGTTTGGAGTGTGAAACTTACACGGTTGATCCAACATGGATTCAAACATGTACTTTGGCCTTTCCTGCCACTGCTTCTTCTGTTCTTGTGTCCATTGTCTCTTCCCTTCATTCCTTGGTGTCCATTGCTGAGGACCATTCTTCTGCCGCTAACTGTTTCCGTGGCTCGGCTGATCTTGCACTACCGTTGCCACCTGATTGGAGGCATATCTGTAATCCGGTCTTTCCTCTCTTCTTCTACCTCTGAACTCGTTGCGCCTCGATGATCCGGCCGCATCTCTTGCATACTGATCTTGATGCTCCCGATGTTCCGCCGACATCAGTTCTGGTTGCATCGGATCACCCAATGCATATGAATCCGCTATCCTGATGGTTTCTGCCAAAGTGGTTGGCATATCTCTTTGCAGTCTCTGCCACAAGACACTGGCATATCGGCATCCTTGAGCGAACCAAGCTATCGCTTGAGATTCTATAACTCCCTCGCATGAGTTCCTAAGGTTACACCACCGAGTTAAGAATTCTATGTCTGTCTCATTCGGTCTCTGCTTGCACATTGCAAGCTGCTGAGGCCTGTTTGGTCTCTTGTAAGTACTGGTGAAGTTGCTGACAAACGTCTCTTCAAAATCTAGCCAGCAGTTGATACTTCCTGCTGGCAGATTGTTCAGCCATACTCTGGTTGGTCCTTCCAGCATTTGCGGGACATATCTTACTGCCCATCGCAAGTTCCCACTAGCTATCTTTACTGCAGTAGCATAGTCAATCAACCAATCCTGTGGTTTGGTGCTCCCATTGTATGTTTTCATGCCCCTTGCCAGCTGAAAGTTTGGCACTGGTGGTTCGCCCATGATCCGAGGTCCAAAACACGCCGGACCAGGCGGACCCTGCTCTTCTAACAACTCGGACCGATACAACCTATCCAGTTTTAACCTTGCACTATTTGACGATAAGTCAATGTACATGATTCTCTCCTGCATTCCATAATGGTTATTTCCACCATGCCCTGCATACTCCATATCTGAGTAACCATCGTTGTACCTCTCATTTGCGTGATTATGGTGAGCTGGTCTCACTTCTCGTTCTTGTCGAGGTTCATACCTCGGCTGAGGATTGGGCGGCGGGTCCCTTCTTCCTTCCGTCGGCATTTCATTCTCATGATTTCTTCTTCCGAGGTCTCCATTACCTCGGCTTCCGTTGCCTTTATTGGCACGGTCGGGGTTTCTTTTGCCACCGTTACCTCGGCTTCCATTGCCTATGTTCTCATTGACCTTTTCAGCTACTGCTGGATCATATGGTACGATTTGCTTATTTCTTTTTCCTGAAGTTACTACTTTATCTCTTCGCCCGTTGTTTCCGGGTGAGGATGATGCTGCCATTGATAGGGCAGGTGCTGTTCCAGCCGAATGAACCATGCGCGAGGCTCCCGGTCTCGCCGGGTCAGCCCTAAGCATTTCTTCATTTTGCTAGTTCGCAATGCGTACCAGCTCATTCACTCTTTATTGTTTATTTTGCCGGGCTTCACCGGTTAGTCCCTCCAATTCTAATGCAGCGTCATTAGCCGCCCTTAGGTTCTTTGCCGGGGTGCTATACCTCGGCAAGCCTAGGTCAACTGATTCTTCCTTGTGAGTCTCATGTTCTTTGTTGATATCATTCATGAGATTCTTTCCTCTCAATCTTAACTCATATACTCGCTCTGGGGCAATATCTAGCTTATTTGCCTTGGCATATTCTCGCAGGGTCCTATTCAGGGACTCCCGCAAGGCCGACACCTTTTTTGCCTCTACCAGTACTTTTTGCCTGGTCTCTTCTAACTCTGCCTAAGCATTAGCCGGATCAAGTATCGGCGCTACAGGCATGGTCAGATTATCTATAGTTGCCTGGAGAATATTTTCTGGTCTTTCCAGAGGTGGCCATCTTATCCTTCGTGCCTTCGGGGTTGTCTCCTGCACCTCGGCTGGCTTGGCCGTTGAAGGATCTACCTCGCTGGGATGTGGAGCTGCTTCCTTTGTGGTCACCTGTCCTCCCGTCGTCGGTTCCTTGCGTGATCCGGCGCCTCCTGCTGCTGCCTGTACCCCGGCCGCGACCATCACCTTGACGCTGCCTGCGGGGCGCTCTCCATGCAGACTGTTTGCGATGCTGAGGGGGGCTCTCCTGCAACAATAACTCGGTGAGGATAAACGCAGGAGGTGTCGACGCCGACGTAGATCTGGTGCATGCCCAAGTTGATGAAGATGTCGTTGCACGGAGGAGCTTTTCTCCTGAAGTTGCCTGCGTTATCGTTGACATAGTCACAGAGATTAAATCTCTGGACTAAGCCAGAGACAACGCGCTCGCCGGTGTGGATGAAGTTTCCCGTCCGGATCTTGACTCCAGCTAGCACCGCTGCTGGCCCCACGGTGGGCGCCAACTGTCGTGGTGGTGGCACGTTATATGCCATGGGTAGGCTAAAGTATGGGGCCTATGGATGCTAATGGGATCCGGGGAGGGATGATGTAGTTACTTCTACACACAAATGACTAACATACAGATCTTTATTTCTCCTCTCTTGGGCTACAAGTGCTCCTCGAGCTGTTTGAAGGAAGAAAAGAGGAACTACACGAGCCTTACGGCGTTGAATGAATCGATCCCCCTCTCAGGAGTCCATGCCTCTCCTTATAAAGGGGTTCCTTGGCTCCTTCTAGGGCTGACGTGGCAAGCATATTCTTGGAATATGCTTGTCCCAAAGTGGTAACTCGGCGAGCTCCTTTCCGTGTCTCCCTTCTATCGGCGGCAAGGTTCCAGAGGGCCTCACATGTACGCCTCGGGCTTCCTCACTATCACCTCCGTGACGCATGTCTGCCCCTCTACATCTCTTCTCTTTGTCCTTAGCGCTTGGCTCTGTCTAGATTCCTCCTATAGTAGCTAGGGTTTGACCTTAGGCACCTCCTTCTCCCGCAAGCTTCATGTTACTCGGCCTTGTCTTGGATTACTCGGCTCGACCTTTACCTGCATTCAAGTTGTACATACATATTCGGCCGACTTAACTCGTATGTCGGCCGGATCAGGAATCGCTCCCTTCGTAGGTATCATGGCCGTGCTTATCTCGACCGACTTTTACAGGACTCGGCAGATATAAACAGTAACTCGGCAGATGACAGGGGAAACTCCTTTTATCTTCCCCTGTCTTGACCCTATCCGTGGTCACCCCCCCAACATATGCTTTCTTAAATATTTCGGTGTTTTTCCAAATTATATCTTCTTTGGATATTGAAAGTCTCCATGTGTTTGCTTTCTTTGATCCAATATATAGGTTATACTCCATCAAGTCCTTAAACGGCTAAGATGTGCATGAAATTCAAATTTCATCTCTAAATATGTACATATTTTTATGGAGTGTGTCCTATGTGTTGTGTTTAGTCTAACCACTTTGGACCCAATAAGTTTGGGGACCCAGATGTACTTGAATGTTGTTTTAGGTACATTGGAGATACAATGGATGCTTGTCTCGTCTATAAGTAAAGCGTTGTCGCCACATGATAATTGGAGCCAAGCTAGGATGATCGAAAAATTCTTATCTAATACATCATACCATTGCTATCTCGGTAACAAGTATCTTATTCATGCATACTATTCTTTCATCCAATCTCTTGTAGGTTACATCTTGGCATGAATTTATCTGTTTGTAAATGTTGCGGTTCTTGCAAGGATCTTTGAAAGACTTCTTTATCCTTATTGCTTATGTGAGTAATTTGAGATGATGCATATAATGGGGAGTATATAAAATCATGTTCATGATTCACCAATTCCAAATATGCCTTCTAGCAATTTATTGCATATCAATTCCTCAAGGTACTCTCATGTGCAATATTGTTGAAATTGCTTTGAATCCTTCCTTTTGCTACTTATTGCCTTTCTCAAAGTATCTCAACTAGCATTTGTTCCCTTAGTGTTAGTTGTGATGTTTTTGAGGTTTTGATTTTTTATTTGGTGAAGTTCATTAATATACCAAAAGAGAAAATAGAGCCATGGGCTATATATGCAGTTAAGCAAAAATTATCATGTTTGGTATATCTTATGACTTTCTCTTGGATATCATGTTTTCTTATTTTATTAACCTCTTATGTGTGGTTGTTTATTTGTGGATTATTCTCATGTTTTATCCACTTATAAACTTATATACATGAGAGTGTTAATCTCTCGCTTTGATATCATCGCTCTTTTCCGACCATATATCTTATCCTCTTGGGTTTTAATGGTATTGGTAAGGTCTTGATTTATGAGTGCTTGGTTTACTTTTATTGCATCTTCACGCACTCATATCTCATATTTGGTTTCTTTTGGACTCAAGCTTGTCTTGACAAGTGTATTTATTTATATCTACTCCTTGTATCTTGGTTGTGTTCTAAATGATATAGAGGGAGTGAGGATTCCATGTTTGTGCATATTGTATTCAAATGCAATAATTAAAATTTATGCACGAACCTTGGGGAGCTTCCTTATTTCATTTAGAGCACCATTTTTCCATTTGATTTTTTTGGATCACTGGATTGCTTGCTTCATCCGTTGAAGTTTCTTCACCGTTTTATCCTTTTAGCAATCTTTGATCCTCAATATAGCTTGATTTCCTCCAAATATTCGTCATTGGATACGTGCATTTGATTTCACTCAAATTATGAGAAATGCACACCTTGGGGAGGAACTCATACTATATTGACCTTCTGACTTTGTCATCCATTTTGGCACTTATTGTCAATGAGGGAGAAGTTTAGAGGGTTTAAGGGAAATGGTTTTATACTTAATATTGGTTTGTTCTTAAGTGTTTTCCTTTCATGCATTTCATATTTATTATGTTTTGCATGGTTGTATATATAGTGTAAACTCTCCCAAAGTTTATTCTTGACAATGTATGCAATGAAATTCAAGTTCATCACACATGCATATATTGTGGGAGAGTTTGTTCTATATATGTTGGTTCTACTCACATCTCTTGCATTAGTTGTAGTTTCTATGAGTAGAATCAATTTTGATATGGGCTAGTAGCTTTTGTACTTGACCATATCAAATACAACCTTTTGTACATAACTTATTCTCGGATAATCTGCGTACTTGTTTCTAATATTCATTATATAAACCCTCTTGTTGTGATTGTCATCAATTACCAAAATGGGGGAGATTGAAATAGTAATTGCCCCTATGTGTGGTTTTGTTGATTAATGACAATCCCTATGGACTAATGTTTTTACTGAGTTTTATATGAAGGAATATTCCATAGGTCATGCTTGTAGTCTATGTGTTGGATTCAAGTATGGATGTCATGAAGATAAAGATATACCTTGAGTATTGGCATCAAGATCATCGATTTGAAGAGAAGAATATGATATGATCAAGATCTTGAGAGTGTGATCTCAATAGAAGAATTCAAGATATGGCTCTAAGAGGGTGTCATGATAGCCTCATTAGTTGAGCTATGATTGACTTAGATTTAGAGCATGTGATCCAATTAATAGTTCTTTATGTACCTCAAGATATTGAGATGGAGCATGAGAAGATACATGGTTGATCTATACAAAGAGCGAAGAGTGATTTCAGGTTGGTCAACACATGAAGCATAAAGAATGTACCACATGGATCTTGTGGTATGGTAAGCCTTGTCAATTATGCATCATGAACTAACCCATTATATATGTGCCTTTGCGTTTTCTATATGGGATAGGTATCTTTCCATGGGCATGCTTTAAAAGTAAAGATCTTATATAGCCCATGAGAGGATGGCATCAAGTGGTGATCGTCATCAAGGTTGAGAAGGGAAAGTTCAAGATAAGCATCTCGAGAAGATCATTTGCTTGAAGCTTTCCGTCCATATTGGTGATAATGGACATGTGAAGACATGTATTAATGAAGCTATCCAATAGTGGTGTATGGGGGAGCAAATTAGGAGTCTTCATGAAGCAACAATGATCAAGTGATGCATTCCGGATTGGATGGAGATTGAAGTGTTGTCATCAAGATCAAGCGAGATGCGCAAGGCAAAGGTATGACCTTGCTAGGTTTTCTTTTACCGGTCTCAAGGTGGTTGTTGGGAGAGCGGGTTATAGAATACATAGCCGCACTATTAAGAGGGGCTTTCGGTTGGGTAACTTGATCACATCGTCATAGGAAGCTAAATCCTTTGCATACTTTGCATATTCCTATTTTGTTTCTTCTTGGTGTTGGTCCATGTGAGGTTCTTGATCTTGTTGCTAGCTCTTCAATAAGCCCAAGTTCATCTAAAACGGAATTCGTATGCATCTTCTATGGCGTTTTCGAGTTTGAAGGTTTTATCGGTTCTTATTGTAGGAAGGATTCTTACCTTTATTTATTTGGTTCTATACTCCTCCTTTGGACTATGATGTTTCTTAGCACCATCTTGTAGAGCTTGTTGTCCTCGTCAAAACAAGCCCAAGATCATCGAAATCGGAGTCCGGACGCAAAAGTTATCACCGTTTTCGTGTGCCCTGTTTTGTTCCGGCGGGACCGAGCCTGTGGCTGAATTTCCAGCGACCACCGAAAATTTCCCGCAAACCGCCGAAAAACGGTCCAGTATGATGTTTCAGTTTTTGCCGGAACTTCCGGTTTTGACCGGAAATTCCGGCGGCTGATCCGGCGGCGCCGGTTACGTGTCCGTACAGCGTGTTTTGGCTCCAACGGCCATCCCCCTTGAAGGGGTATAAAAGAGGGGCTTCTTCCCCAAAGTTCCAAGGCTCTTGAGCATGTTTTTGACCTCCATTGTTGACTCCTTTGAGCTTTCTTCCTCTCCCTTTCCTCCTATGATTGTTGCATCTTTTTGAGGGCTTTGGAAAAGAAGATCTAGATCTACAATCCCTACCAATCAATTCCTCCTCTAAGTGAGGGGAACCCATTGTATCTAGATCTTAGAGTCATTTGTTGGTTTCCACCATTGTTCTTCCTCTCTAATTCCTCTCTAACACTTGTTTCTTTGGTGGGATTTAAGAGTAAAGGATTTGAGCACCCTTGGTGTTCTTACTTTGCATTCTTGCATAAGTGTTGAGCTCTCCATTATGATTTGTTCGAGTGAGAGACCGTGAGCTTGTTACTTTTGGAGGGTGACCTCCTAGTTGGCTTAGCGGTTGGTACCACGGTGTCCTCTTCGTGGAAGATTGTGAAGAGACCCCGGGCTTCTCCTTCGTGGAGCTTGTAAAGTGGTTGTGGAGCTTTCCATCTCCGAAGTGGAGGAAAAGCTAGCCATAAGGAAAGGGCATATTTCTTCGTGGGATAGACTCGAAGAAGAAGGTGAGCCTTCGTGGCGTTGGGAAATCCTTCGTGGAATCTCACACCTCTCCAACGTGACGTACCTTACTTGTAAAGGAACACGGGAATACATCTTCGTCTCCGCGTGCCTCGGTTATATCTATATCCGAGCTTATTTTCCTTGTGATAGCCATCGAGTTTGAAGTACTTATATCTTGCTTATCACTTGTGGTATATCTATCTTGTGCTATCTTGATTAGCTTAACTTGTTGTTGGTGCACTTAGTTGAGCATAGTGTATTTAGGTTTTGTGCTTGTAAAATAAACTTTAGTTTAATTCCGCATTTTATCAAGCCAAAATCGTAATAGTTTTGAAATTGCCTATTCATCCCTAGGCGACATTCTATCCTTTCACATGCTGAAGCGCGTTTGTCCATCTAGTACATTTATTCCTCGAATACAACATGATTGCCAATGGACGATGAGGGTAACCAATCGGCCAATCACTTCTAGAAATGCATGATGCACCACACGAACTGAACCACAACTTAGGTTCTTAATTTGTGACAAAAAATCTATATTATTACTCGAACATGATTGACATCTGAAAAGAGAGCAACTATGACCTTATGATCCACTTTGAGTTCATTACAACCAAACAATTGGCCGACAATAGTTGATTTCCTGGTGGTACACTTTTTTTCTCACAACATCGTTTCACTCCGTGCAAGACCAAATAGCCAACATTATGGTAATAATCTGACTAACCCAAATCAACTAATCGAGAAAGCGCTGAATTTTCCAACTCCAGTTCAAAGGTATTCAACAGTTTTCAGGTCGACGAACATCGCCTGCAGATGAATTCCAAAGGAGTGTAAGAGAGTGATGCATATGTTGACCTCCTCCGCAGTAAGGGTATAGATACAAAATTTAAACTTTACTCCCTATGAAATATTTAAACTCTTATCCATTCAGTTGCTTGCGCATAGACTATGCAACTACCGTTTAAGCTAATGATACAACTCGAGCTCCCTATGAGTTCTTAGGAAGAGCCTTGCTTCGGTATCCCCCCCTAGACAAAGAAATACAGCGTTACCGGGTTTCGGGTTCATCTCCGGGTGGAGACCGGATGGAGATGGAGACCGTACTGGCTACGTATACCACATCGGCATACGTGATCGGGCGGGATTGTAAATTGATCAGTTGCGAGGAGGGCATACGAGGAGATTGGGATCGGCTGCGAGTGTACGTGATCGCGCAGATCATGTCGGCCGCCCATCGCTGGACAGAGAGAAGATCGTTGCCGCACTCTCGCTCGCTGCCCTCGTGCAGTTCCTCCACCTCCCCTCGCTCCTTCTCCACATGGCCGTCCACACCTACATCCACCTGGATGCACGTACCCACCATGGTGTTGTTCATCGGCCTTCACGCCCAGCTCCTCTTCTGCAACCTCCACGTCCAGCGCTAGCACCTCTGACTGCAGCTGCTCCCAATCTACACAACATCTGCCTTCCAATCTGGGCCCGATTTCCACCCGGAGCACGAACCCGAAACCCGGTAGCGCTGAATTTCTTTGTCTAGGGGGGGATACCGAAGCAAGAGTCTCTTAGGAATGAACTCAGGTGGTCACATCAAGGGGATCCAATTGATAATTATTTTAGACTTTTTGTCACATTTAAAATACGGATAAAGGGAGCGTATGCACCCTATATCAAAACTGAATCTCCATGTAAATAATAGTACCAAGGTGGGAGTCTGGCGCAAAACAAAAGGGGGACAACGTTGATCTAACCTACAGAGAGAAGTAGTGAAATCGTGGACTTACAGAGTGTTGGATCGCTCTTCTTCTGGTAGACGAGCACGATGATGAACAGCAGGAGCAACACAACAATGAACCGAGGCCTCCTGCTTGTCACCATCTTCTCAGTGTCAACAAGAACTACACAGACACTGTCTCGCGAGAGGCAAGGCTTCAAGGGTCGGTTGAGTGGTGTTTTGTGTGTAGTTGAGGCTCACCGATATTCGACGGGACGTCTTTGACTGGAAAAATTCAAATGTTGTTGCGTGTGGTCGAGATTGGTACTAGACGACTGCCGAAACGACTAGTCGCCTGCGACTTCACGTAGTCCAAATCATGCATATTTTTTATGAGATTAAAGCAGCCTTCAAATCGATGCGCAGGCACCTAAGCGCAAAAAGTCTAAGACAGGCAATGTAGCTGAGGTTGGAAGTAGAGATGACTAATTAATATCTTAGTGAACGAAGTCCAGGACAAACAGTGTAGCTGGTTCGTCGATGTTTGACATGCTACCATTGAGTATGTTGTTCAATGTGGCTGAAATCGTTAGACGACTGGCCGACAAGGACATGCCTCCAGCGAGTTGAACAATGTCCAAATCATTTCTAATTATCTGGGATTAAAGAAGCTATGGACCGATGGGCGGCACCCGCCAGCATAGTACGCACAGAAATAACGGTGTTTTCGTCCGTGACATGAGTGTGAGGTTCGGTCCTTGAGCTTATCCCACTACTGGAAAACCATCTTCGGTTCGATCAGAACAAGCCCAGCAGTACCGGTCCGTCACGAACCGTGACTAGTGCTAGCACTAGTCCCGGTCCGTGAGGCCTCCAACGGCTAGAAATGGTCAAAAACATTAGTCCCGGGCCGGACCAGAGCATTAGTCCCGGTCCGTAATATGGCCCGGGACTAATAAGCTGGAGCGGGGCAACAACTCTTTTCGGGGACTATTAGTCCCGGGTCGTATCACGGCCCGAAACTAATTGTCCATCACTATATATACAGCTCCCTGGCCAGCTGCCCTAAAGCATATGGTGGCCATTTTTCTCAAAAAAAGCAAGAGAGTTCATGCCATTTTTTTCTCAAGATTTATCAAGATTTAGTTTGCAACACCTAAATCCAAAGCTTTAAAAGGTTAGAACTTCATTCTTTCATCTCTTATTGCTACTTTATCTCTATATAATGCTCTAAAAGTATAGAGATATGGATCAAATGCATGCATGCTCTAGAAGTAGCTAGAAGGATTTTGATATATATGTCTAACAAATTTTGGTTAGGCACATAGTTACTGAAAATTGAAATGTGTAATTTTAGAGTTTCATAGCTTAGAATGGAATGAGGTTTTCACTGATAGAACAATAATAAAAAACTCCACATTTATCATGTTGATTGTTTTCTCCAATTCACAAATTGGTGCATGTAAATTTTTCAAAATTCAAAATTAATGCTCTAGAAGCTCTCAATATAACTTGTAATAATTTTATCATGTTGTGTAATGGTTTTTGATATACTTTTACTATAATGCAGATGGTCCGGGAATGGATGTACGGTACTGACCGACGCTCTGGCGAGTTCATTAATGGCGTGCATGAATTCATCCGTGTTGCTGATGCAAACAAGCACAATGGTTTTGTATTCTGTCCATGTAATGGATGTAGGAATCAGAAGGATTACTCTGACTCAAAAACCCTTCACAGCCACCTGTTGAAGTCCGGCTTCATGCCCAGTTATAATTGTTGGACCAAGCACGGAGAGAAAGGGGTTATAATGGAAGACAATGAAGAAGAGGAGGAGGATGACAACTATCATGGTTTCCCTGAGTACGGAGATACTTCTATGGGGGATGCTGAAGGGGAGGATGAAGAAGAGACACATGATGAACCCGCTGACGATCTTGGTCAGACCATTGCCGATGCACGAAGAGATTGTGAAACTGAAAAGGATAGAGAGAAGTTCAATCACATGCTAGAGGATCACAAAAAGTTCTTGTACCCAAATTGCGAAAATGGTCTGAAAAAGCTGGGCAGCACACTGGATTTGCTGTGATGGAAGGATGAGTGTGCTATACCTGACTCCTCATTTGAAAAGTTGCTGAAAATGATGAAGAATATGCTTCCAAAAGATAATGTATTGCCCGCCAGTACATACGAAGCAAAGAAGGTTGTCTGTCCTCTAGGTTTAGAGGTTCAGAAGATACATGCATGTCCTAATGACTGCATCCTCTACCGCGGTGAGGAGTATGAGAATTTAGATGCATGCCCGGTATGCACTTCACTTCGGTATAATATTAGACGAGATGACCCTGGTGACGTTGAGGGCGAGCCCCCCCGGAAGAGGGTTCCTGCGAAGGTGATGTGGTATGCTCCTATAATACCACGGTTGAAACGCTTATTCAGAAACAAAGAGCACGCCAAGTTGTTGCGATGGCATAAAGAGGAACATAAGTCATACGGGATGTTGAGACACCGCGCTGATGGGTCGCAATGGAGAAAAATCGATAGAAAGTACCCGGACTTTGCAGATGACGCAAGGAGTTTAAGGTTTGGTCTAAGTACAGATGGCATGAATCCCTTTGGGGAGCAGAGCTCCAGTCACAGCACCTGGCCCGTGACTCTATGCATCTATAACCTTCCTCGGTTATGCATGAAGCGGAAGTTCATTATGATGCCAGTGTTGATCCAAGGTCCGAAGCAACCCGACAACGACATTGATGTGTACCTAAGGCCATTAGTGGAAGAACTTTTACAGTTGTGGCACGAACCCGGGATACGCGTGTGGGATGAGCACAAGCAGGAAGAATTTAACCTCCGAGCATTGCTTTTCGTAACAATCAATGATTGGCCTGCTCTTAGTAACCTTTCAGGACAGTCAAACAAGGGATACAATGCATGCACAAACTGTTTAGATGAGACTGCAAGTATATATTTGGAACATTGTAAGAAGAATGTATACAATGAGCATCGTCGATTTCTTTTGGCCAAGCATCCCTTAAGAAAGAAAGGCAAGCATTTCAACGGTCTGGCATGTCACCAGACGAAGCCTAAGGAGCGTACTGGTGCTGATATATTTGATATGGTCAAAGATTTGGATCAACTGGTAACCTTTAAAAAGGGTCCTGGAGGAAAATCTGTTCCAAAAGACGCTGAAGGACACGCACCCATGTGGAAGAAGAAATCTATATTTTGGGAGCTACCATATTGGAATTCTTAGAGGTCCGCTCTACAATCGATGTGATGCATGTGACGAAGAATCTTTGCGTGAACCTGCTAGGCTTCTTGGGCGTGTATGGGAAGACAAAAGATACACCAGAAGCACGAAAGGACCATCAACATATGAAAGACCCAGATGGCCTGCATCCAGAATGGTTTCAAGGTCATGCCAGCTACGCTCTTACCAAACAAGAGAAGGAAATATTTTTTGAATGCCTAAGCAGTATTAAGGTCCCGTCTGGCTTCTCGTCAAATAAAAAGGGGATAATAAATATGGCAGAAAAAAAGTTCCAAAACCTAAAGTCTCATGACTGCCACGTGATTATGACGCAAATGCTTCCGATTGCATTGAGGGGGCTTCTACCAGATAATGTTCGAGTACCCATTGTGAAGCTATGTGCATTTCTCAATGCAATCTCTCAGAAGATAATCAATCCTGAAGATCTACCACGGTTACAGAATGATGTGGTCCAATGTATTGTCAATTTTGAGTTGGTGTTCCCACCATCCTTCTTCAATATTATGACGCACCTGCTGGTTCACCTAGTCGAAGAGATTTCCATTCTCGGTCCTGTATTTCTACACAATATGTTTCCCTTTGAGAGGTTCCCACCATACTTACCATTAAGATCTGATCTCCAAACGCGTGATGTCACATATTAGGGAGTGCCTCTATGACCAGTTTCTCGGAGATGCCGGAGGACTGGGCTCCGTCGGCATCTCCCTAAAACTGGCCGTAGTGGTGTCCCTGCTCTCGAAAACCATCTTGCATCTTGTAACTTCTCTAACTAGATCAATACGCCTGGGAGCTAACTAATTTCACATATTAGGGAGTGCCCTAATGTCGACACTCACCCCTATTATTAGTGCTGACTCATCTTTAGTCCCGGTTGGTGTCTCCAACCGGGACTAAAGGTTCATCTTTAGTCCCGATTGGTGACACCATCCGGGACAAGGTACAAGCCGCACGACATAATGTCGACACTCACCCCTATTATTAGTGTTGCCTGGCCCAGTCTGCCGCAATCCCTTCAGCCGCGGTTGGTTTCTCCAACCGGGACTAAAAATGAACCCTCTCTTTATATAGGAATTTCCCTCTATTTATTAGGTAACACTCAAGACATTTATTAATATTAAAAACCGGGACAAACCGGGACTAGCTAACACTCAGGACTAAAGCCGCCCTCTTTAGTCATAATCATGTCTAGTCCTATAGTACGCAGCTTCAGGGTCTTCATCGTCATCGTCATCATCATCGTCATCATCACCTGCCACTCCGGGGATCCTCAGCCCATCCATGGCATATACCAGGGGCCATTCTAGCCTCGGATTTACGGCGGGCGGGAGAGGGGTCTCCTGGAAGACGATGCCGCTACCACCGGGCCGGTGTGGGGCCTGTGACGGGTGGACTCATGGGCACCGTAGGCGAGGATGGTCTCCCTGGCGATGTAGCGCATCACTCCGATGATAGTATGGTTCGCCCACCACAGACGACGGCCGGCTTCGTTGTGGTTCACCGGTGGCGGGCCATCACCCTCGTACCTGGCGAGCTCCCTTTCCCGCCTATTAGCGAAGAAGGCATTCCAGGTGTCGTAGTTGTCGGGATCCCACTGGGGATCCATCCGCTGCTCCGGCGTGAGCTCGTGGTAGAAGTGGTTTGTGATGGCCGTCTGGCGTGCAGAACCTTGAGGGACAGGAGGGACAGGAACCCCTCCAGCGCTCAGCATCCAGCCGACGGGCGGCGGGTAGCCCAGCGGACAAGGGTAGTTGGAGGCACACAGCGCCTCGGTCTCCTCGAGGGTCAGAATGGCCCAGTAGGCGTTGTCCATTGTTCTAAGAGAGGAAGGTGTGGATGTGTGGATAGCCATGGCATGATCGCCCTAAATATAGAGGGAAAGGGAGGGAAAACTTGGCGTGAAGCTTTGGGAAATGGCGGGAAATATCTTTAGTCCCGGTTAGTGACTACATCCGGGACTAAAAGCTCTGGTAGAAAGGAAAGGGCGGGAAAACTTGGCGGGAAGAGGTGGGAAATGGCGGAAAATATCTTTAGTCCCGGTTTGTGACTACATCCGGGACTAAAAGCTCTCGTAGAAAGGAAAGGGCGGGAAAACTTGGCGGGAAGAGGTGGGAAATGGCGGAAAATATCTTTAGTCTCGGTTTGTGACTACAATCGGTACTAAATGGATATTATATTAAAATTCTTTATATTTTTTTGATAATAATAGACATATTATTTGTTTTATTTGGATTATTACAATAAAAGATATGATTTTTCAAAGTTTTTATATTTGATTTGAATTAAAAAAGAAAATTTACAAATGAAATAATTTATAAATGATGCAAACAGATTAATGGATATTGTATTAAAATTCTTTATATTTTTCTGATAATTATAGACATATTATTTGTTTTATTTGGATTATTAGAATAAAAGATATGATTTTTCAAAGTTTTTATATTTGATTTGAATTAGAAAAAGAAAATTTACAAATGAAATAACTAATAAATGATGCAAACAGATAAATGGATATTATATTAAAATTCTTTATATTTTTTGATAATAATAGACATATTATTTGTTTTATTTGGATTATTACAATAAAAGATATGATTTTCAAAGTTTTTATATTTGATTTGAATTAAAAAAGAAAATTTACAAATGAAATAATTTATAAATGATGCAAACATATAAATGGATATTATATTAAAATTCTTTGTATTTTTCTGATAATAATAGACATATTATTTGTTTTATTTGGATTATTACAATAAAAGATATGATTTTTCAAAGTTTTTATATTAGTTTTGAATTAAAAAAAACAAATAGTCGCGGGTCGTGGATGGACCCGGGACTAAAGGGTGAGTGCGTGCGCAAAAACGAAGCGGCCGAAAAAACCCTTTAGTCCCGGGTCGTGGCTTAGCCCGGGACTAAAGGTGGGGTCTTTAGTCGCGGGTTAAGCCACGGCCCGCGACTAAAGACCCTTTAGTCGCGAGCGGTGGCTTAGCCCGGGACTAAAGGGGGGTCCCTATATATACGCGTGCTCGCACGCGCCAGCACTTCGCACGCGACGAAGACGAAGACAAGCCGGCGCCATCGACGCAGAGAACACAGGGGAGGTGCTGCCCGTCGGCCGGCCGATTCCCGCGTCGCCGCCCTCGTCTCCGGCCGTGCGTGCTCCGCCGTGTTTTTAGGAATATATAATTGTTTTTAGGAATATATAATTGTTTATATAATTGTTTTTAGTTTCTTTTTTTAGGATTTTATATAATTGTTTTTAGTTGTTTTTAGGAATATATAATTGTTTATATAATTGTTTTTAGTTGTTTTTAGGAATATATAATTGTTTTTAGTTGTTTTTAGGAATATATAATTGTTTATATAATTGTTTTTAGTTTCTTTTTTTAGGAATATATAATTGTTTGTATAATTGTTTTTGTTTTATTTATTAAGATTAGAATTAGGATTAGGATTAGGGTTATTTTTTGTTTAAGTTATTATAATTAGGATTATATTGTTTTAGTTATTAGGATTATTGTTTTTTCTAACCTGTTTAACTCTCTTTTTGTTATAGATAATTAAGTCATGGATCCATCCGAAGATCCTGGTCGCATCGGTGAAGGTTTTCTTCAGGGCATGATAAGAGGTGAAATTCCTCTTATTACTACCGGCGCCGAAGATATTTTGCTCGAGGAAGAGATATCCTCATATCTGAATCCATCCGGTGATGGACTAGAGGAAAACCTAATGTACCAAGGGGAAGACCAGATGGACGAAGGGCAAACAAATAACAACAATAATGATGGCCCCTCGACAGGATCCGGCGAGGTACATATATAAATATATATATATATATATGTATGTATAAAGTCTCGTGTTACCTCTATTCATTAACTGATCTAGATATATATTAATCACACTCTCTTCTTCTTTTAGCCCACCGGATCGAAGCAATCGACAGCTCGAACGAAACGAGGGCCGAACAAAAAGTTGGATGGTAATCAGAGGTTCACCATCGAAGAAATAGATGATGATGGTGAACCGATTGCTCCAGAGAAGCACCGGAGGATGTTTATAAATCAATGCGGGGTGCTTGTTAGGGACAACCTGCCGATCACCATCGAAGAATGGAATAAGTCAAAGAAAGCCGGTGAAGAATCCAATAGCTATGTCACCGATGATGCCAAAGATGACCTTTGGCAGAAGCTCATAGCGCATTTCTGTTGGAATTATGCCCTAGAGGCAATAATAAAGATGTTATTATTATAATTCTTGTTCATGATAAAGTTTATATTCCATGCTAGAATTGTATTAAGCGGAAACTTTAATACTTGTGTGGTTTGTGAACAACACCGTGTCCCTAGTACGCCTCTATGGACTAGCTCATTGATCAATGATGGTTAAGGTTTCCTAACCATAGACATGAGTTGTCAATTGATAATGAGATCATATCATTGGAGAATGATATGGTGGATAGACCCAAACTAAGCGAAGCAATTAGATCGTGTCATCGTGTTCGTCTTTGCGAAGTTTTTCTTATGTCAAATATTGTATTCCTTAGACCATGAGATAATACAACTCCCTGGTATCGGAAGAAAGCTTTGAGGTCATCAAACGTCATCCTATGAGAGGGTGATCATAAAGGTGTCTCTCAGGTAATCGGAAAGTATCTGTTGGGTTGTATGTATCGAGATGGGATTTGTTCCTCCCAAGTCGGAGAGATATACTTCGGGCCCACTCGGTAATCGATATCAACACCGCTTGCAAGCATGTGGTTAAGGAGTTAATCACAAAGTGATATTGGATTGCGGAACGAGTAAAGTACTTGCTGTGAACGAGATTGAACTAGGTATGACGATACCGACGATCGAATCTCGGGCAAGTAAAATATCGCGAGACGAAGGGAATATATATATGGGATTGATTGAATCCTGGCATCGTGGTTCATCCGATATGATCATCGATGAATGTGTGGGAGTCAATATGGGTGCCCAGACCCCGCTGTTGATTATTGATAGAAGATCATGTCTGCATATTCTCGAACCCGCAGGGTCACACACTTAACGTGTCTCGACGCTAGGATAGATTGGATAATTGGTTTATGAATTTTTGTTCGGAGTCTCGGATGGGATCCGGGACATCACGAGAGGTTCCGGAATGCTCCGGAGAATAAGATTCATATAAGGCAGTGCAGTTTTTGGAGTTCGGAATTGTTCCGGATTAATCGGTATTGTACCGGAAGCTTCTAGAACCTTCCGGAAGGGGGCCAACGTGGTCCCACCTTCCGGGAGGGGGCATGGGCCTATGAGGGAGTGTCCTGGCCGCATTGGGCCAGGGGCACAAGGCCCCATAGGGCCCAGCCGATCCTAGATAAGTTTAAACTCGTTTAAACTAGAGATAGGATTTCTAGATAAGGGAGAGTTTAAATTGTTTAAACTAGAGATAGGATTTCTAGATAAGGGAGAGTTTAAATTGTTTAAACTAGAGATAGGCTTGGAGGATGGGCAAGGGCTGGACGCACCCCCCCCCCCCTCTATATATAGAGGGCTGGTGCGCCCCCTCCCCCCAACCAACACACCTTCCTCCAAACCCTAGTTACCCTGCTGCCCTCCTCTCTCCCTCCCGACTATTTGTAGGCGAAGCCCTGCTGCAGAAATTCTCCACCAAATACACCACGCCGTCGTGTTGTAGATCCAATCCATCTCTCCACCATACTTGCTGGTCCAAGGAAGGAGGAGACGTCGAGGTGCTGCACGTGTGCATCTCACGGAGGCACCGCCACTTGTGGTGCTAGATCGGATCGGATCGCGAGGAGGAGAAGCGAGTACGACTACATCACCCACGTTCCGACGAACGTTCCGCTGTGCGAATCTTCAAGGGTATGAAGATCTAATCCAATCTCTCTCGTTGTTTGCATCTCCTAGATTAGATCTTGGTTTTCCCTCTGTTCGCTTCCGTAGAAAATTTTGATTTACTATGCTGCGAAACCCTTCAATTTCATACTACCTCCAGAGTATGAGGAATTTGAGGTAGATGGTATTACCCCAAGGCCGGGTGGGCTTGAAAATAGAGCGAAAGTCAAGGAGTGGGCACTAAGCAAGATGGCTGAACTGTACCGGAACCACAAGAAAATTTTATACGCGAAATATGTCGCGAAAAAGAAAACTCCAGACTTCAAAGGAGTAAACGAGAAGTTGAGAGAACAGTGGCCCGATTTTGTACAGTACAAGAAATCTGATAAAGCAAAGGCAAAGTCGGCAAAGAACGCGTTAAATGCTGCCAACAAGAAATACCATCATAAAATGGGGATAGGTGGCTACAAGAGTGCCGTCCCTAAGTGGGAAACTATGGAGAGGGATATGAGGGCTAGAGGCGTCACTCCTGGTACAGATAGATGGCCCGAGAGGTCAAAGCACTGGTGGTACGGGCACGGGGGATCCTTGGACCCAAAAACAGGGAAGACATTATTTCATGATAAAATTCTAAAACCCTCCCAAGACCTTATTCAAGCAATGAACGATGCTCAATTGGGATTGTTCCGTCCCGAGAGAGAGAACGACGAGCTGACACGCGCCCTAGGGAATCCTGAAAAGGAAGGACGAACACGAGGCAAAGGTGTCGGTGTCTCATGGAAGAAAGGGTTTCCTCTATACGATGCCAGTTACAGAAGCCGTCAGAGAAAGAAGGACCGGGAGGCAGACCGGATCTCCAGGGTAGAGCAGGACCTAGCTGATCTGAAGAACCTCATGCATGAAATTAGCCAAAGGCCGCCGTCGTCAACTCACCCGCGGTCTGATGATCCTGCATTGGATCTTAGCCAACGGAGAAGCAGTGTGGCTTCCACGGAGGTCCGTGCTGATGATCAAGCACTGCTGGATGATGCACCGGCTCCTCACTACCCCGTGGATGATGTCAAAGAGATGGCACAATGTGAGCTGCATCAGCCAATGAACAACCTGTCCTTCAAGGTGGCGATCGGCACTGCTTTACCTTGTCTACCTGGAGCACTCCACCATTCACTTCCGATTCCACCAGTCTATGCTCGTGTCACGGTGGATGACATAGTGGAGGATTTTGCGGACCTAGAGATTGAAATCGCTACGCCTGAAGGCCTTACGAAACTAGGAGATGTCAAGCGCAACATCATTCTATGGAATAAGAAGTACATCAAGTTTCCAGGCTCGGCGCCAAGGCCACCGAGTCCAAGGAATCCAAATCCACCACGCATCGAATATCGTCAACCTCCAAGTCCACCCCAACCCGATTATCGCCAACCTCCAAGTCCACCCCAACCCGATTATCGCCAACCTCCAAGTCGAGGTGCTGCACGTGTGCATCTCATGGAGGCACCGCCACTTGTGGTGCTAGATCGGATCGGATCGTGAGGAGGAGAAGCGAGTACGACTACATCACCCACGTTCCGACGAACGTTCCGCTGTGCGAATCTTCAAGGGTATGAAGATCTAATCCAATCTCTCTCGTTGTTTGCATCTCCTAGATTAGATCTTGGCTTTCCCTCTGTTCGTTTCCGTAGAAAATTTTGATTTACTATGCTGTGAAACCCTTCAGTGGTATCAGAGCTAGATCTATGCGTAGATGTGTTTCACAAGTAGAACGCAACATGGTTGTTGCGGGTGTTGATGTTTTCTGTTGCAAGCCTCTTGTTTGTGTTCTTCTTATGGCGCGGGATAGTGAGATTGAAGCGGTCCAGGCCAACCTTACGCGACGTCGTTCGCGAGACCGGCTCCGCACTTGACGTGTGGCTTGTACCACACATGCGGCTGGTGGATGTCAGTTTCTCTCACTATAGTTGTCATGGGATTAACACCGGAGTTTGGCAACCATAATATCACCGTTGTGGCTTTCCGTAGGTAAGAATCGTTCTTAGCATCTAATCCCATAAGCCACGTAAAACATGCAACAACAAAGTAGAGGCGTCTAACTTGTTTTTGCAGGGAGTGTTTTCTGTGATATGGTATGGCCCAAGATGTGATGTGTATATTGTATGCGATGATCATGTTTTGTAATGTTTCACGACTTGCATGTCGATGAGTACACAACCGGCAGGAGCCATATGGTTGTCTTTATAATTGTGTATGACCTTCGAGTCAACTTCTTATACGCCATGTAATAGCTTTACTTTATCGCTAAGTAGTTAGCAATAGTTATAGTTGCTATTCGTGGTGGAGGCAATCATGGTGAAGTGATGGAGATCATGCCGGAACGCACAAGATGGAGATCATTGCGCGAAGATTGGCTATACCATGTCACATAAAGTTATATGCATGTGATGTTTATCCTTTTATGTATCTTATTATGCTTAGATCGCGACGGTAGCATTATAAGATGATTCCTCACTTAAAGATCAAGATAAAAACTGTGTTCTCCCCAAGTATGCACCGTTGCGAAAGTTCGTCGTGTCCAAGCATCACGTGATGATCGGGTGCTATAGACTCTACGCTCACATACAACGGGTGCAAGCCAGTTTTGCACACGCGGAAATACTTGGGTCTAACTTGACGAGCCTAGCATGTACAGACATGGCCTCGAAACACATGAACCGAAAGGTTAAGCATTCAGTCATATGAATGATATGATCGATACTTCGTTGTCCACCATTGAAACCACATCTCTTCTCGTGAAGATCGGATTAGGTGTGGTGAATTTGGATCGTGTTCACTAAACAACTTGAGGGATGTTGAATTTAGTGGGAGTTCATCTAGTAATTTGATTAAGTTGAACTAGTTATCATGAACATAGTCTAATTTGTACTTGCAAATACTGTAGATCACATGGCTAAGTCCAACTTCAACTTCAACGTTTTCGCTAAGAAGGAAAAGCTTAAGAACAATGGGTCTAACTTCACCAACTGGTTCCGCAATCTAAGAATCATTCTGTCTGGCGGACAAAAGGACTATGTCCTTGAGAAAGCGTTAGGTAACCCCCCTGCTGCAACTGCGCCGGCTGATGAGAAAGCTGTCTATCAGTCGCGCAAAGATGATTATGGTGTGATTAAGAGCACCATGTTGTTTGCTATGGAACCGGAACTTCAAAATCGTTTTGAAAACTATCCCGGGCCCTTTGAGATTCTCGAAGAGTTGAAAACCATGTTTCAGACTCAGGCCCGTTCTGAGAGATATGAGATCTCTGAGAAGTTCTTTAACTGCAAGATGGAGGAAGGGAGTTCCGTTAGTGAGCACGCCATTAAGATGTCGGGCTACACTCAACGCCTTGAGCAACTGGACTGCAAGATTCCAGAGGAGCTCAAGATTGACAGGGTTCTGCAATCACTCCCTCCCAGCTACAAAAGTTTTGTAGTGACTCATAATCAGATTGGTTCCACTGATACGATCACCGAGCTCTTCGCAAAGCTGAAGGCTACGAAGGTGGACATCAAGAAAGATAATCATGTGTTGATGGTCAACAAGCCCTCCTTTAAGAAAGGTAAAGGTGCAAAGAAGCCCTTCAAGAAAGGCGGCGGCAAGCGCGTTGCCCCTGCTGAGAAGAAGCTCAAGTCTGGTCCTAAGCCGGACACTGAGTGCTTCTATTGCAAGGACAAGGGTCACTGGAAGCGCAACTGTCCGAAGTACTTAGCGGACAAGAAGGCTGGCACCATCAAAGGTATATTTGATATACATGTTATTGATGTTTTCCTTACTAGCCCTCGTTGTAGTGCCTGGGTATTTGATACTGGTTCAGTTGCTAATATTTGTAACTCGAAACAGGAGCTACGGAATAGACGATGGCTTGCGAGGGATGAGGTGACGATGCGCGTTGGCAACGGATCAAGAGTTGATGTGATGGCCGTCGGCACGCTCTCCTTAGTTTTACCTTCGGGATTAGTTTTAAACCTTAATAAATGTTATTATGTGCCTGCGTTGAGCATGAACATTATTTCTGGATCGTGTTTATTGCAAGACGGTTATTCATTTAAATCGGAGAATAATGGTTGTTCTATTTATATGAGTAACATCTTTTATGGTCATGCACCTCTTGTGAATGGTTTATTTCTTCTAAATCTCGAAAGGGATGAAACACACATCCATAACATTGAGGCTAAGAGATGCAAAGTAGATAGTGATAATACTACTTATTTGTGGCACTGTCGTCTAGGTCATATTGGTGTAAAGCGCATGAAGAAACTCCATTCTGATGGACTTTTGGAGTCTCTTGATTTTGAATCATTTGACACATGCGAACCATGCCTCATGGGCAAGATGATCAAAACCCCGTTCTCCGGTATGATGGAGCGAGCAACGGACTTGTTGGAAATCATACATACCGATGTATGCGGACCGATGAGTGTTTCGACGCGCGGTGGATATCGCTATTTTCTCACTTTTACCGATGACTTAAGTAGATATGGGTATATCTATTTAATGAAACATAAATCTGAAACGTTTGAAAAGTTCAAAGAATTTCAGAATGAAGTGGAGAACCATCGTAACAGAAAGATTAAGTTTCTACGATCCGATCGTGGGGGCGAATATTTGAGTTATGATTTTCTCACGCATCTCAAAGCAAGTGGAATCGTTTCACAACTCACGCCACCCGGAACACCACAGCACAATGGTGTGTCTGAACGCCAGAATCGAACCCTATTAGATATGGTCCGATCGATGATGTCTCTTACTGATTTGCCGTTATCATTTTGGGGTTATGCATTAGAAACCGCTGCATTCACTTTAAATAGGGCTCCATCTAAATCCGTTGAGACGACACCGTATGAACTGTGGTTTGGTGCTAAACCTAAGTTGTCGTTTCTTAAAGTTTGGGGATGCGAAGCTTACGTCAAGAAGTTGATGCCGGACAAGCTCGAACCCAAAGCGGAGAAATGCGTCTTCATAGGATACCCTAAGAAAACTATTGGGTATACCTTCTATCATAGAACCGAAGGCAAAGTGTTTGTCGCAAAGAACGGTTCCTTTCTTGAGAAGGAGTTTCTCTCGAAAGAAGTGAGTGGGAGGAACGTAGAGCTAGACGAGGTTATTGAACCTTCTCTTGAATTGGAGAGTAGCGCAGCACCTGAAATTGTTCCAGTGCCGCCTGCACCAACAATAGAGGAAGCTAATGATAAGGATCATGAAGCTTTGGACGATGCTGCTACTGAACGTCACAGGTCGACAAGGTCGCGTGCCCCTCCTGAGTGGTACGGCAACCCTGTCTTGACTGTCTTGTTAGTAGAAGACAGTGAACCTACGAACTATGAGGAAGCGATGATGAGCCCAGACTCTGAGAAATGGCTAGAAGCCATGAAATCCGAATTGGGATCCATGAGCGAAAACCAAGTATGGAATTTGGTGGACCCTCCTAGCGACCGAAAGGCCGTTGAGTGCAAATGGATCTTCAAGAAGAAAACGGACGCGGATGGTAATGTTACCGTCTATAAAGCACGGCTTGTCGCAAAAGGTTTTCGACAAGTTCAAGGTGTTGACTACGATGAGACTTTCTCTCCCGTAGCGATGTTTAAGTCCATTCGGATTTTATTAGCAATTGCTGCGTTTCATGATTATGAAATATGGCAAATGGATGTCAAGACTGCTTTCCTCAATGGCAACATTGATGAAGAGTTGTATATGATGCAACCCGAAGGTTTTGTCGATCCTAAGGATGCTGATAAAGTATGCAAACTTCAGCGTTCCATTTATGGACTGAAGCAAGCATCTCGGAGTTGGAACCTTCGTTTTGATCAAGTGATCAAGAGCTTTGGATTTGTTCCAAATTGCTACGAAGCTTGCATCTACAAGAAAGTGAGTGGGAGCTCGGTGACGTTTCTGGTACTATATGTGGATGACATATTGATTATTGGAAATGACATCAACATGCTTAACAATGTGAAGAGTTATTTGAACAAGTGTTTTTTAATGAAAGACCTAGGTGAAGCTGCTTATATATTGGGCATCAAAATCTATAGAGATAGACAAAGACGCCTGATAGCTTTAAGCCAGAGTACATACCTAGACAAAGTTCTGAAAAGGTTCAGAATGGATAAGGCATTGAAAGGTTCAGTACCTATGTTGTCAGGTAAGATATTGAGCAAGGCTCAGTGTCCAGCTACGGTAAATGATAGGGAAGCTATGAGCAAAGTGCCTTATGCCTCGGCCATAGGTTCCATCATGTATGCCATGCTGTGTACTAGACCGGATGTGTCCAATGCTCTTAGTTTGACGAGCAGATATCAAAGTGATCCAGGAGTGGAACACTGGACAGCCGTGAAGAACATCCTAAGGTACCTGAATAGGACTAAAGAAATGTTCTTAGTCTATGGGGGTGATGAACAGCTCGTCGTAAAAGGTTACGTCGATGCTAGTTTCGACACCGACAAGGATGATTCTAAATCTCAGACAGGATACGTGTATATTTTGAATGGAGGAGCTGTGAGCTGGAGAAGCTGCAAGGAAAGCGTGATCGCGGGATCTACAGTAGAAGCGGAATACATGGCTGCTGCAGAAGCGTCATGTGAAGGAGTTTGGATCAGAAACTTCATCACTGAGCTTGGCGTGGTTCCAAGTGCGTTGGACCCACTGGAGATATTGTGTGACAACACTGGCGCCATAGCACTCTCTAAGGAACCAAGATATCATCCAAAGACCAAGCATATCAACCGCAAGTTTCATATAATCCGAGATTATATAGCAGATGGAGATCTGAAGATCAGCAAAGTACATACAGATCTGAATGTCGCAGATCCATTGACTAAACCTCTTCCACGTGTAAAACATGATCAGCACCTCAGTGCCATGGGTGTGACATTGTTGCCAGATGTAAACTAGATTATTGACTCTAGTGCAAGTGGGAGACTGTTGGAATTATGCCCTAGAGGCAATAATAAAGATGTTATTATTATAATTCTTGTTCATGATAAAGTTTATATTCCATGCTAGAATTGTATTAAGCGGAAACTTTAATACTTGTGTGGTTTGTGAACAACACCGTGTCCCTAGTACGCCTCTATGGACTAGCTCATTGATCAATGATGGTTAAGGTTTTCTAACCATAGACATGAGTTGTCAATTGATAATGAGATCATATCATTGGAGAATGATATGGTGGATAGACCCAAACTAAGCGAAGCAATTAGATTGTGTCATCGTGTTCGTCTTTGCGAAGTTTTTCTTATGTCAAATATTGTATTCCTTAGACCATGAGATAATACAACTCCCTGGTATCGGAAGAAAGCTTTGAGGTCATCAAACGTCATCCTATGAGAGGGTGATCATAAAGGTGTCTCTCAGGTAATCGGAAAGTATCTGTTGGGTTGTATGTATCGAGATGGGATTTGTTCCTCCCAAGTCGGAGAGATATACTTCGGGCCCACTCGGTAATCGATATCAACACCGCTTGCAAGCATGTGGTTAAGGAGTTAATCACAAAGTGATATTGGATTGCGGAACGAGTAAAGTACTTGCTGTGAACGAGATTGAACTAGGTATGACGATACCGACGATCGAATCTCGGGCAAGTAAAATATCGCGAGACGAAGGGAATATATATATGGCATTGATTGAATCCTGGCATCGTGGTTCATCCGATATGATCATCGATGAATGTGTGGGAGTCAATATGGGTGCCCAGACCCCGCTGTTGATTATTGATAGAAGATCATGTCTGCATATTCTCGAACCCGCAGGGTCACACACTTAACGTGTCTCGACGCTAGGATAGATTGGATAATTGGTTTATTAATTTTTGTTTGGAGTCTCGGATGGGATCCGAGACATCACGAGAGGTTCCGGAATGCTCCAGAGAATAAGATTCATATAAGGCAGTGCAGTTTTTGGAGTTCGGAATTGTTCCGGATTAATCGGTATTGTACCGGAAGCTTCTAGAACCTTCCGGAAGGGGGCCAACGTGGTCCCACCTTCCGGGAGGGGGCATGGGCCTATGAGGGAGTGTCCTGGCCGCATTGGGCCAGGGGCACAAGGCCCCATAGGGCCCAGCCGATCCTAGATAAGTTTAAACTCGTTTAAACTAGAGATAGGATTTCTAGATAAGGGAGAGTTTAAATTGTTTAAACTAGAGATAGGATTTCTAGATAAGGGAGAGTTTAAATTGTTTAAACTAGAGATAGGCTTGGAGGATGGGCAAGGGCTGGACGCACCCCCCCTCTATATAGAGAGGGCTGGTGCGCCCCCTCCCCCCAACCAACACACCTTCCTCCAAACCCTAGTTACCCTGCTGCCCTCCTCTCTCCCTCCCGACTGTTTGTAGGCGAAGCCCTGCTGCAGAAATTCTCCACCAAATACACCACGCCGTCGTGTTGTAGATCCAATCCATCTCTCCACCATACTTGCTGGTCCAAGGAAGGAGGAGACGTCGAGGTGCTGCACGTGTGCATCTCACGGAGGCACCGCCACTTGTGGTGCTAGATCGGATCGGATCGCGAGGAGGAGAAGCGAGTACGACTACATCACCCACGTTCCGACGAACGTTCCGCTGTGCGAATCTTCAAGGGTATGAAGATCTAATCCAATCTCTCTCATTGTTTGCATCTCCTAGATTAGATCTTGGCTTTCCCTCTGTTCGCTTCCGTAGAAAATTTTGATTTACTATGCTGCAAAACCCTTCAATTTCATACTACCTCCAGAGTATGAGGAATTTGAGGTAGATGGTATTACCCCAAGGCCGGGTGGGCTTGAAAATAGAGCGAAAGTCAAGGAGTGGGCACTAAGCAAGATGGCTGAACTGTACCGGAACCACAAGAAAACTTTATACGCGAAATATGTCGCGAAAAAGAAAACTCCAGACTTCAAAGGAGTAAACGAGAAGTTGAGAGAACAGTGGCCCGATTTTGTACAGTACAAGAAATCTGATAAAGCAAAGGCAAAGTCGGCAAAGAACGCGTTAAATGCTGCCAACAAGAAATACCATCATAAAATGGGGATAGGTGGCTACAAGAGTGCCGTCCCTAAGTGGGAAACTATGGAGAGGGATATGAGGGCTAGAGGCATCACTCCTGGTACAGATAGATGGCCCGAGAGGTCAAAGCACTGGTGGTACGGGCACGGGGGATCCTTGGACCCAAAAATAGGGAAGACATTATTTCATGATAAAATTCTAAAACCCTCCCAAGACCTTATTCAAGCAATGAACGATGCTCAATTGGGATTGTTCCGTCCCGAGAGAGAGAACGACGAGCTGACACGCGCCCTAGGGAATCCTGAAAAGGAAGGACGAACACGAGGCAAAGGTGCCGGTGTCTCATGGAAGAAAGGGTTTCCTCTATACGATGCCAGTTACAGAAGCCGTCAGAGAAAGAAGGACCGGGAGGCAGACCGGATCTCCAGGGTAGAGCAGGACCTAGCTGATCTGAAGAACCTCATGCATGAAATTAACCAAAGGCCGCCGTCGTCAACTCACCCGCGGTCTGATGATCCTGCATTGGATCTTAGCCAACGGAGAAGCAGTGTGGCTTCCACGGAGGTCCGTGCTGATGATCAAGCACTGCTGGATGATGCACCGGCTCCTCACTACCCCGTGGATGATGTCAAAGAGATGGCACAATGTGAGCTACATCAGCCAATGAACAACCTGTCCTTCAAGGTGGCGATCGGCACTGCTTTACCTTGTCTACCTGGAGCACTCCACCATTCACTTCCGATTCCACCAGGCTATGCTCGTGTCACGGTGGATGACATAGTGGAGGATTTTGCGGACCTAGAGATTGAAATCGCTACGCCTGAAGGCCTTACGAAACTAGGAGATGTCAAGCGCAACATCATTCTATGGAATAAGAAGTACATCAAGTTTCCAGGCTCGGCGCCAAGGCCACCGACTCCAAGGAATCCAAATCCACCCCGTATCGAATATCGTCAACCTCCAAGTCCACCCCAACCCGGTTATCGCCAACCTCCAAGTCCACCCCAACCCGATTATCGCCAACCTCCAAGTCCACCCCGCCCCGCTGACGATCGCCGGAGCAGGAGTACATCAACTCGATCTCCGCCTCCGCCTCCGTGCAATACTACTACCTCGTCGAAGAAACGGAAGTTCGACGGTCCCCCGCGCCCCACATCAAAGAAAGGTCAAACGCCGAAGATAGTCGATATCCCGCCGGCTCTTCCAAAGAGACCTTATGACAAGACCGATGAGGAAACTAACGCGGATGTGGCTGCCCAAGTTAAGGCGCATTTTGCACCCAAAAAGCTTGAGCCAAAGCCGGTATATAACGAAAAAACCAAAAAGTGGGCTAAGTGGTTTCTTGAGCAACCATCCCAGATATCGATGAATCTGGAATCAGACTATGACCGGGAGATTATTAAGCAAGCACAGAAGAAAAAAATCACAAGTGCAAAAAGCGGGAAGCAAGTTGCCCAGCTCGGAGCACAGAAGAATCAATCGATCGCCCCGCTCAAAGTCATTTCAGACCTCGACAAGGCCTTCAGAGCTGAAATGGATATGGACATGCAAATAATGGACCTTAGAGCCCGTAATAGTGCTGCACTTATGGGAATCACTGTATCGCAGGCCAAAGCACTTGCTAACGAAGCAAATATGTCTCTTGGTCAATATTTAGGCTATGAAGATACGCCAATGGGTCAGATAGTACGACAGTATGTCCAAGGGGCGCCTCTAGTCAGTAATGAGGAGCTCACGCGTCTATCCACACATATGCGAAACCTGCACGAATGATACATGTCGCAAGCACAAAAAAGCATCAGAAAGATTGGTTTCCGGTGGATGTTAGAACGGAGCATCACTTCAAACCATACTCGATACAGGTTCAAATGACCGAACTGTTTCAGTTATACAACCAGCGCGCCCTCGACAAATCTATCATTGGTTGCTACTGTCTGTAAGTTATTTATTTCTATAATTAAATTTGTAGCTTTAGCTCGTTCATTGCATTTAATATATTATCCTAACTATATATATACTTTTATATGATGATATTATATTCTGCAGAATGAAGATGCTTGAATGCAAAAGAGCTAGAAGATACGACATTGGATTCATTGACCCATATATCATTAATGAATATACGTTAAATAATCACCCCAAAGACGTGGAGGAAGACCTGTCCAGGTTCTTAACCGAGAATAATTTTGTTAAGGAAATACTATTTCCTTACAACTTCAAGTGAGTGTTTATATCTTGTACACATTTTATTTTTGCTTACTCGATGAACTATATATGCATGTATGCTTATGTAAACGTCCGCAGATTCCACTGGATCTTGCTAAACATTCAAGTTGACAACTCCCTAGTTGAAGTCCATGACTCATTAAGTTGGGACCAAGAGAAGTGGAGCGACATGAAAGCAATGCTCCATAAGTAATTTCAATCATTATCGCATTATATCGTCCTCTTTCATTCATTTCCTGATATCAAGTAACTAATAACTCCTTTGTTCATTTTCTTTGCCGAGCAGGTGTTGGACACGGGTCAGACAGAAAATACCAGGTCCATTCAAAGAGGAGCTAACTTATAAAATGGCGAAGAGTTTACAGCAGCCACCGGGAACTCATTTATGTGGATACTACGTCTGCGAGTACATTTGAGAGTTGACCAGTGAGCGGAAAGTTGACTCACATTATATTTATGATTTGCGGGAGAAACTAGAGCCAGACCAGCGCATAAGAGCAATTCAAGAGGAGCTGGCGGGATTTATGATGAAGGAAGTCCTTGATGTACATGGATAGCATTATGCGGATGACGTGGAACTCGATTTGCCTTAGTCATCTCCATGTAGCTCATATGATATATATATATATTCATCAATGACCATGTAATTTTAAAACATTTCTTCCTTTTGATATGATTGATTATATGTATGCTTGCAAGGGATCGATTAATTATATAAATGCATTGACGTGTAGTGTGTATGTAGTAGCGTATAAAATGTATACTGAAAGATATGTTTGTTATAGTGAAACACAAAAAGAAAAAGGAACAAAATGGCAAAAAAAAGGAAATACACAATCTGCCGCGGTAGAGAAATGTGGTGTTTCTCCGCCGCGGCAGGAAACCTTTTAGTCCCGGGTGGTGTTACAGCCCGGGACTAGAGGGTTTCCACCACCCGTGGCACTGAAACAGCCACGTGGCTGTTATCAGTCGCGGGCCGTTGCGAGCCGGGACTAGAGGGGGGGCCTCTAGTCCCGTTTTCACAGTCCCCGGCCCAAAATCGGGACTAGAGCCCGTTGCGGCCCGGGACTGGAGGCCCTTTTTCCACCAGTGTCCTGTAATTTGGTTGTTTAATATACGATAAATCGTGTCGTGTACTCCAAGACGCACGACCCCTGATTGAGGGGTGACAGAGCGCTTACTTAACAACATATTCAATTCAAATGGACATCAGAGCTTCCTCCTCCTCTTCCTCCTCATGCAGCTTGCTCTCTCATGTATTTATCCCAGGGGCATCAGGTCATGGAAAAACCTCACTCGCCAAATTTTCTATTCTGGAAGGCCCAGGTGCTGCTGGCCATCCGCGACGTGTAGGTCATTCCACCACAACACGGTCGGGGTGCTTATATCGGCCACACTGATGGCCAATTTGTCACGGAAAAATTTTCAGCGGCACTTAACAGCTGCCAGAGAAAAAACAGTAATGGAAAATATTTTCGCGGCACTTTGGTGGTATCGATGATTACCTATCTGCCACGAAAATTATTCCATGGCACTTATGGCTGTGTCGTGATAGACCAAACGGTGGCGCATATACATGTCGTGAAACGTATATGCTTTACTGGCCTTAATCTGTGTCATGATACGTACGGCAGCAAATATTTAAATCTAAACATTTTAATTTAATCTCATGTTTTCATATTTGAACGAAATTCTCAAGAGGTGCACTATCAGAAATTCAAATCGAAATTTTATTTCATTCATATCATAATTTACTATATCTAGAAGAAGATATTTGAACCCCTTGTCGTTCCGCAGTCGACCAAACTAACAAGGAATGAGTAATCACTTCTTTACATTCGAAGGAGAGCTTCGTCCTTGTTCAGGATCGTTTTTCTTTGTCTTTGGCAGGCCATCATTGTGCATGAACAAATGTGTTGTTTCCTGTGTATGAGACTGGTATGTGAGTGGCAGAAACAACTTGTCGCAGCGACTAGAACAAAGTCCAACTCATGTGTAATTTTCTTAGATTAAAGCAGCCATCTGGTGTCGTAAGCATATGAATAATTGTGTTTTCTGCGTGTGTGTGTGTGTGTGAGATTTGTACATTGCGTGTGAATGGGGTTCGGTTTTCCGGCTTATCCAAAATTAATTATCTGTTTATTCAAAGATTGTGCGCTTTGGAATAGTCAAACTGATGAAGGCAACAAGAACAAGTTTTGATTACATCGTTGTTGTTAAGTCAACTGCAAATTTTGAAATGCAGTGGTTGAGACATGCACATCACGTATCCATTCTGAAGTTTATATTATATGTAAGAGCATAAGGTTCCCTGAGCCTATATACAAGTCCAGACGCCAATTCACTACCAAGAGACAAGCGTATTCATATATGCATAGGAGAAGCAAAATGTTTCGTCTACCTCCGCAGCTTCTTGTTTTTGTCATGGTCCATTTCCTCAACCTCCTCCACTGTATGCATTCCAATACTGATGGAGATGCACTTCTCTGCCTCAAATCTCAACTCTCTGATCCCACAGGAGCTTTAGATTCATGGAGTAATTCCTCTCTCACCTTCTGCACTTGGCATGGAGTAACATGCAGCGGAGAAAACACAACTCGCGTGGCTTCGCTAGACCTCGAATCACTAAACCTCGCTGGCCAAATATTTCCCTGCATCAGAGAGCTCAGTTTCCTAACCAGAATCCACATGCCCAACAACCAGCTCAATGGACACATCACCCACGACATCGGTCAGTTGACCCGACTTACATATCTAAACCTTAGCATGAACTCCTTTGGTGGTACAATTCCAGATACAATATCTTCGTGTTCTCGACTTGAGGTCATCAGCTTGGAAAGAAACTCCCTTGAAGGTGAGATCCCTCAAAGTCTTGCTCAATGTTTGTTCCTTCAACAAATTGTTCTTAGCGACAACAATTTTCAAGGTAGCATCCCTTCTGGGTTTGGTCTGCTTCCCCAGCTTGTTGTGCTATTCCTCAAAAGCAATAATTTCGTGGGAAATATTCCTCAATTTCTGGGGAGCAACAATCTTATCACGTCGGTGAATCTAAAAAATAATAGCCTCAGTGGAAGAATCCCTCAGTCCATGTTCAATAGCACAACAATTTCTTACATAGACCTAACACGCAATAACCTTTTTGGGACAATCCCACCTTTCCTTCAACCCTCCTCGCCACTGAAATACCTTGCTCTAACTGAAAATTACCTCTCGGGAAGCATTCCTTCCTCAATTGGAAACATGTCTTTCTTGTCTTCCATGCAACTTGATCACAACAACTTCCAGGGTGACATCCCAGAGAGCATAGGAAAGATTTCAGGTCTGCAAGTGTTAAACTTGAAAGGAAACAATTTGTCAGGAATTGTCCCACTGGCCATTTACAAAAATTGTTCCCTTACATATCTTAGCCTTAGTAACAACCAACTTGTTGGAAGTATTCCTTCTGACATTGGGTACACTCTTCCAAATATCACAGAGTTGATACTTGGAGGGAACCAATTCGATGGTTCAATTCCTCCTTCGTTAGCCAATGCATCAAGCCTCCAAAATATAGACTTTCGTCAAAATTTACTCACTGGTTTTATTCCATCATTTGGAGTATTGTCCAAGTTGAAAATTTTAGACGTGGGCACAAACATGCTTAAATCTGGAGACTGGACTTTTTTGTCCTCTCTAACTAATTGCACTCAACTAAAGATGTTATGTTTGGACTTTAATGGCCTTGGAGGAACAATACCTAGCTCTATTGGGGATTTTTCAAATAACTTAGAAATGCTTCTTCTATCAGAAGACCAACTGACTGGTAATATACCTTCAGAGATAGGAAAACTCACAGGTCTAACGGTCCTTGTAATGCAAACTAATTTTCTCTCGGGTCATATTCCTGATACGCTTGGAAATCTTTCAAACATGTCATTACTAAGCTTATCCGGCAACAAACTTTCTGGAGAAATCCCACAGTCGATTGGGAAACTTGAGCGGCTCACTGAACTGTATTTCATGGAAAACAATTTGACCGGTCAAATACCTGCTAGTTTAGAAGGTTGTAACAATTTGTTGTTGTTGAACCTCTCTTCCAATAGCTTCTCTGGAAGCATTCCCGGCGAAATCTTTTCCATTTCCACGCTTTCTAAAGGCTTGGATCTTTCCCATAACCAACTCACGGGAAACATACCTTCGCAGATAGGTAATTTGTTGAATCTGAATTCACTTAGTATTTCCAACAACCAATTATCAGGTGAGATTCCTTCCACACTTGGTAAATGCCTTCTTTTGGAATCTCTCCACTTGGAGAAAAACTTTCTGCAAGGCATAATCCCGAGATCCCTCAACGCTTTAAGAGGCATCAATGAGATGGATCTATCCCAAAATAACTTATCTGGTACAATTCCAGATTTTTTTGAGTCATTTACCTCCTTATATATTCTCAACTTGTCCTTCAATGACCTCGAGGGAATAGTACCGAAAGGTGGTGTTTTTGCAAATTCCACTGCCATATCCATCCAAGGAAACAAAAAATTGTGTGCAAGTTCTCCAATGGAACAAATACCACTTTGCGCTGCAGCATCTTCCAAAACAAAGAAGACTTCATATGTTGTAACAATAGTGGTTCCACTTACCACTTTTGTTCTACTCACCTCAGCATGTCTTGGATTCATTCTTCTAAAGAAGAGAGGTGCAACTAAGCGACCCATGACCCACTCATTCAAGCGGAGCAACATATTATCATATAATGATTTATTTAAAGCAACAGATGGTTTCTCTTCGGCCAGTGTTGTTGGTTCCGGGAGATTTGGATTGGTATACAAAGGCCAACTTGGGTATGAAACAGTTGCCATTAAGGTATTCAAGCTTGACCTATTTGGAGCATCAAAAAGTTTCTTTGCTGAATGCGAGGCATTGAGAAACATTCGCCACCGGAATCTCATAAGGGTGATTAGTTTATGCTCAACCAGTGATCCCAGAGGAAATGAATTCAAAGCACTTATTCTTGAGTACAAGGAACTTGGTGACCTGGAAAGTTGGCTCCATCAACGTGTATTGAGTTTGAGATCAAGAATTACAATAGCCATGGACATAGCTGCTGCATTAAACTATCTCCATAATCAGTGCAATCCTCCTTTGGTTCATTGTGATCTGAAACCAAGAAATGTCCTTCTGGATGGTGATATGGTTGCAAGTCTTGGTGATTTCGGTCTCGCAAAATTTCTTCACGGCGATTCTTCGACGGGGGTTAATATGTCAGCAAGCATCGCTGGACCGAGAGGATCAGTGGGCTACATTGCACCTGGTGAGAGCATATCTCTTTTAATATTATTCATTTCTAACATGTATTCTAGTATTCTCGTCACATGAATGATGTGCGGATATATTCCTTTGATTCTCGTAATTCTTCCACCAACTAAACCGAATATTTTTTTAAAAAAACTTTGTTTAATTTTTGCAGAGTATGGCACAGGATGCAAAATATCAACAGCAGGGGATGTCTATAGCTATGGAATTATTCTTCTACAAATGATCACAGGGAAGCAACCAACAGATGATATGTTCAAGGATGGGATGAACCTTCACAGATGCGTGGAAGAAGCACTAACACAAGATTTTGGCGCGATTTTAGAACCCAGTCTCTGCATGTATGAGGAAGGAGAAGAAAATCTCACAACAGTAAAAACAAAATGGTTGGTCAAACAACTGGCTAAACTTGGCCTGAAGTGCTCTGAGACATCACCAAAGGATCGACCAACAATGAGGGACGTCTATAATGAAATCATCAGCATAGAAGAAATGTTGTCATCGCTCCACCATCAAAGGAAAGAGATCAACGATCTTGTAAATCACATGTAGCTACATCTAATAGGTGTTGTTAATTACGTGCTCTACCATGCCGCTAATATAGTGCCTTGTATGGTATTTGTTGGCATATGATTTTGTGCATATAAATTTGATACTCCAGCACCATATATGCAAACTAGAACCTCCCTGCCCCCCAACACACACAAAAAGAAACCATGGGGCACGACGGTTATACAGATCTTTTGACATTGCAGACCCACTATGCGCCCCCGGACAATATACTTCTCTACCAGGGTTGCGCTTTAGCGAAGGCTCGTAGCATTTGTTTGTGTTGTGAGCAGAAATCAGGTAATGGAAAGTGTTTTCAATGTCGTCGTGTGAAACAGTCCTTTTATCGTGCAAAGTAGGGATGTGTGGAATAAGGCGAAAATAGGAGGATTCACTAAACACCTACATAGGCGAAAACTAATAACTAGGCGGTGCTCCCCGTCTCTGGTTAACTTCATTCTAGCAAAAAAACGAAAAGTAAAAAACGACATAAGACCTATCTAAACCACGATCGAGTCATAGCCATTTGGCACGTGATCAACCTTGGGGATGGCAGTTGCCTCGTCCTTGTCGTCGGAGTCCGCCAGCAGGTTGTCCTAGAAGGCGTCGTAATGATGTCGTTGTTGTCCAAAGGCGTTGTCTGGAGTCGCTGCGAGCATCTCCGCAACGGCGGCCCAAGCAGTTTATCTGGCGGCCTCCGTCGCTGGGGATGCAACCTTAGCCGCACGCATCTGCGCCTCGTAGACGACTTCCTACGCCGCCTCCTTGGCGACCCATGCGGCGGGTTTGCTCGCCGCAACCGTCTTTATATCCTCCTCCTCTGCCTCCCATGTTCGCGTGAGGCGTTCGCGGTCTGGAAGTTCCCACTAAGACAGGTCCACTAGTACATAGCGACTCTATACACATGAGTCAAAAAAAAAAAACTTTGGCAATGTAAAAAGGATTCGTTGTTGGGGACATGTTACTAATGTGAAGGCCTCCTTGGCAACGGAGACAATGACCGTCATTGACATTTCTCTGTTTCTTTTAAGGTTGTGCTCGTCAATTACGCTTGTTCTGAATCCACTCATTTGCGCTGAGCTTTTGTCAAGTGTCTTTTTTTTTTAGACGTGTCTCTTCTTTTTCTGCAATAGAAGATAGTGGGAGTAGTGGTTGAAAGATAATAAACAAGCCCACGAAACTAACAGGCCGAATATCCCATGCCCAATAGACCCACTCCGCCGGCCTGGATCTGTCTGCCCCCATCCTCCCAGTCCCCTCGAACCATGGCCGCCGCCAGGTCGCTGCTCCGCTCCTCCGCCTCGCTTCCATGCCCGCTCGTCCCCTCCTCAGGTACCAGCAAGATTCGTCCGTGCCCTCGCCCCCAACCCAACAGCAAGCTCGCAGGTTGCCCGTGGAGGCAAGCTTCTGCCTGGAGTCGCTGCACAGCGCCACGGCCGCCGCGCGGCTGAAGTCGATGCTCGCGGTGCTCGGCCATCCAGTCCTCGGCTGCCTCACGCAAGGTACATTGCTTATCTCCTCTTCAAATGTCTACAGTAGTTGGCATCTGCTATTGTTTTCAGAACTAAAATTACATGTACTAGGCTCCAAGTGTGCCTTCATGGTAATTTTTGTAGTCGAATCAACAATAGGTTTTCCCTTTGGCCAGGATTAGTATTCCCCCGCTCTTCTTGCTTTTAGTTTGGTTGTTGATTGATGAAACGAACGCTTTCTTTTTCTTTCAATTTCCTGTGTTGTGTAGGAGAAGATCAAACTGGATGAAGAAAGAAACAACAAAAGTTGACCACTAGAAATCTAAACCATATTGAGTACAAGTTTTAAGCGAATGTTCTACTAGTATAATTTAGTCCGTCTTAGATGACGATTACCAAAACCACCATTTACTACAGCCTTACATACATGCCCTTTGTTGCAGTGTAGTATATGTCAAATGCTGCTGTGCTTCTTTGTGAAAAGGCGGCGAGGAATATGAAGAATCGCATCTTTGTTTAAGGCTGGCTCTCGTTTACATTTCTCTTCATTTGTAAGGGATGATGTACCGTGGTGGACGTTACGCTGAGAGAAAATTAAACAATATACTAGTAGATTTATAAATGCTACAAGTCGCCGTTCGCCCCCAAATGTATGCAGTAGGCAATATTACACAAAATGAACTGACAAATGCTTTGAGGACTTGCACGCCCACCAATGGATGGAGCCGTTGACACGCTATTTTTGGTGTCCCAAAATGCTATATGTAACATCACCAATAAAGTATTATAGGATATTGAATCATGTAGTTGTCTCTGTATAGTATACTACTACCTCCATTCCATAATGTAAGCCTTTCTAGCAGTTCAAATTGAACTGCTCAAAGGCTTATGTTTTGGAACGGAGGTAGTATTTCATAAGCAATTCATATGTCCGCCTCGTGTCATAACAGGATAAGTGAGGTAGAGGGACGGAAGAGAAAAGGAGGGAGGATGGGCAGACACAAACTATTTTGTGTTAAGTTCTCCTTTTACTTTAATTTTGCAAAGGGTAAGAACATTTTGTTAAGAAATATATACACTACTGTTTTCTTCTTGGCTAGCTTTTTCTTGAACTCGTCATCAATCGTGCTAAGATACTATATTGCATAACAGGTGCAACCGACGGAGAATGATATTTGCCTGGGAATCAACTAGGATATTGCCAAGTTCTCTTGACATCCTGCTGGATGAGTTAGTTAACAAAAAAAGGGAAGCGTGTATTTTTTTTTCTGTATGTGAACAGTTAAGACTCGTGAATAAAATTATAGTTTGCTCAGACTTCATTAATTTCCCCTCTTGGATCGACCAGGATGCTGGTGCGATGATGAAATCCCTGGAAACCCTAAACACGGTAGTTTTGGTATATAGCATCGTGTTGCTGTGATGCTACACTAAATCTTCTAGTATTGGTTTCTGTTTGGAAGCATTTTTTTTTCTTATTGTAAGTTAGTAGTATGGTGCGGTGGATGTTTTATATTTCACAGAAGGAAGAAATATGTGATGCACATGATTGACAGCATCAGACTGTTCGGAGAAAACAGTCTGAATTCTGAAAGCAGGAACGGCAGCAAGTTCAGGTTCGGGACAGAATTCAGGACAGAGACATGCTAACGGAGTCTCGCGCAAAAAGGACGATGTAGTGGACGTAGGACGGAGTTGCTGAAATTGTCCTAGACATGTTGTGGCTGTACCACCCCGTCGATTACGTTGAGTTCATGTTCAATGCAAAGCAACATATATCCTTGAAAGTGGTTGGAAACTTTGTTGCAATGGTTTTTTTGTTAATCGCACCTTTTCCTGGGCAACAAACTGTTACTTCCTCCGATCCATATTACTTGTCGCAGAAATGGATATATATCAAATACACCAAGAAGAAAATGCGAAGCTGAGCAGAAAGAACCCCCGTCGCCCCCGTGTCGCCTCCCTAGCGAGGCGATCGGGCGACCGCTTCCTCCCTGCCCAAAGCTCCTCCCTGCTGGGAGGGTCGCGGCGGCGGCGGAGCCTGCACTTGCAGATGGTGGCGGGGCGAGTGGCGTGGCTGGTTGGCGGCGCTAGGCGCGTGCTGCCGAGGCTGGCCGGTAGTGCCCTGCAGGCCCAGATCTGGGCCCTTTTGGGCCCGATCTGGGTCAGGGCGGGCCTGGTCAAGCTTGGCCTCGTCGTTTTCGAGATGATCTGCTGAGCGGCTCGTGGTGAGGGTGGTGGTGCCAATGCCGTGCTTGTTGCAGCGTGATGGCGGAAGCTTCACGGGCCCGTCTGGGTCCGGGCGGGCCTATGGCGCCGAACAAGAGGTAGTAGTGGTGTGGCCTATGTGATGCAGCGGGGCGGCGGGGACTTTACGTGCCTGTCCAGGGCATGACCGGGCCTGTTCGGCCTGGTGTGTTCCTGCCGCCGCGTCCGGTCGGCACCCGCCATTGGCGGTGGAGGACGACCTCCGGGTGGCGGTGCCGTTGCTGCCCCACGACTCCAATTTGGCCTGGTGTGCTCTCGTTGTTGCGTCCGGTCGGCTACCGTCTTTGGTGAAAGGCGGTGGAGGTTGTTCCCTCCTACGCGGCTAAGGAACTATCCTCCTGTATCCGTGGCTGTTTTGCGGTCTGACCGGTCTCGTAATGTTTGCCATGGTGAGACGACGATGATGCATTCAAGACCGTGGTGGCGCGTGTTGGTGGGCGGCATGTTTGGTGGAGTGCCAGAATTGGGTGGGGTTGTGGTTGTTAGGGTTGGGAGAAATCCTTGCTAGCTAGTCCGGCTCCGACACGGTGACACCTGCGGGTGCCGTCTTCCTTCTTGAAAGGCGCCGGGCGTACCCTCTCTCCACTCCCCTATGTGTGCCGGGAGAAATTCTAGGAGTAGTCCGGGTAGCAGCGTCGTCATCGTCGCATTCCTTCTTGAAGGTGTTGCTTGGTACACGGCAATTCGAAGGCATTGGACCGTGGTGCGACTTCTCTGGAGGGCGCAGCGGTTGCGAGTCTTCGTCGTTGATCGATCCGGCGCCGTTGTGCATTTGTTTCTCTTTTTTTTTGTCTTTGCTTTTGGGCCGTTTTTATGCTGTCGGCTCCAGCTGTGTTCTTAATCCTTGTATCGTGCGGTTGCTATATTAATATAGCGGGGCGAAAGCCTATTTCAATAAAAATGGATGTATATAGACATGTTTTAGTACAGTAGTAGATACATCCAGTTTAGCGACAATTAATATGGATCAGAGGGACTATTTTCTTCTTGGACGATTTGTATGTCCGGTGGCTCAAGTACACCGTTTAGTATTTCTGTTTGTTTTCATAGTGTTTCGTGCTCCAGGGGAGATTTTCAGATCCGTTTACTGCCATTTCACGGTTACAAAGACTTCTCAAAAAACATGTTGCTTTGGTATTTTTTGTCCATTTTCATGGCCTGGAACTTGCCATAGAGTAGGGTCTCGAGAATTGCGTCCTCTGTACAGAACACTCAGAAAAGTTAAACTAGCTCGAAATAAAGGAGGCAGAGCGGGAGGCACCGCAGTAGTTCGACGCCTCCATACAAGCATCCTTGGAGACAACACGAGCCAAGGCTGAACGAAGAGCGTTGAGAATCTAGGCAATATTTTAATTATATTAATTTAAAAATAAATCATGAGACAGATATATACATACTGATGTTTGGTAATAAAACCGTAAAGTACTAGATTAATTGTAAAATCATTTACGGACATTACTAGTACTATGCACACAGAAATAAGTAAAAGAGGGATTAGTATATGGTATCCTCCAATAGGCCAATTGGCCGTCGGTCGCCCCCTTGAACGCAACGGGGCTCCCTAAAAACCTAATCGCCCCTCTCCCGTACAGGATCTAGAGAGGCGGGATTTCGGAGGCCTGCTCTTCTAACAGTGGTTCTGTTCTGTGTCTGGAGAGGAGAGAACTCTCCAATATTTAGGCACATGCGGATACGAGATGGTTCGACGGAAAGAAACGGTCTGCTCGGCGAGATTCCCGCAATCCACAGCGCGCGCGTGCGTCATGACGATGCGTGGCGGCGGAGGAGAGACGCGTGTGTAGAACGCCTCTCTTCTCTTCACACCAAGTCATACTAGTGGGAGTAGAGTTCACCTTATATGTTGGTGATCTCAACTAGCCATGTGGGACTAAACTCCCACCACTTCTCTTGCCATGAATGGGCCCTTAGGGATTTTTCTAAAATTGTTAGATGGCCTAAAGCCCACCCTACATTTCAACAGAGAGAGCTGCCGTTATAGATGAGGTTGAAGATGAAGATGATGTGAGGGGACAAGGGCAAGGAGACCATCGAGATTTGACAACGCCCGGTAATTCTGAGCAGGTCTTCCAGCCCATGGGATGGATGTCGATACCGGAACGATATCCTCCGCCCCCTTGAGGAGCAAAGGTATTGGTATTCTTGTTACAAGAAGTAGTCGCAGCGAGGTATCTAGTTCAATTATATGTGCCGATTGAGTTGTCTGAATTCATATGTGTGGTTAAATTATGATGTAGAAGTAGTAGAGTGGAAAGAAAATGAGTTCTAGAGAAATTGTAGAAAAATGTGAGTTCCATTGGAGAAGGGACGCATGGATGGTTCCGCTATCAATAAAGGGATCGGAATATACTCAGTCACATGATCAATATGATCCACTTGGTTGATTCCTTAACTAGTACTCCCTCCATCCCATATTAAGTTGCACATAATTTTGCGTGCTAGTCAAACTATACAAAGTTTGACCAAGATTATACGAAATAATATAAAATTATAAAATACAAAAATAATATTATTAAAATTGACTTAGTGTATATTTTTATATTATATAAATTCTATATCATACAAATTTATATTATTTTGTATAATCTGATCAAATTTTGTATAGTTTGACTAGCACGCAAAATTATGCGCAACCTAATATGAGATGGAGGGAGTAGTAATAATTTGTGGGCACGGCAATAAAAAAACGATCTCTCTTAATTGTTATTACTCTGCTCTGCGGCGAGATCGGCCTTTTTAATTAACGAGTAATACATGTTCAACGAGGGTGCTAACCCATTGATCATAAAAATAGAGGCAATGTTGTAGCCGTGGTCGGTTGATGATTGAGATGCCTCCTATACTTCTATCGTAGCTACTACTATAATATAGTGGCATGCTTTAATTAATAGCTTTGTGTTGGAAGGTAGTGCTGCCATCAAAGTCAATGATGATGTTGGCAAATACTTTCAGACCAAAATAGGCTAAGATAGGGAGATCCATTATTGCCAATACTATTCGATATAGTGGATGATATGTTATCTATCATGATTGAACGTGCAAAGTCTAAGAGACAAAATTAAGGTGTGATTCCCCATCTAGTGGATAGAGGTTTATCTATCCTTCAGTATACCGACAATACAATTTTGTTTATGGAACATGATCTCGGAAAGGCTAAGAACCTGAAACTCATACTTTCAGCTTTTGAACAACTTTCGGGATTAAAAATAATTTTTTATAAAAGCGAATTGTTTTGTTTCGGTGAGCCTCAAGATGCGGCGAACCTTTATGTTGAGCTCTTCGGATGTAGTCAGGGCATATTTTAAATTTGATATTTAGGAATTCCGGTTCACTATCGGAAGGTTACAAATGCTAAATAGAAAATAGGTGAGCAAAGGCTACGTTTGAGATTGAGTAGCTGGAAAGGTAAATTACTCTCCATAGGAGAAGACTGGTACTCATTAACTCAGTACTAAATAATATGGTACTGTATATGATATCATTCTTTCAACTTCCGAAAGGAGACTTGCAAAGGTTGGATTATTTCCGATCAAGATTTTTTTGGCAGGGAGATAGTGAGAAAAAAAATAGACTGGCTAAGTGTGCTCTGTCGACCGAAAGAACAAGGGGGGTTGGGTATTCATGATCTGGAGGTCAAGAATACATCCCTACTTAGTAAATGGCTCTTCAAGTTATTAACTGAAGAAGGCATATGGAAAACTCTACTAAAAGAAAATATTTTGGTTCAAAAGCATTGTCCCAAATAGTTTGGAAATCTAGGAATTCTCACTTTTGGGCCGGCCTGATGGTGACAAAAAAAAAATCTTCTGCTTCTGTATATTTTCTATTAAGAACGGGTCTCAAGTACGGTTTTGAGAGGATTAAGTGGTTTGGTAATGCCACACTCCGTGAACAATATCCTGCGTTGTATTCCATCGTTCGTTATAAGGATGAAACTATTGCCACTGTTTTGGAATCATTCCCTCCAAATGTGACGTTTAGGAGAGATTTGATTGGTATCAGGCTTGACTCTTGGATCATGTTTCTACATCGGTTAACAAATGTTCAACTCAGCTGGACCTGATGAATTTCGTTGGAACTTAAGTGAGATTGTTTTTTCTCTGTTAGTTCCTTATACAATGCTTTAGTCCAGCCAATCATACTGGTTTTAGATAATAGGATGATCTAGAAGATGAAGATACCTCTAAAAAACAAAATCTTTGCTTGGTATCTTCGTCGAGGGGCTATCCTTACTAAAGGTAATTTTCTTAAGTGGAATTGGCATGGAAATCCTATGTGTGTGTGTGTGTTTTATCATCATAATGAGACAATCAAACACCTGTTTTTCCAATGCATTTTTGCTAGGTCTAAATGGTCAGTTACCAAGTAGCTTTGGGTTTGTATCCACCATGTAGTATTGCCAGCATATTTGAGAATTGGTTACATGGTATAGATTACAAGTATAAGTTACTTCTTCGGGTTGGAGCGATTGCCATTATATGGTCGCTATGGCTATATAGAAATGATAAAGTTTTAATAATAAAAAATATTCTCTCTTGCAGGTTATATACAGATGTACTAGAACCTACATTCTTGGTCGATGTTGCTGTTGGAGATATGCCCTAGAGGCAATAATAAAAGTAGTTATTATTTTATCTTTGTGTTTATGATAAATGTTTACATTCATGCTATAATAGTATTAACAAGGAAACATTAATACTTGTGTGATTTGTAAACTTAATTTGAAGTCCCTAGTAAAGCCTCTATATAATACTAGCTTGTTGGTTAATAGATGATTGTGGTTTCCCTGTCATGAACATTGAGATGTTACTAACAACAAGATCATATTGTTAGGAGAATGATATGATGGACATACTCCTATAGATAAGCGTAGCATAAAGATCAAGTCATTTTAATAGTTCAATTGCTATATGCTTTCTAATACATAGTAATCTAATTCCTTCGACCATGAGATCATGCATATCACCTTTACCGGATGGATGCTTTGATGACATCAAACACCACACCGTAACTGGGTGGCTATAAAGGTGGCATTGAGTGTTCAGAAAGTATTGGTTGAAACACATGGATCAAGAGTGGAATTTGTCCATCCATATGACGGATAGATATACTCTGGGCCCTCTCGGTGAAATGTCATCCAATTAGCTTGCAAGCATGTGACTGGCTCACAAGGGATCACATGTCACGGGAACGAGAAAAGAGTACTTATCGGTAACAAGGTTGAACTAGGTATGCAGAGATACCGACGATCATAACCTCGGATAAGTAAACTATGTGAGACAAAGGGAAATTGATATCGTATGTAAGTGGTTCATTCGATCGCAAAGTAATCGTTGAAATATGTGGGAGCCATATGAATTTCCAGATTCCTCTATTGGTTATTGTTCGGAGAAGTGTCTCGATCATGTCCGCATAATTCACGAACCGTAGGGAGACACACTTAAGGATTCGATGTTGTTTGAGTAGTTATGGAATGATGAGAAAGAGACCGAGTGTTGTTCGGAGTCTCGAATGGGATTCGGGATATCACGAGGAGATCCGGAATGGTCCGGAGAATAAGATTCATATAAGGAAAGTCCCGTTTCGGAGTTGGGGAATGGTTCCGGTGTTTTCATCGGGAATATTCTAGAATGTTCCGGAATGTCCGGCACTCCAGAGGGGAAGGGTACATGAATGTGTTGTATCAAGTTGGTATGATTGTATCATGTACTAAGTGTCATCGCTGAACCAAATAAAGGATTCAAATCCTAGTTTGAAAAGTCAAACAGCTAGTTTGAAAAGTCAAACGACTAAATTTGGAAAGAGGAAAAGAGGAGGAGTGGGAAACCGAGTTGGGGAGGAGTTCCCTCCTCCTACCGGCGGCGCACCACCCAAGCCGAGTTGGGGAGGGACTCCTCTCCCTCCCCTTGGCCGGCCGGCCCCTCCACCTATATAAGGAGGGGCAGGGCTCCCTCCTAGAGACACACAAGATCCTCTCCTCCAAACCCTAGCCCCAAGCCGCCGCCGCCTCCATAGCCGCCGGCCCTAGGGCAAACCCTAGCCACCGTCTAGCTAATCCCTAGCCACCGGCTTGCCCCCTCCTTGGTGTGTCTAAACCCTAGAACACCGAGGGACTCTCTCATACTCCACCATACTCGCTCCGGCTTAAGGCGAAGCCCTGCGAGATCTCCCCTCTACTTCCGGTACCACGCCGTTGTGCTGCCGGAATCACGAGGAGAGTACTACAACCTCCGCTGCCTGCTGGAACAAGGGAGAGGAAGGTCTTCATCGAGTACCGAACGTGTGATCGACTACGGGAGCGCTGCCGGAACGCAGCGCCGAAAGGATCGTCTACGCAATCTTGAGATCGGGAAGAGTACGACTACATCAGCCACGAGAATCCGCTCTCGTTAAACACTTTGGAATCTTCAAGGGTGAGTTATTCCATCGACTCGTTGCTACAATCTAGTAGATAGATCTTGGCTTGTTTGTTTGTATGCGGTAGAAAATTTTTGTTTTCCATGCTACGAAACCCTACAGTGATATCAGAGCCGTGTCTATATGTAGATTTGTTGCACGAGTAGAACACAATGGTCATTGTGGGCGTTGATGCTTTTATTGTCGATTGCTTCTTGTGTACTTTGCATCTTGCGGTATGTTGGGATGAAGCGGCCCGGGCTAACCTTACATGACATCGTTCATGAGACTTGCTCCACGCTTGACATGCAACTTGTATTGCATAAGTGGCTTTGCGGGTGCCTGTTTCTCCTAGCATAGTTAAGATCCAATTTACAACGGGTGATTAACAATACTAGTATCAATGTTGTGGTTCATGTTCGTAAGTTAGAACGACACTTATTGAAAGCCCCAAACCACGTAAAACATGCAAAGAAAGTAGAGGCGTCTAACTTTGTTTTGCAGGGGTGTGCTGTGATGTGATATGGCCATGATTGTGATTATATTTGATGTATGCAATGTTCCTTATTGTAAGTTGGCAACCGGCAGGAGCCATATGGTTGTCTTTAATTTCTGTTACGACACGCGTGTCTATTCAAAGTAGTTGTAATAGTTGAAGCCGGTGGACGACAACCATGGAGAAGCGTCATTGACCTTGATGCAATACCGGTGATGATGGAGATCATGTTCGTGCTAGAAGATGGAGATCGAAAGCACAAAGAAGAAAGGCCATATCATATCACATATTATGAATTGCATGTGATGTTAATCCTTTATGCATCTTGTATTGCTTAGTAGACAACGGTAGCATTATAAGATGATCCCTCATGCACATGAATTTCAAGTCAAAAAGTGTTCACCCTTAGTTAGCACCGTTGCTAAAGCTTGTTGTTTCGAAGCACCACGTGATGATCGGGTGTGTTAGATTCTGCAAGTGCATACAACGTGAGCAAGCCAGATTTGCTCATGCGGAAACTAAGGTTTGATCTTGACGAGCCTAGCATGTACAGACATGGTCTCGGAACACGGATCACTGAAAGGTAAAGCATGAATCATATAGTAGATATGATGAACATGTCGATTGTTCGCCATTGAAACTATATCAACTCTCGTGATGATCGGTGTTGATGTGGTGGATTTGGTTCGTGTGATCACTAAAACAATGTGAGGGATATTGTTTTGAGTGGGAGTTCACCTAGATTAATTTTATTATTAATTTGAACTCAATTTGTCATAAACTTAGTCTAAACTATTGCAAATATGTTGTAGATCAATGGCAGCCCCTACCATCAATTTTAATGCGTTCCTAGAGAAAGAAAAGTTGAAAAACAATGGAAGCAACTTCGTGGATTGGTTCCGCAATTTGAGGATTGTCCTCACAGCTGGTAATTTGACCTATGTGCTGGATGCACCGCTGGGTGACCCACCTGCAGCTGATGCTGCCGATGAAGTAAAGAATGTTTACCTCACTCGGAAGACTCAGTACTCCACAGTTCAGTGTGCTATGTTGTATGGTTTAGAATCAGAGCTTCAGAAAAGGTTTGAGAATTCAGACCCATATGATATTATCGAGGATCTCAAATTGATCTTTGAGACTCATGCGGCAATTGAAAGCTATGAGGCTTCTGAAAAGTTCTTTAACTGCAAGATGGAAGAGGGCAGCTCCGTCAGCGAGCATGTGCTTAAGATATCTGGGCACGCAAACAAACATCAAAGCTTGGGTATTGTGATTCCTAATGCTTTGGGGATTTACCGTGTCCTCCAATCACTACTACCAAGTTACAAGAACTTTGTGATGAACTACAACATGCAAAACATGAACAAGACATTGCCAGAACTCTTTGCCATGTTGAAGTCTGCAGAAGTGGAGATCAAGAAAGAGCACCAAGTGTTGTTGGTCAATAAGACCACCAAATTCAAGAAAGGCAAGTCTAAGCAGAAGGGACACTTCAAGAAGGGTGGTAAGAAAGTTGCCACGCCTACGAAGAAGACCAAGGCTGGACCTAAGCCTGATACTGAGTGCTTTTACTGCAAGGGAGAGGTCACTGGAAGCGGAATTGCCCAAAGTACTTGGCGGATTTGAAGAACGGCAACATCAAGAAGAAAGGTATATCTGATATACATGTTATTGATGTGTATCTCACTAGTACTCGTAGTAGTGCCTGGGTATTTGATACTGGTTCGGTTGCTCATATTTGTAACTCGAAATAGGTGCTGCAGAATAAACGGAAGCTAGCGAAGAACGAGGTGACGATGCGCGTGGGAAACGGATCAAAGGTTGATGTGATCGCGGTCGGCACGCTACCCCTTCATCTACCATCGGGATTAGTTTTGTACTTAAAAAATTGTTATTTGGTGCCTGCGTTAAGCATGAACATTATATCGGGATCTTGTTTATTGCGAGACGGTTACTTGTTTAAGTCTGAGAATAATGGTTGTTCGATTTATATGAGTAATATGTTTTATGCACATGCACCTTTGATAGATGGTCTATTCTTGTTGAATCTCGATAGTGGAAATACACATATTAATAACATTGAGGCTAAACGTTTGAAATCGAGCGATAACTCGACCTATATGTGGCACTGTCGTCTTGGTCACATTGCAGTGAAGCGTATGAAGAAACTCCATTCCGATGGACTTCTTGAATCACTTGATTTCGAATCACTTGATAGATGCGAAGCATGTCTGATGGGTAAAATGACTAAGACCCCATTTTCTGGTATGATGGAGCGAGCTACGGACTTATTGGAAATCATACATACCGATGTGTGTGGTCCAATGAGTGTAGCATCGCGCGGTGGTTATCGTTATGTTCTTACCTTGACGGATGACTTGAGTAGATATGGGTATATCTATTTCATGAAACATAAGTCCGAAACTTTCCAGAAGTTTAAGGAATTTCAAAGTGAGGTAGAAAATCAACGTAACAAGAAGATTAAATTTCTACGTTCTGATCGTGGAGGTGAATATCTAAGTTACGAGTTTGGCGAGCATTTGAAGAAATGCGGAATACTTTCACAATTGACACCGCCAGGAACACCACAATGTAATGGTGTGTCCGAACATCGTAATCGAACTCTCTTAGATATGGTTCGTTCTATGATGTCACTTACAGATTTACCGCTATCATTTTGGGGTTATGCATTAGAAACAGCCGCATTCACTTTAAATAGGGCACCATCTAAATCCGTTGAAACGACACCGTATGAATTATGGTTTCGGAAGAAACCTAGATTGTCGTTCCTTAAAGTTTGGGGATGCGAAGCCTATGTAAAGAAGTTACAGCCGGACAAGCTTGAACCCAAAGCGGAAAAATGCGTCTTCATAGGATACCCGAAGGAAACTATTGGGTATACCTTCTATCATAGATCCGAAGGCAAAATCTTCGTTGCCAAGAATGGATCCTTTCTAGAGAAGGAATTTCTCTCGAAAGAAGTGACTGGAAGGAAAGTAGAACTTGACGAGGTTGTCGAACCTTCTCTCGAAATTGCAAGTAGCGCAGCACCGGAAGAAGTTCCTGTGGTGCCTGCACCAATTAGAGAGGAAGCTAATGATGATGATCATGAAACTTCGATCGAAGTTACTACAGAGCCTCGCAGGTCAACGAGAACTCGTACCACTCCAGATTGGTATGATCCCGTTATGAGTGTCATGTTGGTGGACAACACCGATGACCCTGAGACATATGACGAAGTGATGATGAGCCCAGATTCCAATAAATGGCAAGAAGCCATGAAATCCGAGATTGGATCCATGTACGAAAACCAAGTGTGGACTTTGGTGGACTTACCAGATGGCCGGAAGGCTGTCGAGAAGAAATGGATCTTCAAGAAGAAAACAGATGCTGATGGTAATGTTACTGTCTATAAAGCTCGACTTGTCGCAAAAGGGTTTCGACAAATTCAAGGAGTTGACTACGATGAGACTTTCTCACCAGTAGCGAAGCTAAAATCTGTAAGGATTATGTTAGCAATCGCTGCATATTACGATTATGAGATATGGCAGATGGATGTCAAAACAGCATTCCTCAATGGAGACATTGATGAAGAGTTGTATATGATGCAACCCAAAGGTTTTGTTGATCCTAAAGATGCTAACAAGGTATGCAAACTTCAACGGTCCATCTATGGATTGAAGCAAGCATCCCGAAGTTGGAATCAACGTTTTGATAAGGTGATCAAAAGTTTTGGTTTTATACAAACTTATGGAGAAGCTTGTATTTACAAGAAAGTGAGTGGGAGCTCTGTAGCATTCTTAATACTATATGTAGATGACATATTGTTGATTGGGAATGATGTAGACCTTCTTAATAGTGTCAAGGAATATTTGAATAATAGTTTTTCAATGAAGGATCTTGGCGAAGCAGCTTACATATTAGGCATAAAGATTTATAGAGATAGATCGAAACGCCAAATATCATTGTCACAAAGTACATTTTTGGACAAAGTTCTAAAAAGGTTTGGAATGGAAGAAAGCAAGAAAGGGTTCTTGCCCATGTTGCCCAATACGACCTTGAGTAAAACTCAAAGTCCGACATCGGCAGAAGATAGAGAAAGGATGAGTAAGACTCCCTATGCCTCAGCCATAGGATCTCTAATGTATGCCATGCTATGTACTAGACCCGACATTACATATGCTGTTAGTTTAACTAGTAGATATCAAAGTGATCCAGGAGTGGATCATTGGACAGCGGTCAAAAACATCCTTAAGTACTTGAGAAGAACTAAGGATATGGTTCTTTCTTATGGAGGTGATGAACAGCTCGTTGTTAATGGTTACACCGATGCTAGTTGGAACACCGATCCGGATGATTCTAAATCACAATCTGGATACGTATTTATTTTGAATGGTGCAGCAGTTAGCTGGAGGAGTGCAAAGCAAAGCATTGTGGCGAGATCTTCAACTGAATCGGAATACATGGCTGCTTCGGAGGCTTCACAAGAAGCGATATGGATGAAAGAGTTCATTACAGAGCTGGGTGTGGTTCCTAGTGCGCTGGACCCAATGTCTATCTACTATGATAACATGGGCGCCATAGCCAATGCGCAAGAACCAAGGTCACACAAGAAGCTGAAGCACATCAAGCTACGTTTTCACGCTATTCGAGAACATATCCAAGATGGGGATATAAAGATTTGCAAAGTACACACAGATCTGAATGTGGCGGATCCGTTGACTAAACCTCTCCCGAGGGCAAAACATGACCAGCACCAAACTGCCATGGGTGTTCGGTATATTACCATGTAATCTAGATTAGATGACTCTAGTGCAAGTGGGAGACTGTTGGAGATATGCCCTAGAGGCAATAATAAAAGTAGTTATTATTTTATCTTTGTGTTTATGATAAATGTTTACATTCATGCTATAATAGTATTAACAAGGAAACATTAATACTTGTGTGATTTGTAAACTTAATTTGAAGTCCCTAGTAAAGCCTCTATATAATACTAGCTTGTTGGTTAATAGATGATTGTGGTTTCCCTGTCATGAACATTGAGATGTTAGTAACAACAAGATCATATTGTTAGGAGAATGATATGATGGACATACTCCTATAGATAAGCGTAGCATAAAGATCAAGTCATTTTAATAGTTCAATTGCTATATGCTTTCTGATACATAGTAATCTAATTCCTTCGACCATGAGATCATGCATATCACCTTTACCGGATGGATGCTTTGATGACATCAAACACCACACCGTAACTGGGTGGCTATAAAGGTGGCATTGAGTGTTCGGAAAGTATTGGTTGAAACACATGGATCAAGAGTGGGATTTGTCCATCCATATGACGGATAGATATACTCTGGGCCCTCTCGGTGAAATGTCATCCAATTAGCTTGTAAGCATGTGACTGGCTCACAAGGGATCACATGTCACGGGAACGAGAAAAGAGTACTTATCGGTAACAAGGTTGAACTAGGTATGCAGAGATACTGACGATCATAACCTCGGATAAGTAAACTATCGTGAGACAAAGGGAAATTGATATCGTATGTAAGTGGTTCATTCGATCGCAAAGTAATCGTAGAAATATGTGGGAGCCATATGAATTTCCAGATTCCTCTATTGGTTATTGTTCGGAGAAGTGTCTCGATCATGTCCGCATAATTCACGAACCGTAGGGAGACACACTTAAGGATTCGATGTTGTTTGAGTAGTTATGGAATGATGAGAAAGAGACCGAATGTTGTTCAGAGTCTCGAATGGGATTCGGGATATCACGAGGAGATCCGGAATGGTCCGGAGAATAAGATTCATATAAGGAAAGTCCCGTTTCAGAGTTGGGGAATGGTTCCGGTGTTTTCATCGGGAATGTTCTAGAATGTTCCGGAATGTCCGGCACTCCGGAGGGGAAGGGTACATGAATGTGTTGTATCAAGTTGGTATGATTGTATCATGTACTAAGTGTCATCGCTGAACCAAATAAAGGATTAATTCAAATCCTAGTTTGAAAAGTCAAACAGCTAGTTTGAAAAGTCAAACGGCTAAATTTGGAAAGAGGAAAAGAGGAGGAGTGGGAAACCGAGTTGGGGAGGAGTTCCCTCCTCCAACCGGCGGCGCACCACCCAAGCCGAGTTGGGGAGGGACTCCTCTCCCTCCCCTTGGCCGGCCGGCCCCTCCACCTATATAAGGAGGGGCAGGGCTCCCTCCTAGAGACACACAAGATCCTCTCCTCCAAACCCTAGCCGCCGCCGGCCCTAGGGCAAACCCTAGCCGCCGTCTAGCTAATCCCTAGCCGCCGGCTTGCCCCCTCCTTGGTGTGTCTAAACCCTAGAACACCGAGGGACTCTCTCATACTCCACCATACTTGCTCCGGCTTAAGGCGAAGCCCTGCGAGATCTCCCCTCTACTTCTGGTACCACGCCGTTGTGCTGCCAGAATCACGAGGAGAGTACTACAACCTCCGCTGCCTGCTGGAACAAGGGAGAGGAAGGTCTTCATCGAGTACCGAACGTGTGACCGACTACGGGAGCGCTGCCGGAACGCAGCGCCAAAAGGATCGTCTACGCAATCTTGAGATCGGGAAGAGTACGACTACATCACCCACGAGAATCCGCTCTCGTTAAACACTTTGGAATCTTCGAGGGTGAGTTATTCCATCGACTCGTTGCTACAATCTAGTAGATAGATCTTGGCTTGTTTGTTTGTATGCGGTAGAATTCTTTTGTTTTCCATGCTACGAAACCCTACAGTTGCATCGTGTTGGATTATCGCGACCTTTTTACGGAGGTGTGTACATGGCTGGAGGATACGACACGGGATTTATTTACCCAACATAGATGGTAGCATAATCTACAGATTGTCTCTCCTTTAGCATCATAGGCATTTTACAATTTCTCATTTTGATATGTAATTCGCCTTTTTATTTTTTCTGTTTGAATCTGTGAATTGTGTCGGCTGTGTGCATCTTAGCTATGCAGAGCCCCTGTGTAATACTTAAACCTTTTAAGTAATAAAACGCCTCCTATAAAAAAGTTACTACTACATTCTTTCCATAATGTTAGTTTTTCTTGCAATTCAATTTGATATGCTAGAAAAGACTTACAATTTGGAATGGTGGTAGTACTTGTGATCCAATATATTCCACTAAACTTGGCTCATCATTGAAATTTGACTAAAGGATGGAATGAATACTTTGCTACTGTTTCCTAAGAAGTTTTTGTAGGGTTTCGTAGCATGGAAAACAAAAAAATTCTACCGCATGCACACAAACAAGCCAAGATCTATCTACTAGATTGTAGCAACGAGTCGATAGAAGCACTCACCCTAGAAGATTCCAAAGCGGTTAACGAGAGCAGATTCTCGTGGGTGATGTAGTCGTACACTTGCCGATCTCAAGATCGCGTAGACGATCCTTCTGGCGCTGCGTCCCGGCAGCGCTCCCGCAGTCGGTCACACGTTCGATACTCGATGAAGACATTCCTCTCCCTTGTTCCAGCAGGCAGCGAAGGTTGTAGCACTCCCCTCGTGATTCCGGGAGCACGACGGCGTGGTGTCGGAAGTAGAGGGAAGATCTCGCACGGCTTCGCCTAAGCCGGAGCGAGTATGGTGGAGTAAGAGAGGGCCTTGGGGATCTACGGATTAGAGGCACCAAGGGTGTGATGTAGCCGGCGGCTAGGGTTTGGGGAAACCCTAACTCGGCGACTTGGAGGAGCCCTAGGCGGCGGCAGCACTTGGAGGTGGTGGCGCCGACGACTTGGGGCTAGGGTTTTGGGTGTGAGGGGTAGGGGTGCCCTACCCCTCCTTATATAGGTGGGAGGGAGGCGGTTGGGAGGAGGGAGCCCTCCTCCAACTCCTTCTCCTTGGCCGGCGGGTGGAGGGAGTGGGACTCCTACCCTAGGTAGGTTTCCTACTCTCCCTCCACCAAGCAAACTTCGGATTTGACTTTTCAAATTGGCGTTTGACTTTCAAACTTGGATTTCATTTCTCTCTTCATATTGCCCAGCCAAGTGACCTAGTACATGATGCAACCATTCCACATTGTCATGACACATTCATGTACCCTTCCCCCTCCGGAGTGTCGGACCTTCCAGACCCTTCTAGAACATTCCCGGTGAAAACACCGAAATCATTTCCGAACTCCGAAACAGGACTTTCCTTATATGAATCTTATTCTCCGGACCATTCCGGATATCCTCGTGATATCCCGGATCCCATCCGGGACTCCGAACAACATTCGGTCTCTTAATCATCATTCCATAACTACACAACAACATCGAATCCTTAAGTGTGTCTCCCTACGGTTCGTGAATTATGAGGACATGACCGAGACACTTCTCTGATCAATAACCAATAGAGGAATCTGGGAATTCATATGGCTCCCACATATTTCTACGATTACTTTGCGATCGAATGAACCACTTACATACGATACCAATTTCCCTTTGTCTCATGATAGTTTACTTATCCGAGGTTTTGAGCGTCGGTATCTCTGCATACCTAGTTCAACCTCGTTACCGATAAGTACTCTTTTCTCGTTCCCGTGATATGTGATCCCTTGTGAGCCATTCACATTCTTGTAAGCTAATTGGATAACATTTCACCGAGAGGGCCTAGAGTATATCTATCCGTCATATGGATGGACAAATCCCACTCTTGATCCATGTGCCTCAACCCATACTTTCCGAACACTCAATGCCACCTTTATAGCCACCCAGTTACGGTGTGGTATTTGGTGTCATCAAAGCATCCTTCCGGTGATGGTGATTAACATGATATCATGGTCGAAGGAATTAGGTTACTATGTATCAGAAAGCTTATAGCAAATGAACTATATTAAATGACTTGATCTTTATGCTATGCTTAACTATAGGAGTATGTCCATCACATCATTCTCCTAATGATATGACCCTGTTGTTAATAACATCTCTATGTTCATGATCAGGAAACCATGATCATATATTAACCAACAAGCTAGTTTAATAAGAGGCTTTACTAGGGACTCTTTTATGTTTACAAATCACACAAGTATTAATGTTTCCGGTTAATATAATTTTAGCATGGTATGTAAACATTTATCGTAAGTACGAAGATATGATAATAACCACTTTATTATTGCCTCTAGGGCATATCTCCAACAGTCTCCCACTTGCACTAGAGTCAATAATCTAGTTTCAAACCTTTGTGCATTCAACACCTATGGTTTTCCAGTGTTGTATTTACACGATTGCTAGTGGTCAACTGATCTCCGAATCCGACACTTTCAGGTCCGTGTGTAATTGCATGTCTTTGCGTCTCTACGCATCACTCATTTTCTAATGAGATGGCTTTGTACAAATTTGGTCCTTTAGTGAGACCTTTAGTTCCTTGGGGTTAAAACATGTTGATAATATTGTCGTACAATATATCTTCATAGTACTATCCTGCTGTGAACTACACCTACTTTGATAACAAACTACTTGACACAAACGCCCTCTTTTGCTGCTATAACAGCAGTCATATACTTAGCCTTTTGTTGTAGTATCTGTCACAATGTCTTAACTTTAGAACTCATCCAAATTCATTATAGAACTTACTTTCCATCATATTGTGCCATCCTTAGTTTAGATTGAGATAAACTTAATTTGTACTTTGTGACAAAACTACTATCAATGTAATACTTTTACAATGAACTAACCATCTATTTGTCACTTCTATAAAATAATATATTCTTAGTTCTTTTAAAAGATCATAAGAATATCTTTACTATCGTCCAATATTCATCTTATGAATCATTCTGGTATACGCTCATAACATTTAGAGCATAGGACATTTCCGGATTTGTACACATCACAGCATGATTGATAAAATACTCTTTGTGATTTTATCTATTAAGTATCAAAAATACTTAAATATTTATTCAATCCTTCCTGTGCAACAAGAACCTTTCTTATAGTTTCTATATTCAATATATCATCTATGTACTTCTGGCACAACCATATTGGCGTCACAATTTATCCATATAGACATTGATGCCAAATATTCGGGTTCTGCCTAAGCCTTTCATCGAGATGAAATTCTTAGCATGTGTTAATAAAAAGATACATCATTTCCAATCAACAATATGTGTTCCACATAATGTATTAGAAACATATCTTAGCGCTCCCACTTAATTTCTTGCAAATGCAAGCATCTTCATCGTCTCCGATGAAATTAAACTCTTTTAACAGTTTCATCATAGTGAAGATTCCAACTCCGCGATGCTTACTTCAACCATTGAAGTTTTCATATGCTTTTAGCATCCTTTGAATTAACAAAACCCTTTGGACCGTGTCATGCACACGTCTTAGGTAACCATTCTATTAGAAGAACTTGTTTTGTTTATTCAACTACCACATAACAAAATTATATGTAGTGGTTGCTACATTAATCCGTCTAGACTAAATATCGCTTAATGAAAGATCGGATCTTGTCATAGTCAACTATTTGAATCTTGTCGTGAACTCTTTCCCGACATGTCGATAATTTCATAGATGTGAAACATCCATGTCTATTTCTTTATAGATCCAAATACGACTGTAGGGTCTTGCACCTTTTCAGAGGGTCTTTCAAGTTCAAAGCTTGATCTCTTGTATATGGAACTATCACGAATTTTATGGCTTCAAACTATTTAATGGAGTCAGGGCCCATCATCGCTTCTTTGCATGCAGTCTGATCATTATTGTCAAATAATGATTTAACTCTCAAATCTTGGTATTTGATTGTTTACCCGACCTACTTGGTTCAATAAGAACTTAGACCTCTGTGACCACAACCTTTGAGGCATGTGAGCCATGAGCATTGTTGCTGCCTCCGGAACACTTTTCGGCGCTGCGCAACTTTGCACATATAGCTAAGGTTCTTTTAACCTTATCAAAGTTCTATTGTCCTCCCACTTAACTTTTCACGAAAAATTCCTTCTCAAAGAAACTTGACGTTCTAAGCGACAAACATTTTTGTCTTCGGTGTTATGGAGGAATACTCAACTATTATTCAAAATAACATACAAAGATATGTTCATCCGATTTTGGTTGCAAACATCTTTCTTATGCATAGCATACCAATTTTTAAGAAAGGACAACTTGAGTTTTATCCCAAACCATAACTTTATATGGTGTCAATTCAACGGATTATGACAGAGCTCTTTTCAGTGGAAAAACGGTAGTCTCTAAAGCTTTTAATCTTTAAAATATAATGGCAGTTTTATGAATTACACCTTTGATCTTACCATGTCAAACAAGGTTTAATTACATATCTCGAACACTCCATACTCTTATGGTGCTTCGGGAAATGCAAATCCATGGAACGATTCCTTAAATCTTAGGTGTTTTATGCTAAACTTGTAACTCAAATATCTTCCTTTATGATCTTATCATAAACTATTTATATTCTTGTTACAACGATTTTGCACTTCATCTTGAAAGTCTTTGAACTTTTCAAATGTTTCATACTTCATCCTTATTAAGTAAATATTCATATATTCACTCAAATTTTCGGAGAAAGCATATGAAGTTGAAATTCATCGCTCTTGACTACACATAATGGACTTCATACAACAATATGTACAAGTTTCAATAAGCTAGTCATTCATTCCCTTTTGGCCTATGAACGAAGTTTTAATTATTTCTAGGAAAGTTTCACAAGTGTCATTTGATCAAAAAATCAAAAGACTCCAAAATTCCATCCACATGGTGTTTCTTCATGTTTTCTTTCCAATATAATTTAAACGGCGATGTCACTTCCTAAGTGATCTTTCTTATCAATTGTCTTTCGACATTTTTAGCAATATTTTTATGGATGTGATTTATCCAACGAGATTTGTAAATTATCCATCTTTTATGGATTACGGCAATTATTTGAACAATCTTTTTTTTCTCATAATACCTGATAAAACAAATCTTGAAGGCAAGATTTGATGTTAACGAGCAACACAACAACCCTTTATTTGTTCTCGATGAACATCATCACATATTCTTTTGCTAGTTACTTAGGACATTGTAGTTCATGAATTGTGTTGTTTCGTATGACGATTCACACCAACAAATTCAGTATCCAATATTAAGAACCACATTGATTAATAAGCAAAGAATATAGCCATAACATGTATATCCTCTATATACCTAAGATTGAACAATTCTAGTCTTTTCTTTTCTGCCATATATTTCTGAGATTCTCTTTCAGTATTTCCTTTTCTGTTCGAAAGAATCTATCAACATCAATAGTGGAGCCATACACATGACACATAGTCCAAAGCATGTATAGTTAAATACCAATGTCTTTGGACTTGCACTTTGAAGTAGATCACCATCATCAAATACTTGGTGTTCTTTCAAATTACATTCTTTAGTAATCTTTTAGTGTAGTAAACATTTTATCAAATATTCACCCTTATCATGGAAATTCATGATCAAGCTAATTTTAGCTTATAACGGTGAATCGCGAGTATAATTTTGCTCTCCAAAACCTTTTGGAGGATTAGGACGACAAGCGTCTCCATCCTTTTTCAAATTCTCATCAAATATGAGAACATAAACTTTGCCATATTATACTCTCTCATGTTGCAACCAAAACATTATTTCAGATATCACAATATGCAATACAAGTTGCATGTTGAGCGTGGAGCAGGTCTCATGAATGATGTCATTTAAGGTTAGCCTAGGCCGCTTCATCCCACCATACCGCAAGATGCAAAGTACACAAGAAGTAATTGATAATAAAAGCACCACCGCCCATAATGACCATTGTGTTCTATTCGTGCAACGGATCTACATATAGACACGTCTCTGATACCACTGTAGGGTTTCGTAGCATGGAAAACAAAAAAATTCTACCGCATGCACACAAACAAGCCAAGATCTATCTACTAGATTGTAGCAACGAGTCGATAGAAGCACTCACCCTTGAAGATTCCAAAGCGGTTAACGAGAGCAGATTCTCGTGGGTGATGTAATCGTACACTTGCCGATCTCAAGATCGCGTAGACAATCCTTCCGGCGCTGCATTCCGGCAGCGCTCCCGCAGTCGGTCACACGTTCGGTACTCGATGAAGACCTTCCTCTCTCTTGTTCCAGCAGGCAGCAGAGGTTGTAGCACTCCCCTCATGATTCCGGCAGCACGACGGCGTGGTGTCGGAAGTAGAGGGAAGATCTCGCAGGGCTTCACCTAAGCCGGAGCGAGTATGGTGGAGTAAGAGATGACCTTGGGGATCTATGGATTAGAGGCACCAAGGGGGTGGTGTAGCCGGCGGCTAGGGTTTGGGGAAACCCTAACTCGGAGACTTGGAGGAGCCCTAGGCGGCGGCAACACTTGGAGGTGGTGGCGCCGGCGACTTGGGGCTAGGGTTTTGGGTGTGAGGGGTAGGGGTGCCCTACCCCTCCTTATATAGGTGGGAGGGAGGCGGTTGGGAGGAGGGAGTCCTCCTCCAACTCCTCCTCCTTGGCCGGCGGGTGGAGGGAGTGGGACTCCTACCCTAGGTAGGTTTCCTACTCTCCCTCCACCAAGTAAACTTCGGATTTGACTTTTCAAATTGGCGTTTGACTTTCAAACTTGGATTTCATTTCTGTCTTCATATTGCCCAGCCAAGTGACCTAGTACATGATGCAACCATTCCACATTGTTACGACACATTCATGTACCCTTCCCCCTCCGGAGTGCCGGACCTTCCAGACCCTTCTAGAACATTCCCGGTGAAAACACCGAAATCATTTCCGAACTCCGAAACAGGACTTTCCTTATATGAATCTTATTCTCCGGACCATTCCGAATCTCCTGTGATATCCCGGATCCCATCCGAGACTCCGAACAACATTCGGTCTCTTAATCATCATTCCATAACTACACAACAACATCGAATCCTTAAGTGTGTCTCCCTACGGCTCGTGAATTATGCGGACATGACCGAGACACTTCTCCGATCAATAACCAATAGAGGAATCTGGAAATTCATATGGCTCCCACATATTTCTACGATTACTTTGCGATCGAATGAACCACTTACATACGATACCAATTTCCCTTTGTCTCACGATAGTTTACTTATCCGAGGTTTTGATCATCGGTATCTCTGCATACCTAGTTCAACCTCGTTACCGATAAGTACTCTTTTCTTGTTCCCGTGATATGTGATCCCTTGTGAGCCGGTCACATGCTTGCAAGCTAATTGGATGACATTCCACCGAGAGGTCCTAGAGTATATCTATCCGTCATATGGATGGACAAATCCCACTCTTGATCCATGTGCCTCAACCCATACTTTTCGAATACTCAATGCCACATTTATAGCCACCCAGTTACGGTGTGGTGTTTGATGTCATCAAAGCATCCTTCCGGTGATGGTGATTAACATGATCTCATGGTCGAAGGAATTAGGTTACTATGTATCAGAAAACTTATAGCAAATGAACTATATTAAATGACTTGATCTTTATGCTACGCTTAACTATAGGAGTATGTCCATCACATCATTCTCCTAATGATATGACCATGTTGTTAATAACATCTCTATGTTCATGATCAGGAAACCATGATCATATATTAACCAACAAGCTAGTTTAACAAGAGGCTTTACAAGGGACTCTTTTATGTTTATGAATCACACAAGTATTAATGTTTCCGGTTAATACAATTTTAGCATGGTATGTAAACATTTATCATAAGTATGAAGATATGATAATAACCACTTTATTATTGCCTCTTGGGCATATCTCCAACAGTTTTAGTCTCTCATGTACATATGAAAAATTGGTGAAACATCAAAGTATGTTCAAGGGAAAAAATATTCCGTGAGAACCAGTGCAAATCAAGTGAAAATTTTACCCCTCCATCCAAAAACTTTGAGGCATGACAAATGATATCATTGTACTTGCCTTGCCAAATATTTCTATTTAATATATATTTATACTAGTTAGGATTGTTGTAATGGAAAAATCATATTTTCCATGACAAAAAAGGTATTAGCATATAATTTATGTGATAGAATCTCGTAGCCACATCCAGATAAGTATTTTTTATTGCGAATCCAATGAAATTTTAACTCATACATATAAGATAGTGTATACTTTCTCCGTTTAATATTTTCTAACGATATAATTTTTGTATTATATAATTTATATTTTATTGGTCAAAATATCAACGTAGATATACACGAAAGACTTGTAAACCGAAATGGAGGAAGCGATAGAATAATTGTTAGTTAAATGCTTGACCTATCATAACAAAATAGGTCACCTAATTTGGAAAGATGGAGTAACTTACATAGTATTGGGCTAACATTTGGTTAAAAAAATCTTATAATCACACATAATGTGACCTATACTAGCGAGATTAACTAACCAAAGTTGCCACTTGTAGCTACACTAAGAATTCAGTCCACATCATCAACTCCACTTTAAACACAGCTGATCATGTGTGTAGTAGGTGCCGCACCATGGCTGCTAAACAAATAAATCAAGGTCCACATCCATGCATGCTCTCCACGGCACCAGTGACCAATTAACGTCGACCCTTTTCCAACAAAATCTAGCTAGCACAGAACCTATATCGACAGAAGCAGGTCCACATGCATGCATGTAAAGTCCACCCAACAATAAAAACCCTAATTCGTAAATATATGCTGACAAAGAAATCATTGTGCACCTTTCACCGGATGAATGCCTGCCCCTTGGTGCCATGAAAGATGCATCATTTAAAGAAAATGAGACAGTTGGTGGGATATGCCAACTGCAACTCAACCACTAAGCTAGTGCCCGTTCTCGAAAGATGCATCATTTATATAGGTAGCATTCGATCAGGGGCGGACCCAAGTAGAGGCTAGTGAGGGCCAATGCCCCCACTCAAATTTCAAATTCCATGAGATTTCCTTCAAAGTTTTAAAGAAAGTTGCCAAAATTTGTTAGATTTAAGCAAGATGTGCCCCCACTCCAATGATTTGCCCCCACACTAATTTGTTTCTGGGTCCGCCCCTGCATTCGATTGTCTTGGCATATACTCCCTCTGTCCTGAAATATCCTGTATTCTGGATTTAGTCAAGGTCAAATTTTATAAAATTTGACCAACATATTGAAAAATTTATGTACACCTATAATACAACATAATTACCATTAGAATGGTCATAAAATATATTTTCATAATATATACATTCGGTGTTATAGATGTTTATAGTTTTTTCTATATATATTCTACCAAACTTTATAAAGTTTGACTTTGACTAAACCCAGAATGCAGGGGATTTCAGGACAGAGGGAGTATAATTCCATGGTTGAGAGCAAGTATACCTAGTGTGCGCTAAATCAATGGGAAAAATACAAGATTGAATATTCTATTTCTTCTCATGATCTCTTGCCCAGGTTTAATCTCGGGTTTCCACCACTCATATGACCATAATATAAAAATTCTGAATATCAACATTTCTTTTTTTTCTTCTTTGGCCTAGATTGCAGGTCCGATATGGAACCATTGACTTTTTTTCGAAATTTCACCGATCTATAATAATCATCAACAACAGTACAAAGAGTCTTGAAAGTAATAAAAATTACAAATAGGTCAATGGACCACCTAGCGACGACTATAAACACTATCACACCATCGACTTAGAGACAAAAAAATCTGAATCGATTTATTAGATCTAGTTTGACTCACGTATAATGGCATATACAATGTGACGCCAGACTTTCCCTTAAAGTTGACATGTTGGATTTTTACTCACTTGGAGGAGAGAGAAATAAGAAAGAGAAGTTTGTGTTCCTTAGATAAGTGATTATCTTTTAAAAATAAGATAAGACTATTTTCTCCTTTATACCATACATATTCCATTAGCAAATTAAAAATGACTAGTTATCATTAATTGCTATAGATGACAATAAAAAGTTACTACTCCATCTGTCTCAAAATATAGATGTCAGAAAGGTTGTCTAAATTTAGATCTATCTAGACAAACGGAGGGAGTAAGGGCATCTCTAACCGATCCCCTAAACTTTAGAGAAATAAACGGATGAGTAAACCTTAGAGAAGTAAAAGTACTCCTCTAAAGGTCGGCAGTTCCTAACCGAATCCCTAAACTTAGAGGATTAAAACTTTTTTTTGCCCCATTTCTCTCTAGCATTCCATATATGCATTCATACATATTACATAGAGTTTGTACAAACAGTTTAAACATACAGACAATTCAAACACAAGCAGCACAACATTTAAACAACATACATAGGCATAGTTCATCGAATCAAACACATCGAAATAAAACATGCATATAGTTTATTCAAAAGTAGACTCTATCACCACATCGATCAAGGTCCCCAAAAGAAGCTATTGACCTTGTTTGATCCAAAAGAAATCACCAACATATCACCTCATATGTTGTGGACCATCTCTGAAGAACTGAAGCACCATCTTCGAAGAACTCATCTCCTCCTCCTCCAATTGTGTCATGAAGCCGGCCACCTCCTCCTCCTATGCACTACATATCATCAAAACAACATCACCGTGTGTCTACAAAACGCCAACCGATGAGAGGCGAGGAGAAATAGAATTTTTCTACCTTGCCGATGATCCATCGAACACCTTGCACTCATCAACGTTGACGACGGCCGCCCACGATGTCTGGCCCAGGGGAGGGTTCGCCGGTGAGGCCTTGCGCGTCAAAGGGGCCGATGTAGCCTTCGGAAACGCCGTTGCAGCCTTTTTCCTCTTCTTCTTGGCTGTCGCCTCCGCGAGCGCCACTTTGGCCGGAGTCAGCTTGGTTTGCCGCCGGCCGGCCACAAGAGCAAGGGGAGGACGCGGCGCCACCTCAGGATCCTCCACGCGCTTGCCGCCGGCCTTTCCGGAGGTCTTGACGGCCGTGTCGGCCGGCCGGACCACGTTGTTGGCCCCCAACCTTTTCCCACCCGTGGTCACGACGGAGATCTCTGATTGTGTCGGCATTAGGGCATCAGAGATGTCGACGATGGTCGGAGAAGGTGCGCGTCGATTGCGGGCGGAGTCGGCGACATCGGCGCCAGCGGGGAGGCGAACAGGCAAGAACGGCGGAGGGCGGGAGGTGGAGGTCGAGAGGCGGGAGGTTTTTCTCGAAAGTAGTGGCCGAGGAGTAAATTTAGGAGACGGCCGCTCGGTTTATATTTTTTTCAATCCGATGAGTAAAATATACTCCTCTAACCGTTTTGGGATCAGTTAGGTGCCACACCTCCCGATTTTTACTGCTCTAACTGAATTTAGGGGATCGGTTAGAGATGCCCTAATATATTATACTATTGCCTTAATTATGTGGAGGGAAGGCATGCCTTCCATGCCTTTGATCTTATAAATATGGTTGCTTATAGTTAGTTAATTGTCTACATATACATTCATAATTCCATAGATGAATATAGTATGTGCATATATGTCAGGCCACACATGCATTCCAATGATCAGCCGTTGGTGCGTTGATTTGGACACTGATCCTTCCTGTCCATATATAACCACAGCTACCTAGTTAGTCTGGACGTACGATCTCTTCCTGTTCCTTTCCTCTCCCTTTCCTTCCTTCCTTTCTGTTACCCACCAATCGCCCGATCGGTCGGAGCTCTCGGTCGCCATGGGCAGCGTCGCGGCCTCCGTGCAGGACTCGCCGCCGGAGTCCACTACAGCGTTCCTGGAGCGGTGTGAGGCGTCGGGGGATGCTGCCTACGGCGAGCTGAGGGAGCTGCTGGCGCGGCTCCACGACCCGGCCACGAGGCAGGAGGCCAGGGTCTTCCTCGCCGCGCTCGGCCGGAGTTCGGTGGACGGCGACGGCGGAGCCGACGGGTTCTTCCGGAGGTACGGGTTCTGCGTCCGGGAGCTGCTCCTCCACGACTCACGCTGCGGCCTCCCCATCACCACCCTCTCCTCAGGTACTACACAATTAACTAATCATTAGTAAGAATCAAACTAATAATTAATGGATTGATTGTCCGTCCTATAAGCCATCATTCTCAACGAACGAATAATCTTCAGCATATAAGTATCTCTCAGTGGATCCATTACCATATTTTTATCTGTTTGTTTACATGTTTTTGTTCTTGCTGTACTATATTTCTGTTCGATGACACCGAAAGACTAGGACGTTGTGAAGTTAACAGCTATTGCTCAAAAGGCGAGGTAGCTAGCTAGGCAGACTCAGCTTCTAAGTCTTCGTTGTGGTGCTAGATTTTCCTTTTATTTCTTAATTATAGGTAAGTAACTAAGTCATCTTCGTAGAAAATCGTGCTAAATTCCAATACACATTCTAGGAGAGACCACAAAAAACCATTCCTACTTACTCCCTCAAAAATAAATGTGTGAATTGGAGTGGGTATGATAACTACAGATTGACAGATGGTATGCACACTTGTGGTGAATCAACTTGCAATTTTCAGGACCTCCACATTTGTTCTAGTACGCCATGTGTGTGTTTTTAGACAAGTGGCTCATGCCATGTAGTGGCTCTTCTCGGGAACAGGCATGTACCCAAAATGCGTCGGTCGTCGTATTTTGTAATCCATCAAAAATCTCAATTACTCATGGAGCTTGTTTGGTTTGCATGATTGTAAAAACACATTCATACCTCTCGAGAAAACGCACAAACAAAAAATTCACCAGAAGAATGCACCATGTTTATTTATTAGGTACATGGCCGTCGTATTTTATAGCCCAAGGTTTATTTATTGCATAAAAAAAGGGTATGCGGCTTGTTTGGTTCACATGAATAGAAAAAACATAGAAATAAGATAATAATGCACGTGTGAAGTAATAAAAAAAGTTCAGTGGCTTGTTTAGTTCACATGGTGCTCGGCGAATTAGTATTCAAATTATATTTATTTTCATTGCTATAATTTGCTGTTGTACTGCTTCTATTCCCTCTGTTTTAAAATATAAGATGTTTTATCTTTTATAAAACGAATGTATCTAGACCCCTTTTGGTGTGTAGGTTCATTAGCCTACACACTGAAACTACACACTAAAACAAGTCTAGATACATTCGTTTTATAAAAGTTAAAACATCTTATATTTTCAAAATGAGGGAGTACTTGCCAAAGCAAAAATTTGTATATAAATATATTTACTAAGAAATATCCTATTAAATTTCCTCTAGAATAAATCTCACCTACCACCGACAAGATTCTGGTAGGTATCTTTCATTCAAAAGACGAGGTAGCTAGCTAGGCAGACTCAGCTTTTAAGTCTTCGTTGTGGTGCTAGATTTTCCTTTTATTTTCTTATAGGTAAGTAACTAAGTCATCTTCGTAGAAAATCGTGCTAAATTCCAATACACATTCTAGGAGAGACCACAAAAAAGTATTCCTACTTACTTGCTAAAAATAAATGTGTGAATTGGAGTGGTATGATAACTATGGATTGACAGATGGCATGTACACTCGTGGTGAATCAACTTGCAATTTTCAGGACCTCTACATTTGTTCTAGTATGCCATGTGTGTGTTTTTAGACAAGTGGCTCATACCATGTAGTGGCTCTTCTCGGGAACGGGCATGTACCCAGAATGCGCCTGGTCGTCGTATTTTGTAATCCATCGAAAATCTCAATTACTCATGGAGCTTGTTTGGTTTGCATGATTGTAAGAACACATTAATACCTCTCGAGAAAACGCACAAACAAAAAACTCACCGGAAGAATGCACCATGTGCTACTTGCCTATTAGGTACATGCCCGTCGTATTTTGTAGCCCAAGGTTTATTGATTGTATAAAAAGGGTATGTGGCTTGTTTGGTTCACATGAATAGAAAAATCTTAGAAATCTGATAATAATGCATGTGTGAAGTAATAAAAAAAGGTCTATGGTTTGTTTGGTTCACATGGTGTTCGACGAATTAGTATTCAAATTATATATTTTCATTGCTATAATTTGCTATTGTACTGCTTCTACTCCATCCGTTTAAAAATATAAGATGTTTTAGCTTTTGTGAAACGAATATATCTCCTTTTAGTGTGTAGGTTCATCAACCTACACACTGAAAGTACACACTAAAAGGAGTCTAGATACATTCGTTTCACAAAAGCTAAAACATCTTATATTTTTAAAAGGAGGGAGTACTTGTCAACGAAAGAATTTGTATATAAATATATTTACTAAGAAAAATCCTATTAAATTTCCTCTAGAATAAATCTCGCCTACCACCGCAAGATTCTGGTAGGTACCTTTCATTCAAAAGAATCGATTGGTTTTGGAAATAATTTAAATTTATTATAAAAGAAACAAGTCCTGGACTCAGTTTTTTTGGCGGCTTCTCCCAGAAGCTGTCCTACCTCCAGCTTTCTGGGAAAGCCGGTTTAAAAAAATTGCTAGGCTTCTAAATTTGTTTAGACTTGACTATTTTGAAAGCCTCGTAATTTTTTTAGACCAACTTCTCCAGAAAGCTGGAAGGAGGGCGGTTTCTCAGAGAAGCCTCCAAAAGAACTGGGCCCTAGTCCTAGATTACAAACTAAAGATTGGTCGGTGGGATACCAAGCCTGAAAACGACAATAAAGCATGTGAGACATGACAATGGACTAGTAGCTACAGTAGTCCCACATGCACGTCGTTAATTTTTCTTAATTGATAGTCACGAACTAGTCCGACTAGCTACAGTCATGATAGACTTACTTGTCTCAATTTGATGTTCAATTTTTATTAAATTGATCGTCACAATCTAAGAAAAGAAATAGAAAATGCTTTTGGAATGACATTATTATGAAAGTAAGTAATACTTCTTGAAGGCGACACGACTATGCACTGGACCATGAATTAATAATTGATTAGCTACACTTTACACGTGCACATCATCACTAGCCTCATCGCTGTGGGCACATATACAGCAAAATCCGATGAAGACACTAAATGCTTCATCCATGCACTTGGCAATTGCCATGTCAATTTTTGTGATGCACCTGCGTTATCTATTTGCAGGCATATAATAATTTCATCATCAACTCTTATAGTTAGTTCCGCGCCCAAAAAAACTCATAGTTAGTTACTTCCGGACAGAGTTGAAAATGTGACCATCAAGTCATTCATACTCTTCTATTTTTCTCGAGGCTAAAGTGATTATTCACATTCCTTAAAAGAAAGATAACTATTCATATTATAATTAAATCATTTTTATCATTTCCCAATTTTATATTGGTATAAGAATCACAACATATTTTTCACTAACCTTGTTTTATCAACTTCTGTTACTTTCCCATTTAATGAGATAAACCGTGGAACATTAAAATACATATGTATTTTCTCCCTAAATAGTGTGTTAATTAATTTTGAAGAGCATTTCCACCTTTTTTCTTCAAAGGAATACATGAGGGGAAGACCCCTACATCGAGTTCCTTAAAAAAAATCATGTCGATGAGGACTTGGAACCTGGGTGTTTAGATTGTACCTCTGGTCCCATAACATAGCCACCCTAGGCTCACTTTGGGCCATCGCAATTCAAAGTTAAAACTATTTTGCCCCATCTTATTGCAAAGTGACATAAGAAATCATGAAACTCCCATCCACCACATAAGAATTCCGAAAGCGGCACCATTTGCATGAGTGTTTAAAACCGTATGACACTAGCATATTTTGCAAAAGAGAAAATAAAGGCGTGGATAGAAATCATCATGGGTCTATTTTATTTAACTTTTCCATCAAGTGCACCTTCAATGGGGCAAAAGTCACACACCAATGGTGTTCCATTGACCATGTTACACCTTTATTTGCAGAACTTGAGGAAGAAAGAACAATACAATAGGTAAAGAAAGCTATATAACACCAACTTGGTGACTCACCTAACTCCTCAATGATGATCCCATGAGATTTTGTGCTATCTCTTTTCCGATTTCAAAATCCAAGGCTAGGAATATCCGAGGATCAAATTAAAGCAGCCGCATTATTGCACGGATTTAAATTTTAATAAAGGGGTGTATTTACATTCCATTTTAAAAAAAAAAAATGAAAATGCTCAAAATTCTCAAGCAAAATAAAGAGGACATGAATATCCCCCATGCCACATGGTATGCTGGTGTCATAGAATCTCTGAATATACTACTAAACAAAGTAGGAAGTTACGATTATACCCCGTTCCCCTTCATCATCCACGGCGACGTCTAGTCTCTTCGCCGGTCCCTCCTATATAACCGGGGTACAGCAGGCAGGCTCCCTCTCCGCCCCCCGCCATTGCTTTCCACCTCACCTCCACTCCCATCTCCAGTGCTCCACCACTCGGCCCGATCCGTTCGTCGGAGAGGATAATGGCCGCGCCGCCGGAGGACGTGGAGGCGTTCCTGGCGACGTGCGCGGCGTCGGGCGACGCGGCCTACGGCGCCGCCAAGGCCGTGCTGGAGCGCCTCCAGGCGCCCGCCACCCGCGCCGACGCGCGCCGCCTCCTCGGCGCCGTCCGACGCCGCTTCGCCGCCCCCGCCGCCGGCCACGAGTGCTTCCGCACCTTCCACTTCCGCATCCACGACGTCGTCCTCGACCCCCACCTCCAAGGTTCCCTCTCCCAATCCTCCCTCCCCCACCCACTCGCGAAACACCACCATTGGCGCGGGACAGATTCGGGGATCTCGCGGCCCGGCCCGTGGGAAACCACCTACTCGATCCGGTTCCGGCCCCGTCAGTAACTCTGCTGTCGTCGTCGTCGTCGTCGTCGTCAGTAATCTGGTTTCAATGATAGAACCTCTGCATAGCTGATACTACTAGTTACTAGATTTGTTGTTTACTGGCTGGCTGTTAAGAGCAGAGCGTTACTGTATCATCACCATGCCACTACTCCACTAGCTAGCAAACACAGCAGAGATCTGACTTTGCCCGGCCAATTGCAGGGAAAGGATTGCATTACTGATAAAATAATGTAAGAGTGCAATTATCCACGCACCATAATTAATCTTGTTTGTTGTGATGTCTGCGTGATCTTTGATGAGAAGCTTATCCTGCTATTTGTGCGGGTGTGTGGACCATGTGGGAACCGTGCGGTGCTGTTGACCCTAGCAAGCAGGCGTTAGGTGCCCCTGGAAGGATTTTATTATTTGATGCCCATGCTTCATATCGAGGGAACAACTTGTATCGGTTGCTGAATAATTTAGACTGTCTGTTTGGCTCTTATATGACATGGGAAATGCCTTTCTTCATCTGCGTGTCATGTTTTGGTTTGTTGTTTAATTGGTGATGTTAGTTTTAGTTTTAGGATTCCCTGCGCATTCAGTACAATATCTACATATTCAAATTTTAAAACAGGGAACCAACAACTTTTCTTATATGATGTAAATTGGGGACAATAAGCTAGTTGCATTTTCAAAGGTAGGTTTCGACAGGACCACCTTGCTTTGTTAGTAAGTGTCCATCAGACCATACTGTAAGCTAGTTGCATTCAAAGATAGGCTTCAACAGGACCACCTTGTTTGAACCCAATACGTTAGTTAGTGTCCATCGGACCATACTGTAAGCTAGGTGATATAATTAGAAAGGATCAAGGGGTACCCGTACTGTATGAGATTAGAACATAATAAATCAGTGGTCAAATGATTTATTTATAGGAGTATTTTGAGGACGTTTGGCATTTCTGATGTTAGATATTTTGGAGGACAAGTTTATCAAAAAAAATTAATTTCCTTTTGGGGGAACAATCCTGCATAACTTACCATTGTAAGAATTCAAACATGACAGATAAGCCTGAGAAACTTACCGCCATGACAACTATAGTAGAACATATGTACACCATATCTCTAGTTAATAAGTACTGTATTGTATATAGATTAATGTAGTCTTTGCACTGGACAGCTGTGATTTTGGATCTGACATGATGTCTCTGCTATTCTTTGTGGATATAAATTGTTGTCTTTAGTTGGCGCAATGCTGAATGCTTTCCCAGTTCACTAATGCATTAAATTCGTCCTGCTCCTGGTATCTTGACAAATTTATGAACTGCTTCTAGGATTCCAGCAAAGAAAGAAGCTAACAATGATGGAGATACCTAGCATCTTCATTCCTGAGGACTGGTCGTTCACTTTCTACGAGGGTCTCAACCGGCATCCAGATTCCATCTTCAGGGATAAGACAGTAGCAGAGCTGGGATGTGGCAACGGTTGGATATCCATTGCACTTGCAGAAAAGTGGTGTCCTTCGAAGGTTGGTACCTCTCTGTTACAAAAAGTGGGACCTACAGCAGTTAGACATTTACTCAGGTTGCATGATATAGAACTTTTAGGCATCTCCAATCTGCTGACGGTCTAACTTGTTTTGTATACCTGAAAAAAGAATACCAGCTGAGCATATTGCTTCCAAATTTTGAGCAAGGCACTAATACCACATATTGTCTGAACGATGCTAAATCATTGGTCTCACTTGAAAGGAAGAAAAACAAGAATGATTTGCACCTTGATAATTTGAGCAGCACATATCAGTGAATCGAATTAATTTGCAGTCAGTTCGGCATTACCTTACATGAGCATTGTTCGTTTTTTGAAGGTCTATGGTCTGGATATAAACCCAAGAGCAATCAAGATTGCATGGATAAATCTTTACTTGAATGCACTGGATGACGATGGTCTCCCAATCTACGATAGCGAGGGGAAAACGTTGCTTGACAGAGTTGAATTCTATGAATCTGATCTTCTTTCTTACTGTAGAGACAACAAGATAGAACTAGATCGCATTGTTGGATGCATACCACAGGTATGGCGATGGTCTTGTTTTACCAACTTCCGTGGAAGGTAATGATAGTTGACCAGAACTTAACAAAAATGCTTTCAATATCTGGCTTTCAGATTCTTAACCCCAATCCAGAGGCGATGTCAAAGATTGTAACTGAAAATTCAAGTGAGGAATTCCTGTACTCCTTGAGCAACTACTGTGCTCTTCAGGTAAGCTGAGAGATCTTTTATTCATCGCTCAGCGGAGATTTATTGGCATGCATTTTACTTGAATATTAAATTTATGTGTTACTAAAGGCATATCATAGCAGAATTTCCTAATCATTCATTTTTCAAACGACAGAAAATATATTTCAGTTATATCCCATGCAATGACTTTTGGATCAATGAAATAGATACTATTGGGAGATCAAAATTTTGTTCATAACCTGCTTAGGAAAAAAAATGCATTTGAACATATCTTGTTTCCTTATAGGCATGTGGTCTTACTCTTGATATAATAAATATGAAGTTTTTGTAGAAATAATGTATGATCTGTACTTACAACATGGTTCCACCAGTATAATCAATTTATCTCTTGGTAGTTAGGGTGGAGAGCACTCAGCACTGACAATTTATATTGATAGGGGCGACCAGACTATTCAATTGATAAAGAGAAATAATTCCATACTCCAGCAGCCATTTGTTATAGCAAAGGGTTGGAGGAGCTAATCATATTTGTTACCATTGCTGATTGCTCTATTTTCAGCTTCTTGTTATTTACATGGTTATGTTTGTGAACTTACTAGTTACTGCATATCTTGTTGCATCTAGGGTTTCGTTGAGGACCAATTTGGCCTCGGGTTGATTGCTCGGGCAGTTGAAGAAGGGATTTCTGTCATAAAGCCTATGGGTCTTATGGTATTCAACATGGGAGGCCGACCAGGGCAAGGTGTTTGTGAGCGCCTATTTCTGCGCCGTGGATTTCGCATCAATAAGCTCTGGCAGACAAAAATTATGCAGGTAGTCATGCTTTGATAGACCAGATGTTAATGATTCTCAGAAGTCTTTTCCATGCATTATGTCCTGGTTAGAAGGAAAATGTTCGTGTTGCGCACCAGCTTCAGTAGGGCATAGAATTTTTATCTACTGTATACTACAAAAGCATTGTTGTAGAGGATCATTACCAACTAGTTGAGCTCTTTGTAGGCTGCTGACACAGACATCTCAGCTTTGGTTGAAATTGAGAAAAATAGCCGACATCGCTTTGAGTTCTTCATGGATCTTGTTGGGGATCAGCCTGTTTGTGCACGCACAGCCTGGGCATACATGAAATCTGGTGGACGCATTTCACATGCTTTATCTGTTTATAGCTGTCAACTTCGCCAGCCCAACCAGGTACCTTTGTGCTCTGAATTGATTTTATAAAAAGAAAGTATAATAACGGGAGTATTACTAATTTGGAGAATTTCAGGTGAAGAAAATATTTGAGTTCCTTAAAGATGGATTCCATGAAGTCAGCAGCTCTCTCGATTTGTCCTTTGATGATGATTCTGTTGCTGATGAGAAAATTCCTTTCCTAGCATACCTAGCTAGTTTCTTGAAAGAGAATAAGTCCAATCCTTGTGAGCCTCCGGCCGGATGCTTAAACTTTCGGAATCTTGTTGCTGGATTTATGAAGAGCTACCATCACATCCCATTAACTCCTGATGTAAGACTTGGTGTCTATTGACTCTACAATTATGTTCAGTTACTAGAAATTCATTTGATCAATCTATTCAATGTTTTTCACTTATGCCTCATATGTTGCTATTTTTTCTTTTCTGGTGGACCAGAATGTTGTTGTGTTCCCGTCCCGTGCTGTGGCGATAGAAAATGCTCTTCGATTATTCTCACCAGGGCTTGCAATTGTTGATGAACATCTGACCAGGCACCTGCCCAAGCAATGGTTAACATCTTTAGCAATTGAGGTAATTTGATCCCTCCTTCCCTGTCTGTTTTTTCTGTGTGGAACTGCGGAAAATACATGTCTGTTCTGTGTATGAAAAATGAGGCTGACAATTTTTTTTATGCTATGGCCTTTCTTTTGAATTTCAGGGAACTGACCATGCTAAAGACATGGTAACTGTAATTGAAGCACCACGTCAATCAGATTTGCTGATTGAGTTGATAAGGAAACTGAAGCCTCAGGTTGTTGTTACAGGCATGGCTCAGTTTGAGGCCATCACCAGTGCTGCTTTTGTGAACTTACTAAGTGTAACGAAAGATGTTGGCTCTCGGTTATTGCTAGATATTTCAGAACATCTGGAGTTGTCTAGTCTGCCAAGCTCAAATGGTGTATTGAAATATCTTGCTGGAAAGACCCTACCTTCGCATGCGGCTATATTGTGTGGTTTAGTAAAGAATCAGGTGCCTGTAACTTTTCCACAGCAATTAAAGTCAATTGAGTGCGCTTGCTTGCCATGTTATATCAATCAGCCTTGACTATAATTGAACTGCTGCATTCTTATATCTACTTTAAATGTTCTCATTTGTGTTTGCTTCATTTTACATGCAGGTTTACTCTGATCTTGAAGTTGCTTTTACCATTTCTGAAGATGCAGCTGTCTATAAGGCACTGTCACAAACTATTGAACTGTTGGAAGGGCACACTTCTGTTATCAGCCAGCACTATTATGGTTGTCTTTTCCATGAGCTGCTAGCGTTTCAGATTGGCGACCGGCATCCACCTCAAGAGGTAAATATGAATGGCCTTTTCCAGTTCTTCACCTCGCTTGTTTTCACCACAAGATGCCGAATCGCCTGTTTTAGTCGACACTCCCCTCAGCATGAGTCAGCTAGTCTAATTCCATTTAGTTGGGTACTTGGATAACACCACAATGAGCTCCTAAATGTGTTAGTAGGCATTTGATTATGTTTTTCATTTCTGCATTCTAATTTTCGGTTGTTCTCTTTTCAGAGAGAACCTGCAGAATTGATACCTAAGGAGATGATAGGATTTTCTAGTTCAGCTATGTCTACCCTGGAAAGAGCTGAATTTTTCGTTCCTGGTTCCAAGGAATCTGGTGTCATACATATGGATTTGGATCGCAGCTTCTTGCCAGTTCCTTCTGCAGTAAACGCCTCCATTTTCGAAAGTTTTGTTAGGCAGAACATCACTGATTCCGAGACCGATGTTCGTTCCAGCATTCAACAGCTGGTGAAAGATAGCTATGGTTTCTCAGCAGATGGCTCCTCGGAAATTATATATGGCAACACTTCTCTTGCTCTCTTCAACAAGCTTGTCCTCTGCTGCATGCAAGAAGAAGGCACCTTGCTCTTCCCCTCGGGCACCAACAGTCATTACGTCAACGCGGCAAAGTTTGTGAACGCGACCACCTTAACTATTCCAACAAATTCACAATCAGGATTCAAGATCGAACCAAACGTTCTAGCTTACACACTCGAGAACGTATCTCGGCCATGGGTGTATATCTCTGGCCCCACAATCAACCCTACTGGTTTTCTTTACAGCGATGCTGATATAAGAGAGCTGCTCTCTGTGTGCGCGAGATTTGGAGCCAGGGTGGTGATCGACACCTCCTCCTCTGGTCTTGAGTTCCAGGACGATGGCCGCATCCAGTGGAATTTGGATACTTGTATCTCCACCGTGAAGGCATCAAAGCCCTCGTTCTCCCTTGTCCTGCTTGGAGAGCTGTCCTTTGAGCTGACCACGGCGGGCCTCGACTTTGGTTTTCTAATTTTGAGTGACTCATCCTTGGTTGACACATTTTACAGTTTCCCAAGCTTGAGTCGGCCGCATAGCACGTTGAAGTACACATTCAGGAAACTGTTGGGTCTTAAGAACCAGAAGGATCAACATTTCTCTGATCTCATTGTGGCGCAAAAGGAGACACTGAAGAACCGCGCCAACCAGCTGATCAAGGTTAGCGTTTTTGTATCATTCATGATGTCCTCTAAAATTTCTTTCACACATCAGTTCTGGCCTCTTAAATATCTTAGTTTCTGAGTTCTCCTCTGTATAACTGCAACTAGCTAGACATGTTTTTTGCACAGCTGCAAGTAGTTTGAATTGAACATTTTGGAGTTTGCTACGCACGTTTAACCTTTCTCTACGCTGAACAGACACTTGAGAGATGTGGCTGGAGCACTCTTGGCTGCCATGGCGGCATCTCGATGCTGGCAAAGCCGACAGCCTACATCGGCAAATCGCTCAAGGTGGACGGCTTTGAGGGCGAGCTCAACGGCCACAACATCAGAGAAGCCATCCTCAGGTCCACCGGGCTGTGCATAAGCAGCAGCACGTGGACCGGGGTGCAGGGCTACTGCCGGTTCAGCTTCGCTCTGGAGAGTGGCGAGTTCGACCGCGCCATGGACTGCATTACCCGGTTCAGGGACCTGGTCCTGGGAACCAATGCGCAGGTGAATGGTAAGTAGGCAGCGGGCTTGGGTGGGGTCAGGTGGGCGAAGAAACTGTAAAACCTGAAGATTTAAGCACTCTGATCTTTCTTTCTTTGCCCGTTTGAAACTTTGGAGAACTCTGTTTTGGAGAAGGAATAAAAGCACGAAATCTCTGCTGTAGATGTGTTTGGCACTTGGCGTCTGTCCTGAAAATTGTACAGGATATTTTCTTTATTTGGTACACGTTTAGTTTTTCGTAACAAAAACATGTATCTGATGCAAAATGTAGTGGTATAATTTCCAGCTGGCAAATCTGAACTCTAGATGTCTTCTTCATGTTTCCACAGGAATATAAATCCAAAATATTGAAATGCTAAAAACTGAAAAAAATACTCCCTTTGTTCAGAAATATAAGACATTTTAGCTTTATGAAATAAATAAATGTATCTAAACGTCTTTTAATGTATAGGTTCTAAAAGATGTCTAGATACATTCAATTCACCCTGCTAAAATTAAAATTTCAGAAGGGAGTATTCTTTAGGGGTGGTAAAAAACCCTTTTTAGGTTGTCAAACTATTGAAAAGCTAATTAAAATTTTCCTCCTGGTAACAAAACGTGATGACCCTTTTTCCTTGTGGAATGAATGCCAAAAAAACGTGAAGATTGTAGAGGTTATATTCATTCAAATTTGTACCTCAAGATATTGTATGTAAGCACTGTATGTATCTTTTGTTTGCCTATTTGAAGAAATTTGAGCTGTGAATTGGCTTGGATGGGAAACGAGTTTCTGAAGTTTCAAATCAATTTCTTTGCTCTTTATCTGCTCTAATAATGACATCACTTTTTTCCTAGGGTAATCTATTTGACTGACGTGCATACGTGTCATTCTAGGGGTGTAAATGCATTTGCAATGGCCATGCGTATAATGTGGATGCTATGCATACAGACTATTTATGTATAGTACATTAAAAAATTCAGAGGAAATTCACAATATTCATGTACATTAAAAAATTCAGAGCTTTCTTTTAGAGAAGTTTTTGTGTAATATATACTTAATTCAACTCCACTTGTCTAAACAAGCACAAAGTTTCTTCTAAGGCTGGTCATAGTGGTATGATACTATCATATACTAGTACTAGTATCATATATGATACTATCTTTATAGTGCATGGTATCATATGATAGTATAGAATTTTAATACAAAATTGTGTACAAGATTTATTTGTATGAGGATTTTTTTAATTTTACATGCTATGATACGGTATCTACCTATGATACTCTAACCATCTCTTTCTTCATTAATTGTTGTGTTATATCAGAATTTTGCCAACATGACATGCATGATACTAACTATGATACTCTCACTAGGACTAGCCTAAAAGACCTAGTGGAGATTTGTGGCTCTCAAAAAATCAAAAATAATATTTATAGTGTTGAAAAAATTATAAAAAAAATCTGGATGCAACCAATGATTTTTCCAACAAACGTGCAAAATATCAATTTTAAATACTTTGAATTTTGAGCCATACAAAAAATGACAAAAAGTGTAGCAGATCCGTGCATATATTTTTCAAATCCCCAAAATTTATCTGATTTTGCTATTTTATGGAGTAGCTCACAATACAAAGAATTTCGTGGTACGCTTTTGCATGCTTATGGGATACAACATTGACTACGTCCAGAATTATTTTTTTTAAAAATCTAAAACTTGTAAATACGAGTTTTGAAATTTTAAAAAAATGATTGGAGCACTAGTACTCGGGAGACAAAGACGCTTTTGTTAAAAGACCGGCGAAAGAGAAGGAACACAAATATCTTCATCTCCAATGGCGGCGGTCACGAAAAGTGCTTAACAAATGGAAAACACGAATATAATTTTTGACTGAAAATTCAAGAGAGTGTCTAGATCTTAGGCGCCTGAGAACTACTTATGTCTAAATCGCTGATGTCATCCTAATATTTATGCTAATTCTCAGTTGCAACTTATAAGATCTGTACTAATTCTCAGTTACATCCGAGTTGCAACTTATTAAATTCTTAGTTACACCCAAGTTGCAACTCATATGTAACTTACATTTTACACGAATCACGAGGTAAATCGAACGATAAAAAAGACGACTAAGACTTTTTTTCTCATTGAAAAGGCGACGGGGACATAAAAAATTCTTAGGACGCATAAGAACAAGCAAATCCGAAAATTTAAACAGAAAAAAAAGAGAGAGAAATAAATGGAAATTGCAGGTGAGTAACCCTCGTACGTAACCGCGTATAGAGAAAGCCTGGTACGTAAGTAACCGCGTCTTCCTCTTTTCTTTTCTTCGAGCGAAAGAATTTCTCTGAATTTATTTTTCGGTATTTCTTCTTCTTCTTCTTCCCCGTTTGGTTTCTGCTAAGTCTACGCTGGAATATGGGGATTTGTTTATCTACCCCGTCCAAACTCCAAACGAAACTAGACACCGAGGGAGGAGGATTTTCCATGGCGGCGTCGGCGGCGTCGGCGGAGGACGCGGCCGGCGTGGCCCGGCAGGCGGAGCTCCGGCGCGCCGAGGGCAACGCCTGCTTCCGCAAGGACCGCCTCGGCGCCGCCATCGACTGCTACACCGAGGCGAGCACCCCAACCCCAAACCTCCTCCTCCTTCCCCAATCCCCCTTCTTCCAGTTCAATCCGCGATAAACAAATCCCCATTTGGTTTCAATCGAACGGATGAACGAACAGATTGATTGATCGATTTGGTCTGGTCCCCACTTCCCAGGCGATTGCGCTCTGCCCGGACGTCGCCGTGTACTGGATGAACCGGGGCCTCTGCCACATCAGGCGAAAGTAAGCCAGCAATCCCTTGTCTTCCTCTCCCCTCGAGAGGAACCCAATCCCTTTTCCAGCACTGAACTCTTGCCTGCCTGTTCTGTTGGCGCAGGGACTGGGCCAGGGTCGAGGAGGACAGCAGGAGGGCTCTCGCGCTCGACGGCGCCCTCTTCAAGGTGACCCACGATTCCCCCCTCGATTTCCAGTCCCGGGTGACACGATACATTGGTTCACTTCGACAGAATAACGCCGTAGATCATAGCTACTAATGGCTTGCGTTGATGATGATGCAGGGGCACTATTTGCTGGGATGCGCGCTGCTCGAGAAGGAAGAGTGCGCTCTCGCCGCCAAGGAACTCGAGAAGGTTTGCCGTCCATGAACCCCGCTTCTGCGCATTCTGAAACCAGGTTTTCTGCGTTACACTAGGGTCGTCGCGTTTGTGTAGACTTGGTAGATGTAGCAGAATTGTCACCGTTCTGATGGAACATATACAGACTTGGTAGATGTAGAAGAATCTTAGATGCGGCACATGGCATATTTTTTTCCTGATTATCCTCAAAGCTTATCTGTTTTCTGCATATCCACAATGTTATTACCATCTGTAAATATTTTTAAGAACTGGCGTGAGTTGCTGTAGTCTCTAGCGAGTTGGCCAATATGGTCTGTGTGTTCCCGAACACCTGTTCAGGCGGAATTTGAAATGAATCCCTTCTATTCTTTGATATTAGTAATATCATTGTCAGATGAAAATGGTGTCAGCTGTAACCTTTGTACCTGTGACCCTATTCACAAGTACTATGCTGCACAGTTGCAACTACATTTAACTAGTGGGTCTCAACTAATTGGTTGAGATTGACGGTTATTTTGACTTGACATGGTTGATGTCCCGACACACTGCCGCTAAGGCTTGCCCGTCTTATTATGGGGAACAGGCTTTGAATCTCGTGAAGTCCTCAAATTCAACGGACAAAATGGCGGAGGACATTTGGCAGGTTCTTGCCAAGGCGAAATACCTGCACTGGGAAAAGCACTCTACCGAACGTGTTTGGAAGATGCAAAGTTTAAGGTAAGCTGTATACTGCATTTACCTTGAGATAACTGGCATCATTGTGCTGTAGATTGAGAGAAGTGCATGTATTTAGTGCCGAGGGTCAATTTGGCTGAACTTTCAACACTCAATGTGGTGCCTTAAGTTCATGGCATTGGTGTGTCTTAATACTGCTGCATCATTAATGTGTAGGGAAGCATGTGAAAATGCTCTGCAGGAGCATCACTTTCTTAGCGGCACACTTTCTGAAGATTCTGACAGGACAACCAATGAGTATTCTGAGCAATGCAAATTATTATCTGAGGTCTTCACGAAAGCTGTACATGATGATACACCGGGAGATGTAAAAGCCCTATTTACTTGCGATATCTTACAGCCAACTTTCCTTTTTGGATGTCATTTTTTTCTCTGTTCTGAAGCTGTTCCCACTCTGAACACCTAGGTGCCTGACTACCTCTGCTGTCAAATCACTTTTGAGATATTTAGAGATCCAGTTATCACACCCAGTGGCGTAACATACGAAAGGGGCATACTGCTTGAGCATCTTCGCAAGGTGCGCCATGTTCCTAATCTTGCATCTGCTTCTTGTGAACTCTTGATTTTATTTCTCTCGTGTACTGTTGTTTTCCTAATATCTCCCCCTGAAATTCTTTTATATGGAATAATCCACTTAAATATTGGTTACCTAATTCTGCGGTGCCATATATGTAGTTGATTCCATATACATACTGCATAGCTGAAAGTACCCCTTTTTTAGTTCATAGTTGAAAGGATTGGTATTAAAGGAAATCATACAGAAACCTGAACAGTAGCTGGTAATTGATCTGGTGCTCCATTTGACTGGGATATATATGATTCGTCATGTGCTAATGGTCAAATTTAAACAGCACCTTAATATGTGTGGTACTTATGATTCAGTTTGTATACACGGGCAATAAATAAGTTTTTCTTTAGGTGGGCAATTTCGACCCGGTGACACGGGAGCCCTTGAAGGAGCATCAGTTGGTTCCGAATCTTGCCATCAAGGAAGCAGTCCAGGCCTACCTCAAGGACCACAGCTGGGCCTACAAGTCGAACTGAAACTGTCATGTTATTCCCCAAGTGCGTCCAAGATGCGGGTGTGTGTGTGGGTGTGTGTGTGTGGGGCGGAGGGATTCTTCGCCTTTGTGATGACCTGATTGGATCTAGGGTAGATGCACACGAAAGCTTGGCAATTGTACATAAACAGCCAGCACAGTGGAAGCTAGAGCAGCTTGACCTGAGTTTCTCAGTAGTGGTTTGTCTATAGGCTATAGATAATTCAGTGCTAAATTGTCTCTTGGTGAGGACAACTTTTTCTGTCATAGTGATTTGTGTGATCCTGCAGGCTGAACATTCTTTTACTCTAGTGTACTAATAATACAATTCTAGGCGAAGGAACAGGGAGGACATGGCCGGTGCTCATTCAAACATGATGATGCCATCTTTAACATTACTAACCAGATGTGATTGACAACATCGTTGACCTATTTTCACACTGCAACGATGTATTTTTTTCTCAATGCTGACGATTTCATCATAATAACCGTTATTAGTCGATCATTTGGCTATGTCTTGGAGCACTTTCAGGCCAAGTTTAGACAGTTGGATTGAACACACCATTTTATCTTGACCGTTGTTAGTCTTTCTCCTCCCATCATATGTGGTGACAACGTGTTCTAAAATCTCAACAAATTTCTATGTTGATCCCCATCTGGATAATATTTGGACCTCAAGAGTCAAGACCCGAGCACGCAAGGACTATGGTGTACTGTACCAATCTCCTCATATCCTTAAATCCGGTACCCCATTACTTTTTGATCGCAGCAATGCAACTCAATGGGTCTTCCTTTTTACAAATTTTTACTCTCCGCCATCAGTTACGAATAATCTTTTTCAGATAATAACATAGACACGCCTGCAATTTAATAAACTCTTATATAACATAAGTTGAGATAGCTTTTCCAATTTCCTTGACCAAAATTTCTTTGGCACATTGGGACATGTGGTTATCCTCACCTTGGACTAGCCTTTTTGCTGATTTACCTTGGAGGCTCTGAAGCTTCCCTTCATGCCATATATGTGTTTGGGAGGAAGAGGTCTGGTACATATAAGTCGACTACAAAGCAGTATGTATCACTTGTACTCAATTAATTGCAACGGAATTTATTGAATTATGAAGATTACAACGAAGGAATGGTGGAGATTATTTGTGGTCGCAATATTTCCATTGCGCATGCATGCAACTTTATTTTCAGTTGCATGCAGCACTAGCAAGGTTATATTGCAATAAAACGGTAAAAAAGGGAAATGTAATGTAGGCACTAGCTAGGGTGTAAAATATTTCAAGATCGGCATTGCCACAAATTACGCCAGACCTGATCTCGTTGCAATACTAGCGCCTTGATGTAGTTCAAGATAATTCCTGCACTATGGAGCGGCGGCAACGGCATGGCATGCTCCACTCTGGCAGCCCTCGCCACAAAACTCAACGCCGAGCCCACAGTACCCAAACTTGCTGCAGCAGTAGTTGCTCAGACACGCCTTGCCGGCGCTGCACTTGATGTTGGTGTGGCAAGGCCCATTCTGGCAGCCATCGCCGCAGAACTCCTGGCCGTAGCCGCAGTACCCATAGCTGCTGCAACAGTGGTTGTTGGGGCACGTAGTCGAATTTGTGTCGGTCTGTGTGCCACAGCGTTTGCTTTTGTAGCAGGCGCCGCTCTGGCATCCATTGCCACAGTGGCCGGCGTCCAAGCTGCAGGTCCCCAAGAAACTGCAACAAAGGTTGTTGGGGCATTCCATGCCGTCGGTCAGCCTGCCGCACAGCTGGGCATGTGTTGTCACTGCGACTATTGTCGGGGGGGGGGGGGGGGGGGAGGGGGTAACCCCCCGTAGGGTCACGAGGGATGAAACATAGCATAGCTGGGTAAGATCCGAGTGGAGAAAGAACCAGGCCGGGTAAGGACGGCCGGGAAAGAGAAGCGTGTGCGGCCGACATATGAACTATGTCGGCCCGCATAAGACAAAGTTGTTATTCTTGCATGGACCGACGAGCCGAGTCTACCGAGGAAGGGCCGAGTCGGATAGGACGCGTGGCACCTTTCCGAGTAAGGTTTAGGAGGGACCATGGCAAAGCATGGTCAAAAGATAAGGGCGACGCCGGATGACACAACAGGAGTCGGGTGACGCCCAAAGCAAATGCTGACGTACAAAGTTACGTCATGACGCCAAAAGGAACAGGAGGCAGCGTACCAGAAGACCGTTAGCTGTCAAGCTTTGTGGATTGGGCCATTGGGCTTAGGGCAAGCCCATGACCCGGCCCACATTATAGGGACCAAGATCCAAACAGTAAACCCTAGAACCCAAAGGGGTATAAGATAGCTAGCACTGCCTATATAAGAGGGGGCATAGTTGTAGTAGAGGGAGGTTGGACCAAGTAGGGAACTAGTGCACTGAACTCTAGTTCATACAGCTCAAGGAACACTTGTAATCCTCGGTTGTCAATAAAATCGCTAAGTGTGGAGAGTTCTTCTTGTTCTTCGTGCATGGCTCGACCGTGCACTCCCTCCCCAGTGACCACAAGCACCCATTCGGCTCCCAACTTAAGTCTACCTATGGCATCTGTCGTGCCACCACCATGACAGTTGACGCCCACCGTGGGGCAGAAGCAGGTGCTTGATGGAGTCTTCATCCAGACGAGCAACATCATCGCCAAGACCGGTGAGCGCGTCTACTCCGGCCTCATCCAGAGGTTTGGAGCGCTCAACTTCGTCAGCGACAACGCGGGCTGCTTCGGGACCAAGCCGTTCCCTAGGGGCGGTCACTTCATCAAGTTCGGCGAGCACCAGGTCTATGTCGCAGTGCACGTGAAGCGCGCATATCCGGAGCGCGTCATCCTAGCACCGGATCCGCCAGCGATTCCTGTCGCTGGGAAGCTTCACCAACTTGTCTTCGTGGAGGTAATGATGACAGCCCCAAACCCCGCGGCTCCACCGATAGTTCCGGTAGTGAATGAGAATGTTGAGGGAGGAAATCATGAGGAAACACCAAGGGCTGCAAGAACAACAAAGGCACCACTGGAAAAACCAGAAAACATAGCTAGGAGTAAAAGGGCTAAGGAGCTGCAGGAAGCGATAGACAAGTTGGCAGAGCCAGTAGCGCTGGCAACTGACCGAGCACGTGTGCAAGACGAGTTTGAGGAAGCCAGGATAAAAGTTTTGGAGAAAGCCAAGGAATTAGCGCAGTTACAGCAAGATGTGGATATCACTATCCGAGAACTCAACTCGGCAAATCGAGTCAAGGGCGCGAACACCCGGCTAGATGCGACGAGATTGAGAGGAAGAAATCTCAATGAAGAGCTGGTAGATGCGACGTCAAAAGTAACGCCAGAGAACAACAACAAAACAGCTATGTGGCCAACATATAATACAACGGCAGCTAATATGCGAGCAACAGAAGCAGCAATGGCATAATTACCCCATTTGGAGGGAGAAGCAAAGAAAAGACAACAAGAACGAGTCAATGAACTAGTAAGAGCAGCTAGCATGCTGAATGAAGCATATTACAGAGCAAATCCGGGTATAGCAGGAAGGTCACAACTGGTTCACTCGGCGACTCCTGTTCCGGCAAGATTGGTAGGGCACACGACATCCTCACCCAGAGCGGCGCCAAGACCGAGAAAGGAAAAAAGTGTGGATTCTGGAAGAAACAAGCAGATGATCACCTATGATCCGGCGATGGCTCAAGGAAACCCGACACATGCGCAGGGGGCAACAAGGAATAATGCGCAAGAAAATGAAAACCAGGAGAATGCAGGCCGAGAAAGGCAACCAGGGCAAAGAAACGACAACAGAGGACACAATTTTGCGCCTCAAGCTAGGCGTGGAACTCACTCGGCAGGAGGAGGAAATCCAGCGCCGAATAATGCACCAGCTCAACCCGAAAGAAGACAGCAAAGCGCGGGAAAGGCAGCTCAACAGCCGGTTGACCTGAACGCCAATAAGTACAATGATGGTTACTCGGCTATGGTGAATGATGGATATGAATTGTCGGATCACGCATATCAAGCAAAGGGAGCTAGACTCGGAGGTAGGAACCTTCAGCCGGATGATGCAAGGCTGAAGCTTGACCGAATAAAGATGGCATAGCTGATCGAATCGCAAGGTCCGCAGGGTCCACCATGCTTTGGCCCAAGGATCATGAAGGAGCCACCGGTACCAAATTTCCAGCTGGCTAGAGGGACAAAAACGTATGATGGAAGTACAAAGCCAGAGGACTGGCTCATAGATTATGGCACTGATGTGAAGATCTCGCGGGGAAATTTGAGATGGGCAGTACGTTATGTACCGCAAATGCTGGAAGGACCAGCTCGAGTATGGATGAACAATTTGCCACCCGGAAGCATTAACAACTAGATCGATTTTCAAGACGATTTTGTGAGCAATTTCACGAGTACTTACAAGAGGCCGAATCACCCACAGCAACTAGCGATGTGCAAGCAAAGACCGAATGATACAGACAGGGAATTCCTCACAAGGTGGCATACGATGCGCAACTCCTGTGAAGGGGTAATCGAGTCACAGGCAATCGCTTGGTTTGCACAAGGATGCAGACATGGAAGTGTGTTGTGGCAAAGGTTACAAAGAGATATGCTGGCAAGTCTGGTAGAAACAATAAGAATTGCTGATTCGTATGTGTTAGGAGATCCGACTCAGCCGCTGCTTATGTCGGCAGACAGAATGACTGAGACTCAGATCTATGACGCTGCCGGGTCGCAAAGGCGCCAGGAAAGATCCGAATACAGAAGCAAAAGAAGATATGAAAGGCCAGACTACAGATATGGTTCGACTCAGGTTGCGGCCGTAGGTCAAGATCATCCAGATGCTGGAAGTAGCCAACACCAAAGGACAAGTGGACAACAACAGTGGGTGCCAAAGAATGATGGCAAAAATCCATACGAACAAAGGAAGCAATATCAGGACCGACAGAAATATACCTATGAGATGATGCTGAACCAGCCATGTAAGTTTCACACGCCTAGTCCGAGTAAACCGGCCAATCACACAACAAGGAAATGCACTTGGTTTCAGAAAGGAGATAGAATGGATTCGCCGAATAAGCAGCTTCCACCACCTCCCCCTCCACCACTCACAGGAGGAAACGCTCAAGCAGTGGGAACAAATAACAGATACGAAAACAGGCAGCCGAGGTATCATAATCAATAAAGAAGATAAATTGTGCACCAGGTGCACAATCCAAGAGGTGACGACGCTCATGTCGGCCACGGAACTAGAAATGAGTATAGAGAACATCACCAGAGCTATGTTGTTTTTTTCACAGAGCCGAATGACAAAAAGAGCCAGCAACGACGGATGATGGAGGTGAATGCCACAATGCCGGCAATTCCCAAGTACATGCATTGGTCTGAGCAAGAGATAACTTGGAGCATAAAAGATCACCCCAAGATCATGCCAACCCTAGGAGGATATGCTCTGGTTTTGGATCCAACATTCATGGGCCCAGATATCAATGTCAAGTTTTCAAAAGTGCTGATAGATGATGGCAGTAGCATCAACATCATGTACAAGGATACTATGCTCAAGTTAGGCATTACCATGAACATGCTGGAGCCGACCAAGACCACTTTCCACGGTATTGTGCCGGGATTTTCCTGTGAGCCAATTGGCAAGATCTGGGTCGACGTTTTATTCGTAAACAGAGAGAATTGTCGCACTGAAGCCATAGAGTTCGAGGTAGTGGATTTGGGTAGCTCATATCACGCCTTACTCGGCAGGCCGGCTATGGCAAAGTTTATGGCTACTCCCCACATTGCTTACTTAAAGATGAAGCTGCCAGGCCCATGTGGGGTGATTACAGTTGAAGGGGACTACAAAAGATCCATTGCTTGTGCCTCAGCCGGATCTTCACTGGCCGAGTCACTCGTCATAGCACAAGAAAAACATCAAATGTTGGAAGTGGCAGCATTGGCCAAAGCAGCACAAATATCCATGCCGGCACTCACCAACCCGCATGACAATGTGTCATTTCAAGATACCAAAGAAACCAAGAAGGTACAAGTGGATGAGACTTTCCCAGAACGCATAGTTACCATTGGGGCTGGCCTCACAGACAAATAGGAAAGCGAGCTCACCAGCTTCCTCCGTGATAATCGGGATATCTTTGCATGGTCCACTCAGGATCTGTAAGGAGTTCCGAGGGAGCTGGCTGAGCACTCTCTTCATGTAAGACCAGATGCCAAGCCAGTGAAGCAACCCCTCTGCCGCTTCGCCGAAGATAGGAGGAAAGTAATAGCTGTCGAGATTGCCAGACTCTTAGCTGCTGGATTCATCATGGAAGTATTGCACCCGGATTGGTTGTCAAATCCAGTCTTGGTCAAAAAGAAAAAGGATGATCCGAACGTGGCAGTGGTATGGCGCATGTGTATTTATTACGCGAACCTCAATAGGGCGTGTCCAAAAGATCCATTTCCCCTGCCACGGATCGATCAAGTCATAGATTATACTGCTGGATGTGAGTTGTTGTCATTTGTGGATGCGTATTCTGGATTCCATCAGATACCACTGAATCCGGATGATCAAATAAAGACAGCTTTTATCACCCCGTATGGGGCTTATTGCTATCGTACCATGCCATTTGGGTTGAGAAATGCAGGTGCAACATATCAAAGATGCATGCAAAAATGCTTGCAAGATCAATTGGACAAAAACATTCAAGTATACATCGATGACGTGGTAATAAAAACCAAGCAAAGTCATACTCTAATTGAGGACTTGCGTCAAACATTCGCAAACTTGAGAAGATTCCGGATGAAGCTTAACCCGGAAAAATGCACATTTGGTGTCCTGGCTGGCAAGTTACCCGGATTCCTTGTATCCAGCCGAGGAATTGAAGCTAACCCGACAAAAATCAGGGCCATCGAGAGAATAGAATTGCCAAAAACCCTCAACAATGTCCAGAAGTTTACTGGATGCCTGTCCTCGTTGAGCAGGTTTGTTAGTCGGCTAGGTGAAAAAGTCCTACCACTATATCAACTGTTGAAGAAATCAGACAAATTCACGTGGACACAACAAGCTGATAGCACTTTCCATGAATTAAATAAAATGTTGGCAACAACACCAATATTAGCATCACCACTATCCAAAGAGCCAATGTTGCTCTATGTCGCCGCAACCAACAGAGTTGTAAGTGCAGTAATAGCGGTTGAACGTGAAGAAGGGGTCAAATCAGTCCAAAGACCAGTTTATTACTTGAGCGAAGTGCTCTCTGTCGCGAAACAGAATTACCCGCATTATTAGAAGATGACATATGGGGTATATATGGCGGCAAAGAAGGTGAAACATTACTTTCAAGAACACCCAATCCGGGTAATATGCGAGGCACCTATCTCGGATATATTGGGCAGCAAAGATGCTAGCGGCCGAGTCGCAAAATGGGCCATAGAACTAGCACCATATACTCCACAATATGATAGGCGAGATGCAATCAAATCTCAGGCTGTTGCAGATTTCTTTGTAGACTGGATGAAAATGCAGTACGAACCACCACTGCCAGATCCGAACTACTGTAAAATGCATTTTGACGGGTCCAAGACGAAAATGGGTCTGGGCGACGGGATAGTGCTCACATCTCCAAAGAGGGATCAACTCAAGTATGTGTTACAGATTCATTTTGCTGCTTCCAACAATGTTGCCGAGTATGAAGCACTTGTTCATGACATCAAAGTGGCCAAAGAGATTGGCATCAAAAGGATCATGTGTTTTGGCGATTCGGATTTGGTGATTCAACAAGTGTCTGGACATTGGGATGTGCTGGACGCAAACATGGCATTATATCATTTCCATGTGCAACAAATTTCGGGATACCTTGACGGATGTGAATTCCATCACGTTCCTAGAGCAGAGAATGAAGCAACAGATGTACTGTCCAAATTAGGGTCATATCGGCAAGCAATACCATCAGGAGTAGCGCTGGAACACCTTAGGAAACCATCGATCAAGCCGTCACCAGAATCCGACTCGATCAGGGTCACCCCGACGAATCAGGAGTCAGATGTGGTACCAATGGATATCAACTCAGGGGCAGGTTCGACTCACTCGGGGATTGATCCGCTCAACTCAGGGCCTGCCAAATCACACTCGGGGACTCCTCGAGTCATGTCGGCAGAGCATATGTCGGCGGAGCCAATGGAAATTGATGCTGAAGCAGACCCGGAACCACTGATACCAACATGAGCACAACCAATATTCGATTACTTGAAAGATGGGACCTTGCCGAATGATGAAACATTGGCAAGGCAAACAACAAGAAGAGCAAAAGCGTACACCATAATCAATAAGGAACTATACAAGCCAAGTGTGACGAGCGTACTGCAGCGTTGTATCAGCTCAGAGAAAGGCCAGGAGATGTTGATGGATATTCATCAAGGAGAATGTGGGACCATGCGTCATCAAGAGCGTTGGTGGCCAAGGCATTCCGACATGGATTTTATTGGCCAAGCGCATTGGCACAGGCGCAAGAGTTAGTCGGAAAATGCAGTGGTTGTCAACACTATGCATCCAAGTCACATCTACCAGCGTCTGAATTAAAAACTATACCAATCACTTGGCCTTTTGCGGTATGGTGCCTAGATATGGTAGGACCATTCAAACCAGCAAGGGGAGGCATGACTCATATTTTGGTGATGATTGATAAGTTCACCAAATGGATAGAAGTGAAACCAATTAAAAAATTGGATGGTAAAACAGCCGTCACATTCTTAAAGGATATAATCCTAAGATATGGTTACCCACACAGTGTAATCACTAATAATGGCACGAACTTTGCTAAAAGGAGATTTTGCTCGTTTCTGCAGGAAACACCGAATAAGACTCGATGTAGCATCAGTCGCCCATCTAGAATCAAATGGACAAGAAGAACGGGCTAATGGCTTAGTTCTGTCAGGGATAAAACCCCGCTTAATGGAACCACTCCAGAGGTCACCTGGTTGTTGGATAGAGGAACTGCCCTCAGTGTTATGGAGCCTAAGAACAACTCCGAATCGATCAACGGGCTATATGAAGGGTTTCGCGGCATAGTAAATCAAAATTTTCTACGGATGCGAACAGAGGGAAAGCCAAGATCTAATCTAGGAGATGCAAACAACGAGAGAGATTGGATTAGATCTTCATACCCTTGAAGATTCACACAACGGAACGTTCGTCGGAACGTGGGTGATGTAGTCGTACTCGCTTCTCCTCCTCGCGATTCGATCCGATCTAGCACCACAAGTGGCGATGCCTCCGTGAGATGCACACGTGCGGCACCTCGACGTCTCCTCCTTCCTTGGTCCAGCAAGTATGGTGGAGAGATGAGTTGGATCTACAACGCGACGGCGTGGTGCAATTGGTGGAGAATTTCTGCAGCAGGGCTTCGCCTACAAGCAGTCGGGAGGGAGAGAGGAGGGCAGCAGGGCGGCTAGGGTTGGAGGGGAAGGTGTAGGGGGTTGGTGCGCCCCCAGCCCTCTATATATAGAGGGGTGGGCGCAGCCCTAGCCCCTCCCCCAAGCCAAGGCCGGCGGCCCCAAGGAGGAAGAGTGGGGGGCAAGGAACCCCCCCCTTCTAGAAGCTCTATCTCGAGTTTAAACCTCTCTTGGCCGGCTGGGCCCTATGGGGCCTTGTGCCCCTGGCCCAATGCGGCCAGGGCACTCCCTCATAGGCCCATGCCCCCTCCCGGAAGGTGGGGCCACGTTGGTCCCCTTCCGGAAGGTTCTAGAAGCTTTCGGTACAATACCGATTAACCCGGAACAATTCCGAACTCCAAAAACTGCACTGCCTTATATGAATCTTATTCTCCGGACCACTCCGGAACCTCTCGTGATGTCCCGGATCCCATCCAAGACTCCGAAAAAAACTCATAAACCAATTATCCAATCTATCCTAGCATCGAGACACGTTAAGTGTGTGACCCTGCGGGTTCGAGAATATGCAGACATGATCTTCTATCAATAATCAACAGCGGGGTCTGGAAACCCATATTGACTCCCACACATTCATCGATGATCATATCGGATGAACCACGATGCCAGGATTCAATCAATCCCATATATATTCCCTTCGTCTCGCGATATTTTACTTGCCCGAGATTCGATCGTCGGTACCGTCATACCTAGTTCAATCTCGTTCACAGCAAGTACTTTACTCGTTCCGTAATCCGATATCACTTTGTGATTAACTCCTTAACCACATGCTTGCAAGCGGTGTTGATATCGATTACCGAGTGGGCCCGAAGTATATCTCTCCAACTTGGGAGGGACAAATCCCATCTCGATACATACAACCCAACAGATACTTTCCGATCACCTGAGAGACACCTTTATGATCACCCTCTCATAGTATGACGTTTGATGACCTCAAAGCTTTCTTCCGATACCAGGGAGTTGTATTATCTCATGGTCTAAGGAATACAATATTTGACATAAGAAAATCTTCGGAAAGACGAACCGAATGACACGATCTAATTGCTTCGCTTAGTTTGGGTTTGTCCACCATATCATTCTCCCAATGATATGATCTCATTATTAATCGACAACTCATGTCCATGGCTAGGAAACCTTAACCATCATTAATCAATGAGCTAGTCCATAGAGGCGTACTAGGGACACGGTGTTGTTCACAAACCACACAAGTATTAAAGTTTCCGCTTAATACAATTCTAGCATGGAATATAAACATTATCATGAACAAGAATTATAATAATAACAGCTTTATTATTTCCTCTAGGGCATAATTCCAACAGTCTCCCACTTGCACTAGAGTCAATAATCTAGTTTACATTTGGCAACAATCTCACACCCATGGCACTGAGGTGCTGATCATGTTTTACACGTGGAAGAGGTTTAGTCAATGGATCTGCGACATTCAGATCTGTATGTACTTTGCTAATCTTCAGATCTCCATCTGCTATATAATCTCGGATTATATGAAACTTGCGGTTGATATGCTTGGTCTTTGGATGATATCTTGGTTCCTTAGCGAGTGCTATGGCGCCAGTGTTGTCACACAATATCTCCAGTGGGTCCAATGCACTTGGAACCACGCCAAGCTCAGTGATGAAGTTCCTGATCCAAACTCCTTCACTTGACGCTTGTGCAGCAGCCATGTATTCTGCTTCTACTGTAGATCCCGCGATCACGCTTTGCTTGCAGCTTCTCTAGCTCACAGCTCCTCCATTCAAAATATACACGTATCCTGTCTGAGATTTAGAATCATCCTTGTCGGTGTCAAAACTAGCGTCGACGTAACCTTTTACGACGAGATGTTCATCACCCCCATAGACTAAGAACATTTCTTTAGTCCTATTTAGGTACTTTAGGATGTTCTTCACGGCTGTCCAGTGTTCCACTCCTGGATCACTTTGATATCTGCTCATCAAACTAAGAGCATTGGACACATCCGGTCTAGTAGACAACATGGCATACATGATAGAACCTATGGCCGAGGCATAAGGCACTTTGTTCTTAGCTTCCCTATCATTTACTGTAGCTGGACACTGAGCCTTGCTCAATATCTTACCTGACAACATAGGCACTGAACCTTTCTTTGCCTTATCCATTCTGAACCTTTTCAGAACTTTGTCTAGGTATGTACTCTGGCTTAAAGCTATCAGGCGTCTTTGTCTATCTCTATAGATCTTGATACCCAATATATAAGCAGCTTCACCTAGGTCTTTCATTGAAAAACACTTGTTCAAATAACTCTTCACATCGTTAAGCATGTTGATGTCATTTCCAATAATCAATATGTCATCCACATATAGTACCAGAAACGTCACCGAGCTCCCACTCACTTTCTTGTAGATGCAAGCTTTGTAGCAATTTGGAACAAATCCAAAGCTCTTGATCACTTGATCAAAACGAAGGTTCCAACTCCGAGATGCTTGCTTCAGTCCATAAATGGAACGCTGAAGTTTGCATACTTTATCAGCATCCTTAGGATCGACAAAACCTTCGGGTTGCATCATATACAACTCTTCATCAATGCTGCCATTGAGGAAAGCAGTCTTGACATCCATCTGCCATATTTCATAATCATGAAACGCAGCAATTGCTAATAAAATCCGAATGGACTTAAACATCGCTACGGGAGAGAAAGTCTCATCGTAGTCAACACCTTGAACTTGTCGAAAACCTTTTGCCACAAGCCGTGCTTTATAGACGGTAACATTACCATCCGCGTCCATTTTCTTCTTGAAAATCCATTTGCACTCAATGGCCTTTCGGTCGCTAGGAGGGTCCACCAAAGTCCATACTTGGTTCTCGCTCATGGATCCCAATTCGGATTTCATGGCTTCTAGCAATTTCTCAGAGTCTGGGCTCATCATCGCTTCCTCATAGTTCGTAGGTTCACTGTCTTCTACTAACAAGACAGTCAAGACAGGGTTGCCGTACCACTCAGGAGGGGCACGCGACCTTGTCGACCTGCGACGTTCAGTAGTAGCATCGTCCGAAGGTTCATGATCCTTGTCATTAGCTTCCTCTATTGTTGGTGCAGGCGGCACTGGAACAATTTCAGGTGCTGCGCTACTCTCCAATTCAAGAGAAGGTTCAATAACCTCGTCTAGCTCTACTTTCCTCCCACTCACTTCTTTCGAGAGAAACTCCTTCTTAAGAAAGGAACCGTTCTTTGCAACAAACACTTTGCCTTCGGTTCTGTGATAGAAGGTATACCCAATAGTTTCCTTAGGGTATCCTATGAAGACGCATTTCTCCGCTTTGGGTTCGAGTTTGTCCGGCATCAACTTCTTGACGTAAGCTTCGCATCCCCAAACTTTAAGAAACGACAACTTAGGTTTCGCACCAAACCACAGTTCATACGGTGTCGTCTCAACAGATTTAGATGGAGCCCTATTTAAAGTGAATGCAGCGGTTTCTAATGCATAACCCCAAAATGATAAAGGCAAATCAGTAAGAGACATCATCGATCGGACCATATCTAATAAAGTTCAATTCCGGCGTTCAGACACACCATTGCGCTGTGGTGTTCCGGGTGGCGTGAGTTGCGAAACAATTCCGCTTGCTTTAAGATGCGTGAGAAAATCATAACTTAAATACTCGCCCCCACGATCGGATTGTAGAAACTTAATCTTTCTGTTACGATGGTTCTCCACTTCATTCTGAAATTCCTTGAACTTTTCAAATGTTTCAGATTTATGTTTCATTAAATAGATATACCCATATCTACTTAAGTCATCGGTAAAAGTGAGAAAATAGCGATATCCACCGCGCGTCGAAACACTCATCGGTCCGCATACATCGGTATGTATGATTTCCAACAAGTCCGTTGCTCGCTCCATCATACCGGAGAACGGGGTTTTGATCATCTTGCCCATAAGGCATGGTTCGCATGTGTCAAATGATTCAAAATCAAGAGACTCCAAAAGTCCATCAGAATGGAGTTTCTTCATGCGCTTTACACCAATATGACCTAGACGACAGTGCCACAAATAAGTAGTATTACCACTATCTACTTTGCATCTCTTAGCCTCAATGTTATGGATGTGTGTTTCATCCCTTTCGAGATTTAGAAGAAATAAACCATTTACAAGAGGTGCATGACCATAAAAGATGTTACTCATATAAATAGAACAACCATTATTCTCCGATTTAAATGAATAACCGTCTTGCAATAAACACGATCCAGAAATAATGTTCATGCTCAAGCAGGCACATAATAACATTTATTAAGGTTTAAAACTAATCCCGAAGGTAAAACTAAGGAGAGCGTGCCGACGGCCATCACATCAACTCTTGATCCATTGCCAACGCGCATCGTCACCTCATCCCTCGCAAGCCGCCGTCTATTCCGTAGCTCCTGTTTCGAGTTACAAATATTAGCAACCGAACCAGTATCAAATACCCAGGCACTACAACGAGGGCTAGTAAGGAAAACATCAATAACATGTATATCAAATATACCTTTGATGGTGCCAGCCTTCTTGTCCGCTAAGTACTTCGGACAGTTGCGCTTCCAGTGACCCTTGTCCTTGCAATAGAAGCACTCAGTGTCCGGCTTAGTACCAGACCTGAGCTTCTTCTCAGCAGGGGCAACGCGCTTGCCGCCGCCTTTCTTGAAGGGATTCTTTGCACCCTTACCTTTCTTAAAGGTGGGCTTGTTGACCATCAACACATGATTATCCTTCTTGATGTCCACTTCCGCGACCTTCAGCTTTGCGAAGAGCTCGGTGATCGTATCAGTGGAACCAATCTGATTATGAGTCACTACAAAACTTTTGTAGCTGGGAGGGAGTGATTGCAGAACCCTGTCAATCTTGAGCTCCTCTGGAATCGTGCATTCTAGTTGCTCAAGGCGTTGAGTGTAGCCCGTCATCTTAA